>CM074723.1:428643632-429843632 GCA_037306005.1 Rhinophrynus dorsalis | reverse complement strand
TTTTCATTAGTAATAATGGTGAATTATAGCCTGTTAACTATTTTTAAATCACCTTTATTCATACAAAAGTGCACAGTTCCAAGCCTAGTGTTAAACACGTAAAGGAAAGGTTAGCACCAGCCAGGATATTAGATACCTAAATAAATATTACATAAATAGCCTTGGTGCTCTCATAGGCAAAAGATACAAATAAATAAAAAAGAGGGCGCCATTTAGAAAGAGGACTAAATGGTCACCTCAACAAAGTAGCCTAAAAAAACGAGGCACATAAGTAAGGTATAACAAAATATCAAGAGAAAACTTTAATGAAAATAAAAATTAAATTGATGGCATAAAAACAATTAAAACACATTGAGAGAGAAAGGGTAACAATATATTTCTGAAAAATGACAATATAATATATACCCCAAGAATAAGGCAAATTAAATAAAGTATACTGAATCTATAATCTATGGGATTTCACATGAACTAATGTGAGAAAGCCCCAAAAAGTGCATAATAGTGACTAAATATAAAAAGGAAGAAGTGCAAAGCCAAATACAAGTATGAAGCGTGCAAAACAAGAAGCAGTATACTTAGCAATATAAATGATGTCACAGGGGAATATCAGGTGGTAGAACCCTTTCCCACCCAACATGTATCGCCAATACAGTGGCTTAACCAGGTCTAGAGTTAGTCACTGATCAATTGTAATCAGGCTAATAAGAATAACAGTATTTAACATCTTAAAGGTATAGTATAGTCCCATAAAAAGTATGTCCTAAATTGTAGCTGCAGTAAAAAAAACTTTCAATGTGCTTACTCCTTTCTCTCAAGCCGTTATGGCTTGAGAGAAATAAGAAAATAAAGACCTCCGCTCCCTCCCCCTTCTCATGCGTCCGCTTTACAGCGGACGTCATGAAATCCTGCATCCGGGACCAGACGATGGCTCTTCAGGAGTGCTGTCATCTAGATATCTTAGTATAATTACTTCATCGGAATGGTCCACAAAGTGTGCTTGCAAGCCAGACACACATTGTAGACCATACCAATTAAGTAATTATACCTAGATATCTAGATGACAGTTCTCCTGAAGAGCCACCTACAGTCGGGCAACCGGATTCTGCCTCTGACAGCTTTACAGCTCGTCAGGCAGAAAGGGGAGGGAATGGAGGACTTTATTTTCTTATTTCTCTCAAGCCATAATGGCTTGAGAGAAAGGAGTAAGCACATTGAATGGTTTTTTACTGCAGCTACGATTTAGGACATACTTTTTATGGGACTATACTATCCCTTTAAGGACCAGAGGGTTATGAAATGCATTGTGAAGCAATAAGATGAAAACCACTTTGGTCCTTAAAGCGTTAGTAATGCACAAAATAAAGTTGACTCTATATGTTAGATTTTACAAAAATAAAGTATTTGGAAAAAGTCCGCTAAAGTTCCCCTTCTCCTGATGTCAGCTGTAAAGCTGACAGAAGGAGATCTGTGTCGGCCAACACGAGGAGGCTCTTCAGCAGAGCTACAATAGTGCAATTTAAAAATAAATATTTCTTTGGAACGGTCTAAAAAGTGTGCTTGCAAACCAGGCACACTTTGCAGGCCGTTCCAAAGACACATTTCTTTTTAAACTGCGCTATTGCGGCTCTTCTGAAGAGCTGCCTGTCGGCCCCCAGACCAGGAACTCCTGCTGTCAGCTTACAGCTGACGTCAGGAGAAGGGGAGGGGGGAGGAAACTTTCACTGAGGATATCTCTCAAACCATAAAGGTTTGAGAGATAGGACTTTTTCCAAATACTTTATTTTTGTAAAATCTAACATATAGAATCAACTTTATTTTGGGCTTTACTAACCCTTTAAGGTGCTAACAAACTGAACTATCCTTGATAACTGCAGTGTGTCAGTTACATAATGGTAGTGGTGGTAGGTTTATAGTTACTAGTTAATGTGTGCTGCCTAAATAGACAAACAATATTTTCATTGGAAATCTCAAACGGACCACACCTTCTGGCTCATGTTCTATGTGTTTCTCGTTAAAAGTGTTATGGGTTACGAACACGCACATGTTAATATTGCTTATTTCTAAGATTTCATGTAGTATTTAGGTTTGGATCTTGCCATTTCCACTCCTGAACTGCACTTTATAAGTCTCATGTAAACTGTAAAGCTCTAAATCCACCTGTTGGCGCTATGTAAATAAAAATATACATAGAGACATACATCATGTAATAGGTTTTCTGCTGTCATCACTCTACACTGTACTATAGACCACTATTGACAGTCTATATTAAGAGTGCCAAGGGAAAATATGTCCCTGGAATTTTCTGGAAAATGTTGGCTGTTACATACCAAATAGCATAAAAAAAAATGCCAGCGACACTAATATGTGATAAATCATAAGACCTACTAAACCTTTAATAACAACAAACAGAATGTGGGGTTGAAATTCAATTTTAAAAACAGGGACAACAGGATCCAGGGAACCAGAATAAGGGACTGTCCCTTAATATCAGGGACAGTTGGAAAATATGGATTTATGTATGGTAATTCTGATTCTTATAATTATTATTATTATCAGTATTAAAACTTGTAAAGTCACAACATATCATGCAATACTGTAATGCATTGAATATTAAGTATTCAGTAATGATTTCACTATTATTCCTCATTTTTTCAACAAAGGCTAAAATGTTATAATTTATGTAAAACTTTGTAAATTTTGTTTTATTGGCTAAAAGGAACTGCAATTCTTTGTTATGGTGCATACAACCGATCTGTTATGTCAGTAATGCTGTATTCACTATATAACTTGTGAAATATTATAAATGAACCCCCCTCACGCCCCTTATACTTACATCATCCTTGGAGCCTCAAAGCTGCAAGTGGATGACGAAGTGGGACAATCTTCCTTCAGTATGCAGAAAACCCTGCCCTCCTTCTTCAAGGGGGCATGGTTTTCAGTATAATAAATGGAGGCAGTTTGTGCCTTGTAACTCTCTGTTCAGTCAAGCGACCAGAATTCAGATTTATTGGGAGGTGGCCTGAATTAGTGAAAAAGGGCATGAGGGAATAATTCACAACATTATTTCACAAGTTATAAAGCAAATGCTGCATTACAACCATAACAGATTGGTTGCATCCACTACAAGAAAGCATTGCAGTGTTCTGGATATTTAAACATTACTATCCCTTTAAGAAATGGTGACATACACTTGGATTTTAGGGGGGGAAAAAAGAAGACTGGTTAAAATATTTAATTATATGTAAGTATATACTTTAATATTTAACCAGTCTTCTTCTGTTTTTCCCTAAAATCTATTTGCGTACAAGAGATATGAAGCTAGGCTTTGCTTCACATTGCGTTGGCAGTGGTACTTTAAGTGTTTTAACAATGCATTGCGTACCCCTCTGGCACGTAAAGGGATAATTTAACACTTTGAGTGACAGATGATGCGTAACGCATTGCAAAGCAATGCGTTGAGTACCCCTCTTGCACTCAAAGGGTTAATAAACATGTTGAATCACTGAAACAATTCAATTCAAAAATGATTAACTGTAAAATGTAAATGTATACAGGTGGGATGACACTGATAGAAATACAAGACTGGTGCTTGTGCAACGAACAAAAAATATACAGACAGAATGCACAGTGATTTACCTTGAAGAACCTGCCGCTGACTCATGGCTCCGGTTATCAGTATTAATATTATTTGGGGAGATGATGGCCGCGGTCCGCTCCTTTGCTGGGTGCCCGGTGTCTGTCTCCAGGATGCTTTACAGTTTGCGCCTAACACAGTGTATCCGTATCCATAGCAACACAAGCGGAAAGGGACGTGCCCATTAGCACTGTGCGAAGAGGGGGGTAGGATTGGAGGCACGTGGAGTGTAGGCCTCCCTGACGTCAATTGCAGCAGCAATGTAGCTTCCCTGCGCTCAAACGAGTAGATGGGCCGTTCCAATGCCTATGGGACAGGAGGGAGGTGCTGCGTGCCGGTCGCTGTGGCAACAGAGCGGCATGTGGAACAGTTTGGTGGGGAAGTCTGGGAGGCGGCGATGTTAACTGTTTGAGTGCTAAAGGAAAACGATGCCTGTGCTTCTAGCGCTCAGATGATTAATGTTGTCGAAATAAACGCGTTTTTCCTTGTATGCAGATTTATTATGCTGCACGAAGAGCATTACGAATATGCACCCTCGTTGGGATACTGCGCTTTTTGTGGTGGCACCGAAAGTTGTCTGAACTTCCATCTTTTTTCCCCCGAAAATAAAAAAACAGGGTTACCTTTCTACACAAATTTGTATAGTACATACACCTATTGCAGAAAAATGCCCCTGTTGGCAACGTATGTAGTGTACAAAAGTGGAGCAATTCTGGAACAAAGCAGTTGCCTCATAAGGAGCAAATAAATATTTCCGACGTTGCTATTGTCAGTATGCCTCACTTGGATTCGAGGGGTTATGGAGCCAATTTAAAATAATATGGGGTTTGTTTCCTACTATGCAGCTGCTTTTCCCACAGAAAATACTAATTTTTGTGCATATATCCTTTCATGTATAAAACTGATATTAATGTTGTACCACCATTAAAACAGCACATGTATAATGGAGTTATTTAGAACTATCCAGACAGCTCCCCTGTTTTTGGCAAATGTTGAAAAACACAAGAACACATTCACATTTTACATGTAATGCTACAATGCTTGAATATTATACCAATATGTGTGTGTAAAAAATATGAAGAATAAAACCTCACAATCAGAAAGAGTACTTAAATATATATCAGTGACATAAGAAGAGCACATCTAAATCCATACAGATAAATATGTAATGAATAATGATGCAAAAATGAACTGCTAATTTATGTGTGCATATAATTCACCTTTGTATTAATAGTCAAGGTAGACTAATAGTTCACAAATAATTGTAATAAAAGGTTATTTATTAGCAACTGCAAAATCCATATTTATTATTCTTAAAAAAAAACCCAGTAAGATCTAGTCTTGATTTGCAAATATAACCTCATATGAGATTGGGAACTGTACAGGGGCATATGTGTCAGTGTGTTACAAATGCAATCATGAATCTGTTCCTAGCTATTAAGCAACGTAGATGCAGAAAATTAGTGAGCCATGAGACAGATCAAAAATAGATTCCCGAAAAATGCAATACTGACCCTTAGAGATATATGTATAAAATATATTGCAAGAATTAGAAACAAAATAAGAAAGTACAAACAGATTTAGGACCTAAAAATTCTTAGATCTTATTTACAATATACTTCTTAATTGGGAATTTTTTAATGACTACTTGATACATATAACCCATGGTATCAAGTGAAGTTTTAGTAGTCATATTAGTCCAGTTGTAGTAATTAAAAGATATGAGTGCTTTGGTATTCAGTGTTATTGTTTTATTTAAACTAACAGTTTATATTTTAGCCCTTTATGGACCAGAAGGTAAGAACAGGGTTAAGACAAACTTTCGAGAGATCAACTCACTTTCAAGTACCTGAAGAAGGAGTTGAGGTTTCAGAAGCCTGTATTAAAATTTAAACTGTTAGTTAATTTACTTGTATCATGGTGACCAGGTATTTTTTATTTATATATGTTTCATTTGAAGGTACTTGCATTACAGTTAGTATTATGTAAAGGTTATACATAAGGTATAATATAAATGTCTGGAGTAATATCAATAAATGTCTAAATGCATGGGAGAAAAGATAGCTAGGATTTTGTAAAACGATACACACACCCAGACTAAGATGTTTTAAGGCCTATGACACTATGATATGATTTTCATGAGTTAACAAAGACAACATATTTCAAGTAAAATAGATGATTTATAAATATAATTACTACATTTTCCTGCAAAATGCTACATTGAATTGTTACAATATTACACTTCAGGCTGTATCTTTAATAGAGAAGTGGAGGAATCCTGGGCACACCCCATGGATATAAACTGGCTTTTTAACCTACCGAATGCTAGACATGTATCCAGTACATTGTTCTTCAACACTTTAGCAGCCTGTCTAGCATTCAGTGGGTTTTGTCCCATTGAAAGTATTCAAAATTTTGGGATCCTTTATATCCCTTTATGGCACAGTTACTTTGTTTCAGATCTCCTCCACTTTCCTTTTAAACATTCGACCCATAATGTATAATTATATATTGTATTAATGCCAGACATGGAAATGTTATATTACTCCAACATTATTATTTCTACAAAACACAAAGTAAATTATTGAGCATGTTTTTCTGCATACTATAAAGCACAGTATATTTTCATATTAATCAACACAAAAACCAAAAACATTTGTTGAATCTGAAATGTAATGAAAATATAACAAGCCGGAATTATTGGAGCAAAGTTGTAAAGCTAAAACATTGTTGAGGCCTCTGTTTGTAGTGAATTGTTACATGCATTACCATTGGCATTGCTAAGTTATTATTTTTTTCTCTCTTTTTGACAGTTATAATTTCCATGTTGATGTGAGTGAAGTTAGTGGAATTCATGTTAACTTACTAAAATACTGACACCTACTTGGAAATTAAAGTACAATACATGTAATAATAGTTTAGACATCCATTAAATAATTTGTCAGATTCAAAAGGTTTAAAGTACTGTAGAGCAATTTTTTTGGATATAGTATTATTTTTAACTGCTATAAGTGTAGTTTAATTACCTCTTGAGGCCCAAAGAGGATTTCAACATATTGTTTGGCAATATGTTGGAAAAGTCTGTTGCATCTAAGGTGTTAAATATAATTAAATAAATGTGAAAAGTCAAACTGATTGTATTCTAAACTTCCTTATTGATTAGTCATTATTGAACCTGAATAAAACACAGAATCTGACTATTGTGAACTGGTACCTGTGAACATTAATTAAACTGATTTGCTAAGAAGAACCTGGGCTTTTATGGAGAAAACCAACTGCATCATAGGGGATAAATACAATTTCTCAAACCCCCCATTTATTTTAATGGGTCTGTTAACCCTTTGACTTTTAATGTCTTTAAACCCTTGGATGTTAGAGATGTCTTCATTGTCTACTGGTAGACAGATAGACAGACAGATAGATAGATAATAGATTGACAGACATTACCAAATGAGGTGACCTGAAATCTTTAATTGTACAAAATCACTCCTGTACGTGTTCATCTTTATGTAAACATCACTGGGTGGAATTCACAGAGGCGAGAGCTGTCACTCTAATGAGAGAACCATTTTCCATTTCTGTGTTATGGGATTGACCTAGAATGGTCTCACTTTATACATATGGGCCATTGTACCTTAACTAAGTGCAAGTTACATAAAGGAACTATAAAATCTATAATTACAGGTTTTCAAAACCAGAAAGTCCTTTGCAAAATGAATTAGCAATCCTCTGTCTAATTAAGGCTGAGATTCCATTACAGCAGGAAATATTTGCTGAATAGCTATTTTTAGGTTTGGCAGATATTTCCAGCTGCTCAATTGTGCAGTCATATTCTGGCTGAAGGTCAGAACTGGATTACCGAATTGCATGCCCCCTTGGAATGCTTTTGGAGATCTGATAAATGCAACAAAATGACTGATTTTGTTTCATGGGTTCTGTGAATTAAACAGAAAAAAATCAGTGGGACAATAGCCCCCAATGACTAACTTACCTGTCTGATCCCAAGTGGCCAGAGTACCCACCCCACCACCCATGGCTAACCCCTCCATTTCCGAATCACATCAAGCTCACTGCTTTGGTATTGGATGAGTTAACTGCTAAGTAAAAAACAAAACAAACAAATATGTAGCCACTCCCTATTAGCCCAGCGACAGAAATGGTTAACCCCACGATTGCCTGATTGCATTGATCTCAATGCTATGGCAACAAGGGGGTTAACCATGAGCAGAGTAACCTTTTGAGTGCAACACAATGAGTTGTATACCTCTCTGGTAGTCAAAGGGTTAAAAAATACACCACCTTCAACCCCCATCCAATAACATGATTAGCTCTTCCTTTGCTATGGTGGCTACAATGTGTTAAGAGAAAGGGGGTCAAAATGACTCTTTCAAAGAAATTCCCCCCAACTCCCCATATTGATGAGACTGGGATGAAGAATGATATTAAAATAATTGGGGGTCCAGACACCCCATATTATTTTTCAAGTGCAAAGTTTTGACAAAAAAAGTTATCCCAGTCCATATATTTCCCAATGGCAGAGAACTTGCCATAGAGTAACCTAATTTCTCAACCAATCGCAGATATGGAAAATGGATTGTGTATGCAAGAGACATGGCCCCTTTCTCTGTTGAGGACAGAAAAAATGTAAACAGGGGTTGGCCATATCAGTTTCCTTTTTTTTTCTCACACTGACATAGGACTGTAGGGGGAGAATCACTTTATTTATTTTATTTTTTGTGGTGGTGGAAGGGATTTAGGGATTTTTTATTTGTGTAAGTAAATGATGTGGAGGACCGCAGGCATCACTGACATTACTGCATTTACAGCACCAAACTGAGTATATGATTTTGTCTTACACACAATGTACCTGTGAGAAACTGAGTCTGAGCAGGCCCCTAGGGACCACTTCCAGGTTTTTGTTTTAAATTAATATGGGTGGGCTCCAAAGCCCATATCAATGTTTCACATTGGGCTTATATATTATATCCCATATTAATGAGTGTAGTTGCTTTAAAAAATTGAATTAATCTACACTATTTTTTCCTTTAATTGGTATGAAGAAATGGTTTGGAGAATGGACCCCCCCAAAAAAAAATAATTTGAGGTAATTTATAGTAAGTGAATGATTTAAGTTTAACCCCTCCTTTTCTGGGCCAGCTAGAAAACATTGATTGCAATGGAGGGGTTAATGGTGGGCCCAGTTAAGCTCATAGGGGTGTTGGGATATTGTGTGTGTTTATTTTTGGAACAGATAACCCATTTGATGCCAGACAGATTGCACAGGGATGCTCTACAAGCTGCCTAGCATCAAGAGGTGTAAGGGGATTTGTGTGAGTGTGGGGATGGAGGCTGGGAGCACTTGGGCACACTGGTGACTGTTATAGTTGCATCCTTTTGAGGCTGAATAGACCTGTTTCCCAGGCTTAGCAGTTCAGAGCTCCTGAACCTAGGAGGGACTATTCAGCCACAAAAAAGGCCATCCTGCTATAATGTGACACAGGAATAGCCATTTGAAATTATATTTTGGGCTGTTTTTGTAAGTATGCCAAATTAGGTGTACATAGCCGCCATAGTGGAATGGCAAAAGTCAGAAGATAGATAAAACAGCTCCTTTTTCAACTCTTATATTGGCCATATTTGGATTTAATGGAATCCAGCCCTATGTAGATCTCACATGAAGTCATTACATATGGGCAACTGTAGTGCAGGAACCTTAAAATAAATGAAATTCTATGTAAGGCCTATATATACATTATAGGACAGATTTGTCAGAATTAAAGGGACTGTAATGTCCCATAAAAACTTTTTATAGTTTTGTAAAGCTCAAGAAAATAAGAAGAATGCTGCAAACCCTATTTCTCACACCACTATGGTTTGAGAGATATAGGTACTGAAAGTTCGCCCCTCTCTCTCTCCTTCTCCTGACATCAGCGTCTAGCTGACAGCAGGAGATTCCGGTCTGGGGACCAGCTGGTGGCTCTGCAGCAGAGCCGTAATCGCAGTATTGCAAAAGAATTACTTCACTGGAAATGTCTACAAAGTGTGCTTGCAAACCAGGCACACTTTGTAGACATTTGTATTTCAGCTCTGCTGCAGAGCCTCCTCAAGTCGTACGACTCAAATCTCCTGCTGTCAGCTTTACAGCTGACATCAGGAGAAAGGGAGAGAGGGGTGAACTTTCAGAGCCTATATCTCTCAAACCATAGCGGTGTGAGAGATAGAGTTTGCACCATTCTTCTTATTTTCTTCAGCTCTATAAGAGTATAAAAAGTTTTTATGGGACATTACTGTCCCTTTAAAGGAGAACTATCATCTCCCCTTTCCAAAGGCCAGAGAATTCTAATGGTCACAATGAATTTTGAGCTCGTACTTTTGTCCAAGAGATATCTTCAGTCAGTTAGTTCTAGATATCACATCCATGGAGGTGGACATGACAGTCGCTAGCAGAACCAGAGGGCCTCAAACTCTGCTCTGTGCACATGGTAATCTTAATCCTTTAAAGACCAGAGGTTTGTGCAATGAATTATGTTCTCTGATATTGAAATCTAGACATGTGGTACTGAAGTCTAGTGCAAATTTATGTTATTTAAATATTACTATTGTATTTTTATTTGTATCCATATATACATCATTTAAACATTTATTATATTCAATGGTTAACTATGATTTCATATTCAAAATAAAACAGCTGTTTGCTGACATTTTTTCTGTGAAATGATAGCTCTTTAACCTATAGAACAAATGATAACATTGTAATAAGGAGAAACAGATGCTGGGGATCAATGAAAAGCTTTTCCGTGCATTGGAGACCTCTCAGCAGCCAGAAGGTTAATAACATGTTGCAGGTCCCTCTAGCTGTACAGTCCATGTGACTGCTTTATTTACAGCAACGTGACCTTGGAAATGTCCACAAAACATTTTCCTATATTTCAACATCATCCCAGTAACAGCTAAACATTAGATTTCTGAGAGACTTAAAGCGGAACTACCACCGCAAAACAACTTTAGCTTAAATAATTCCCCATCTGTTGACTAGCTGCTCAGTAGCGCTAGTCGCCAGAATTATTACCTTATTCAATAGATTTAGTCTTTCTTCCATGGCTGACAGGCAGAACGGATCACGGACATCTTGTCATAGTGACGCCCGCGCTCCTGCTCTGTCAGTCCCTTCCTGAGCCAAACGGCCCCTAGCAACACCTACTAGAGCCGGCTGGGACTGACAGAGCAGGAGTGCAGACGTCACTATGGCCGCGATCCGTCCTGCCTATCAGCCATGGAAGAAAGGATAAATCTATTGAATAAAGTAATAATTCTGGTGAATAGCGCTACTAAGCAGCTAGTCGCCAGATGGGGAGTTATTTAAGCTAAAGTTGTTTTGCTGTGGTAGTTCCGCTTGAAATAGCCCAATGTGTACAATAATTATTTTACAAATAGAGGCCTAGACTGCAATGCAGCTGATATGTGTTAGCACTAGTTTTATATAAGAGATTTTCATTGAAGTCTATGTAGAAATTTGTAGATAAAATCCCTGAGAAGTGTATGAACTGCAAAGTAATTGAGGCCTAGATGTCCATTGTAACATGCCTGTACTGGATTTTTTTTCTATTGTTACTTATTGTCTTAAAAAACTGTCTTATACATACATATTTAAGGTCTTTATATATATATATACATATATATGTGTGTGTGTGTGTGTGTGTATGCATATAGAGAGCAAGATAAATATAGATATACATAGTAACATAGTAAATTAGGTTGAAAAAAGACCTGCATCCATCAAGTTCAACCCTTTTCCTATTCCTGTTTACCAGCGTTGATCCAAAAGAAGGCAAAAAAAATCCTCAATACAGCAATTTCAAATTCTGCCTTGAATGGGGGGGGGGGGGGAAATCCTTCTTGATTCCAAATGGCAATCAGATTTCTCCTTGGCTCAACAAGCCCTAACTAAATATTAATCCCAATACTAACGTACATAGCCCTCTATGTTCTGCTCTTTTAATAGATAGAGAGAGAGAGAGAGAGAGAGAGAGAGATTGATTGATTGATTGATTGATTTGGATAAGCTTGTGTCAGCAAATGGTTAAATTTATACCTTGCCTCTCAAGACTAGTTTGTTTGATAAGCCTTCATATCTCAATGAACCAGATGCAGAGGTTCTCAGCAACATCACCCCTTGATGAACAGATGGGTGTGCAAACACACCGCTCCAACATGCGTTGCACACCTTAGTACTCAAGGGGTTAATTGAGAATGTTCCCAGGCTACAACAAATAGTGCTTCGTTGTCATTAAACGGGGATGTGGTACGTCACAGCTTATTATATCGTTGTATAGAATAGTACTCAGCAAAGCTCTTGTGTGCAGCACAGACTGGGTGGGAATAAAGTGACGGGCGGGGAGGGAGCAGAGGACAGCATAGAAATGCAGTATGTGAGATCCACTATCCACACGGTGCGAGAGGGGGAGGACTGAGACGATCGCAGGGGGGCGTCAGGGGGAACTATGAGGGACGGCGGCTACAGACCAGGGTGTATTGAGGGCATATACGGAGGACGACACAAACCAAGTAAGGCCTGTATTTTTATATTCCTGCTTCAGCTGGGATTTCAGTTCATTATAGTAGTAGACCAGTAACCTTTATTGACGGGGTCCTATATGCATTTGTCTTTGAAAGTGCCGATTGTGAATGGTAAATGTTTTGTAAAATGAAATAAAATCTCAGTAGTTTTGAGTTAAAACAGACAAGTCAGACTAGGCGAGGAAATGTAAGAATTGGAGGTTACAAAGTCAGATGAAGGAATAATATTTAAATTAAAACAATGGAGTGTCAATTAACACTTGTTTTCTTCTGTGGTGCACCTGACATGGGTAGTGAGACGGGCAGAGAGGGCATTAACTCTTTGAGTGCCAGAGGTGTGCATCATCTGGTTCTCAAAGTGCTAATGTCGGACTGGTGTGATTCTGCAATGCTTTATGAAGAAGGTGTTACTTTTATAAACAGCATATCTGATATTCCGGGCTGATTAATAAAATACAGTCTGGGTCAAACCAACCACAATATAGGGGATGAATGCAAAGTCTCGCAATTCTCATTTAAATGGGTTTTTTTAATCTCGCTTGCTTTCAGGGAGTGAAGAATCCCCTATTTTAATAACATCATATTAATGAGTCGCCTATAGGACTGTAATTTTACCTCAGAACTGCAAAACATTTGACCTTATGTATAAAAACAAAGAGGAGCAATTCTGGGGCAAACCAACTGCACTAGAGGGGAAAACACAGACTCCCTATATATTCTTTGATTGGAATTGGTCCTTTAATCAATTTGATCATAAAGATGTCTCCAACGCATGGCTCCACAATGCTTTGGAGAACTCTCTTGGATTAAACGGGTTTAAAAAAAAAAAACAAAAAAAAAAAAAAAAAAAAAAAAAAAACTTTTAACCCTTTGAGTGCCTCACCCCTTTGGCAGTCAAAGGGTTAATTAACGGGCATTATCGTTTCTCCCCTATAACGCAGTTGCTTTACCTCAGAATTGCACCACTTTGATTTTTTAAAGTACACCCCTGAGTCTTATGTAGCTGTTGTGTACTCCCAGTAAGGACACATGTGGTACCTCAGACAGTGAAAGTCAACCTCCCTTCTGAAGTTACTTATTATGCTAATGCAGAATATTTAAAGTAAAATTTCCCATACATTTTATTATTTTTTCATCTTCAACTATTATTTTATACTTTTATGTACCTCAGAATTTGTTTCCAGACACCTTTCCGTGTGGGCCTGTGAAAGCTGAGAGTGAAATGATACAAGGTAAAAAAGACAGTGAAGCAATGTAAAAAAACTGTACAACATAGAGAACTCAGTACTGCAGGGGCACTGCAACAATGTGTCAGTAGCTCTGATTTCACTGTCCCCAACTCAAAGCTTTTTAGAAACAGAAATAGTTGAACATTTAAACAGATTCATAAATAAATTAAAAATAGGGGTAATTTGAAGAGGCAAAGATAAAAAAATGAATAAAAGTATAGGCGATCTGACTTATATCATGCACTTGCAGAGTATGTAAAGTAAAAAAAAAGGAATCTGTCTCTTTAATCTAAAGCAAAAACTAGTTCACCATCGATCAGGACACGTAAAATGGAAATATAAAAGTATAATATATAACAATCATCTGGCCACAAAGGAAATGTGAGGGCGATTGCAGAAATTGTCCAGATTAATACAATGATGTCCTTTATAGCAATGTAAAGCATGTCCCAACATATTGAGTTCTCGCTGAGGCTGATTCACTAAATAAATTGGAACAATTCTAGAACAAACCAATTGCTCTATCAAGGACAAATTCATATCCCCATTGAATGCTCTTTCATTCAAGAAGTAAAAAGAAAAAACATGTTTGACTCAATTGACATTTTCATTTGGCCTCATGGTGTAGTTACAAGTGTAGTCAATTGTAAAATTTCTAGCTGCTGGGAGGTACAACTCCCATTATCCAGCTGTTTGGGGACGATGGGAGTTGTAGTGACCAACAACTGATTAACCTTTTGAGTGCCAGAGGAGTACGCAACGCATTGCTTTGCAATGCGTTGCGTACCCCTCTGGCACTCAAAGGGTTAACTGATTGCTCCTGAATTATACCAGTTATTTCAGCCTCCCCCATACCAGTGTGGCCTAAACCCCTTGATAGGAATGGAAACCTCTCCGGACGAATGTTGCTATGTGAGAAACATTAACCCTCTGCAACGCGTTGCTCAACCCGCAAGCACACAAAGGGTTAATTATTGTAACGTCTAGTTTTCCCTTCACTGTGTTGTACCCTCTTTGAAGAATAAAGATGGGAAAAATTCATGAGACTACAATCCTGGGTTAGATCAGCTGCATCATAAGGGACAGATAAAATACTTAACCCATTTGGAAATTGAACTTTTAACCCCTTGAATGACAAGATAGTGCATCGGAGACCTCTCTCCAATTTAAAAGACAAATTAAATATTTGGATTGTTTATTTTTCGTCCTGTTTACAGCTGGTTTGCCCCAGAAGTTGCACCTCTTTAGTCTGCTGAAGCGTTAGAGGAACATTAGAACATACAAATGAAAATGGATGACATACCTTTAACTTTATCGTGTACTAATGGGTAACATATGTAAAAATACATTGTTCATATTCTAATTCCCCAAATCTGGACATGAAGTTGCTTTTTAACAAAAGTATAAACTGAATTTTTCAAAGAGCATTTATTTAATTTTGTTTGTGACTTTATAATGAGAGATACCAGCTAAATGCAATAAATGTACTGTGATTAGAGCTCAGAATCACTGCTATCTTATGTCACCCAGTTTACATACACATGTGGTCAGTCACTTTATAGACACATATTGATAATGATGGGTTTCTAGGAGCCATGAGAAAGGCAGGGATTGCTGCTCCCACAAAACAAATGTAAGACTAGATTTTAGGCCTCAAAATACAAACAGATATCTGTATTACAGATGTTATCATGAAGTACATGTATCATGTATACCCACCATTTCATTTTATCTGTTAGTGCTCCTTTAAAATGTTTCCCATGCCTTGATACCCATAAAAACACAACAGGAAGCGATGCGTGCAATGAGAAATAACTTTCCCCATCATGGGGAAAACCAGAATTTGCTACATCAAATATATGTAGCTTTACTGTAAGGGTATTTATATACGCTTTTACGTATAGATGTCTGTGTGCTACCAAATGGTGTTCATGTTAAAGTACAGAAGAGAGTTGGTACCGTGTTAGCTGTAGAAATACAGGAGGCACATATAGTTGTTGATACCTTTATTGGCTAACTAAGCAGATTTAGGATGCAAGCATTCAAGACCTTGGGTCTCTTTCTCAGGCATATTAAGGAAGAGACCTAAGGTCCTGAAAGTTTGCATCCTAAATCTGCTTAGTTAGCCAATAAAGGTATCAACAACTATATTTGCCTCACGTTAAAATAGGTTGCCTTTTAGTATTTCTGTTAACACTTTGGATACTAGATAGTTCTGTTTTGGAGATCTCTAGCGTCCCATGGGTTAAACCCAAGATCAGAGGCTTGACATCTCAGGTCACTGCCACAGGCATGGCACTGCATGCCACAATGTACCAGGGCAAAAAGATAGCAAGTTCTGTGCCAAATACATGGGGCGATTCCCATAGGCTAGAAGCGGGTATGAATGCAATACTATGTAACTAACTTCAGGTACGCACTTTACCATTGGTTTGTTCTTCCGATTCTGAGACCTAAGAATTATACATTTCTGTATATTTACATCCTTCATTGCACCTTTGACCAATATAATAAAATTGTTAGGGGCGCCCCAAGAATTCCAGACTGAATCTTAAGGGTGGCGCCTTGAGAAAAAAAGGTTGAGAACCACTGCAATGACTAATGTATCACATGCAGCTGAATCAATGCATATCACTGGTGAGATGAGGATGATGGGAGTCGTAGTCTAATATCCCAGAAGCAGTTGTCCCCTTTTGTAATACTTTGCCAGAAGGAACCTCTACACATCTCCCGTCAGTTAAGGGTTAATCACTTGAGTGCCAGATGGGTAGGCAACACTCTGGCACTCAAATGGTTAAACACTGTGGAAAGCCATACTGAAATATCTATGACCCTGCATCCCACTGTGGGCTACATATATTACACGTCTTTCTGGCGCTGAAAAGGTTAATTACAATAAACATTGATGAATTTTCAAAACGCATTCAGTGGGCAATATTAGCAAAACAAAAAAGGAGTTTTTCAGGGGCAAAAAACACAACAACACCGGGGACAAAAGTCCCCGTTGATTTAGTATGGGATTTGAATCGCTAACGCAGACCTCTGTTGCATTCAATGGGTTAAAAATCCAGTTTAAATTAATAGGAATGTGTAGATGTTTTTAGTCATCACATTTGGGGCAGATGGGTTGCCTTGGAATTGCTCCACACACTAAGTACATCGGCCTTCTTGTGCTCTTGGCTCGACTGCCCGTTGTCCAGATGTAAGTTCACTGCCCCGAAACTCAGCATTTTATTGGTTTTGGCCGTCCCCCCTGCAGTGAATCCAAGTTCAAGATGATCAGCCTCTGTTCAGAGGAGCCCTGTCCCTGCAGAGCCGCCTGTGCACACGGGCCCACTGGGGATTTCCGGCACTAGCACACGTCTGTGCGAGTGGGAGGAGGAATGCACGGAGCTTTACATTTAGCGCAGGATAGTTAACCCACTCGTCGCCAGAGGGATTTGACACATTTGTTTTCCAGGGTACTTGAAATCAGTGATCTGCACACTGCATAGGGAATACTAGGCCTTAATTATAATGAAAAGGCGAGCAGTTCTAAGGCACAAGTAAAAATTCACAAATGACCAATGTTTTTAACCCATTGAACTCTAGATAGGTCTCCAATGCAATGGGAAGCAAGGTGACCTTTCTAGCATCTAATGGTTTAAATCAGTGAGACTTTTGTCCCCTATGATTCAAGTTGGTTTGCTCCAGAATTTCTCCAGCTTAAAATACCAACCAATGCGTTTGCTACCACTCTGGCACCCAAAGGGTAAAACATCACCAGGATTTTATATTGCTAAAATCTGTTGCTTTCATTTTTCTGCATTAAAGTATAATTATATATATATATATATATATATATATATATATATATATATATATATATATATAATGTATATTCTCCTGCAAATTACTTAATTTCCTAAAATAAGTGTTCCCACAGCGGTGTAACACATATATTCTTTTTATTTACATTAAGTGATTTATACTGTTGTTGAAGACGTGACTAAATATGAAACATTAGTTCACATGGTTAGTAATGACTGGGACTGCCTAACCTATCACACGTTCTGGTGACCTTATTCATATCATTTCATACTGGAACTGGACTACATGTGCAATAGATGTATTTTTATGTTGGCAGCATTATACTTATTTATGTGGCTGTGGTGTTTTTGATCTTAAACATGTAACTCAGCTACATGTGGCTACTTTAATATAAACTTCAATGTTTTTAAAAACGTACTAATCCATATTGTGTGTGCCTGTGTAAATATATCACACACACACAGACACACACATATATATATATATATATATATAGAGAGAGAGAGAGAGATGGGGGGTAGATATATATATAGCAAAATCCAGAAGAAGAATTGCACTCACATGAAACAACATTTCACCTTTAAGAAGACATGTGAGTGCAATTCTTCTTCTGGATTTTACTATTTGAACATTTGATGGATTAGCACTCAGACTTCAGACTTTAATACTGAAGTGAGTGCACAGACTTTGGGAATTAATTCATATATATATATATATATGTGTGTGTGTGTGTGTCTATGTATAGTTATTTAATTACTGTAACTAACTGTGTGTGTGTAGTATGTATAAGAGTGTATGTATGTGTGTGTGTCTGTGGTCCTATGCTTGAGTGTAGGTATGTATGGGTATATGTGCCTGTGTGTATACATGTGTGTGTATGTGTGTCCAATAAAGTGAGACAAACAGACAGACGAACTGCATTAGAACTATGACATCTGGGAGTGGGAATCACTAAGTCATAATAAAGAGGTGATAAAGTGGAGATGACTTCTCCAGTGATATCACTTCTCCAGTTCCTGTGATATTGTATACACTATGATTTCTCCAGCTCTGGAGATCTTACTGTATAGGCTCTATAGAATAACATAGGAACTGGAGAAGTGATATCACTGGAGACTTTATCTCCGCTAATCACTTCTTTATCAGGATTTAGTCTATAACACCCGTATGTCTTAAACTTGCTTGATGGGTCTCTATCGCATTATTTCTGAATGCATTAGAGAACATTTATAGCACTGAGGGTTTGTATTTTAAATGACACTAAACCGAGCTCTCGGACAATGGAGAGGTGTCCTAAGTGTGCTTCCCTGTGTAACACCCGGGTCCATGTGAGGGCTGGGGTCGAGCTGTGGAAGCTGCGTGTTCTGTGCAGAGAGCTGTGATCGGTGCTGGTGCAGTCACAGCTCAATGTGCGCATGTGCAACTGAGAGTTCGCTTTGCCCAGAAATACTGCACATTGTAGCAGAGGTGACAGCGCCTATTTGTCTCTACAGTTTGTGGTTTTCTTTGGGTTTCAGATCATCACTTAAATACGGGATTCGTAGGCGTTGAGAACTATTGTTGACTAGTAATACCTTCTGTACATGTACATATGTGTGCATGAATACATTTATGTATATGTAATTCCCGTCCAGGTTTTGGTAATCACACCCAAATAAAAGTGCAACCTGTTATGTATATGGATAGTTTCATGTATGTACTTATATAAGTATGTGTTACATGTTTGTTAATATGTATGTATGTATAATTGTAATTAGTAGCGCAATCGATACACTACTAAGACTGATTTAACTCTTTGAGTGCCAGAGGGGTGCAATGCGTTGCCCACCCCTCTGGCACTCAAAGGGTTAATAAGAAGAGCTGGAACAATTCTGGAGCAAACCAATTGCTCCATAAGCGAGAATAAAAAAATCCCCAAGGGGAGATTTGGGGATTTTAATGTGTGCCCTATAGTGCTTTGATTTAATCTTCAGTTACTGCGTTTCTTCTCAGTCAATGAAATAGTAACCGTGCTGTGAATTCGGATAGAGGGGTACTCGGATGTAGGTGGCATTAGGAATCCCTGTGCCAAAGAGCTTACACTCTGTCGTGACAGCATTGTAAGAAGTGAGCTTATTATTCATCTGATCAAATCACATTGTAATTAGATATTGTTTCATTATTGTCTGAGTCATTCTCCACCGTCTCTTTTCGGATACTACCAACTCTCCATGTGCTGTACATTGTGGGCAAAATATACCGAGAGAATTAAACACTTTGGCTGGTACCGGTATCAAACTCACTAAAAAAATAAGCCTCTAGCATCTCAGGGGTTAAAACTGGTGTGTATGTCTTTGTGTGTGTCTGTATGTGTGTTTAAATATGTGAGTCTGTCTGTGTATGTCTTTGTGAATGTGTGGGTGGATGTGTTTGTGTGTGTATATGTCTGTGCGGATATCTGTATGTATGTATGTATATATATATATATATATATATATATATATATATATATATATATATATATATACATATATACAGATATACACACAAATATACTCACACATATATGTGTGTGTGTATATCTGTATGTGTGTATATCTGTTTGTATATCTGTGTGTGTGTATTTAGGGGTTGCGGATGATATATTTTGTATTAAGCTTAAAGATCATAATTCTGACTTGCTTGTGAGCCTCATCCACAAAACACTAGGGGAGCAATTTTATTGAAATCCAGCTACACCACAGGGGAAAATGGAAATCCCCATTGATTTTAATTAAGCTTGGAAACCTCTGAATGCTGGAGAAGTCTCCAACGCGTTGTAGACCTCTCTAGCATTCAAGAGGTTAAAAGTCCCACTTTAATCAATTGGGATTTGGAAGATTTCAATATGTCCCCTACGGTGCAATGAATTTCTTTTCCAGAAATGGTCCTCTTTTGTGCACGGTGGCCAAAATATTAATTTAGCCTCCATACCCTCTAACTGGTACCTCATGGACAGAAGAAAATGGGGAGGGGTGTATAATTAGGCGATCGGACACGTTACACATGGAATGGGCAATGTGATTAACTCTGTAGTGCATACAGTCTACAGCAGGGATGAGCAACATTTGTCTCTCCAGCTCCCAGCCAATGGCTGGCTGGGGATGAGGAGCTGTAGTTGATGGATTTCCTGGATATGTGTTACAAGGGAGATTTTCAGTCGGGAACTGTGAAAGCAGTGATATACATAGTTTGCACTTGAAGAGTATGTAAAGTCAAAAAGAAGGTTGAATATCACTTTAAGAAGAGTTCTATTCACTTGTTTTAGGAGTTCTTTAAAATGGTTAATCTTGTCCTTTATGATGAATACATACTACTTGTCAATCTGTATTAACTCTTAACCCTTTGAGTGCCCCGGGAGTGCAATATGTTCGACACCCCTCTCGCATCAAATGTTTAAAAAACATGTTAACCTCTTCGGGGTTCAAACTTTGAACACGTTTTCCTCCTCTACCTGCTGACTTTAATGTCACACTATCAATTTAACCCTTTGAGTTCCAGAGAGGTACGCAAAGCATTGTAAAGCAATGCGTTGTGTACCCCTCTGGCACTCAAGGGTTAAAGGAACACTAATACCTAAACATTATATTGGTTGATATACCTTTAAATGTTACGTACTTACAGTTATCATCAGTAAAATGGTTTATTGTATATTAGATTCCTAAAATATAATAATACAGTTGCCTTTTAATGCATGTGTAGGTTGTACTACTCAGACACCATTTGGTTTATTTGGTTAATAAAGAGAGATAGGATTAGGAGCTAAAGCAGTCCATTCACTGAGATTAGCACACGCTGCTCTTGCATTCCGAACGATTTGGATCTGTTTTAGGCCATTTACAGTCACTAAAGCGCTATCACATTTCAGACACCGATCAAAAGGCAACAATGAAAGATCCATAAAGCACATTTAACAACTAGATGTTAGGCCTCATAAAGCAAAAAGATGATTTACACAGATGCTAGCATTTAGTATAGAACATTTAAGTGTACATAACCTCAGATCATTTTAAATGTACAAGTTCCTTTAATTCTCTCTCACATATACAAAGTAACGTTTACTATTTATGGTTTTCAGTAGGTTCTAAACAAGTAGGAAGCACACACTGAATAAACTGTATAGTGATCATTTAAATTATGATTACTGTTTCACGTATCATATATATTGGATCAGAAATAAATCCAGAGAAGCTGGTGGCACATGTAAGGAATTATTTATTTGTTTATTTTTTAATCAGAATGTATAATCTTGTTTTAAAATGATGTAAGGTATAATGAAGATCTGCCACTTACAGGATGGCCTGCAAACTGAAGTGTCTACAGGTCAAGGAATGGCCCACAAATGAGTGATAGTTTAAAGGCATATTTTTGAAGTTCTTACAAAAATTCCCGTTTTTAGCCTCAAAAATAACACTGGGGGTTTTAATTTAAATATACATATTACAGTTGATCACTTTTTAAAGCATTTTAATTAAGCTTACACTGTCTGACAGACAGAACGAGATGAGATATATAGGTAGATAGATATATGATAGATAGATAGATAGATAGATAGATAGATAGATAGATAGATAGATATCATAGATAGATAGACAGATAAATAGATGATAGATAGAGAGATAGATAGATAGATAAATAGATAGATACTAGATAGATAGATAGATAGATAGATAGATAGATAGATAGATAAATAGATAGATGATAGATAGATAGATAGATAGATAGATAGATAGATAGATAAATAGATAGATGATAGATAGATAGATAGATAGATAGATAGATAGATAGATAGATACTAGATAGATAGATAAATAGATAGATGATAGATAGATAGATAGATAGATGATAGATAGATAGATAGATAGATAGATAGATAGATATATCATAGATAGATAGACAGATAAATAGACGATAGATAGAGAGATAGATAGATAAATAGATAGATAGATAGATAGATAGATAGATAGATAGATAGATAAATAGATAGATGATAGATAGATAGATAGATAGATAGATAGATAGATAGGAAATTATATGTAGAACTCCATGGCTATTTTAAGTCATATCATTTTGTCAAATTCGGCCCAAAATTGTTGTATGTATTTATCTTACAAATTGCATAGGTAATGCTTGAGAAGTCCACGTGAGTTTTATTTGTATATTTAGCATTTTTAGTGATTATTTTTTGGAAGCAGTGCATGTAAATTAGAGAGCAGAATATGCTGTATCTCCTCACAGATGTGTGACATATATTTATTGTAATGTGATGATGACAGACACCAGATATTTTACCCCCGGGGCAGAAATCAGTTTACTGTTCAAGTGACCTTGTCATATTCATGCACATCTGTGTAATGTCATTTAAACTTGGGTGGATTAACCCCTTCAGTACTAGATAGGGCTTGGAGCATTACTGCTAAGGGAGTAATGTTACTACATTGCAAATATCTGCACAGGACACCCCGCCCCCAGATTCTAGACTAGAATTAGTATAGAACATGCATGCCAACATATGTTTGAAGTGAATTTTGTACTTTTATAACAGTTATCTATATATTTTATGTGTTGCTTTATTTACATAGGAATTTAACCCCTTGAGGACCAGAGGGGTTTTCAAGGAGCAAAGAAATCAGCCTAAAATATTGCTAGTTAAGAATCCTGTGTAGAATAATATTTCATTTACATACACCATTGTTGTAATGAGATATATGTAAATGCCATATTCGTGATGCATCGATGATTTCTCTGTAATTATTAACCCGTGGCAATCTCATGCCCAGTCTGCGCTGATTTTCCGGTTTAACACGTCCTCACTTTCCTTAAACTAATATTACTCTGGGTGTGGATGTGGAGTTAGCCCCTCTGTGTTAATCTTTTTACAAAAACATCGAGCCTTAACAATTCACTGTATACACAACAATAGTAATGCGTATCTGGCATAGCATCGCGTGCAGACTGTGTGGAGAAAATAGTCATTGAAAGCTGCAGTCCATAGCCGAAACGTTGGCATATCTGTGGATCAACTTTAGACTATACCCACGCACTAAGTATAGTATGGTAACATTATGCGATGAACTGAAATCAAGCAAGCTTTTAAAAGGACTGGACATTATGAGTGCTTATTTTCCTTTAACCTCCTGAGTGTCGGAGGGGATTTCAATCCACTTAACAACAGGCTGTGGACTAGACTGCGAGTTTTGGTCATGCCTGCTGCCCTTTCTTACACTTGGGTGCTCGTCTCTCTGGGGGTTATGCACTAAGGTGTGATAAAGAGTCGAGAAAGGGGATATCACTTGTCCAATTCCTATGTTATTATGTACAGCCGATGCACTAAGATCTCCAGAGCTGGAAACATCTTAGTACACTGGCTCCATAGAATAATATAGGATCTAGAGAAGTGATATCTGTGGAGAAGTTATCTCCACTTTATCACATCTTTATCATGTCTTAGAGAATAGCCCCCAAGGTCTCTCACTCACCTACACATAGATATAAATATAGGGATGGACGGACAGACAGTGATAGATAGATAGATAGATAGATAGATAGATAGATAGATAGATAGATATGAGGTAGATAAATAGATATGAGGTACATAAATAGATAGATAGATAGATAGATAGATAGATAGATAGATAGATAGATAGATATGAGGTAGATAAATAGATATGAGGTACATAGATAGATAGATAGATACATAGATAGATATGAGATAGATAGATATATAGATAGATAGATATGAGATAGTTAGATAGATAGATAGATAGATAGATAGATAGATAGATAGATAGATATGTGGTAGATAGAAATGAGGTAGATAGATAGATAGATAGATAGATAGATAGATAGATAGGTAATGTGTGTATGCGTTATACAGAAGACATTATACCCTCCGAGTGCAAGAGATGTCTTCAGGGCAATTTCTTCACAATACTGAACACCTCTGGCATTTTTAGGGTTAAGAACATTCTAGAAGTTTGTCCCCCGTGGTGTAGTTTTTTTGCTCTAGAACCGGTGCAGTTCTTCCTTGGGGTCTGTTTGCAAAGCCTTGAGACTATCAAATTGTTAAATATTGTTCTTATTATTAGTAGTATTATTTATTTTATTTAGTATATAATAAGTTGACATTGTACAAGCTGAGTACAATGGATACAAGAATTTGTACAATAAACTTTAACTTTTTAAGGACCATATGGGTGGTGCAAGTCATTGTGCATCCATCTTGTCCTTAAGGGGTTAAACAGTATTAGACGCTGGGTCAGGAGAGCAATTTTCGCAGAAACGTACAATCTCCGATTAAACCGCATTGTAGAGATAATGTCTGATCTGTTAAGATGGGGTTTTTAAGCCGTTGAGTGACAGCATGGTATGCAACGCATTGCAAAGCGTTACGTATCCCTCTGGCACTCAAACGGTTAAATGTTTTTTTTTAGAAAACCTGAACAACCTTTGAGTGCCAAGCACGCGTATATAGAATTGTCCATATGATTAATTAATATACATGAATTAACCCAATGCGTTGCGTGCCCCTCTGGCACTCAAAGGGTTAAAGCAGAGAGTTGGGGGGGTAATTGAATGAACGTTTCACCCATACTTTAGAAGGCAGCTGTTATAAGCCTTTGAGTGCCAGAGGGGTACACAGCGCATTGCTTCGCAATGCGTTGTGTACCCCTCTGGCACTCAAAGGGTAAACCCTTGGATGCTAGACAAGTCCTAGGAAGGATGACTGGATTTCACCAGTACACTCAGATAGCAGTTTGTGTAAGGGACTTGTATATCTTCATTGCTGTGTAAGTCAACGGTTCGGCTAATGACTGTGAAGTTAATACACTGAGAGGAAATGCAGAAATGGCGTCAACCGACTGCTCTTTAGGGGCGAAATTATGCTATCCAAATTCCCCATTAATTTAAATTGGGTTTTTAACTTCACAAATTCTAGATATAAACCCTATATAAATCGATGAGATATTTGTTTGTCTCTTATAGCGACCAAGGAGTACCCCATTTCTTCTACGCACATCAGTCAGTCTGTCTGATTGTCTGTCCATCTCTGAGTCTGATATCATATAGTGAAATATAGCAATTCTGGTACAAATAAGCGCATCATAGGGAATTCCCAAGCGATCTCCAAATCCCCTTACAATGCTAGAGGACTCCAATGCACCTCATTTAACTAATTGGGCATCTGGGGATTTTTTTTATCTCTACCCTGTAGTGCAGCTGGTTTGCTCCATAGTAACTCCAAGGGGAGCTACAGCAAGAGGTGATAAGGAGGGGATAACTGCTGCAGTGTGATAAACTCTCCACTCTCTATGTTATTCTATACAGCCTGCGCACTAGGGTCTATAAAGATGGAGAGATGTTAGTACATAAGTGCCATAGAGTAACATAGGAACTACTATAGGAAATGTTATCTTCTCCTTGTCACCCCCACCCCACCCATCTGCTTAATAACCAGTCTCAATAGGTTAACTCTTTGAGCGTGTGCACCTCTGGCACTCAAAGGGTTAAAGGAAAATGGTACTCGTAGGATATGGGATAACATTTTATTGGTTATCCTCCTCATGTCCACTTGGGAATGTGAAGGTTCTATTCTGGAGTCTTAGAGGTGCATTATGGCGCCCCCTCCTGCAGTATATTACAGAATGGACCCCGTGGAGCAGATGATTTGCCCTTGGACTGCACTTCTTCGGCTTCCAGAATTGCGCCTGTAGTGTTCATGCAGTGTTCATATATACCTGTTAACTCTTCTATAGCATCCCATAGCTAATACAGGACCCTTAAAGGAGGACAGTATGTGAATGTGTGTGTGTATGTATGTTAATGTGTGTTTGTGTTTAGTTTTATGTATATATGGTTATGTATGCGCATCTGTGTGTTTGTAATGTATGTGCGACAGTTTGTGTTTCTGTAATGTACGTTTATATAAACTAAATCTGTGTATAGTGTATCTGTAGATGTATATGTCGTTGTGTGCATGCATTTGTGTGTTATGTACCTGTGTTAGTGTGTGTATGTATGTGTGCGTAGTGTCAGCATACGTGCTTATAGTGTGTGCAGTTTGTGTATAGTGTTTGTACGTAGCGTGTGTATGTACGTGTATTGTCAGTGTGTGTGTCAGTGTATATATGTGTGTGTGTGTATATGTCAGAGTGCGTGTGTATTCCTGTATGTGTGTCAGTGTATGTGTGTGTATTCCTGTATGTGTGTCAGAGTGTGTGTCAGTGTATATATGTGTGTGTATACCTGTATGTGTGTCAGTGTGTATATGTGTGTATATATGTCAGAGTGCGTGTGTATTCCTGTATGTGTGTCAGAGTGTGTGTGTATACCTGTATGTGTGTCAGTGTATATATGTGTGTGTATACCTGTATGTGTCAGTGTGTATATGTGTGTATATATGTCAGAGTGCGTGTGTATTCCTGTATGTGTGTCAGAGTGTGTGTGTATACCTGTATGTGTGTCAGTGTATATATATGTGTGTGTATACCTGTATGTGTATCAGTGTTTATATGTGTGTGTGTGTGTGTATATGTCAGAGTGCGTGTGTATTCCTGTATGTGTGTCAGTGTGTGTGTGTGTGTGTGTGTGTATACCTGTATGTGTGTCAGAGTGTGTGTGTATTCCTGTATATGTGTCAGTGTGTGTGTATTCCTGTATGTGTCAGTGTGTGTGTATTCCTGTATATGTGTCAGTGTGTGTGTATACCTGTATGTGTCAGTGTGTGTGTATATTCCTGTATGTCAGTGAGTGTGTATTCCTGTGTGTGTGTCAGTGTGTGTGTGTGTATTCCTGTATATGTGTCAGAGTGTGTGTCTGTGTATATATGTGTGTGTATATGTCAGAGTATGTGTGTATTCCTGTATGTGTGTCAGAGTGCGTGTGTATTCCTGTATGTGTGTCAGAGTGTGTGTGTCTGTGTGCGTCAGTGTGTGTGTCTTATTATGTGTTTCTGTGTGTGTTTGCGCCCCCCCCCCAGCCCTGAGCTGGCAGGATCCAGTGCCGTCATGTTGCTATTGGCAACGAATCAGCTGAGCAGCACCTCTCTGGGCGGACTGCACTGGGCACAGGGAGGCTGCTGGCAGCTGCCACGGAAATAGGGGGTTGGGTGGGGCGAGTCTCTCATGCATGGAAATAAAGCAGAGAGCAGTGCAGCCTAAGATGCCTCAGTGAGCGCTGCCTCTCTCCGGCCTGTCACAGCTCCCCGATAACAGGCTCTTTATCCGGCCAGCAGCACCACTTGTGAAAGTGAAACTTGATCTGTCCGTGGGGCCCGAGAGAGCCACCGCCGCCTGGGAGCGGGGCCGACCTCTGTGCTTTCCTTCAAAGGCCAGAAACTGAGCAATAAGTAGGGCTGGGGAATGAAAAAACAAGCAGGAGGGGACGGGGGCAGGGCTGGAGATAGGGGGAGCGCAGACTGCAGGGAGGGAAGGAGAGCACAAATAGGACTGGGAAGGAGATAACCATTACTGGGTAGTGTAGGGGGTAAATTACTGGGATTGGGATGGATCACATACTGGAATTGGGAGAGGGGCACCTACTGGAGTTGGAAGAGGGGCACATACTGGACTGAACTGAGACAGAGGAGAAGGGTGCACATAATGGACTGCAGAGACGGGAGCACATACTGAACTGGGGAGCAGGGAACCACAGACAGGACTGGGGGGAGGGTAGAGGTCAAGTACACAATGGACTGAAGGAGGGGAGTCACACACGGTACTGGGGATAAGAGTAAGAACTGAAAGGACTAGGTGGAGAGAGCACGGACAGGATGATCTGCAGAAAAAAGGGAGAACACATATTGGACTGGAGAACAGGGTCCTTCATTGGGAGAAGTGGGGCACTGTCATGAGGAGGAGTTAGAGCACGGGAAGCAAGAGAAGGGATATAAGGCAACAGGAGTAAATCCACAATGACAGGACTGGGGGTGGGAATGCAATAATCAGGATAGGGGAGTTGAAAACATTCAGTGATATGGCTGGGGGTATAGCTGGGGGTGAGGGGAAACGGAATTTGACAGAGATGGGGGACAGAATGCAGTGACGGTGGGGGGATTGCAGATTCAAGGACAGTTGGGGATCAGAATGCAGTCAGAAGGGGTGGATACAGTAACACTTGGAGACAGAATGCAGTAACAACTGAGGGAAAATATACAGTGACCACTGGTATCCAGACTACTGTGACAGCTGGGAGCATAATACAGGGACAGAGCTGGGTAGAAATGCAATGAAAATCATGGAGTCAGAAATGTCAATACCTGTAGGTGAAAGAGGCAGAGAAAGAGAGGAAGGGAGGGGGATTGGTAGAGCTGATAGAGCCAATGGCAGAGCTGGGGAGTGGTTGGACGGGGGGGGCAGTGACAGAGCTTGGAATAGGAATAGCAGAGTCAGTAAGAGCAATGACAGAGATGGGGGAGGGGAGTTCTAGAGCTTGAGGCGAGGGGACAGCCAAGACGGACCTGGGGTATGGAGAATGGCAAAGCTGGGGAAAGGGGAGATAGAGTAAGAACAGTTTGGGGTGCAATACAGGGAGAATAAATAAATTACGGGGCGGGCGGGGTGACATAGATTGAGAAGAAGGGGAATAGAGCAGTGAGTAAGCTGGGCAGTAGATCTGGGAGAGGATAAAACGCCTGGCAGAGCTATACACAAGGAGATGTTTTCTCCTGCCAGTGACACGTCTCTGGGTGACACGTGCTCTTCCCTGGTATTGGTGGATCTCTGTGGCTTTAGGTCTGATTAAACGTATTAGCCATTTAAGAATATCCAATGTAAGGGTATCCAATACATTGCTTCTAAATGGTTTGCACACCCCTCTGGTCTTAGGTTTACCCAAGAGTGGGCAATGGGAGTCCCTCCAACTGCTGCCAATTGCCATGCAAGGTGTAGTCTGACAGCATCTCGAGAGCCTCCTATTCCCCACTTCTGGTTACATCCTTGCCACTGCACTGAACGTACCCACAACAGAGATGGACTGGCATCTGATAACAGCAGCACCCCATGCTTTATTTCACTTAATGAAAGACAGAAGAGCTATCTAGGATCCAGCGGGTTAACCGTTTCAGGACTAAAAAGGTGTGCAACTCAGTGAGAAGCAATGCGTTGCGTAACCATGTAGCACTCAAAGGGTTAACACAGTTCTAGGCAAAGGACAACACCTCATACATACACACATGTGTATAATGTGTGTATCTGCATAACCACTGATCAACTCCTCCTGCTACAGTAGTAATCCCCTTCCCGACTGAGGCACGAGTGAAAGTGACACAGAGCTCTGTCTGTCTGTCTGTCTGTCTGTCTGTCAGTGTGCTTCTTCTGCTTCTGATTAACAACTGCTAGTACAAATAAAATGTATCAATTCTGTCTCTCTGCCCGGGAGAAAGATACATTTGTATCCGAATTGTGTTGCGAATGGTATCATCCCCCTTTACAGGGAAAGTCAGAGAGGTATTATTTTCCTCTGTATAGGAACACTGATATATTCGTACAGCCAGACCCAGTAGTGTCCATCTGTACTTTAAAGGGTTAATCGCTTATAAATACTGGGAACGTAGTTCCTTTCCCATACTATCTATTTAAGTTAACACAAAGGGTCTACTGTTGGTTCTATATTTAGATATTTATGTAGATATTTAGATATGTATGTACATATTTATTTAGAATACTGAAAAAAACCTCTGAATGGTGTAGATTAGAAGACTCCATTTGCGTTCCAGAAGGGTGCCGAACGAATTGCAATGCTTTGTACACCCCTCTGACACTAAAAGGGTCAACAATAATATTACATCAGGTGGCGTGTTTATAAAGAAAAAGTGGGCAAAACAGATGGATAACATTTACAAAATGAACCCACTGGATGCCAGAGGGGTTCCCAAGGCGTTTCTTGGTAATGCGTTAGAGATCTCCTTGGTATCCAAGAGGTTAAAAGGAATGTGTGTGTTAAACACCGAGCTGACAACTGAAGACACTCTAGGGCAAAACAACTGTGCCATCGGAAATAAAGACAAGTGCACGTAACTTGGAGTTAATGAGGGCGTTTAACCAGTTAAATGCTAGTGTGTTTTCCAACTTGTATTTGATATCTCTGTAGCATTCAAGGGGTTAAAAGCCACCATTTAAACCAATGAGAAGCTCTCTTTGCCTCACATGATGTAGTTGATCTGCTCCCGGACTGTACTACACTAGTTCTTCATAGTCCATCGCTGTACAGAGGCTGTGCCGCAGGATTGTGCCACTGTTCTCTGTACATATGGCCCCAATATTGCTAACCTCCACATTCTCCTTTATATATTTGTATTAGTGCTCGTGTCTACAAGAACATATCCGCGTTAACCCTCTGAATGCCAGAAGCAATGCGTTGCGCAGCCCTCTGGCTCGCAAAGGGTTAACAAGACAGCACAATATCTTCTTTTAATTTGGTCGAAATTTACATTTCTCCCTTCTTTAGGCTGCAGGACATCTCTCGTGTTTACTTAAAGGGATACTTGCTTTACAATAATTCCAGTTTATCTACTTATTAAATAGACCAAAGGCAGCGGCGGTTTACATATACATAACCGAATTCAGTTGGGTTATGGTAATTCAGATATTGTCACCCATTTAAACTGTATTGGTCATTTAGTTATGGAAAACGTTAATTTGCCTGTGGACTATGCACCGTCTCTGGCACTTAAAGCGATAACACGTTTTCTCCTGTCCTCCGTTTACTTTAAACCTATTTACGTATTTATTTTCGCAACGATAACATTCTCAGTATGTGTTATTGTATAACCTTAGAAATAACTGGTGCCCGAAACGTTGACAAGTATTCACATTCTGAGGTTGATGTACAATTACGAAAGTGAATCTGAAGCTAACCAACTGCACCATAAGGTGCAGATTTAAAAAATCCCCGGATATTGAAATCGGTCTTTAACCACCTGAATGACACTGAGGTTTCCTTACATTTACCCTTTGAGCGCCAGAGGGGTACGCAACGCATTGCAAAGCAGTGCGTTGCGTACCTCTCTGGCACTCAAAGGGTTAAGAGGTTAGAAAACCCATTTAAATCAATAGGGATATTTTTAGTCCCATATAATGCATTCGGCTTGCTCCACAATCAATCCATTTAATGAATGATTATTACAGATCGTCAGGATATCTCATGAGCTTATAAAACCTGTTGCTTTGAAAATACAATGGAAAAACAAGTGAAAAAGTGGAGGTGCAAATCACTCAAGACATGGTGGGTACCCAGTATTTGTATGTACACAAAAATAATGCCACATACACACAATCAGAGCCGTGCACACAGAATAGAGTCTAACCATGTTCTCAGATTATAGCAATGCATACACAATATTGATTATAATAATGCACACACGCAAAATAATAAAGCACAAACCTTTAACCACGTGCACAAACGTGTAACAGTGTACATAAATTATTCACCCCACTGTAATTTATTAACCCTTTGAGTGCCATAGGGGGTGCGCAAAAAGCAACGCGTTGTTTACCCCACTGGCATTCAAATGGTTAAGGCTTATAATGGGATGAATCATTTATGGACACCCTGTATAATTATGCACACAAAAAAATATTGCCATGCACACAAAATATAATTGTGAACACAAACATGGAATTATAGATAAAAAGCAAAACTAGTCAAGGAATAAATATGTCCACAAAATGTAATTATGCAGGCATAACTATAAGCATGCACACGATTATGAATATGAACACAAAATATAAATACATGCACGAATATATCAGAATACATGCACAACTATTTGGAGCAGCAGAGATCACCATATACATACAGTAGACGTGCACACACACTCAGAAGTCAGCTAAAACTTGAAGTATTTGTACTTGGAAATGCATTAATAATTGTTAGTGTTCGTGCTTCATGCTTTAGCTCTGTACTAGGTTTATTCCAATTTGTGCTGTGACCTTTTTTTGTTTGCTGTTGCGATTGGGCCCTTAACCCTTTGCGTGCCAGAGGGGTACGCAACGCATTGCTTTGCAATGCGTTGCGTAACCCTCTGGCACTCAAAGGGTTAATCACGTTTTGCTTTCAGCTTCAAAAATGGTCAGAAATGTTTTTAGACAAGATGTTTATATTTCCATTCAATTGAGTATATGTGTGGCATGTTGCAGTCTTCTTGATTGAATGTTGACAGATTGTTAATATCCAGATTATACAGGACATCAGTATCCACTGCAGCTATACTACGGAGTCATTTAATTTATGAAGAGTACATATTTTACAAAGAATTGTTACTAGACCCTTAAAAAAGAGAATGATATGCTGTGTTTTCTGATTTGGGGCCTTTGGTGTGCTTAATAGAATTATATTCTAAATCATTGCTTTATAATGGTCCTACATATAGATATTTACATTTAGCATACTCAACCTCTCTAAACTCGTCAGACATTTATATGTTTTACACATATTCTATGAGTTTGGGAATTATTATATGTATTTGTAATTAGTGTTTTCTACCTGTTTCTTTGCCTGGTTGTGTTGCGATTCCTGTAACAGTGTCATGTTGTAGAACCATTACCATCAGTTAGTCTGTTCTATAGAATGTGTGTGTCAAATCCCCATCACACAATAAGGTATATGACGTTTCTTATGCATAAACCTTTTTGTTTTTGGACTACATTATCTTAAATCTATCTGCATATATAATACTTGTAAATGTAAAAGGAGGGATACACATTTTAAAGCAAATTATTTATGCAGAAGACTCCCATTGTATCAGAAGGATCCGGGTTTAACCCTTTAAGGACTAGAGAGGAACACTGCGTTCCACACTCATCTGGCCTTTAAGGAGTTAATATGGGTTCAATTTAGACATAAAACATGGTACAATGCCTGCATAGAAGTGATTCTGTTCTGTGTTAAAATGAGGAGGCTGTTCACATGTATCTGGAGTAACCTTTGGATCAGGTCGCTGTAATTATTGAGAAGTACTCAGTTCGTCCAGGCACAAACGTCAAGAAAAGAGATTCCATTGGATTTTGGGACATTTGTTAAACTTGGATAAAAATGGTGCTTTTTGCCTCTCTGCTTCAGTGATGAATCTTAAAACTTCATTAGGAAACTCCTACTGCTTTTTCCTTTGTCTGTGATTTGGAAACGATAACATTCCCATATTTCACTGGACCAAAATACCAGCACAGTGACACGTTACAGTGCCCGTGTATTCAGTTCTAGGCGGTCACAAAAACAGGTAAAGCATTCACAGGACCTTATGTACAAAATGCAGAGGGTAGCAACCCAACTACACCGCTGGGGTCAGATACAACTCCCTTCTAACTGAAAAACATGTTTAACCCATTGAATGCTAGAGAGGCCACCAATGCATTGGAAACTTCTCTAGCATTCAAGGGGTTAAAACCTCATTATAAATCAATGGCAGATTTGGTAACTTTTACTCCTTCCACTTGATGTAGTTGTTTTGCTGTAGAATTGCTACTCTCTCTTTTTGTACATAATTCCCATAGACTTCTGGTTTAGGGATGAGATTTGACGGCTAAAGGCTTATGTGTGTGTGTGTGTGTGGGGGGGGGGGGCTCTAAACTTGATTAACACGTTGGCTTATCTAGACAGATAAAGCCACCTATCTATATACTTTTGCTTTATATCTGCTGTGTCTAATACATAATTATGTCTAGAGTCTGCCACTAGGTCACATCTCACAAACAGTGGTCTTCCATACATCTGTATAACTCCCAATCGACATTAGTCTTTATCAGACTGCAAACTGGTAGATCACAGATCACATGCAGATTAAATCAGTAAACAGAAGTAGTTGGCTGCTGTTTGAAGGATAACTTCATAGGCAACTCTTTCTCTTGAACATACTAATTGACACTTATTCTTGGTATACTGTTCCCCTTTAAGAAATGTTAAGTCTGAATCCAGTATTGTCACTTAGGTAGTCTAACACCCTGACACGGCAGGTTTTTTTTAGACATGACGTATTGGGGCTTAGATGGTTGCACCCAGCTATTAGAGATTGTTGCACTCCATAGAGATGCACCTTTTCCTGTGATACAGGAACTTCAGTGTCACCTCAGTGTAGCGTGTTTGTCAGTCTAGTGTTGATATAGCTACTAATGTATGCGCCTCTGTTTGTACCGACCTATGCTTCATCGATTACACAAGTAAGTAGATGCGGATGCGTCAACTGAGGTCAGGTACAAGTAAATAGTAGTGTACAGAGACAGACATATTATTGGCAGATCTGGAGCAAAACAACTGGACCTTATTTTTACGCAGGACAAATCCCTATAACAGGTTCAATTCAATGAGGTCAAGGTGTGCAGTCCGGGGGAAAACCAGTTGCACCATAGAGGAGACATGAACGTCCGCATTGATTCAAATCGGGCCTTTAACCCCATGAATGAATGCGTCGGATACCTCTCTCTCTCCGTCTCGGGGTTAAAAGCCCCATTTGAATCAATGAAAATTTGGGAGATTGTTATTTGTCTTGGGTGGTGTGTCTTCTGATTACTCCAGAATGGCTTCTCTTTGTCTTTTTGTTCCTTACAGATCAATGTGATTTTTATGAACCTGAAAGTGTATTTTTTAAATTATGATTTCTGCTGCTGTGTTTTGTGGATTGAAAAGCAAAAAGAACTACATTTTATTGTGCACATTTGTAACTGTACCACGTGATGGAACAGGCAACAGGGATGAGGTTAACCCTTTAGATACTAGAGGAATACAACGCATTCTTGGGGTTAACCGGTCAAGCTGTGGGTGATGTTCGGGTGGATACACCCCCAGGATCCCCTCTAATCTGGGTGGGTGTATGATGACAAACGGGGAACTCTGTGGATTGGGTTGACTGATCACACCATGGCGATCGCATGTCTGCTCCACACGCATGCAGGTGACACGTTGCTTTATTTTCGTGCCTACATGTTTAATAGGAAGGGTCCGGGGAAGGGTTCACATGGCTGCACCCTTCCCTGTTCACGTCTCCGGTGAATAAGAAACCCGTTTTCACATGGCGGGACATCCACTAGAATGGGGAAGTCTGGAACACAATGCGCACAGTGCGCAGGCGCAAGATGGCTGCCGTAAACACTGCAACCTGCACAAAAACCACAGCTTTGTGCAGCAGAGGAACAGCCCACGGTTCTTCTTGTTTACTAATGCTTTTTATTCTTTGTAGGTTTGAGGTGGGATGGGGGAAATGTGAAATATGTACGTGCTTGTACTATAACTGATTTGTACTGGATACATTGCACATACCGGCAATGAATCATAATAAATATTACACCAGTCTCTTTGGTTGGTAGGAAGCATCGTTTTGCGACTCCCAAACCAAATTAATTCTAGTCTCCGACAGCTCTGCCTGATCACAGGGCTCTGTGACCCGAGGCTTCAATTTGCAATGATCTACATTACACGTCTACATTTTAGACAAGGATACGCGTTTTCTTGAATATATTGCAAGTTAAAATAATGCAATCTGTCTCTAGAAAGGGGGATTAATTTGGTAGGAAGTCATCGATTTGGGATTTGAAAAACACGTTATTTTCATTGTGAATATGAAGGGCTTTGATGCTAGGGAGGTCTTCGTCCCTCTGTAGCATCCATAGGGTTAAATATAATTTACACTCTATGTCCCACTGAACGCGCTTCTAATTGTTCCTATTGATCTGGAGGGTTCGGTGTTCATCACGGAATGGCACCATTTTCTTTGTCTGGTTATTGTTTTTTTACACTGGGAAAACCACTTTCTAAATACAATAATGACAGTTTGATGCTAATACACTTTGAACTGGGCCAATACAAAGAAATCCCCAGATTGCCATAATTGTAAATGGTGATTTTAACCCATAGAATGCTAGATGCCTCCAATGTATAATAATGGTTAAATAGTCGCATTGTTTTAATCTGGGATTTTATGTCCCTTCTGGTACAGCTGGCTTGCATCAAAATTGCCTCAATTCTTAGTACATCACCCGCCATCTGTAGGAAAGAAATGGAGGCATTGAAATCAAGAAGTCATTTTATTTGATACATCTGGTAAATTGCTTTGACACACACACATTCTACCTCTCTATAAAGGCAAATTGTATGTTACAACGTCAAGGTAAGTTTGTGTCTTGATAAATACGGTCTATTGGGACTGGGGTTCATATTTGTATTAACGCAAATTATTACATATGAATCAGAATAATTGTGTGCTTGTAATTTTCTCCAGATTTACTATTGATTTTTTTTTCTTGAAGAAAGAAAAATCCCTAACCTTACCCTAACGGGAACGACTACAAAATCTGATAGCCAGGGGTTCTTCTTGTTACATACTAATACTTAAGGCAACGAATGTATTTCTCTTCTCAGCAGCTCCAGTGAATGGATCCCACTTTATCTCCGCTGCCCCTGGCTTATTTGTGATGTAGGCTGGGTTTGAGATGTCAGATCTGATCTCTTCCCTGCCTTTTTATACAACACCAAATCACCAGAGAACGAATAGTTATAAGATGAATTGGCCTGGGACTTCTCTCTGCACTGGGGGACGTAATTCAGCCTGCTTGATAAAAGCCAATAAAAGCAGAAGATGCTATAATTATCCACGAGATGCAGCCATCCCCAGCACCGATAGGAAGCTCAGTGACACACGGTACATCTGAATAATAGCTACTGTAGGAAGTGCTGATGGCCGCCTTATATTATTGAATCATAAAGTGGAAGTGGGGAGGGGTGGGGGTGAGAGAAAGAGAGAGACTTGAAAACTGGTCTCAGTAATGGAGAGGAAATCCGCCTCAAATGCCAGTTACACCAGCAGCAAGTGCGCTCTGTGTGAGCAGCGGAAACAGGAAGCTCTTCTCGGTGTAGACATTTTGGGGATATTCTATACAAAGGGAATGCTGTATTTATGCGCTGTGAATGTCTCCTAGAATGGACCCGCAGACGGCCCCTGTGCCCTATACCTCAATTCATTACCCCCAGGGCGCAGTAGTAGAAAGAGGAACTGCAGGGATTCCGGAGTAACCCGGGGTAGAGAGTCCATAGTCTGGTTTCATCCGACTCCGGGGCAAATGGATTAATATACAGAAATAAACCTAATGCAAACACAGCTCATTCACTTTTATGTTAGAAATTTCTCGCAATGCGTTGGCGACAAGTCTAGTGGACAAATGGTTAAAAGCCCCGTTAGAAATAATACATTTGTACACGCCAGGTTATACTCGTGGTTTAAACCATCAAAGGGCACTAGATTTGTTCCTGCTTAATTAAACATTGATAAATAGCCTCATACAGTTGTAAAATATAAACCCCTTGAGGACAAGAGGGGGTGTGTGCATTGCAATTCATTGCACACCCCTCCGGTCATGAAGACGTTAAAATTTAGCGGGATATATTTAACTCATGCAATGGGACCAAGAATCTTATAATAGTTATTTTAAGAGACTTGCGTTCATAAGAAAAGTGGGTTAAATCTGGAGCATACTGTACAATAGGGGCAGATAAAATTCCCCATTCATTTAAATTGAGCTTTTAAACCGATAAAGGATGGAGAGGTCCTCAGCTCATTGCTACACAGAGCGTTGGAGACGTCCCTAGCATTGCAGAGTTAAACAGTACATTGGCATAAAAAAGACATAGGTCCATCAAATTCAGCATTTGCTTAAAAATATCCCCCAAACTGAGAATGGCATAATCCTTTAACTCTTTCATCGTGCTGCAGTGCGTTGGCTATACCCCGCTGGTGCGCAGTGCTTTAATACTCCAGTGTGTGTGTTTGTCTATTTACAAGGAAAACTTACACTTTTAACGAAGGGACCTAGATTACATTGCAGTTGACACATATTATCAACATATCCATAGACCTCAATGGGAAGACCTTGGGGTGAACTCCTTGATATAAATTGTTGACTGCAGTGTTCCATCTAAGGTGTGTACAGATGAGCTTACAAGCACTGAAAGAGTTAAGAGTAATTGAAATGCAACCCTTTAACTCTCCAATTTCCGGGTCACTCACCAGCAAGTGCTCACCTTAGATGGAACACTGGTACATTCAATGTAACCCAGGCCATAGAGCATAACTCTAAATGTTTCCTTAGATTAATCTAGTCCTCTTAAATGTATCCATTATAGCTATGTAATCTACTAAAAAAAGACAAGTCAAATCAATAGTCAAGGGGTTAAAAGCCAAATTAAAATCACAGGGAACTTGGGGGAATGTGTATGTCCTATAGCATAGTTGGTTGAAAATACACCCATCAGTAAGGTGGCATCGTGTGACATAACCATAGGGTGTCTTTTAGAATAAACTGAGAGATATGAACAGGTTAATTACATTTGGTGGGAGTGGCACTGCCAGGTCTTGCACAGGATCTCTAGGCTGGATATTAATAATGGCCTGTGTAGATAAAGTAATGACTAACTGGCCCGGATGAGAGGCTTCTTCATAGAACAATACAGGTTATCCAGAGAACTGGTTAGTGCATCCACTTGAGATGCAGGGTGAGCACTTTACCAGGAGTGAGCAACCTGAAGGCCTCCAGCGGTGGAAGACTACGATTTCAGTAGCTGGGGATGATGGGAGTTGTAGCCCTCCACAGCTGGGGGGCCAAATAAATCGTAGTCGTCCACAGCTAGCGGTCCTCTGGTTGTGCACCATGTTTAGAACAGGGGTAGGCAATGTGTGGCGCTCCAGCTGTTTGAGATGATCAATCCCATAATCTCCAAAAACTGGAGGTCCAAAATGTTACCTAACCACCTCTATATTGTTATAATCTACAACTAATAGAGCCAGAGAAATACCCTTGTAGTCTACTGGAGCTGGATCACAAGTCTTTAAGTGCCAATACACTGCAGGCATCCTCTAACACGAGAGGGTTAACCAATCCACCCACAGCCCTGTTTACTGAATTTATATGGTGCAGTAAAGACAGAAATATGTTCCTTAGAACAGGACCCTGGGAATCACACCCGAAAAACTATCACTAGAGACATACCTTGGACTTGTCTTTCCCCAATTAACCATTAATTAACCAGTGACGCCAACAAAGTCACTTTCTGATATGTTTCTTATAAAGCCTGACCTGATATAATGTACCAAGGGCCTGGGTGTGAAGAGGAGGAAGATGAACCATAACGGGCAAATACAATATCCATTGATTTAAATGGGATTGTAACCCCCTGAATGCTGCAAAAGTCTGCAATATATTGCTTCTCTACCATCCAAGGGGTTAAAAGCTCCATTTATATCAATGAGAATTACTGTGTTATCTGTGGCTCAGTTGGGTTTCTTTAGAACGGATGCTTCTTTTCTTGAAGCATAAGCCCCTAAGGACTAGACATGGGTCTGTGAAATATTAACCCTTTGAGTATTGGATATATCCAGCTCATGCCTTGTATACCTCTCAGGTACTCAAATGGTTAATACAATACTTACATCGTGTGTGCATATATAACAGCTATGGGTTCATGATAAATACCACAATAAAATTATGCACAAACAATCGATCCTGGAGCAAACCAACTGCACTATAGGGGTTTAAACCACTTCAATGAGAAATAATCTGTTGGTAAGCCCTCTAATATCCAAGGTATTCATGAATGGGAATTCGGTCAAAATGCAGTTGTCTCCTATGGTGCAGATGGATTGAGTCCAGAGTCGGACCCTTTACAAGGTTCTCTGTAACTGAAGATACAGGGGGATGGGAGCTGCAGGGGATGATGGACTCTAGTGTAAATATACTCCACACACAAGGATCTGCACTAGACACTGGGTTCTGCTGGCCTCATTTTACAATGGAGACACTTCTTCTAGCAAATGAAAATGTCACAAGCGTTCCAGTGACAAATCTAGCCCCAAGTAAACGAGGCCAATGTGTGAAGGATGCCTTTAACCCCTTGGATCCTCGCAATGCGTGTGACTTTTTTTGCAACGGATAAAAACATGTACAGTTGCATGCACAATATGACAACTGTTCTCAGTAATTACCTCTTTGTAGATCTGACGAGGATTTGGAAAGGATTTAACCCTTTGGGGGCCAGGGATGTCTCACGTATGTATCCCTTTGAGTGCCAGAATGGTACGCAACGCATTGCGTACCCCTCTGGCACTCAAAGGGTTAAAGTGCATCGACCTCAACTATATCCGCTCCTCCCAATAACTATGTACCCAACATGGCAAACCATGCTGATACCAGGCACTGGGGATGTTTTCTTGCACAGCTGATCATAGTCACTAAAATATACCATCCAATACAAATGTTATCAACATTTTAAATACATAAATTAGAAAGAAATCTGTTTTCATAGTGTGTGAGTGTGTATGTATAATACATATATATCACATTGTGTTGTAATCACTGTAGAATGGTCTCACAAGATCAGTCCGGAGCCATTAAACAAGAATAACACAGCGATGCTTTGCTGGGAACACTGGCGTGTAAGGCAGCAGCGTGTTGTATGTTTGAACACGGCACACAGACAGTGACACATCACCCAGTATGCACTGTGGCACTGCAAGGGGACATCGATTTCCGATTTGGAATGCACTAAAGGAGTAACACACAATTCGCTTTACACAATATATGATAATCTTTTGAATACCAGCCGGTGTGCAATGCATTGGTTAACTCAAGAAGACGATTTCATTAACCATTTGAGTGCCAGAGGGATGTTCAACGTACTGAAAAACAACCATGTGAGAATCAGCCAATTCTGGAGTAAAGTACTTGCATCAGATAGGATACATTCAAACGGGGCTTTTAACCTCTTGATTGCTAGTTGGGTGTCCAACACATTGAGTATGGATTTGTTCCGGACATCTTCAGCAGTCAATAAGTTAAGAATATGTATTTTCTACTTATTCCCTGCGATGCGGGTTCCTGGCCCCATACCTGATCCAGTTCTGCTCAGTACACATCCAACTGCGCCATAGGTAACAAAAGAAATGCATTGTCATGAATAGCTCTTTTACCTATTGCAAGCTAAACTGGTTCCCAAAGCACTGGGAATATATGCCAATTAATACGTTAGATACTTCTGAAATTAGTTTATTAAAAAGCCCAGTTTTAACCCTTTGAGTGCCAGAGGGGTCCGCAACGTACCTCTCTGGCACTCAAAGGGTTAAAAAACGAGCAACCTTAAGTTTACCCTATTGTGCTTTTCCTCAGAACTGCTCCAGGTCATCTTATTATTTCAGACGCAATGCTTAACCCTTTGAGTACCTGCGTTCCGTACCACTCTGGCACTCAAAGGGTTAACTTCCCAACCCGGACCCAACTCTTAACTTCAGTTCTTTGAGCAACCATTGTGTGTGCTTTGCAATGCATTTAAAACACACCACTTGCAACCGAATGGTTAACCCTTGCCCTGTCAGAGAAGCCAGTAATGCTTTGGGCTGACCTACCTGGTAACATAATGGTGACTCGGAAACAATTTGTGTTTCCAATGAAAGTTTCTTTCTGTAAACGTTACATTGTTGCAATACTAACAGTAGTACATTGTAACACAATGCTGGCAGCCACTATCTGCAGAAGGATGAAGCCTTTCTAGTTACAAAACATGAAAAGAACACGAAGAAAATTCAACAAAACACAAAAATAAATCAAGCAAGTTATATGCAAAAGTAATGGTTTAATGACTATAAGCAAGACAAAGCAATAGAGTTGTGCTTCTTTTGCAGACTGGAGACAATGAAATGAATAGCCACATATTTCCCCCAAGAGAGACAATAAACAATATTGGTAGTGAATAAACACAGTATTAGGGAGATGAGCAGACGAGGGCTTGGAGCAAGGCAAAGCAAGAACACAGACTGCTCGTTCTGGCCTGTCTGCTGTGACCTGACCCACAAGCAATGCTGGGCACAGTCAGCCTACCGAGCCTTTCAATGCCATAGGTGTATGTAACGCACTTGTGTTGCACACACCTCTGACAATCAAGGGTTAATTATAAGAGAAGGCAAACAGACATGCCTAGGCATTTATACTGTTGAATAATAAAACAAAAAAGTCACCACTATTTGGTGGGTTTAATCCAACATATACCAAGTCAAATGATGATTTAGATATTCTTTTAACACCAGGAATCCAGTTGGTAGTAATGACCATTACATGGATATTTTACACTGCATTTAAGATAAAAGAAAAATAAAACAATGTACCATTATTGCTTGGGTACCAATTCAAACAGAGGCTTGGTGTTCACAGGAAAAGTGGCCTCATTCTGGGGCAAGAAATAAAAAAAAAATATCATTGGTTTAATGGGGCTTAACCCCTTGAATGCTAAATAGATCTCTGATACAAACGAGTGGAAGACCTTTTTAGCATTCAACAGTTTAACCATTTGAGTGCCAGAGAGGTAGCAACGCATTGCAATGCGTTGCGTTCCCCTCTGGCACTGAAAGGGTTAACAGAGGGGGCGTGCAACACGTCGCAAGCAATCCGTTGCACGCCCTTATTGATCTTTAAAGGGTTAAAATGCCCATTTAAAGATGAACTATGCCCTCGGAATACGTGTCTCTTAATTTTTCAGGAGTCACCAAGGTTGGTGCCATTCAGACAGCCTTCAGTTATTAATATTTACTGTTTTTATTGGTATTAGATCTGTTTTATTTCACTGCCAGTTGTTTCATAACGTTCACTATACAAGCTGATAAACACTAGCGACCCTTATGAGTCATTCAGGTCTACTGAGGCTCATTGTGTGTTGGAGGAACTATAGGCAGACTTCAGCAGTGATCACTTAATACAGAGGACCGCAGATATAATTGGGAAAAATATATAGACAGACACATCTGACTGCTGTATGAAGGACACCAGCTTATGTTATTCATTGTATTAAACATGTAAGTGCTAGAGACGTATCCAACGCATTGGATACCTCTCTGGCACTCAAAGAGTTAAACAAATCAAAAGCCACTTAGATGTATGGTCTATTTACACTCTAAATCAAAGGCAATTAGGGTAATTTTGTGTCTTATTTAGTGGGTGAAGTTGGTTCTCCGTGTAAATTCTCCACTTCTCTTATGAACACAAAGCTAAAAGCATTGCAGGTGCTTATTGGTAATTATACAGATACAGCCACTTATTGTCCAATACAGTTATGCACTTATGAAAACGTGTTTTTTTGGTGGGGATGGGGTCTGAAGTCTGTGCTATTATATTTGTAACTGGGAAGCGGGTATAACTTTGAAAAAAAATGAACAATTATTTCTGAGTGCAGGAAAACACAAATATCTTCATTATAGTATTTATAAATATATCATACAATACTGTGTCCTGTTATGTCATATACCAATATGGCATTGTACAACGAGCAAAATGCCAACTGATTCTTACAAAAGCGAATCATTTAAACAAGTCAGTAAAATAAACGGTTATACCGCTTTTTTTTTTAGGCAAAGAGACTGTAAAAACCGAAAACTTTTCTTTTGATCGATTCTGTGCAGAAAAGATTAACCCATATGCTACCGGAAAACCACATTTTAGCTGTTATCCCAGGCAGCTGAAGAGGCGTGTTGACCTTTGAGAGGCAGATAAGGGACATTATATTGCAAAGCAAACGTTCTGCGCAGATCTCTGCCAACATCGCCTACTGTGTGAGGCGGATTCAATAACAGGAACGGGGGCGATTAGGGCACCAACCGATTGCACCATAGGGGACAAATAGAGACACCCGCCAATTTAAATGTGGGGTTTAACCCTCTAAATGCTATAGACCTCTGTAGCACTCATGGGGTTAACCCCCCATTTAAATTAACGGGCTGTTTTTGGATTTTTATTGCCCCTTGTGGTGCAGTTGGTTTACCCCAGTTCTTCTAATTAAATCAGCCTGTAAGAGAGAAATGAAAATCAACATGGGTAACACGCAAAAATCGCTATTCACAGTGAAATGGCTACACAGATGTGTCTCTATGTATATCTCCTTTCTGTTGGATGATAAAGCACTTGGATTTGAGAAGATGACAGAGCGCTTTCTAAGAGTCTGCACAATAGCATTACAAAGGCCAGAAGAGCTCATGGTCAGTCGGATTTCTTGAACTGCAATGTATATTCTAGATGAGCCAGTCCACTGCTGTTCTTTACCTCGAATATCCAAGATGGCTCAAACCAACCTCAGGGCAGATGATTTCCACTCCATGCTTGTATATATAGTTACTATTCGGACCACTGGCTTGGAGATATGGTAACTATACATCCAAGGTGTCGGACCAGTTTGAACCACTTTTCTGGAGATTCAGAAACAAGATATCCAAGGAATCCAACAATGAATACTCGAGGAAGAGGATTTCCACCCCTTGTCTGGAAATACAGTGCCAGTATATCCACAAGGAGTCCACTACACCTCAGCCACTGGCTTGAAGACACATCCAAGGAAACCATATTCAAACCAAGGGATTTCCACATCTTGTCTCAAGATAAAGTAACAATATATCCAAGATGGATCAATCAACCAAACCTAAACATCCAGTATCAAAGTAACCAGGAAAACCTCAAGATCCAGGATGAATGTATGCAAGGTGATCCTACCCATACTCAAGAGAGGGAATATCCCCTGTTTGTCTGGAGTTACAGCAACAATACATCCAAAGTGAGCACTGGTGTGAGGGTATGGTAACGATATATCCAAGAGTTGATACATTCCATAATGTAGGCAGATAATATCCCCTGTTTGGAGTTACAGCAAGGATACATCCAAGGCGAGCAATAACCACATGTATGTAGGTAGTAATAATACATCCACAGTGGCCCAACACTGCCCCAAGGCAGGATAGCGCTTGTCTGATACATCCAATGTAGTCCAAGCCAACACCCAGCACTTCACCAACAATCCAGGTTTTTACTTCCATTGTCTTTCACTTCAAGTTCAAACAATAATCACCCCAACTCTTTCCATGGAGATGTTCAGGTTCCACTACAAATTAAGCGATTTGGACAAAAGGTCACACATATTAGCATCTATAAAGCTGTAATGGCATGAAGAAATCTATAAATCAGGGGTCTGTCTGTCCTCCCACTACTGTAACTCATCCGGATGAAGTGGCAGAGGAGCCGTTTAAGGACATTTTCCTTGCTCTGTTAGTGAAAAGATTCTGGTGGTTACTGTTGGGGTTGGAGTTGGTTCCATTGATGGTGGTGGAGATGTGAGGGAACTGGGGGTGAGGGGACTGCACGGGGGTACTCGGACTTGGCATACAGGATGAAGTGGATGGCATTCCACCTGCAGGGCTGGTGGCTTTCTCACTGCCAGAGTCACTTTCCAGGTCCCCACTAGTGTTATTTATTCGGTCAGAATGACGACTCATCTTCATTCTTTTACACGTGGGCCGGACTCGGTATTTCAGTGGAAGGGGCCCATTCTGGAAGGAAAAGGAGAGGTCAGCATAATGTATAACAGCATCCAACCCACCACCATCCCAGCGAGCAATACTCACTCTTCTCCATGTATAGATGTATGCGATATCCATTAATGTGTAATAGTCTTTCAGGGGCTCTTCTTCATACATCACATCGATCTAGGAAGGGAAGATAAATCCACTTAAAATGCATGGGAATTATGTTTCCCCCCTATTTTTCACTTGGCTTGCTCCAGAACTGCACACTGAACTTCCCGAATATAACCTATAGTCCTGCATCTTAACCATCTGCCTGCCAGAGGGATTTGCAAAGAACTGCTTCACAATACTATGCATACTCCGCTAGCACTCAAATGGTTAACACCTTGGATGCTAGCATGGTGCCCTGTCAGTGTGTATTTGATGGATATTCACTAGCATCGCACACCTCTTCGGCCCTTAACGGGTTAAGTATACTTTGACCCCTCAACCCTTTAAATGTCAGGGGTGCCCAGAGGCACAGACGAGTAATGCAACTCAGAGGGCTATATAGGGACCCACTCAACCCTATGACTGCCAGAGAGTCGTATGCACCGTACTTAGTGGAAATCTACAACTGTTGGAGTGCAAAAGGTTAATGCAAAACGCTTATGAAATATACGTCATATTTGCTGGTCTCACAACAGATCATTAAGGGTTGCCAGTCACTGGGATAAGCTGCAGACCTCTCTTGCCCTCTCAGTTTTTAGGCCGCAGTTCATAAAGTTGTTATTGGTTTGATCTAAAATGTCCCCACAGACTTTGACCTGGATTACATCGCAGTTGGTAACTTTACCACGGGTTTTATCTACATACTTCAATGGGGACTTGTTAGATAAAACGTTACAACACTTATTAACTACAATGTAACCTATGACTTTAATTGGAATCTGGGCTAAGACCAGAGATAACGATATCACCTGCAATGGAGTCTACTCCTCATCTGGATTCAGGACCTATTGCATTGCTTTACACACCAGCACTGGTAACAAACGAGTTTAGTAACCCAAGAAGACATTTGATTAAAAATACCTGAAAATTACAGGGGATATCCATTTTACTTCTCAGGAATTTCCTTAGATGCATGACTGTCATGGCAGCCGGACACCGGAGGTACCTCTTGTCATTGGCCTGAAGGCAGAGTAAACCGGCACACAATTAATAAAGCACAGGAGACTGTCAATGTGCTTAATTGTCTCTTACTGTGATCATTAGATGATAGACAGATAGATAGATAGATAGATAGATAGATAGATAGATAGATAGATAGATAGATAATATACATATAAAAAGTATATTAACCCTTTGAGTGCACAGCGGTATACAACGCATTGGCACTCTAAAGGTTAACTTCACTGTAACATTTTCTTTATGAATGTATCTGTTGGAAGCCGATATAACGAATTAATAAACGAGTCACAAGCCTTTATACTATAAATCATGGGTGCTGCCTATTCCTTTTCTATTAACGGTTTCAGGACCAGAGGTTTCTACAGCATTCTATTTGCCTTGAGTGCATAGATCCCTTATTGACCCCACTCACAAGATATCTAATCTGAGAGACATTTACCTGAAGTCGGCACATTATCAAAATGCTGTATTGGGCGGATTAACCCTTCGAGTGCGGTGCGTGCCGATCTGTCACTCAAAGGGTTAATACATGGAGACTGATTTGGCCTTATGCAAGCTCCCAGTGCAGCCGACTCTATGATTGTAAGACTGCTAGAAACCTCCCCTAATTGCAACCCGTGTGAGAGCAGCTGAAAGGATTTACTGTTATGTCACACACACTACCACTGCGGGGCCCCAGGGAGGGTGCGGCTGGCAGGACACAGTTATCTTAGGGGAAGGGAACACACACACTGTCACTTTGTGGCGACACATTTAACCCTTTAGGTGTCAGAGGGGGACGAAATGCACTACAAAGCAATGCGTTGCGTACCCCTCTGGCACTCAAAAGGGTTAAAATACATGTATTACTTCTACCACATAACTCTAGATTTACACCCTAAAGCTTCAAAGTATGTTGTTATCTGAGAAGGGCACTAACCCTTGTGCGTACCAGAAGGGGTGTCAAGCGTACTGCATCGGCATGGCATTCAAAGTGTTAACACAGGTATGATTCAGCTGCACTTTATTAACCAGTACACTTAAAGTAAGCAGAGAGGTGTGTAGTCCTTAACCCGTTGAGTGCCAGAGCCCTATTCAATGCGTTGGATACCTATCTGGCACTCAAAGGGTTAAACGAATTTAATATGAAGATTAGCACGTTATTTAACCAATATTTTGTACGGAATTATTTTACCAGGAATTATAAATTGAGATTGTCTCGTTTTCAAGTATGTCCTGTGCACTCACTGTATGTAATCCACAAGGGTGAGAGGCTGAGGTGACCTTGCCAGGTCTGAACAGAGTCTACAGCTGGGGCATTAACCCTTTGAGTGCCAGAGGGGTACGAAATGCATTGGTTTTCAATGTGTTCCGTACCCCTCTGGCACTCATAGGGTTAACCAACTGGGCTATCCAATTTATGTGGTCTAGATAGAATTGCTCCTGATGCATTGGCTCCCATTTTATCCAATTCTTAACCCTTTGAGTTACAGAGGCATGAGCAACGCATCGCGCCTCTGGCACTCAAAGAGTTAAAATCCCATGCACCCCGAAATGTGTTTCTTCCATCTGGCTGGTTTGGTACATTCAGGGACAGACCGAAATCGAGTATTGATCTGCTGACCTCTCATCGATAACTATTAAATAACAGCAGTGTCCAGTTCCAGCAAAACATCCACCTTCTTCTACTTTTAGATTCTCATTAAACAGTAATTACCTCTTCCTTTGATTTATCTTTTTCTTTGTTTCCTTTACGATCAACCCTAAAGGGGAAAAAAACATTGGGTTTACTTCCAACTACAAGAGCCTTTGGACTCAGACATGAAGGTTCCCATAAGGAAATAACCGAGATACTTACCTATTGTGGTCAAAGAACTCGATTGATAAACTAATAATTTCATCATCAGTGATGATTCTCTTATCTTCGTCTGCAACTTCTCCCCTGTCCTCATTCGACCCATTTGCAGCTAAAAACAAAGTTACCAAAATAAACAAGGACCCGGATACAGATACAATCACATGGATGCACGGCTATTGTGATTAACCCTTTGAGTGCCAGAGAGGTATACAACGCATTGCGTTAGATCCCTCTGTGGCACTCAAGGGATTAAAGGTATAGCAGAAGAAAATAGTGAGATCCCCAGGCCGATGTACGAAGAGGAAATGGATCAAACCAACTAAACCTCTGTAGATCCAATTGATTTTAAAGAGATATTTTAACCCCTTTGAGTGCCAGAGAGGTATTTAGCGCATTGCATTGGACGCCTTTCCGGCTCTCAAAGGGTTAAGCCCACTGAATACCAAATAGTTATCAAACATTCGATTGGACAATGTTCCCATTTAAATCACCCGGATTATTGTTTTATTTTCACCACAGTGGTGCATGCAGTTGGTTTGTCCCTAAATTACTTTTCTCAGTACATCAGCCTCCTTGTCTGCCTTCCTAGTGTATCCAGCCTAGAAGGCATTGGGGTAATTGAATTAATACAGTATGTATGGAATATACATTTGGCATTGGTTTCTGCCTGATTTCCTTCATAACATGCTGCACATCTGACCTAATGTAGTAACCGGGAAACACCACTCTTACGGCCCAGTTCATTAATATAATGGGTTTTATGCGCTAAGGCGTGATAAATAGGTGAAGAGATATCACTTCTCCAGTTCCTATGTTATTTTATGGAGCCTATACACTATGATTTCTCCAACTCTGGAGATCTTAGTGTATAGGCTCCATAGACTAACATAGGAGTTGGAGAAGTAATACCACTGGAGACGTTATCTCGCTTTATTACCTCTATCACACCTTAGTGCATCTCCCCCAACGTGTGACAAACCAAGGGAAATCCTCACAACTTTACACAGATTCTTTACACTCCAGTGTGGAGAGTCGGTTCAATCAAAGGGGATTTTCATGGGTCCCAGTTGGTTCCCCCACTCCAGTTTGCTGAATCAAACCCAGAGTGTCCTATGCTCAAAAAAAAAAAATATAATGACGTAATTCTGGGGTAAACCATCTGCATCACAGGGGAGAAATAGCAATTCCCTAAACTCCCTTTGCCTTAACCCTAGAGTGCCAGAGGGGTACACAACGCATTGCTTTGCAATGCGTTGCGTACCCCTCTGGCACTCAAAGGGTTTAATTGGGCTTTAAACTCCTTGAACCCTAGAGAGGTCTCCAAGAGGTTACATACATCACTTACATTAATAGCAAGTTTAATGTCTTCTCTAAAGTACAGTTGGTTTGTTCCGTATTACTCCTGTGAGTAAGAAGACCGGAGTAATTCTGTCTTACCCCAACTGCACCATGGGCCACAAACAATTGATTTACATCGGGGCTTCCAACTCCTTGCATTCTGGAGAGGTCTGAAGACATTCTCCATTTAAACCAGTGAGACTAAGGGATTTTAAATGCCACCCCCCAAAATGGTGCATTTGGCTTGCCACAGATTCTTTTTAAAATAAAATCCTTAGATATACTTTTACAGGACACAAAGAAAATGTAAACTGTGCTAATATCACCACATTTAAACATTTCAGATTAAGTTGGAGCCAACACAGCTTAGAGTAAACTTGTAGGCATCTGACAGGAGAGATTTGGTTAATTACAAATACACTTTCATTGTCTGCAAAGACATAATGAACTAACCTGAGCAACACAGTTCTTATTTTATTTCCTGGTGTTTTTCATTCTCCACAATGTCTTACATAGCAACATAGTAAAATTAGGTTGAATAAAGACACAAGTCCATCAAATTCAACATTTGCTTCATACCCTAGTGACATGAGAACTGTATAGCTATCCTGCTACCAAATACGTTAGTCTTTTTCAGACCTTCCTGATCTGCCTACTAATATACAGTATAACCCTGTATGTTCCCTTTTGAAAGAAATGTATCTAATCTTCTCTTGAATGTATCCATTGTATCTGCCATAACCACCTCCTTGGGCAAAGAATTCCACAATTTAACAGACCTTACTGTAAAAAAAACACTTCCTCTGCTGAAGTCTAAACCTCCTTTGCACTAATCTCAAGTGGTGTCCCCTGGTCACCTGGAGCCTTGGAATAAATAGCTCAATACAAAGATCCTTGTATTGACATCTCATATATTTGTACGATGTGATAAGGTCTCCTCTTAGTCTTTTCTGTAGAGTAAATAAACCAAGTTTGTCTAGTTGTTCCTCATATGTCAAGTCCTCCATTCCCTTCATTAACTTTGTTGCTTTTTGCTGTACCCTCTCTAGTTCTAGTATATCCTTTTTCTGAACTGGTACCCAAAACTGCACTGCATACTCAAGGCGAGGTCTTACCAATGATTTGTACTATGGAAAAATTATGTTCTCCACTCTTGCTTCAATACCTCTTTTTATGCAAGACAGGATTTTGTTTGCCTTTGCTACTGCTGTTTGACACTGGTCACTGTTTCCAAGTTTGTAGTTTATAAGGATTCCCAGGCCTTTCTCTAGCAATGAGTCCCCTAAAATTATTCCATTAAGTTCATAAGTAGCCTTGGGATTGTTTCCTCCCAAATGCATGACTTTACACTTCCCCACATTATTCCTGTGTTTGCCCAAACTGCCATTTTATATAAATCCCTCTGAAGAGAGCAATTATCCTGTTCTGAATTAATTACCCTGCATAATTTAGTGTCATCTGCATATATTGATATTATGATTTCTATATCTATTTCTAGGTCATTTATAAACATGTTTAACAGCAACAGACCTAATACTGAACCCTGAGGTACTCCACTCTCCACTTTAACTGTATGGGAGAATTGTCCATTTACAACCACACACTGTTCCCTATCCTTCAGCCAGTTTTGTATCCAATTGCAAAAGACATCTCCTAGTCCCCGATTTCCTTATTTTATGCCCCAGCCTTCTGTGTGGCACTGTATCAAATGCCTTTGCAAAATCTAGATTTACTACATCAACTGCCTTACTCTAGCCCACTAACTTAGGAGAAAACACATTTTTTAATCACAATAGAAATCGTAAAACCATCAGATATCTTATTAATGGGAGGAAATGTGGTGGTTTACCGTCTGCAGAAGGGTGGGCTGCATAAAAATCTCTTCTTCGTTTCATTTCATCTGCAAGAAAGACATTGGTTTTATTACAGGGCCCCCTTGATGTTTTCACAATGGTATTACAAGGAACAGAAATTGTATACATACTTTTGAATAGGCCTGGCACCAGTTTGTATACTATATCTTGTAGAGTTTTATCTGCTCTGAAACAGGAAAAAAAAATATGTGAACATCGGGCTAAGTTTATTTGGAGTAAGACAGATTCACTATACTTTTCAAAGGAGGAAAAAAACATTAATAACCATTTCCTTTATAAATAAGACTCAAACTATATATATATATATATATATCCATCAACTCTTTGATTACCAGAGTGGTATTACAAAAACCATAAAGAAGAAATGGAGTAATTTTGCCCCACACAAACTGCATCAGATGGAACAAGTAAAGAATGCAATTCATTTAAATTGGTTCTCTTATGCACTGAATGCTAGAGGTGTTATCAGCGCTCCCATCTCTTGCAATCAAAGGATTAACCCGGGACCATACAGATCAGCATTATCACAACCCATGGATTCCTTATTGACTGAGTTGGAGAGAAACGAGACAGGGTTTCGCCAACCACAAGAACAGATCAGAAGTGTTACAGGCGACAAGTTGCAGCCTATTAATCACACGCATCCATTCATTCATAGACGCATGCAAACACATACATCGATTTCCCCTTAACCCTTTGATTGCCAGAGGGGTACACAACGCATTCCGTACCCCTCTGGCACTCAAATGGTTAAAAGTCTAATTCCTGAATAGGTCCATGAGGAACCAAATGCACCACATTGTAACAAATCAAAATCCCCATTGATTTTAATTATGTTTGTTAACCTCAGGAATGCTTTACCAATTTAACCCACTGAGTGCCGGAGGGGTGCCCGCACCCCTCTGACAGTCAAAAAGTTCAAATAAATAGGGATTTTAATTCCCCCTGTAGTGCAGACATGTTTGCCCCACAATTCTCCTATATAATAATTCGCTAAAATGTTTGTCACGATGCAGTCATGGGCAGTCTCTACTGCGCGTGATTGCATCGAGTGAGTGAGGTGACGCAAGACTGCATCACATGGAGCAGTGAAGCAGCGGCCTCTTAACCCTTACAAAGCAATGCGTTGTATGCCCATCTGGCGCTCAAAGGGTTAACAATACCCGGACCATGGCCCTACAAGGACTTTTACACTAGTTGCTCATATTTAACTTTCTTGACATACTGAGTTACAGATAGTTATCCAGCACATTGCGGTGCAGTGCGATGGATACCCCACTGGTACTCAAAAGGCTAAAACCCCGTAAGGAAACCCAAACATGTTTCCTGTAACTGGTGACACCCAGTAAAGGCTAAGCACTGGGCAGTAGGCACATACCTTATATTGAGCAGTGGTCTGGTTTTATGCACTTGGACATCACAGATGGGACAGTATTTGCTGGTCTCCAGGTAACGTACAATGCACGTTTTGCAAACTGCAAACAATTAATTGAAACATAGATCAGACGCAGTGTAACTTCACAATAACCTCATCACTGAGAGAATGAGCAAGGCTTCAGAATGGGTTGATTCACCAGGTGCAAGACAAAATGGCTGAGGAGGACAGAGCTACATTCAATCAGGATTATACATGTATGTGTACAGTCTACAAACTAAGGAACCGGTTTATTAATGGTGTTTGTTCCGCAGTACTTGCTCATATGGAAACAAAAGCCTTACTTACAGGAATGTAGACACTCGATTATAGTCGTGGCGTCTATAAAGTATCCACCGCAGATCACACACATTAAATGGGGGTTTAGCTCGGTGATTTTGATTCTAGTTGTCCGATGCATTTTTGCTGTATAACGGAGGTCTCTGCAAGAAATACAATCGATATGTTACAGATGGTACCTATAGTCGGCTTGTCCCAACACACCATAGGGGGTTCTAGTATAACTAACATAAAGAGGGTAATTTACTATGGAGAACTGGAGCAATTTTGGGGTAAACCAACTGATCCATAGAGGACAAACAAAATGCTCTTTGACTCAAATTGTGCGTTTAACTCAGACCCGACTCAAGCTTTCAAGAGTTTGTGTTAATTTGTATTTTGTTTGTCCTCCAAGCTAAAATGGTTTCCCCAGCTGGTGTAGCTCTTCTGAATACAGCGGTATACAAACACTGCACCATTTTAGTGGATACACAGACACGGAGTAACCGGTGACCATACAGATCAGCATTGTCACAACCCACGGATTCCTTACTGACTGCGGTGGAGACAAACAAGACGATATTGTGCCGATCACAAGGACAGATCAGAGGTGTTACAGGGGACAAGTTGCACCCATTAATCACACGTATCCATTCATTCATAGACGCGTGCAAACACATACATCGATTTCCCCTTAACCCTTTGATTGCCAGAGGGGTACGCAATGCGTTTCACACCCCTCTGGCACTCAAAGGGTTAACGCTCTGACTGCCAGAGAAGTATCCAACATCTAGCCATTGGGACAGGTGATCACCATTTCCCTTTCTATGCATCTGAGATGAAGAAGAAGGAAATGACAAATACATCAAAATAGTCCCAATTATGCCGCTATATACAGATTTACACCGATTAGATCCGTCAGGTAATCCTGGCCAAGTCCAATCAAAGCGGATCCCAGTGACTGGATCCCATGATATAATCCCGGGGTGACCACTGTGGTTGGGGGGCTGTGGTTAGGAAGTTCTAGTCCGGCTTTTGTATTAAAATGGTGCAATTCTGGAGCAAATACCAAAGGGAACAAATTCTACTGATTTAGCGGGTCTTTTAACCCATAAAGTGCTAGGAGTCTTTGCAGACCCCTTTAGAATTCTTAGACTTGAAATCCCCATTTACATCATAAGAATGTAGTAAAGAGTAATTCCCCCTATTACGGTGCGGGTGGTGGGCTCCAAGATTGCACCTCTTTAGATACCAGAATTGCACCTTAGTGGGAGGTTATGGGCATAAAAACGAGAGATCGGATCAGTCGGGTTCCCGGGTACAGAGCTCAGACCCACCTCTGAATCAGCGGAAGGTCCGGGTGGAGAGGGCACCAGGAGAAGAGGGATCGGGCGCTGCCAGCCCCGCAGACACTGTTTTATTGATGAAAGAAGCACATTGCTGTTTGCTGGTGCCCGAGCAGCAATCCCCCGGTTTCTATAGCAACCTACACTTACACTTGGCACCCTGCCACCGCCTGGAGATGGGAGGGAGACCCAGCGGCGGAGACACACGGGGTTCTCTGGGTGGTGAGGGCCAACACCGGGGTAGGGGGACTGGGGACAGGTAGGTGCCAGGCATCTTAACCCCTTTAGAGACGGGGGAGGTTAAAGCCCAAATAATTCACCCCATTATTGCCAGAGGGTGGGAACAATGCGTGTGGCATGATCCTCAGAGCTCCATGCACAAAAGAAAAGATGAATTCTGGGGCAAACCAACTGCACCTCGGGGGAGATAAAGGAACATCCCAATAGATTAAAATGGGATTATCAACCCACTGATGTTATATAGGTCTTCGCTTCGCAATGCCTTGGAGACCTCTCTACCATTCAAGTGGGTTAAGCCCCCATTTAAATCAATGACAATTTGGGGGAGTTTTTATAGACCTGTTTAATGCGGTTGTTTTCCCCCAAATCGCTTCCCATTTCTTTTGTGCATAAAGATCTAAACATGTCTCTCCATACGGACACTATCTAGGTGAATGTTTTTGAACTAGAGGGCCTGCCCCGGCTGGGAAGGGGTTAAGATGCCAAGCACCTGCCCATTCAGTCGGTGTAATTAGACAGTGTGGGACAGGGAGAGTCACCTAATCCAAAATGTGCAGCCAAATCTTATTGGGAAACATGGGCCCATAAGTATAAATGGGGTTATTCTGGAGTAAACCAACTGCACCATAGGGGACACACAAACATCCCCGTTAAATTAACTTGGGCTTTTAATCCATTGAATACAAGAGATGTCTGCAATGCATTGAGACCTCCCTAGCATTCAGTGTGTTAAAAAGCTCTACTCAAGTGTATGAGAATTTAGGAATTGTTGTCTCCTATGGTTCAGTTGGTTTACTGCACAATTACTCCACTTTGCCTTTATACATATGGATCACGGTTTAATCAGCAGTAATGTAATTGTCTGGATTCCCAGCGATACACTGGACATGCCGAATATAAACACTGTACATTCAAGTAAACCAGTGGTTCTCAATCTCACTGAAGTTTTCCAAGCACATTACAAATATATAGTCATTAGATCTCACAATCGGAATGACAAAAATATGCATAATTAATCAGAAATGCACATTATGGCACACTAAAGTGCCAGTCTCATGACTAAACCACTGCACTAGATCCTACCATGTGTCCTTTATGCACAAGATAGCGCCTGGTACCCAGATCATCACCATATAACATGGGAAGTACCCAAGCAGCGCCGGGTACAGAATACCGAGGGGCATGAAATGGCAGCAAATCTTTGCTTTTCAGAAGGTTGTCTACCGCATCGCAATGTATTGAACACCCCTCTGGCACTCAAAGGGTTACAGAGGCATACTTTAGGTACCCTATCTATATAGTGTCCTATCTACCAAAAACAATTTGCAAAACGAGTCAGTGTACAAGGCAAGGATAACACTACAGAAATTAACGGAGAAACGGACCCAAAACCAAGTGGCTCCATTTGTGTAACAGATAGACTTGTCCCTCCTACACTCAGGTACATGTAATCTCTTTACTGTATACAGTGATCTGTACTGAAGTTTTCATCTTGTCTAGGACACACCTCCCGACATCAACCAACTGGATCCAATAGATATTAATGTCTCCTAAGGGTCACTAATCTTTGTCAGACTGTAAACTGAAATAATTAGCATGGACAACAAGAGATCAAGTTCATAAATAAATAAACACACGCTGGCCACTTAAATATCCATACCTAGGGGACTCCTTCTCATAAATCAATTACCCCTAACACTTGGGGTGTAGTTCATCTTTAACACTGAGTACAAGAGGGTGAAGAGCTAACATTATAAGAAAGACGAATAAATGGGTCCAAGTAAAGGAGACAATGGGCAGGGAGTCTCCAAACTAGGACCAAGATTTAACCTTTTACGTGCCAGAGAGATTTACAACGCATTGCTCCGCAATGCACTGGGCACTCAAAGGGTTAAAGTATCAGGCGCATAGAACAAGCACATGTGGCAGAGGAAGGGGGCACAGAGGGGCACAATAAACGGATCACACAGTAACTGCTATCCATGGGCACCGTAAGGAACTGACACGTATTTCCAGTTGTTCCAACCAAAATGTTAACCCCTTAGTTGTTAAAGAGATTTCTAACACGTTATTATCGTTATTTCAGTTTATAGGGCTTTATTATGCAGAAAGCCAACGTGAAGTCGCCCTTGGGAGAACCAACATGTCCACAGGTGAATTAAAAATCCTACAACGGTCTCTGAAGCGTTGCAATGTTTCGGAGATCTGGGTGTTATGTACTAAGTCATGATAAAGAGGCGATAAAGCAGAGATGACTTCTCCAGTTCCTATATTATTCTATAGAGCCTATGTACTAAGATCTCCAAACTTTGATACATCTTAGTGAATTGGCTTCATACAATAACACAGGAACTGGAGGCGTTATCTCCTATTTATCACACCTTAGTGCATTTCCCCCAGATATTCAAAAGGTTAAACGTCACATTTAAACTAATAAAATCCATATTCCTTCCCTATGCTTCTCCTCATTTGCCCCCACAATTTCCCCACATTGTGCATTTGTACAAACGTCCCATAGAGAGTAAACAGGTAGAGAGCAGGAGGAGGCAGTCGGTGTGGGGAAGCCGGGATGCCAGTGACAGAAAGCCGAGACTTGCTAGTGACAGAACAAGAACCAGAGGGGGAGGGGAGCCGAGAGAAAGGAAGAAGCCAGAAGCCGATGTGTACAGGAGAAGGGAGAACACAGACAAGTACCGCACACACTGTACTTCACATACAGACAAAGAGCCAGCACCGGGGGGAATGTGCACCAGTGAGAGCACGGAGCAGGCCCCGGGGCTGCAGGGGGAAGTCACGGCATGGATCCAGACACACAACAAGCGGGGAGAGAGCATGGGGAAACCTACAGAGATCCGGGGGGGACAGAGGGGGCCAGTGACGCCAGAGATCCGGGGAAATAAGCGGGCCAGAGACGCCCGAGATCCGGGGAAATAAGGAGGCCAGAGACGCCAGAGATCCGGGGAAATAAGGGGGCCAGCGGGAGGGGGCACAGAAATCCTGGGAAATAAGGGGACCAGCGGGAGGGGGCACAGAAATCCTGGGAAATAAGGGGACCAGCGACGCCCGAGATCCGGGGAATAAGGGGGCCAGCGGCGCCAGATATCCAGGGGAATAAGGGGGCCAGAACTTAACAGGGGGTCAGGGCAGACACTCCGACATCAATATAACCCAGGGAGTCGTTATATTCCCAGGAAGAGTACATAGCATGTGATGCACAGAGTCTACGTAAGACAGACAGATATGTACACAAACGTCTGACATAAATGCCGCAAATTCAGATTCTACGCAAACACGTAATAATTCATCCCCGGGTACAGGAGATCTCTCCCGAACTGCCAGCTTCCAATAAGATGGCGTCACTGCTAGCATGGAATGGGTTAAACACACACGTGTGTCTATTCACTTCTATGTAACTTCTAAACACACAGATATTACACACACACACACGTATGTGTATATTATATATATGATATACACACACATATACACACACACACACACACACACACACACACACACACACACACACACACATATTACACATATATACACACATACATATGATATACACACATACACACACACAGATATTACATACACACACACAGATATTACATACATACACACACACAGATATTACATATATACACACACATACATATGATATACACACAGATATTACATATATACATACACACATACATATGAAATACACACAGATACACACGGTGGTTTTCCCATCTCGCAGTGGATACGTGCACTTTAAAGGTACATGTGAGTGTGGGCAGATATGCCGTGTGGTCATGTATACAGACATACACAGATGGTATGATACATACATAACCCATGCCACTGGCAACAGCCCGTGCCCAGTGCCCCCACACACCCCGGACAAGGGACACGTTTCCCCCACTGCAAGTAATGGGGACAGTTTGGGGGAACAGCTTGACTGAGCCGCCCCTGTGTTTAACCCTTTCAGATCTATGTACACCTGTGTCATGATAATATACAAGGCAACAAGACGCTCAGGGATTTGGACATATAAAGCAAAAGCATTGTACACAGCAGACATCAGCGGGGATGGTATTTAACCCTTTGAATGCGCTGGAGACCCCTCTGGCACTTAAGGGGGTAATCAAACTGAACTGAGGAGGGTGGTGGCCTGTGATGATCAGAAATATGGAAATACTACTGGATCACTGGCAGTGGCCATCTCCTTAGTGCCACAACCCGTGCCATTGGCGTCAAGCCTCTAAGTGTCATAGGGTTATGTTAAAGGAAAATACAACTGAGTGCCATCCTGGGAGATGCAATACCACAAGGGACTGTCATTCTATATCTGGCCACCCATTTATCCCCATTCAGCTAAAGGGGAAGTTCTATTAGGAACACAACCCCCGGCACACTTAGCTGGGAATAGAATGTGATCCCGGCACGGGGTAAGGGACAGTCACCTAACACAGGGCGATAGTCAGGATCATGGGGAAGATCAGTATGTAGTTCTCTCTAGCGAGTACAAATACAGGGAGATGTCACAAGTCCCACAAAGCAGTAGAATGTGCCAGGGCTGTACCCTCTGCCCAAAACAACCCGGCAATTTAATAGCCCCGTTCCGATTGTCGGGAGGGCAAGATACTGTGTGCGCCTAATAAATCCCACACATCGGTGATCGGGATGGGCAGGGACTCCTGGACCCAGCTACAAGAAGGGCATTAACCCTTTGAGTGCCCTCTGACATTGAAACTGTTTTAAATCAGGGCAATGGAATTCTCCCGAATCAAGTAAACGGGATACAGTAAAAACGACTGGAACGATTTTGTGAAGAAATATGAATCCTCACTGATTTAAAAGGAACTTTTAACCCATTCAACACTGCAGATGCCTTCAATGTATTAAATGCCCCGCGAAAAGAATGGGAAGTTGTATTTGTACCCTACGGTGCAGATGGTTTATTCCAGAATTGCTCCAGTTATTGTTTAGTAAATCAGCCTTACTAGTGAGTGGGATGGGCAGTGCAGAGAGTTCCCTGCGTTGACCCGGCTATAGGAAGGGCATCTAATCCGGGCATGAGAGGCTACCCAGCAAGGGGGCACACGGACGAGTATGAGCAAGGGGTTGGCAAGAAATAAAAATGGCAAATGATTTAACGGGGCTTTTAACCCTTTCGATTATACAGAGTTTTCCAACGCAAATGCGTGGGAGAACTCTCTAGCACTGAAGAAGTTAAAAGTCGCATTTGCATCAATGGGAACTTAGTCCCCTACATTACCCCAGAGTGCCTCCAGTCTTAGTACAGAGGAGTGGTGCACCAGGGGGAGAGGCGAAGATTTATGGGACAACACTACTACATCATGTACAAAATCCCATTGATTTGACGGGGCTTTTAAAGGACTGAATGTAAGAGTTCCTCTTTCTAGCATTCGGTGGGTTAAACACACCCATTTACAATCAACAAGAATTTTTGGGATTTATCCTATAGACGATTTACCCCAGAAAGTCTACAGTTCCTGGTAGTGCATCTGCCTCACTGACAAGTTAATCATAACCCAGCTCAAGGCTTGAGCAGCCACCAGACTTTGAACTAATTAGAAGGAAGCACCCTTACATGCTTTAATAATTACTAGCTACAAATACGTTTAAATACCAGAAAATGAGCAGGGTGGAATTTACCAAGAGCCCTCACCAAGGGATCAAACGAGAATATACACAAATCCCATTGTATACTCCTCTCAAACCTAACATCTCCCAAAAAGTCCATGGGCATTATAGTGGAACCCACAGCATCTTCTCCTAATAATGCAGACACAGTCTGACTTGTTTTAACTGTCCATCAAAAAAGTACCGATTTTTAACATGTATTTTATTAAAGAAAAAGGAGCCAATGTGTTTGGGCTCTCTGATCTGACACAAATTACTTTCAACAATAAAGTTAATGATCAACATAATCTGTTTAATTGGAAACAGTCCATGAAATGGAAGTAATCATATTTTGCTTATACATAAATTCAGTATATTGCATGAAGGTGTACATTAACTGGGACATTCACAGAGTAAACAGCTAGATTTGAACGAAAATACGGCCTAAATAGATCATTGGTGGGGAAAATCACCAGACAATATATTTTATATACAGACACACACAAATACTTCCTCACATAAATATGCTGATGCAATAAGGATACCTGTAGTACAGTAATTATGGAACAAACCAACTGCATTATAGGGGACAAAATATTTCCATTAATTTAAATGGGGCTGAATGAATGGGAATTTGGGGAGTCACTGTTCACCCCCCCCCCCCAATATGCACAGTTAGGTTGTCCAAGAATTACTGCAATTCCTCTCAGAACATCAGGCCCAAAGACTTGCTACAACTGCATTGCTGGGACTTATATGAAACATATTTTTAAATTCTCTATGTCTGAGAGAATATATATTTACAGTGATCTCTCCCTTCTAAGTACAAGTAGGCAGAACCGTGTTCTTCTTCTACCATCTATAGTCCCATTAAATTACCATGATATGCCCAAGAAGACAGTATTATATTTTAATAATGCTTTATAGTGTTGCTCCTAAGCTGATCAGTAATTATTTGTAAGTTAGGGGTTACACAGACAGGTCTACCAAACATCTTTAGAGTCACATACATACATCAAATATTTTGATCTATCCAAGTTACTTCAATAGAAATATTAACAAACAGCTAAATACTGTAACAAAATGTAATTCTAACGAATTATTGGGAATTTAGGTTGACAAACAACTGCATGCTTTGTTACGGGCCTGTCATTATATATGTCAAAATGAAGGAAAGCAGGAACAGGTTTTTGTATAATCAGACACTAAACTGATCAACTAAGAAGGAGTTAATCTGCAAGAGATCACCAGAGCCATGAAATCTATCACTCAGACACAAACACTTGTAACCTTGCTGCTTCTGGACTGAACTCGGCTATTGCCAATCCTTGTTATCTGAATCACAAGCATGGACTCCTGAAAACCAGACATCGCTCCAAAGTTACTGCTCAGACAGTAGATATTAGGACCAATATTCATGGGAATACAAAGATACCATTATAGACTAAAATCTTAGTTCAATAGACCTCACTAGATCTATGAAGATTGATTTACTTAAAAGAACTACAGTAAAGCTCAGAAAATTAACTGCACCATAGAAGATACATGAATAATGTCGCGTTGATTTAAATGAGGCTTTTAGTACAATTAATGTCAACAGGTCTCTAAAACATTGTCAATAAAGCGTTGGCAACCTCTAGTATTCATGGGGTTAAAGGCATGTGCATATGCCCACTGTCATGCAGTTGGTTGTCTCAGGATGGAACCAGTCCATCTTAGTACATCAGCACCATGTGCTCTGAGCAGTAACTTTAGGGTATGGGCAATATCTGTGACCTTTGGGTTTGGACTACAGGATTAGTATCCAGTAAAAGCGACATATTCATTGGTATTTAGCTCCAGTGATCAGACTGTAACACATGCAGATTACAGAGTTCTCCTAATCAGGTTCCCCTCGCGTGGTGACTGTTTAAGGAAATATGTTGCGTTTCGGATTAACCCCTTGAGTGCCATTATATAAAGCATTAACCATTTGAATGACAAAGAGGTATCCAACGCACTGGATAACTTTGTAACAAGCAAGGGGTTAAGCTAACCCCCCGGCCTTGGCCACCCCAATGATTAATGCGGGAGACTGCAACTCCTAAAGAAGAAAGCTAGATTGAAGCAAGACACGTGTAAGATTTTGACAGCTAATATCCCTTTAAGAACCCAAAAGACTTTGCAAAGCTTTGCACACCTCTGTCACTCAACGTGTTAAAGGGTGATAGAAAATAGCTGGCACCAAAATATGACTTATCACAGGACACGCATTTGTGCAATCTCTATGAGCCGATAAATCAAACGAGCAATGTCACACAAGATAATGACTGGATGTATGCAGCACACTGATTACCGATTTACTGAAGTTGTTTTTCCAATATATAGGGAGGCTGATGTACTAAGCTGATGTGGAGTAATTTAGGGACAAACCCCCAACATCATCACATAAACTCCCACTGGTTTAAATTGGTCTTTTAACCTCTCGAACACCAGAGATGTCTACAGCGGACTGCTCTGGAATGTCTTTGAGACCTCTAACACTCAACGGGTTAAAATCCAATTTACAATCAATAGGAATTTGTGTAATTTTCATTTGTTCTTTATTATACAGTTGGGTCGCCCCAGATATGTTTAGTCAATAAGCAAAATTGTATTTTTCTATCTCCTACTTCAGCTATTTTCTGTCCATTGTGCACAGTGCTGAAACAAAGTTATAATGAAAATACAAATCAAGTCAATTTTATCACCTTTTGGGTTTTGCTTAAACAGAAAGTGCTTAAATTACAAATATTCTGTTGAACATTAATTCATCTCTACCCATCTACCAGAGTAACAAGGTTTAATAGTGAAGTAAAAAAGAAATCCTCATAACATCACACGATAAAAGGCTAGAATGTGAGCTATTCTGTTTCACTGTCAGATCCCACAATCCCAACAAGGCGGTATGTACCAATGTGACACACACAAGTGACAACTGCACACACAACAGCCTTGCGGGATAAACATACATAGACACACATGCTTTGAATCAGCCCTGTTACATTTTCTGTTCCCTCTTTTGCAGAAATCACAAAGAAAACACACATAACAGGCACATTTTAGTCCCAATCGCAGCTGTCTGACTGGGGAGATTTATTGCTGCAGAAAACTATATAAACACCAAGCAATGTAGGAAAGGTTGGGAAAAAACATCAGCAAGCCAAGATACCATCTAACTTCATTCATAAGATGCCACATTTCCAATTTTTTAATTAACCCTTTACGGGTTAGAAAGGTCGTTGTGCACTCCTCTGGCCCTTAACCATTTGAGTGCCAGAGGGGTACGCAACGCATTGCTCTGCAATGCATTGCGTACCCCTCTGACACTCAAAGGGTTAACGAAAATCATCAACGATTAAACACTGCATATAACATTCTGCCCCCTGACAACAACAGAGAGCCTACCATGTAAAATTATAGTTTTGTTGCCGATTTCCCCTTGTGAGGACCCATGATCTAATTCAGCCGTCTCCATAAGTCCACAAGAGAAATCAATAAGGGGCAAGAAAGGGGTAATGATCTGACCCGGAATTAAATATGGGGGGAGGGAAAGGGATCAGGTGAGTGACACAGTGAGTACAGGGTGGTATAGGTGCAACTGAGGGAGGAAGGATCCAAAATAGACAGTGGGTACGGAGAGACAAGGGTCAGAGAGGGCAGCACATGAGGCAACAGAAGATGGCACCTCGACTCTTTCACGTGCTCCCTTATCTGCACCTTACCCCCTGCCCACAACACCCTCCAGCAGCCCCAACCACCTGTGAACCCCTTTGCACCCTCCTCTATCTACACCCCACCCCCTCCCTCCCCTCCTCCTCTTTATTTGTGTGCATAAACAGTCACCGTCCCCCACCTCCTCCTCCTCCCCTCTCCCCATAGAGACCCCACCCCCCCACCGAGGGGGGGCGCCCGGGGCGGGGTGTGCACGTACCGTGGGGTGCTGTACGGGCTGACTGTTGCGGGGGTCCCGTGGACAATGCGGTGTCCGGGGGGGCGCTCAGCGGATGAGCAGCAGCCCAGGGGCGGCCATCTTGAGCCGAGCTACAGACGCTGTCAGTGCGGGGGCTGCATTCGGCTCATCCCCTTTGCAACCAGCCAGAGCTGAGTATCCCTTCGCCTTCTCCCCTCCTTCTTTCTCTCTTCCCCCGCACTGGGCCGCCGCTCCCGCCTCTTCTCCTGGGCTCCCCCGGCTTTTATACCATCCACAGTGCTTTGTCCTGGCTGCTCCTCCCCCGCTCGGTGCCCAGGCAGTGGATATATCCGTGTATCGGTGTATAGAGGCAGAATAGTGCCCCTCGGTGTCTATCTGCACGGCTCTCTGCAGCCTGACTCGATCGCTCCGTTTGCTGGAGCCTCACACTGGAAACTGACACCGTCCCCAAAATGGCTCGGAGTCCGCCCGCCCCGCGCCGTCACGTGGTCTCATTCCTTAAGGGCGGCCTGGGAATTAGACACACACTAACACACACACACTAACACATACACTACAGTGCGTGTATTTATATGTACATGTACTGCATATGTGTATTCTACATCGTCATATATATATCACACCTTATGTTTTGTGCAGACTCAATTGTTCCCCCTAAAACCTAGAAAAGATCAGTGTTGTTATGTTCATAATAAATATATGTATAGGTTCCCTGGTTTCCATGCACAATGACAGGGAACTAGTCTGGTCCAGTTGCAGACACAAAAATAAACCCATGTTCTCCCAGTACAAAGCAGGTTGTCTGTAAATACGTCAAAAGCCGCTGTTAGTGCGCACACACTATATATATATATATATATATATATATATATATATATATATATAAATAAATCAAACAAAATTAATATTTTGTAATACCTATGTTATATATATCTACCTCCACATACATATATACATATAGATACATATATATATATATACATACACGTACATACATACACACACAGTGGGCTAGTGAGAGATGCACTTGGGATTAACCCATTGGATGCCACAAAAGTATCAAATAAATCGGAGGTCTCTCTCCATGGATTTAATTAGAATAAAGGGACAGTGAGGGCTTCACATAAAATCAGCAATAATAAATGAAGTGTGGGGGGCACCGCTGCCGGTCTTGCTCACCCGCAGGAGGCTGTGGATCGGGTTGTGCCAATAGGCTTTTGCACAGTACAGAAGGGGGTGTCCGGGTGATTTAATCGATTAGATCAGTGGATTCTTCTCTCACGGAGATCCATCTGAAGGCACAGCTTTCGCACTACGAATTCCCCGTCCCCTCCCCCACTGGTCCCGGGATAGCCCCTTTTTTCTCCCCGTGGGTGAGAATAGGGCCCCCCGGACTGGTGTGGATGTGACCCGCTAGCAGAGGCGCCGCCCGGTGCGGGCATGGGGCGGGGGATCAGCAGGAATGTGTGTCCGGGGCACGGGGGACGGACTGGAGCACATCACGCAGCCTGGTGGAAACGCTGTTTTACTTAAGCCATCAGGGTGAAACGCGTTGCACGACCCTCTGGTCCACAAGGGGTTAAGGATCTGTCAGTGTCACGCAATAAGGAGACCTCCATCTGTCGGGTGTAGTTTGATTCTGTTGACATGATAATTTCCAGCTCTAGAACGCTATAATTATTACTCGATAAGAACTGATCTGTGTATCACTAGGGACTGAATTCAAATGCAGGTGTTAAATTTATCTCTGCATTTATCTCCAGGTTTCCCCATATACATCAATAGGGAAATATTGATAAAACGGGAGGTAACATTTATCTCCTACATTTGAATCCAGTCCTAGGTCGGTAATATTATTTTTTTGCACAGAGTTACATGAAAAGTAGACTACACAATCACTTTAATAGCTGGAGATCAACCTAACTTTTCGAATAAAACAAATACACGGAGGGGATTAAAAACTACATAACCTGAATCTGTTATAGCAGAGAATGGTGTAATGCCTTCATTTGTGTCAACTATGCTCATGTACACGCGTGAACATATGTGAATAATCAGTGTATTATGTCAGGAGAACAGAAAGCTAACACACAGTAGGGTGATCATGCTAGCCCCAATGTATTCGTGTTCAGAGGATCTATTACTCAAGTTCTCTTTAACTCAAGACACGAACACATGGGATCCACTTGAGCTAAACCTGCTTTACAAAAGATCTGCTTTTTCTATTTCTTTGTTTTTAGATATTGATTTCCATACAAAACATAAGTATGTAGAGAAGCATAATCTTGTACTGTATTGCTCCCTAGGAACTAAAGCAAATTTCATTTGTGTCCTTTTTCCCCTCGTTAATGGGTTAATGTTTACATTACAGATCCCCATGACACACTTACACAAACCAAAACTTTATTGTTTAGAAACAACCATAAACAAACTATATAACATACCAAAATCTAGGACTTCTTGTGGCACTGATCCTTTAGAATAAATTAACACTGTGAAATATTAATTGACAAATATCAAATAGGAACATCGATCCAGGTTACATTTATCCCTGTGTCTGACAGAGAGGTTTGGAAAGACACTGACTTGCATTTGCCAGCTCTAGATGGGACAAGCTTGGTTAACCTCTTAGTTGCTGATGGGCTAAAGGGTTAGATTAAGCCAGCAATATGCTTTTTGGCAAAATGATTGAAATGTCATTTATATAGAACTCTCAGGAAAATGGTATTAATTTAATAAGAAAGGCCAGTGATCTTTCCTATAACTGAAGCAATGTGGTATGATCACACAATTTATTTGGTTCCCGGATAATCAATCAGAGATAACTGGTGGACACTCAGTTCAGAGGCAATAAATTGTTTCCTCTTAGTGCACAATAACACGTTCAGCAGAGATGCAGATGGACTACGAAAATGGAGTAATTCTGGAACAAATGAATCACCATAGGATACACAGAAATATCCACAAATTATTATTGATTCAGACAGAGCTATTAACTCACTGAATGCTAGGAGGTGTCCACCTCACTGCTATAAATATTTGCGCCAGTATATCTCCATTGCTTGTAAGTACATCAGACACGGTGTATCCTTATTTGTAGGGACTGCGCCAAATGAAGAAACTGAGGTCTGCACACAGCTTGTACTTTATTATTTGAGTCAGTGGGATTGTATGTCATGGGTGCAAACAGGGGCAAAATCAGAAGTTACCCCATAACCCATGTATGAGGATACAAATATTTCAAGTCTGGTGTAAAATACATACTCCAAATTCACAACAGAGAACAAATAAAATACAATGCTTTGAAAGCCTCTCTGGAATTCGGTCAACCCTTAGAATGCCAGCGTGCAATGCGTTAGATACCCCTCTGGCAATCAAATTATTAAGAGTTCAATTTAAATCAATTAGTGCATTTAGATACCTCTATTTGTGCGGTTGGCCTACCCCATTTCTTACTAAATCAGCATCAAAGGGTGCGCACTTTTTTCTCACACATTCCTACAGTACATAGGGACTTTAATTCATAACCTCATTTTTTGTTTAGAAACTACCCATCTTCTACAGTTACCCAGTAACCACTCCCAACTTCCACAAAATATCAGGTCACAAACAGGCTTTGAAGTTTTATTATCAGAACAGGTTTAAACACGGAATTAAAGACATTTCACAAAAAAAAAAACGGAAGACAATCATTTGCTTCAGTATGTCCACTGCTGCAGGGAAGGGCATCCCAAGGTCACATCTGACTTGTCCTCTCTAGGCTTTTTGCTGCGTCTTTAAGCTTCCCGACTAAATCCTAAAGACAAAAATTTTAAATGTAAGTTGTAAAGCATTCAAAATCATATTGGCCTTAAACACACATTAAAAGAGGAGAATTCTGGGGAAAACCAACTACAACATAGAAGACAAATAAACATTCCCCAAATTACCATTGATTTAAATTAGATGAGGAATGCTAGCGAAGTATTCAGCGCAATGCATTTGAGAATTCTGTAGCATTCAAGTGATTAAAAGTAACATTTAAACCAATGGAAATTTCTATTTGTCCCCCTTCTTGCATTTGGTTTTTCCCAGAATTGCTCATATTTGTTCTGTACATATGGCCCTCCCTTTAGGTACAAATGAATAGATAACAATATAAATACGCACATACAGTAGTTCAAAACCATCACTGAAAAGTCAAATCTATGGCCTGTAGCATTTCCCCCCAGAACAGCAGACCTACTTATAAGAAATGTACAAAGTGCATTTCTCATCTGAACCCAGGATGTCCTTATCTTAAACTAGACAATAATGTACATATTTACTGCTGGTACTCTATAAAGCAATGAAAAGGTCTGGAAGGACAACAACATGATTAATCCATAAAGTCATATTTATAATATGCGGTAAAATAAAAGAATGGATAAGATTATACTCAGGCCATTTTATCTAACTACTTACTAGGATCTTTGCTTTAACCCTCTGAGTGCCAGAGGGGTACGCAACGTGTTAAGGGTTAATTAATAAAACCGAAAACATTTACTTGAAAAGCAAATAATATGTTCAGAAAAATGTTTCAAAATCCTGAATGTCCGGGAAGTGTACACTTCTGGCGCTCAAATTGTTAACCCTTTACGGACCAGAGAGGGTTGTGCAACGCATTGCTTCACAATCCGTTGCACAACCCTCTAGCCAGTAAAAGGTTAACCACAGTAGTCAGAGCAGAATAACAGGCTACGTACGGCCCTGGGCTGTCATAGTAAATGTATGAGAGCTCTCACTCTCCAGCCTTGTGGGACACTGTGGCATTGCTATAGACTACTTGGGAGAAATGTCCTAAGAGGAAAACTACAAAATGTAGATTTCAACAGTAAGGGGGGCAGTTAGTGAAGACCTACTTGTAGTTGATTTAGGTCACATGTTAAGCCAGTGGGAATGAACACAGAGAGTAAACCAACTGTACAATAGGGATACAAATAACATTTCCCATTGCTTTAACACAATTGAATGTGTTACTGAGGAGCGTTCTAGATTCATATGGTATAAATGTCTCATTTAAATCAAAGGGAGCTTGGGGATTTTTTTTACCGAATTCCTAAAGTGTACTTGGTCCAGTTTTCTTGGAAAATCAGCCCCAGAAGGTAACCAGGCGAACTTCTCAGGAATATATTATTTAGATGATTCATAGATGTGTTCTTATCCGGTTTAACCCTTTCAGTGCCAGAGGGGTACGCAACGCATTGCTCTGTAATGCGTTGCGTACCCCTCTGGCACTCAAAGGGTTAACCATTTGGATGCCAAAATGGGTTTGGTTAGCAATGAGTTTGCATGCCCATCTGACAGTGAAAAGGTTAAGCCCTTGATTGATAGGTCTCCAAGGCATTGCTTTAATCGGATATTAACCCTTTGAGTGCCAGAGGGACACGGAACGCATTGCAAAGCACTCGAAGGGTTAAAAGGAGTATACAATACAGGAAATATGAGAACGTGTTGAAACATTTTACTCGAACAAAGTAAATCTATAAATAAACATTCATTTATCTCTGCTGTAATTTTGCCAAAGACATAAAAATAAAACTATACCTGTAATTGTTCCATAGAACAATTAAAACTAATATCAGACTTCTGGTTAGGATCAGAACTCTGAAAGAAAACGAAATAATGTAATATAAATATCTGAAATCAAATACATGGAAATTAGTGAACTTCAAAACCCTGAACTACAGTTACCTCAACGTTTAAATTCACTAAGTAGGCAGGGCAGTAAGTTTTGTAGAGTTGGTTGGTCTAAAAAAAATAAATATATATATTTTAATAACAAGTATATTATATAAATTAGAATAATCTCACTTGAATGTAGTTTGTTTACCTTAATTTGATACTGAAGACGCCAGGAAACATCGGTAATATGTGGAGGGCATCTTCCTATGCTAAATATGAAGAGTATGGTCAGACACTGACAGTGGACCCTACATGAAATGCAGATCAACCAAAATAACACTCTGTGTGACCTGATGTTAGTCCAGTAGTGATCTCACCTTTCAAGAAGGATTTCCACAGAATCCTTGCTTTTCTGAAATAAAAGGTTAAACAAAACAAGAACATAAGAAAAAAAAAGAAAAACATACACAAATATATGATTAAAAATGTTTGTAACCTGGTATTCAGTCCAAAACTGTTCTGTTCTTTCTTTGTCAAATTTACAGTCTTCCAGGAATGTGCTAAGGAAAGAAAAGGACAATAGCACTGCATGTCAGTCTGCCAGCTGTATCCCACACTGCACCACAGAGTCACAAGATAAGGACGGGTACCTGAGTGCTGCTCTGTCTGCATTGTGCTTCACAGCTTCCAGTATACACGTTGTGGCTGCAGCATGGCAGTGCTTAATTAGTGCTGGGTCAATGTGCTGCAACTCCCCATTATCTAAACCAATATACAGAGAGTATTCAATCAGCATGTATATATATATATATATATACATAGTGCTTCAATATGCATGGACCTAGCAGTTTCTCTATACATACACTTACATGAAAATATATATACTGCACTTGTGCCTCTCTAAATACTCTCTCTCTCATATCTATCTATCTGTCTAATCTACACACACACACACACACATATATATATAATACAAATACTATACTCCTAAGACATGTATGCTGTATATACATTCAAAGTAAATCAGTCGTATCCAATGGGTATTTTTGATAAATATCTTGTAGTCGTTTTGCCCCAGAATTGAGCTACTTTTCTCCCAATATGTATAGGTACATATGTATCTCTTTCGACAAAAACAAACATATTAAGAAGAACTGGAACAATTCTGGGGCAAATCAAATGCCCCAATGCATTCAAATGGTTAAGTGCCCCATTTAACTCAATTGGAATTTGGAAGTTGCATGGTGCAGCTGGTTTACACTTAAAATGTATCTAGTTCTTGTAAGTACATTAGTCTCAATATGCTGTATTGTACAACTGTACAGGAACAATGTATGTGTCTAATACTACTATTACTATGAAGCACAGCACAGGCTCAGTCCCCACCTAGTAATAACGAGTGCTAAATCTGTAGAAATCATGCTTGGGCCAGACGTCTGGCTTTCAGCTGAATAGCTGAAATAACTGAATAGGATTAGACTTCATTTGCAACACTTTCTGAACAGTTTCTTCAGTACTTTGGTGAATGTTCAACAACCCTTAACCCTTTGAGTGGCAGTTGGTAATCTAAAGCATTGCGTTGGATCCCCTATTACACTGAAAGGGTTAACGTATTTTATAATATAGTATAATAAGATTTGTTGATGTAGATAACCTGCACATAGGCGTTCCACCACCATTTTGCCTGTAAATCTCCATTGGAAAACTGGATTTATTTATCCATGTATGTGTGTCTCTATTGTATTTCTCTAAATTAACTCGTATTAACTCTTGAGTGCCAGATAACTGTGCAGCACACTGCAAATAGTTATTCCACGTTTGATCTTCATATCCATATCCATCTGACACATTCTGCATACAGCAACACAGAAGTATAATTCTTAATTCTACAAAAGTCAGGTTTAAAAGGAAAAGGGTATGAATATCAACATTAATTCTTATTACACACTGTTGATGTCGGAACCCACTAGGGATTATTTATTAACCCTTTGAGTGCCAGGTCTTGCACTCAAAGGGTTAAGATATCAGGCTAAAACACAATTCAGTTTTTAAAAAGAAACAAATGAACAAACAAACAAACAAAATATATATATATAATCAAATGTATAAGTATTCCAGTATGTAATTATACATTTTTAATTGGACTAACATTACATTTTATGAAGACAAGCTTTCCAGATATAAACTCCCTTTCTGGAGTCTAAGGCATATATATACATATAGACACACCTACACATATTCCCCTTGGAGAATCTGGTACACTTCTTTTGCGCTAATTTTGCCCCCAACGTACTGTGCAAATTTACATGTTGTAATAGCAATGTGCTCTAATTGCAGCTTCTGCCTTGGTACTTACATCTTTACAATGCTTGAAATAAATATTTCATAGATACTGTAGCTATTGCCTGTTTTCTAAATCGTAAATACAAACGAAGTTAAGATTAATTTTAACGTTTGATAATTAAAAAATAATTTGTGATCAGCTGAATCCTTGTTAGTTATGTTGCTAGCAAACTGGCATGTAATGTGCAGATTCGCCCACTAGTAGTGAGCGACTCGCCTCCTAATCAGCATTTTAACCATTTGAAACCAAAACGGGGTCTGACATCCCATCGCACTCAAATGGTTAATGGCAATAGCTGAAATAGGTTGAACTGACTCTCATTCAAACAGATAATATACAAGATTTTTCAGAAAGAAAAGATCTCAGCAACCTATACTTTATGCCATTTGATGCTAACATGCTAGAAAACGTTGCTATGCATAGCGTTGGATACCTGTCCAGCATTCACTGGGTTAAAAAGTATACACAAACATCCCAGGAAATAGGATGATATGAAGAGGGGTCAGGCCCAGGCTTGTGTTTTCTTAATAAATGGTGTTAATTAACTCTGACAACACACATACATGTCTTGGTCCAACAGCCCATAGAGAGAAGAACCTGGGGCAGATTTACCAAGGAAAACATTTAGAAAATCCACAGCAAAAACTATTGCTCCATATTTAACCCGATCAGTGCCAGAGGGCTACGCAACGCATTGCACCCTCTGACACTGAAAGGGTTAAAATCACTTGGGCATTCGTACGGAGATAAAGGTAGAATATTTTATGGGGAAAGGCAAAATGTCCATATATAGAATTGGGGATTTTAACTCCCTGTGTTCTAGAGACATCTCAACGTATTGCTTTGCACTGTATGCCCCACTAGAATTCAAAGGCTTAAAGGCCCAATTTCAATCGATGGGACATTTGTATATGTCTCCTATAGTCCAGTGGATTTGCTCTAAACTTGCTCAATTTTGTTTCATAAATAAGGCCCATTATTTCAGCTGAGCTGTCAGTTTACTGAATATGGTGCGAACACATGGACGTGTGCATATCAACCATTTAAAAATCAGAAGGGTGGACAGTGAATTGCTTCGCAGATAACTGTGGACCTTACTGGGTTAATTATGTATGGTAATCACACAATGAATACAGATTTTTGTTGTTTAAATTATATAACATGATATATAGATAGATCGATAGATCGATAGATAGATAGATAGATAGATAGATAGATAGATAGATAGATAGGATGGATAAGATAGATAGACAGACAAGCAGATAAACAGACAGACAGTGCAGTAGACTGTGCATTGCTTTTTTCTACCGAATTGAGCTAATGGGGAAATGTAATTTTAAAGAAAAAAAAACAGATAAGGAAAAAGCTAATGGCATTCAATGTGTTGCATAAAGAAGGAATAAAGTGGATTTTAACAGGACAGTAAGGAGTTAAAATGACGTTTTAATAATACCTTCTTGTAGCTGCTGTCTGTTCAGTAAACACCCACACAGTATATCTGTCTATCTATACTAATCTCACAGAAACCCTTTTTAAACTAACCCCACTTAGCAACTTCATAATTTCTCTCAAATTATATTTCCAACTACAAGGACGTTTCCCATATTAATTGTTTGTGCTTCATCTACGCATCAGATATAATGATTAATTATACTTCATTCTGATCGTTTATCAGACTTAAAATAATAGAAAAATGTACCAAAATAGCTGCCAGGAATGTAATATTTAACAGGTTTTTCCATAACAAACCAACTGGGTCCTCTGCTTGAGGAAACCTCTGCTGTGTTTGTATACAGTCATCTGATCTGAGACTTGAACAGAAACGTTTCCCACTTTCCCAAGCAAGAAGACAATAGGAACGAGATTTATTAACAAAGATACATAGAAATAACATGTTGACATTTATACTAATTTAAAATAATATTTAAATACAAGACTGGTAAAAGACAGGAATCTACGAGGGCATAAAAAGCCAGCGAAGGCTTGGACACTTAACCAACCAGGAGGGGAAAACACTGTATCCCACCCAGTGTCAAACACCACTCTCTACTAGTCTAGGCTTTCTTTTATTTTTCTTTTCTTACTAGTCACAGACTAGTGGCAACTTACAGCCCCAGTGATTTTGTATATTATATATAAAATCTCCCCACTAGTCTTTGACTAGTAAAAACTTCAGCATTGAGTTGACTACTACTTTTTAATAAATCAAAGCTTGCGTGTATATATGTGTGTGTATGTGTGTGTGAAGGAAATCACAATTTACAGATGATTTATTAGCCTCTCCTGGTGCATTTGGTCTGTCCCAGAATTGCTGCCCTTCTGTCTAGTGAATATGGCCTATAATGTTCTGTATGATGAAGGCTGGAAGCTCTGGAAATGGTTTTGTCACCGCTGTCTCTAGGTGTCACAATCCCACCCATCCCGTATTCTGGTCAGATGACTTCAGTAGGCAAGGAATGAAAATGTTTTATTATGAACATACCCTGAAGTAGCAACACTCTTTTAGAAAAAAAGCCTTTCCCCTAAATTGTGTTTGGCTCCGGATATATTTTTAAAGAACAAATTCACTTCTGGTGGGCACAATTCATTTAACCCCTTGAGTGCCAAAGAGATATCCAACGATAATTGTTAATTGTTGAAAACAGTATACACACCTAACATTTGGCTCATATGACAACTGCTAACACCAACAGGCTATACTGGGATATATAAATATGCTGGGATATGTGTGTGTGTATATATATATATTATATACACACACACACACACACACACACACACACACACACACACACACACACATACATACATATACACTGGGATATAAAGACTATATATATATATATATATATATATATATATATATATATATATTGGGATATACTACGGACACAGTAGAATTCATAGGCCTTATGCAGAAAACATAGCTGGAGTAATTCTGGAGCAAACCAACTGCATAAAAGGAAACAAATAAAATGCCCCAAATCCTACTGATTTAAATATTGAATTCTAGAGAGGTAACAGACGTATTTATTCGTGAATGCGTTGGAGATCTCTCTGGCATTCAAAGGGTTGGATGACCTTGAGATTTTAGACATTATCCCTCTTCTGTGGTGCGGTTGGTTTGCCCCAGACTTAGTGCAGTTTAGTTTTGTACATGAGGCCCACAGAAAATGGGAATAATAAATAAACCAGTGAAAGAAGCATTGGACATAGATTTAACCCTCTGCGCGCAAGATAAAGTCTCCAAAGCATTTGTTTCGCAATGGGTTGAAGAATTCTCTCGCGCATCCCAAGGGTTAATCAGAAACCTGGGTGTATTTTAGAACTAAGACAAAAAAAATTATTATATATATATTCGTTAACCCTTTGATTGTTGGAGGGGTACACAACACATTGGGAAGCAATCAAAGGGTTAACGAATCCCTCTGTCAATCAAAGAGTTAAACCAAAGACTGCATTTGAATATTGTAAATAGGTCAATAAAGCATTTCTTGCATGTGTCACAATTCAACAGATAAGGAAATAGCGTGTCAGTGTGTGCACAAGATCTTTTTATGGGATTTATTTGACCCTTTATGAATTGTGAGATACACAGCACTTTTAAACTGCTGCCACATAACATAACCCGGATTACACAGCGAACAGCACAGCCAGAGCGACAGGGCCAAGAGCCGAGCTCCCTCCCTGCCAGAGTGCAGGAGCTGCCAAGAAAGTCTGAAGTAGAAGCTGCCAAGAGGTCACATGCAGGGCCTAGAGGGGCCCCCGACACCAGTGAGTGGAGCGCAGCACTGGGCTGCTAGGACCGGGCATGGCAGCCTGTAATGAGACCTGGCACTGTATCATTGTCATGGATCCCACGTACAGCAGGCCCTACAGCGCTCCCTGTCATACATTATGGACTGTATCCAGTGTGATAACTACCCCAGGATAACTAACGGAGACATCATACCCTTCAAATCCCATGTATAAAGGAACAAATGCTTCACGTAGGGGTACAACAAGCAATTGCACCGGGTGTTTGTTATTGTCAGCAACTGCCCTAAGTGAGGTGCACAAAACTGCTCGGCCTGTAAGTGAAAACTACTGCCATCTACCCAAAGTGAGATACAACAACTGCCCCCCGGGTGACAACCGCCCCCCGGGTGAGATACATGACAGCCGCCCCCCGGGTGAGATACAGGACAGCCGCCCCCCGGTGAGATACAGGACAACCGCCCCCCCCCCCCGGTGAGATACAGGACAACCGTCCCCCGGGTGAGACACAATACAGCTGTTTTGGGTGAAATTTAGAGTAATAACGGCCCCATCAAACCACAGAACAGCCCAGGTGATATGTGGACCAGTACCCCTCCATAAAATACAGCACAACGGCTCAGGGCAACATACCACCCCTTACAGGTCTACTTCTACCGGTATAAAACAGGGACAGGCAATGAATGGCCCTTCAGCCGCAGTAGACTGCCCCCCATCCCAAAACGGCCAGCGGCTGCCGTTTATCATGGGGTTTGGAGCCCGCAACAGCCGGAGAGCCACAGCTACCTGTCCCTGGAATACAACTTCCCCTGCATAATGCAGACTTGGTAAGAGTTCAGACTGCCCTGGTAAAACAGAGTACAACTGCCCCAGTGAGAAAGTCAGTTCACCCCATTCACTAACAGGTGGGGTCGGATTCGGGAAGCCAAAGAACTCAAGGGGTTAAAAGGACGCCTGATGTTTACTATTCACCCCTTCCTGTAAGGTATTGCTGCATAATTCGTGTATAAATATGTCAGTGAACTTGGGGACTATGTTAGTATTAAGCCAAAGGGGATCAGTTCTGTTCTAACCAAATGCAACACAGGTTACTAATACACATCTCGCAAATGCCTATATATGACGCAGTGCCACACTTTATTAATAGGTAAATAATGTGGAATACAGAGATGTAATTGATACATATGGGAATTTGTGTGTGTGTGTGTGTGGGGGGGGGTATATTCATTTGACCCCTAAAATGTAGCTGGTGTGCCCCAAAATTACGCTTATATATATATTCCTGAATATGGTCCTTAGTGGCATCAAGTGTAGAAAAAGTACCCAGGATGGTGGGGCAATAATAAAATGTCTGAAATCTATTAATTAACAGGACCAATTGGTGGTGAAACAGTTTTTTTAAGGGGATGACTATATGTCCGAAGTTTGTCCTTGTAGTTTTATGCAATCCGTGCCCTGTTATGGCACGGGGCAATACACTGAAGCCAGTAAACGCACTAAACAGACAATGATTTAATAAGGACCATCTACACCAGTCCCCATTTCTAGTAATACAAACACACCCCTAGTACGCTTCAAAACATTACATTTCCCCAGATCTAAGCAAACACTCAGCCCATACTTCGATTACAAGCTTAACCCTTACATCTTTCCTCTCTGGGAATCAGAACACACTTCACCACAAAATCAAGCATCTCTCCTCCAAAAACTAGGAAGCAATTAATCCCATAGGAGGAGAATTATAAAGGCCTCCCCAAATAAAAGACCCACAGTAATTGATTATAGTGTTAGAATAAATCCAACAAAACAGGTATTTTAGACACACCATATACTAAAGTCACCCTACTCTTATGATCAGTCCCAAACTGCTGCACACAATAAACACCAGGAATAGGGCAACAAAAACACAATCAACATCTAGATCTAACATTTTACTCTAAATTTTAGCAGACAACCAGCAGCAAAAAATCTAGTGAACATCCAGCACAACAATCAAGTACACACTCACCTCCCATTCTCAGCACACTTAGCTCTAAGAACTAACACAACATGCACACAATCAACTGACATCTAACACAAATTCAGTCACTAGATTGCAAGTGCTTGTGAAAAAGAATCACTCAGCAAATGTATTGGTCTCTATGTGTATCACAGGCTGGAATTTAAAGTGAACCTATTCCTTTTAGTTTTAAAGTGGAACTATCACTTTGTAACAAACAGGTCATTTTGAAAGAGCTTTAAAAACACTTATATTTAGGGCTACATCACACAGGTGAATTTTATTGTAGCAACTGAAAATGCATGTGGGATTTTATTGTCACAGTGTTGCAAGGTTTTCCCAGCATCCCATTTTCTCAACAGAAAAATAAGTGATACAATTGAAGGGAAAATCAGGCTACCAGCAACAGTTAAGCAATTTAATTGCAATTCAATTGAAATGAAAACTACAGATATTTAGCTATGTTATCTCACTGTTTGAGGGAAGTTGCAGCCTGTTGAATCTTTGATACAATGGCAGCTCATGTTGCCTGTGTTAAATGCCCCATAGGGCGCAGTTCACAACTTGTGAGTTTTTTCCATGATTTTCTGTGCCAATATCTTCAGTGTGAAATGTGTCTTATGTTGGTTATTTTTAATACAATTGTTTGATTTATTTAGTTTTATTTGTCAGGCAGTGAATATCCTTAAGGTGGGCACTGCCACACTAACCCATCACAACTCCTAGTTCCTATGATGAAGGACTACCTAATCTGCATACAATGACAAATAAATAAAGATACATATTCCAGAAAGTATTGCTTGAAAAAAAAAAAAAAAAAAAAAAAAAAAAAATCACAGTTGTTACAAAGTGACAGATCCATCTTACAAAGAATTTAAAAAATGCCTATATATTGGTATAGACATTTTACAGTAACATCCTTTTTGTGAAAGTAACCTTTACATGGTGGTTGCAAAGTCTGGCATCTTATGCTAATCAGTTTCTGTGCTGGGTCAGTATTACCACACACAGTGCTTTGGATGAATCTAAACAAGCATATACACTGGGTGCATTACTAAAAGCACAGTGAACAATAATTTTGGCCTGGATCATACCTAATTAGCTTATTGAGTAGGGACTTAGCATAAGGTGTCACACTGTGCTACAACACAGAAAGGTACTTTTTTTTTAAATTATTTATTTTACAGCAAATGACTAGTATACCATGTAGTTAGACTTTAATTCTCTGTAAAACAGGCTCACTTTTCTGTGGGTGAAAGGTCATCTTTAATAAGGGCTAAATTGTCCCTTTTAAAACTGCCCTTTTTAATATGGTTATTTAACAAGTTTGTTGCATATTGCTTCAATTCTGTGCCTAATCTGTGTGATTCACAGGTATCTCCACCAGCCCCATAATCCCACTCAGATTAAGGGAAAATATATACTCCAAGGTAGGCATGAATTAATACATTCTGTATGTACTGGACCCATTCATACCAGGCCTAACCATTCTTTGTGTGCATACTTGTATGTTCCTGAATTTTGTAAATCTTAGGGGCTTTATCTTAAAAAACATATCTGCTAACTTATCTTCATTTAAAGTAAAATATGGAACTGCATGTTCAAAAAAATAAAGTAGTCTTAACATGTACTTATCAGAAAATTAGCTTTACATGATGTCTCAGAGAGAAAGACAATTCTCTCATTTTCAGACAGAACATTGCTAAAAAATTTTTTAAAAATAACCCCATGTTTTATGCACATTATTGCCTAAAAACTGACTATAAAATTGACACAACATTTAGATCCATTACCAAATATAATTTTTTTACTATAGTACTTTTAGTATAATTTTGCTTAATTCTGTAAGGGCCATAGGTGTGTGCAACACATTGCAAAGGGGGATCACACTCCTCAGGTTCCCAAAAGGGTTAAGAAAGGATTATTACATTAAGAATGGTGTCATTTTTAAAAACTGTAAATACTGATGGTATTAATATAAACATTACATATATTATATATATATATATATATATATATATATATATATATATATATACCTATGGTATTCAAAATCACAATTTAATTTCAGAGTTTTTAAATTCATTTATGTTATTAAATATTAAGATTTTTTTTAAAAACATAACATACTTCTTAAAGACCAGAGGTGTGCACAGCACACTGTGAAGCAAAGCGTTTCATATCCCTCTGTTTCATAAGGGAGTTAACATTAGCAATGGACATAGTCACTTTTCGCCATTTGGGGGAGGGATATCTACAGATATGATTCTGAGCACAAACAGACATTGGAATGTATTTTCTATAGGATACCTGCCCAACTCCAATTTGTTAAGCTACTTATGCCTAAAATGTTCCATTTACCACCACTTGTGCCAAGGAAAGGTCAATGATAAAGTGTAAGGACATTTAATGGTGTCAATTTCTTCTGCACCTTGTTGTATATAATGTACTAACAGGGCAGAGGAAATTGGTGTAACTTTATGATATTTTTCTGCCCACACTATGGCAGGCATAGGGGGCTTGCTAACATTATAATCTTAATGAAGGCAGTGTATGCCCTGGTATACATTAAAGCTTTCTAGTGCACACCCTTAAGTGCTTTCAGTTGTGTTGGAGGCCAATGCCAATGGAGAGGAGATGGCAGCTTCTTGCATTCACTCCACTGATTTCCAATTCTAACATGATGTTAAAACTTTTTAAATATGTGTTCAAGCACAGTAACATGTTTTGATGCGTATTACTACAATTCAGCACTGTTTTTCTTTTGAACATAGGGTCCTTACAATATGAAAATTCTAGGGACATGATTTCACTGCTTATTAAATTCCATCCATTAATTTTTTATTTGTTACTCACCTTTTGTACACCACTGTGGAATATGTTTGCACTTTAATTCCTATATCTCAAACACACACACTCTCTCTCTCTCTCTCAAGGCCCAAAACTAGCAAAACTTCAGTTCCAGAAACCCTATTATTTATATTAAACCCCAAGATCCTGCTCCTACTCCTCTCCCACATCTACCATAAATTTAGTACAGTAACCAAGTACTATAGTCCATATAGTTCTAATAGCTATTACACACCACTAAAACATCTATTACACATCCTATGCCAATATCTAGGACACACAGGTTTCAGATCAAGTAACAGTGGAGCAGCTACAAATGGGCATAAGTAGGTAGCACCTCATTCAACCTGAACACAGGCCCATCAACTCAGTTGCCAATAAATCTATTTAAATAAACACACATTTTAAAATTATAATATGGGAAGTGCTTTGAGGCAACCCATGTGAATATCACACCTCCAACCAAACACTTGCCACACCACTACTAGTATAAATTGAGTTGCAAGATCTAGCACACACTCAGCTCCAGAAATTAATGCATATATTGCTTCCTGTTCTATCACACATTCTTCATGCAGGATCTTTCTGCAACTCTTTTCCGGTACACTCTGATACTAAAATCAAGTATGTATGCCCTTGCAAGATCTAGGATCAATTCATTTCCAATATTTAGGACACATTTAGCATTAGTAAATGAGTACTAATACTGTCCCACAATCTAGTACAAACGTAGATCCTCAAATCTAGCACACACTCACAGCTTCAGATCCAGCACACACTCAAATCTTCAGATTAAACACACGCTTAGATCTAGTACACACTCAGATCCTAATATGCACTATACACTCAGATATAGCGCACACTCAGACCTTCAGATATAGCACACACTCATATCCTAAGATCTTGCACACACACTTAGATCCTCGGGTCAGCGCAGCGCCCCCACAAGTGCAGCACATATAATCGCAGCTCACATAGCAGACCAGGCCGCCTGTCACACACTACTGTCTCAGCTCGCTGGTTGCCTAGTTGTGGGAAATGGTGGCGAGCAGCAGGAAACAGAACAAAAGCTGGAAGAGCTGGGGCTGTCAGCCTGGGCTTACATTGAGCGTGCACACTGGCTCGGGCCTCCGGAGCACTTGGCACTGGATGCAGACACCCCTTATCAGCCTTTTAAACGGGGGGCAGTGTGGTGGGTCCAGCAAAGCTCACCCCAAGCCCTAAGGAAGCAGTACAAAGACAGCGACAGGCGCCTGGGATGTCCCTGCAACCAGTCTCTCGTTGCTCTCTTACCTAGGGCTGTTTCTGCGGCCTGGCCCTCGGTAAGGCCCATGAAAGCCGCCCGGAGAAGGGCGGAAAAGGATTTGGGGCTAAACCTGGCTGGATCCGCTAAGTGGTGCAAACCCCTCTGCAAGTCCTCCGACAGCTCCATTGTGAGCAGGCAGGGCGACCTTCCACCTCACACCACGTGACCAGACCAGCTGACAGCAGCAGCACTGGGGAACAGCGTGTATGAGGGAGCGCTGATCGTACCACTCTGGGCTGCTGGCCTCGCAGCCGGTGATGTGTGGGGAGGGTTCACAAGTATAAATACTCCTTACATCTCGCATGTGATCACACTGCAAACGACTGATTCTTGTACAGTGACCTTTGTCCATCTTTATGCTTAACTCTTAATACCAGCGAGCGAGTTAGACAAAAGACTGCAAATAATAAGTTGGACACCCACCCGCACTCAAAGGGTTACAAAACGCGTTACGTACCCCTCTGGCACTCAAAGGGTTACCTTTTAGCCACATGTATTTTCCCAAACTACTTGTGAATTCCCCTGGCAATCAATGGTTTAAACCTTGACCGCATGCATTTTCTCAAATTTCATCTTTACCCTTAGATAACTCAATGGGTTAATCGTAAGTAAATTAATAGATGAAACCCCTTTCTTAAACGGTGCAACTACGATCAAATAAATAGCCACCATTTTCATTCGTCTGAACAAAAACAAGCCATTTACATTTAGTGCAGTTGCTTTGACCTAGTTTAACATGAAGGTAGAAAATAATTGTAATGTGACTTTCAATTGCAATACTACACTATCGTGGGGCATTGTACTGTAATGGAGGCAGGCTAGTGACACATTACTCTAACTTGCCCACATTATCAAGCCATTGTGGTTCCAAATTCGTTGAGAAAAATGCTGCCCATTCTCTAACTGATATAGTTACAGACTCCTGGTCAAATTTGACTGTGTTACTGGTAATATAATGGCTGTGTGCCAACCCTACCTTAACCCTTTGAGTGCCAGAGGAGTATGAAATGTACTCCTCTGACACTCAAAGGGTTAATGTCCTTTTAGATATATTTTCATAAAGTTATGATTGGAAAACCCAATAGCCAACTTGTGCATGGCAGCTAAAAACAACAGCTTCTGCAGAACATCTTGGGGGAGCAGAGCTGTCACTTATCATTTTGCTTGTTGAGTTGGAAACACCCTGTAGAGTGCATCATTACAATGCAAAATGGTGACTGACAGTTTCTGCAGCAACCACAGATTTTACTGCTATTTTCTGGAGGATGGACTATTGGGAGTCAACTGCTCACCAGGCCAGCCTGCTCCTTATTTGTAACGTATCACTGAACCATTTGCTAGTGATAGGGTTAACATATAGCTGTGTGCATTGACATTAATGGGGGGGAGTTGTTATAAGACATAGGGGAAATTACATTTTCAATCTTACACTGTTTCGGTTTCAATACAGAAATATTCAACAGTTATTTGGTAGCAAAGGGAATATATATAGAAAAGGCGTCTGCACACTTGCAGTTGTTTATAAGCAAAGTTATTACTGCAGTTCACTGCAAGGTAGTTGGGAGGAGGGAATCCGCACCTTAGGTATATAAGCAGAGTGGAGTAATTCTAGGACAAACCAACTTCACAGCAGGAGATACACATTCTCATTGATTTCAATAGGGCATTTAACCCCTTGAATGAGCTAGAGGTCTCCAGTGCATTGCAAAGCATTCAAGGACTTATAAGCTCCATTCACAGCATTGAGACATTTTATTTGTACCCTGTTGTTCAAATAGTTTGTTCCATAAATGCTGTGGGGGGGGGGGAGACGCACTAAAGTTTAATATGGAGGTGCAATATGTCATGTGAACAATGCATTGGATACCTCTTTAGAATTTAAAGGGATAGTAATACTTCATATTTAAAAATCTGCATCTTGTAGCCATTAAAAAATAAACAAAATGCCCCAGTGCCATCTCTCAAACCTCTTTGAGAGATAATCTTTTTTAAAGCTCCCCCCTCCCTCCCCTTTCCCTGACGTCAGCGCTCTAGCTGACTGGAGGGGAATCCGGCCCTGGGACCAGCCTGTGGCTCTGTAGCAGAGCCGAGATTGCGGTATTGGAAAATAAATCCATCACTGAAATGGTCTTCTAAGTGTGCTTGGTTTGCAAACACACTTAGAAGACCATTCCAGTGAAGGATTTCTTTTCCAATAATACGATCTCGGTTCTGCTGAAGAGGCTCCGCTGGTCCTGGGACCGGATTCCCCTGCAGTCAGCTAGAGGCTGACGTCAGGGAAAGGGGAGGGAGAGGGGATCTTTAAATATGATTATCTCTCAAACCATAAAGGTTTGAGAGATGGCACTGGTGGCATTTTGTTTATTTTTTTTAATGGCTACAAGATGCAGATTATTAAATATGTAGTATTGGTATCCCTTTAAGGCAGCAGCCATACATATATGGGGTGCAGAAAGTACAGCTGGGACGAGGCCCTGCATCCTAGTTGGCCCCATTGGCTCTACATTATCCTAAAACCCCTCATAATCAGACCAGTGTCTATTTTGGCTGATGGCTGCTTACATCATCACACATGACCACTGCCAGCCATTAATACAGGAATCGTGTCAGTGTCCTAGAATTGCTCTCAGTTGCTAAGGCCTCTGTGTTAAGGTTAAGCTGAGCTTGTTTACTATTGTTCAAGGGCATATTTATATCTCAGGTGCCCATAGGCTACGAACTCTAGGTGACCTTAGCTCTGCCCATGGCGACACTCACCCACTCCACTTTCCTGGCACAGAAAATACCCTTAGCCTATAACAAACAAGAATGGAAAAATCTTTAACCTTTTAGCTTGCTAGGGAGATCTACAACACATTTCTCTCTAGCATCCAGGGGGTTAAATTATGGTAATGGATGCCTTGACAAACTGCCGGAAGGGCACTAACCAGCTGTCGGCTTGCTACAGGGAACACCTCCTACCCCTGTGAACACTGTGCTGTGTAAGCATGAAACCTAATAAAAGGTGAATTTTAACCCATTGAGCGGCAACTCTTTTTCTTTTCTTTCTATTGTGGGTTAAATAATAGCTTGTAATGGGGGTATAAAACTATTGAGATTGCTCTGGCCACACCCACAATTCAGAATATAGGTGTGGCCAGCACAGCTAAAGCACCCCTCAATATTTGAGATGCTAGGCATTTGCCCTCTCTGCCCATATGCTAATCTGGCCCTGATATTGTTTATTACCAGGTTGTTAAGCGATAATTAAACAAATACAATTACTTGTAAAGTGCTTTACAGTCAGTAATTCAGTTTATAAATATTTCACTTTGAACTTGTACCACAAAGAAAACTATCAGGAGAGGGTTAACCTGTTCTTATTTTGAAGTTGAAGTTAAAAAGAGTTGCTAGAGATGTCATTGCATTGCCTCACATTACAGCACTAGCACGCATGGCTTAAAATAATAATGAAAAGCTACACTTACTTTTTGTAAATCTTTACTGCCCCTTTAAAAAGAAACTCCCCTTAACCTCTCACCCTTGTAAGGTGATCAGATCTCCATATTAATGCAGGTTACTTAGGAATAACACTCACTGCAGACTTGCACTGGTTCCTGTCTTTCCCTTTAGACTGAAAATATCACAGGAGACTTACATTAAAATGGAAATCTGTTCACCTCAACTCTTTGAGTGCCAGGGGGGTGTAGAACCTAACTGCCTTGGACACCCCTCTGGAATACTTTGAATACCTTGCTGGTACTCAAAGTATGTTTTAGGGCACTACTCTCCATTTTAACCCTCTGAGTGCCAGAGAGATATCCAACGTATTGTGTTGCAATTTGTTGGATACCTCTCTGGCACTCAAAGGGTTAATGTAGGGCATTTATGAAAATATAATTCTGCAGGACTGAGCAGGAACTAGTGCAAACTTGCAGTGTGTGATTAGCACCCGCAGCCTGCATGATAATGAGCATCTGATGGGAGATGCATTAAAGGTCGATAATGGGCCAGGATGCAGATATGGTGCTGTTTTCATGTAGATGGCATATCGTCTGCATGCACTAAGATATCTTCACAATCATATCATTGTGAATCCACCACAAACTGAAGACATCTCTGTGAATCCGCCTTAGACAGTTTTACAGTTTTGCACTCATTACATCGACATTGGCTCATTTGCATATGGAAATACAGGGTAATGAGCCATTCTCGTATTCATGTGGGTGTGTTTACATGTTAGTTTGGCTGTTCCACACATGCACTAAGCTCTGATAGCAGCCTCTGCTGTCTGAGTTCACAGTCCCAACATAACCTAACTGAGGCTGGCGATTCTGCAATCTTCCTATAGCTCTATGTAGAGTGCAGAAACAGTAGATGCCCTCCTTTTACCATTTCAGTGCCATAAGTATGAGGATTGAACATCTCTGTTCCAAAATGAACAAACATTGCCAGCATACAGCGCGCTCAGCTGGCTGTGTCTGTACAGAAGGGCATAGAAGCTGTGATATACAACTTCTCTGCCATTATCTTAATGATACGTCAGTGCTGGTAATGTATGTGTATTGGGCACATGGGGGGAGCAGACAGAATGCTTTCAGGCTTCAGGATTCTCATACTGCTGTGGATATGTAATAGAGGGTATCCCTTACATATCACCAGAATTTCTGCAACCGTGCATGCTAATGAATTAATTCTCCCCTCCCTCCCTCCCCATACTTCCCTTATTTTTAGTGCATATGGCCATGTGTTTCTCCGTAGCAAAGGTGATGTACTCACCACACATTGCCAGGCACACAATAGTCTCACCCATTAGTGCATATCCCCTCTGGCTACCTTACCCAAATCAATGGTCACTTAAAGGAACACTAACATCCAAACATAAACAGGCATTATACATGCTAAAATACCCTGTACTCCATGCTAGCATTCATAAAAAGTCTCTGAGATTGAGTTTCAGTCTTTACACTTTCACTGTTGCAGCAACAATTTCTGCCCTTTGAATGTTTCTTTGAGAAACATTACAAGAGCAATACAAATAAGTGAGTCAAAAATGATAGCTTAGGACTGTCTACAAATTAACTGAAATATGGTATCAGCATTTCTAAATGGAAGAGCCATGGTACTAATCACAATATATTAACTCTCTTGTCTCTCTCATTACAAAGACCACAAACAAAATTAACTCTGTAGTCTACACATGTATTAGAAAAGTAAGTTTACAATTACATTTTAGAGACTGAACATAAAATGAATAAGTTTTATATATATATATATATATATATATATATATATATAGATATATATTAGTTGAAAGTAATATCTAAATGTATTATAACTATTTTCATTTTTAGGTGTTAGCTTTCCCTCAATTAGTAAAACAACCCTAAGATAATGTTTCCTTTTTCTTCAGAGATGTATAAAAAGTAAACGTGTTGCCTTGAGTAAGAGGTTTAACAACCCTTTGAGTGCCAGAGTGGTCATCCGTACCACGCTGGCACTCAAAGGGTTAACATTGAATTGTTGAACAATGCAGCTCAGCAAAACAAAAAATATAGACGACTGAAAGACCAAATGTTTTTTTTCACAAAGAGCATACATTTTTCAAGGTAATAACTGAAGCTAAGTAATTTATCTATTTCTACATCATAAAAACATAATATAAAATAGTTGTGTTAGATTAACTAAGGGAAATTCAGTGAAATGTAAGTATTTTACAAAATAACAAATGTAAATTCCCTTCCCCGTTAACACTATTTCAAACAGTTTCTCCCAACTGGAAGTGTGGACAGATGGTGTATGTTTAAGTGTAACAAAAAGGCCTTTCAACTTGTAAGAAATTAACTTTTCTTCATGGAAAGGATGAATGTCATTTTTTTTAACTGGTCAATGCTGCATTATCATTTATTCGATAAATATCTTCCAAGCTATGTTAAAATTGGTTATGATTTAGTTTAATGCATAGTGATAAAACAGAGCTTGGAAACTGACTTTAGGTTGGTAATCTTGATTTAAATGATTAGATGCATCTCAGGAAAGTAATTTTTTACTACCGATGGCCAGGACAAGGAGGCTGATGTACTAAGAACTTCAGCATTTCTGGGGCAAATCAGTTGCACGAAAGGCAAAAATAAACATTCCAGAAATGTCCATTGAATTAAATGGAGCTTTTAAAGGGATAGTAATACTTTATTTTTTCAGCCAATAATATTGTATGTATTAAAGAAATAAAAGAAACCATCTATGCATTTCTATCCACACTTCTCTGACAGATTCTACCTCCATATCAAATCTTGGTGCGTCCCCCCCCCGGAGCAAATCTGCTGCACCACAGGGTAAAAATAAAAATCCTCAATGATTTAAATGGGGATCCTTGAATCGAAGAGGGGTCTCCAATGCACTGGAGACTTCCCTAGCTTTAGTGGGTTAACCCTTTGGTTGTCAGATCTGTATCCAACACATTGATCAGATAGGTATCCAGCACATTTAGTTGCAATGTGTTGGCTACCTTTCTGGCACTCAAAAGGTTAAAGGGATAGTAATACTTCATTTTTTTCAGGCAATAATATTGTATGTATTAACGAAATAAACAAAACCATCTATGCATTTTTCACATAACTTTCACAGTTTAGGAGCAATTACATTCTAATGTTTACCCCTCCCGCCCCTTTTATCTACGTCACTGTTCAAGCTGACAGACTTGGATTCTGGTCTGTGGAGAGGACGGATCACCTGGAAGGCCGAAATAGGAGTGGATAGCAAGGAAATCTTCATGATAACAGTCTACAAAGTGGGCATGGTTTGAGGCAGTAGACTGTCATCATGAAGATTTCCTTGGTATCCACTCCTATTTTGCCTTTCCAGAGCAGAATCCAAGTCTGTCAGCTTGAACAGTGACGTTCATAAAAGGGGCAGGAGGGGTAAACGTTAGAATGCAATTGCTCCTAAACTGTGAGTTATGTGAAAAATACATAGGTGGTTTTGTTTATTTCTTTAATACATACAATATTATTGCCTGAAAAAAATTAAGTATTACTATCCCTTTAACCTTTTGAGTGCCAGAAAGGTAGCCAACACATTGCAACTAAATGTGCTGGATACCTATCTGGCCAATGTTTTGGATACAGATATGACAACCAAAGGGTTAATCCACGAATGCTAGGGAAGTCTCCAGTGCATTGGAGACCCCTCTTCGATTCAAGGATCCCCATTTAAATCATTGGGGATTTTCATTTTTACCCTGTGGTGCAGCAGATTTGCTCTGGGGGGGATGCACCAAGATTTGCTATGGAGGTAGAATCTGTCAGAGAAGTGTGGATAGAAATACACTTCTCAATGACAGGCCTGTCATCACCATATGTGCAAAGCATTATGTACTCATTGGGAGGGGTAGAAGCCAGCACAGCTCCATGCAACTAATATACATTTCCATACACGAGCACTACCACACATAGCTTCATCCCACTGGAAGTGTCGACAGATGGTGTATGTGGCCTTCAATGCCAGTGGCTACTTTTGTGGGTATGATCATTTTAGTGCAAACAGGAGCATGGACATTTTTAAGATTTTATTGCCAGCAAGCCTATTCCACCTTCCCCATAGCATGTACAGGAAAACTGTGAAAAGTTACACCAATTTCCTCTGTGCCTTGTTAGTACATCACCTACAATAAATTGTAAAGGAAAAGAACATCCCATTACACTCATATTCTTCCTCACTGGCCTCCCCTTGGCACAAGTACAAGGGAAGAATGTTACTTGTAAGTAGCTTAGTCAGTTAGAGTTATGCAGGCATAGAATGAGAAAATTGATTATATCTGTTAGTGTGGGGCCATATTCATACATCCCCCTCACAGCTCATTAAGATATAAAGTTGTAGCAAATCACGCCTACATTTTGCAAAATTCTGCAGTGGGGTTAAAAACCAGGCTAATGCCAAACTAAGCAACAGAAGTGTATTTAAAAGTTTGTCATATCTCAATGTTCTTCACCGTGATGTATTTCAAAGTTCTCCATAGTAGTCTAAAGTTTAACTTCACCTTTTCAGTCTTATATGAGGTTTCACATTAAACTGCAATGGACCTTTGAAATGCACCTCTCTACTGAGAAATGTGAAATGCACTTCCACAGGGAACTCTGAAGTACTGTGCTGTGGAGAAAATTTAAATATGATGAACTTGGAATTTTGCAAAGGAGAACGATGAAATATATATCTGTGGGAAACATTGAAATATACCTCTATGGAGAACTTTGAAATACATCAATTACGCCAATATGCAAAACGTTATGTGAGGTGGTATACTTTTAAATGTTTAATATAAGGATGGCATAGAAAATCAAGATTTTGCCAGCTTTAGAGAGATGACTGTTTTGGTGAGCTCTTATACTATTTCAAGCTATCTGACCTTACTGCATACAGTGTTAATCAGATTAACATAAAAACGCATTGTCAGGAATATGAAAATGACTCTTTAAGTCAAATTTAAATATTCATATAAACCACTGGGGAAGAATACCCTTAAAAATGTAACTGTGGTATATCATGGCATGTTTGAGTTGTAATCAGTGGTATAAAGTGATAAATCCTGGTTAGTGCATACAATGAGGTGAACACTGGTGAAATTCACCTCTATGTCACCGCAGACTACCCCTACCAAACCTTACTGCATCACCTTTTCCTCCAATAACATCAGTCTCATTATATAATTATCATATATCCTTTAGAACAAGCAAATATTACACATTACACAATATTGATGGGGGCATTAATACATAAACCATGTTGCCCTTTTTATGAAAAAACAAGTTGCAGCATTAACACATATTATTTTTCTTCCTTCTTGTTAGAGATTGTAGTAATGCACTTTAAAATTAGAGAAAACTCCATATTTTATTAGCAAGTGGCACACATTTCTTTTCTTGCTGTCATTTCAGTGATACAGTAGAGTACATCAATTTGTTTGGCAATCAAGGGACTTACTACATACTGGCTGAGGAATGTAAAAGCTCCAGGTCTCTTGCTTAAAGTGGGTCTGTTACATTAAGACATGTTTAGTTTAGTTTATAGAGATTAAAATTAGTGGAATTCCTTGCCCAAGGATGTGGTAATGGCAGATACAATGGATACATTTAAGTGAAGATTAGATACATATCTTTTAAGAGGGAACATATAGGGTTATACTGTATATTAGTAGGCAAATAAGGAAGTTCAAATAAAGACTAATTTAATTGGAAGCGTGAATTTCTTTGGGTTATGAGGCAAAGGTTGAACTTGATAGACTTGTGCCCTGTTTTCAACTAATTTACTATGTTTCTGTATGTTTTACTAATCATTTTAAGTAAAATAATTCATTTTTGAGAAATTAACCTTTATATTTTGATGAGACAGTGTAGTACCTTATACTGAGTCTCAACACAGTACTCATATTAGTTCTGCTCAAGGCTAAACATATTGCTAGCTGGGCTAGAAATGACCTCATTGACAAGGCAGCGAACTATACATATATTCAGTGGCTCCATTCACTTCTGACAAGATATACATACATATGTATATTCCAGACTGATCATAGAACAAAGGAGTACCAAACGATTGAGACTATCAGTAGAACATCCTAAAAGTGCAAAATGAAGGCTTCCAATTGCTTGTAACTTGCCATTTACCCACTCTGTAAGTCTTGCTGCTTGAAAATTGAGACATCTTTATTGCAGATATGATTTTTATGTACATAAATAAAGATTAATGTTTTTAAGAAGATGGACTATAAGAGTATCCTTGCAATTTGAGAATAACATCGAAAGTGGTGCATTATGTTTTGTACTGTAGAAATGACCACAGTCATGGCCTCTGTCTAAATTAGCCCTTTGAGTGCAAGAGGGGTATCCAATGCATTGGATACTGCTCTGGCACTCAAAGAGTTTATTCATAGCATTGTGGGAAAATTTGGGTCCAGCACAGAAACTAATAAGGATAAACTGTCACACCTGGTCATCAATAAATAAAAGTTAATTTCTCAGAAATTAGTTATAGTAAAAAACAAATTGCTAGTACAACATATAGGACTTTTCATAACAAACAGTCAAATAATACAGATAATATAAGGATGGACATCTGTCTTTGTTACACAATCATCAGAGGTTACCATGATTAACCTGTGTGCTGAAGGACAGAGTGATAAAAAAGAAGGCAACAGGGTCCAGGACGGGGGTCAAAACGAATTTGTACATTCTGTCATTAGAGATGGCACCATCTGATAAGTAAAGCTTAAATAAGCTAGAAAGTCTGCCCAGCTAAGATCAGGTTTTAGCCAGTGTGTTGCTATAGTAACGTGGGCTGCCATGCTGATGTAGTCGACTAATCTTTGGTTATAACTTAGTAATCTGCTTGTTCCCCCAGCAGGGCTGTCCCCCCAAAAAAAGGGGTGGCACTATAGGGTCCCACTTATCCCACTTGCAATACCCTCAGAGTTATGGGAATAGATGAATCAGTAACAAATGCGTGCAGGTAAAATAACAGTCAATTTGATCTAAGATCAGTGGGTGGGAGCCTAAAAGAAAATACATGGGGAAAGCTGTTTTACAGAAGGAGTGATATATACATGCAGAGCTGATTTTCAGCCAGGTCATGCCAGTTCAGTGACTCTGTACCTTTTTACCTGGTACCCATTACATTTTGTCAGTGACTGTATATTTTTTGACACTTTATCCATCAAGAATAAGGTGACCAGGTACCTTTATTTGAGAAAATCACCTCAGACACATGGAATGGAGTAGGTTGGAGCTGAAGGTGGTAGGTAGGTGGATGGTACTATAGGCTCTATGTACGTAGGTAGGTTCTGAAAGTGTTAGGTAAGTGGGTGCTAAAAGAATAAATTAAAAACTCTTTGGAGATAGATATATGGCTATTCCAAGCTTTAAATGAACACTAACACCTCATCAATTAAACTGGACTCTATATAACTTTCTTCATACATATTTCCAGCTAGCTTGTTTAAAAATTTGCTATTTTGTTTAAGATCCCTCAAATTTATTCCTATCCTTTGCATTTATAATATATGTGTATACTATCCTGTATAGGCACCGTATTGTTAGTTTATTTGTACAGTTTGAAATGAAAGACGAGTTAATGTAGATAATTTATTGAGATTAGTACACACTGTTCCTATATTCAGAAACTCTGCTATCTTATCCAACAAATAAGTCTGAGCGTTTAAATTAGGGAAATAGGCAGAATAATGGGCCAACTGTTTGTTTCTATCATGAAAAGCAATGGACCTTAGGTTTAAACACATGCAGCAATTCTGGAGTTAACCAACAGTACCAAAGGAGGCAAAGAAAACTTGATTTATTTAAATGGGATCTACACATATATTAAAATGCCAGACAAATAGACACACACAGTCCACACATACACACACATAGACAGAACACACACATACAGTTGATACACACACCTATTGTACACACATACACACATACACACACATATATACAAATACACCCAAAGTCAGACATACACTCACATGTGTATGGGTAAGTCTTGCAAAGTGTTCTTTCATCTAAAAGCAATTTGTTTTTAAAATGGAAGTAACATTTTATGACAACTTCATTTGACAGAGACTTCAAAATCCCCTATTTGTATTGTTAGCCATTTTTTTATTTAAAATAATTGGTTGAGCTATTTAGATTTATTGATTTGTGAATTTATGCAGGTTAAACAGTACTGCCTCGCACAGCCATGTGCCAGATACCAGCATTGCACATCACTCTTCCTCCTGACGTCCTAACAAAATTGAAAAACAATGTGTTGCGTACCCCTCTGGCACTGAAAGAGTTAATAATATAGCTATATCTCAGATGAAAAGGACAGCTTTCATTAAAAGTCATCAATTCCAATCTCAAAACTGTTCATATTATATTGAGTTCAGATGGATTGCAGAACATCTGTGAGAAAACAGTAAAATTATTGAAAACGATGGAAAAAGGAAAAACCATATGTTGTGCACATGTTATAGAAACATTTACAACATGCACATCACAATGCTGGCTGGATTTTATCATCATTATAGACAAAAAAAACTAATCTTATGCATATATGGCTGTCTTACCAGTAGTTTATAACATAAGAGAGACCTAATAATGGATTCTTACATACAGTTACAATAGATGATACAGTATATTTGCATAGGTTTCCTGAGTTTTATACCTGCATATTAAGCTCAATGCAAATTCTCATTTGTGAGATTCTTGTAACACTTGAGCATCTTTTTTTTCAGCGTTGTAACATTTTAAATACATCTTTTACTAAGAGTGACAGTAGATTGGAGGCCTCTCTGGTATTCAAGAGTTAAAAATCCCATTTAAATCAATGGGAATTTTGAGATTTTTTTTTTATCCGCTGGAGTGCAGTCAGTTTGCCCCAGAATTGCTCATCATTTGCTTTTTGCATAAAGCACTCTTGATGTTTAAATTATTTAATTTTGCATGTTATAGAAAAAAATATAATAAAGCTATCAATACAATAAATGCTTTTGCCCTAATGCAAACTCACAAAATAGCAAAATAATGCATTAACCCCTTAAGGACTGGCCGCACACGCACGAGACGGTCACTTAAGGGCCAGGGACCTTTTTTTTTTCCCAAATCTGATTTCGGACTCCCCGAACGGAGTGCAGTCGCGCAGGGAGCCTGGAATTCCATTACGGTCTAGGACCGTCAAGGGTCCTTAAGGGTATAACAATCCATGACAGTCCAGGACCATCATGGGTCCTTAAAGGGTTAAACAAAATTAACAATTTTTTCTTTTCTTCAAATTGCAATGATTTCTATCTGAAAACTGGAAATCTTTGAATAAATAACAGTCATTTTACAAATCACAGTAATGTCTGCCTATAAAATAAAACATATCCTTTATTATTTTCACATTATGTATATATTTTTTTATCACATTTATTGTATATGTAACCTTAACTTTGCAATAATGTGAAACATTTGCAGATATCAAGGAGATGAATGTGTGTTCTTATGAAAAATGCTTCAGTACAATTTTGTATTCAGTTTACCTGGGTTGTCATTCTATATTTTGTCACGGAGTTTATAAAATATGTATTTAATATCATTATCCCTCCAATTTAACCAAGTATTTTAAATCAATAATAATTACAAAAAATAGGTGTAATTAGAAAAAGACCTTACAAATCTCAGCACTGTACACTGCAAGTAAATAAATTAAAAAATAAATAAGTATTACATTATTAAAGAATCTGATTTCTTTGAGCAAATGTAAAGTAACAAAATAGAACTTCATTTGTAGGTGAAGATGGACCATGCAACTCCCACCATCTCTTGCTCTAAAAAACAAAATGAAGAAAACAATTAATAAGAACAGAGGTCCAAAAGATGAAGTGTGATACTCACAGAGTCTCTGTTCACACTGGTATCCAATGTATGTATTATATTTTGGCAGGATGAAAATAAAAAAAAAGAAAATCTGCACATAAGGAATTAGTGAGCTGGGGCCTCCTTACTAGGGTGTACATATAACTAAAGATGAAATGTCACTTTGTAATAAATAGGTGCTTTTGAAAGAGCTTTTCAAAATCACCTTTACAACAGGCATTTTTATTTCAAGAAGAGTTTATGAGATATTAAGCTTTATTTGTCAGTTTATGCAAATTAGCTGATACTGGCTGACAAGCAGTGACAGTTGGCATGGGGAGCAGTGTTGAATGTTAGTATCAGGCAGACATGTCTGCAAGTACTGTCTAGTGGACATAAACTCACACGTGAATAAAGCTAAACATCTTATGAAGTATTTTTTGAAATAAAAATGGCTAACACAACTAGAGGTAATTTTGAAAGCTTTTTCAAAATCACCAATTTGCAATGAATGACAATTCCACTTTAAACAGTTTGTCTGAGAAGGATGCTGATGCTTGTGAAACTCTAACAAGCTACCCAGGTGAGAAGAACTAGCAGCCCAGAGCACCAATAAAATAAACTAGAACGAGAGAGACTGATGTACCAAGAAACTGGAGTGCTTGTGCTATAGAGGGAACAAATAGACACAGAAAAGAAGGACAATCTTGTGAGCTTTCATGAACCCACTATAAAGAAAATTCACAATGTACTGTATTTCAGCTGAAATCAGGAACACGAGAAAGTCAAACGTATTGATGTAATTATAATGCACTTCTATCCCTTGCTTGTGCTTAGCATGCACGCCATACACATACATAGGGATCCCAATGAATGAATGGAATCTAAAAAATGACTGCACTGTCATTTGCATATCTCTGCCCAGAGCTTCTGTTTGCTATGGAAACAGAGTATATTAGGAAATTATTCAGAGGTAAGGTAGACAGGTCCTGCTCACAAACGTACAACGTATCTATTTTTTGCTGTACTTCAGTACAATTACATTTTTCTTATACTATTATTCCCAAGCGTAATCTTATATATTTACTCTTTTTATGCAGCTGTTATTCTGGTAATAAGTTCTTAACCCTTTGAGTGCCAGAGGGGTACACAATGCATTACAATGCAATGCGTTGCTTACCCGACTGGTACTCAAAAGGTTAAAGGGAGACCATCATTACATTTTCAGTAGATCTCTTCATCACTGGATGTTAAATGGGCTGAGTGTAAGAATCCACCAATAGCATTAGCTTACAATGCCACTGGCTGCTGTAATTAAGAATGTGATGCCAGAAGCCTCCTTACACCTGCCCCATAGCATGTACAAGAAAGTGGTACACTGAGTAACACTGCACTGGATATCCTACTGCCATTCAAGGGGCTCAGTTTATAAAAAAAATGTGTAGTTGTTTTGCCCCAGAATAGTGCAACTTTTGAATTTATACATCTGATTCTATGCATTCAAAGGTTACATTATTTGCTTGATTTGTTTTTATTTATTAATCATATATTTTCCAATCTGCCAAATACATGTTTTGTTTGAATAATTGGGTTTATAGTCAAGTCTAGAATTACAGCCCAAGGTACTAGGTAGCCTTAGCTCTTCCCATGACCACACCCCCAGAATCAGCTACTGTTTTCTCCAACAGAAAATATCCTTAGCCAAAAATAAACAAGAAAGTAAAGAGCTTTAACCTTTTGGATGCAAGAGGGAGCTATAATGCATTTCTCTGCAATGCACTGGAGAGCTTGCTAGGCATCCAAGGGGTTACATAATAGCCTGTAAAGGGGTATAAAACTAGTCCATGGATATTAAGATTGCCATAGCCATACCCACATTCAGATAATGGGTGTGGCCAACACAGCTGAAGCAACATTTGGAGTGCTAGGCATTTGACTACTCAGCCTATTCGGAAATCTGGCCCTGCTTACAGTCAGTCTTTTCAGAGGTCTTACAAACTGAGATCTATTACCATGAGGATCAATATTCTCAGGAGGAGAGGGTGGAACAGCTTGCCATATAGCATCTCTAAAGTGAAGGATTTTTTTTTTTTTGCATACACCGCATGGTTACCTAAAATAAGGGCCTCCATTCAAGTGAAAAAAAAAAGGTAGTATAATTCACAAATAAGAAATAAAAACACATTTTAATTTGTTTTTCTTTAAAACACTAAACTGGTTTACTCCAGGTCTAAGCTGCACAACTGCTTTGGAAGCATAGGCTTATTAATATGAATAGTTGTATGCAATATAAAAGACAGATGTAGCCCTTGGCCCTTCATATGGTGTGTTGGCCACCAGTTCTGCCCATTATTCAAAAGAACAAATGAACACACATTTTTCGTGGCAGCTGCCATTAGCTAGCCGTGGCTGGTACTAGACAATTCACTTCTGCTTCTCATTCCTGCACCCTTGTTTATATGTCCTAAACTGATTGGGTTGACGTTTGGTGGAGAAGAATTCAATGCAAGAATTCCAGTTCTTCTGAGTTCAAACGATACAACAAATAATACAAACAATCACAAAGGATTACAAAGATTTCTAGTGTTTTCTTACCGTCTTTTAAGCCTTTCAACTCCAAAGGGGGTATCCAACGCAATTGTATTGCCATGCGTTGGCTACCCCTCTGGCATTCAAAGGGTTAAGGTGTCAGTTCCTAAACACGTAATCCATAATCAAGAACTCTTTGGATGTGTATGTATCTCTTCCATTAACAGGCAGGAATTCAAATAAAGTAAAAATGAAGTAATGGGATTTAACCCCTTGAGTGCCAGAGAGGCACTCAAGGGGTTAATAAATATATGTCATGTTTTTGCTGTCCCTTGAAATGAATAACAGTATCAAGCCCTCACAGTGTGCTATGGATCAACGTTTGTCATCTGCAAGACTAGAGAGGAAAACTGCAACACATTATAAAGAGTGGAGATATCTTATTTGCTATTAAACATCTTGCTTTTAACCCTGAGTGTCAGAAACTGACCTCACATCACATTAACCCTGTGATAAAAGAAGGTTAACAATGTAATGCATACAGACTGCTCTGGCAGAACAGAGGTTAACCCTCTGGCACTCAATGGGTTAAATGCAGATTATATTTTCTTTCTTTTTGTTGGCTACTATTTACATTATAAAGGCATTTTGTACCCTCAGTTTAACCTTTTAATTCACTATTAAAAATAGATGTGAATGCCTAGTGCTTAGTTTCATATAACATCACATTATAGATAAAAAATAACATTATTCCATTCTTTCAACCTGTGTACGGTGTCATTAAGAGTTGGGCAGAGAGGCAACTATCCAGTAACAGCTTTTAGGGGGAGACACAGAGCCTTGTGTTCTAAGAAGTACTGGAGTAATTCTGAAGCAAACCAACTGCATCACAGGGTGCACAAAAAATCTTCTAAATGTGATGTGACCTCCTTTAGAAAAAATAAGGGGTTAAAAGTCCAATATGCATTATTGGGAATTTTTATTTATTCCCAATAGTGCAGATGGCTTGTCCCAAAATTACTCCAATTCCTATTATAGCCCCAGGCTGGTGCTGGCTAGATTCAGGGGAGGAAAGTACAAGTACGAATCTGCACTAAACCAGTGCTGGAAGTGATTTTCTAGCCTATGCCAAATTACTAAGCTAATTATTATTTTTATTTATTTATTTAGACATTGTTTTACCAGGATGAATACAGTGAGATTTCGTTTGCTTTCAGATCTGTCCTGGAAAGCATTTGCAATAAAAGATACTGTACACATTTATACACAAATAGAAACAAGAAAATGAAAATAACATGTAGCATTTATTTACAGTAGTTTTAAAATATAAAGAGCAAATAGGGATTTGTCAGAAGATTCTATTTTATACTTAGGCTATTGCAGAGGTCTGTAGGAGAAGGCAGATTGACATGCATCCTTCTTGTAATGTGGTATTGTGTGAGGATTTCAAGTAGAGAACCAGATTTTATATGAGGTGTTGAAACCTGGGGTAAATATGCTAGTCAGGTAGTGTGGTATAGACAATGAATTGCTGGCAGTGGACTGGACGTTATAGGACGTATGGAGAGCTGGAGTGAGCACACTACTTAGGTAGTGTAGAATAGTCTAAGCGATGATAAAGAGGTGATAAAGTGGAGATGACTTCTCCAGTTTATCACTTCTTCAGTTCCTATGTTATTCTATGGAGTCTATGTACTAAGATTTCATCTACTTTGGAGATCTTAGTGCATTGGCTCTATAGAATAACAGAGGAACATGAGAAGTGATATCACTGGAGAAGTCATCTCCACTTTATCATCTATTTATCACCGCTTACTGAATCTCCCCTAGAGAGTTGCTGGCAGTGGATTGGAGGTTATAAGAAGTATGGTGAGCTGGAGAGAGAATACTGTTCAGGTAGTATGGACTAGTCAGTGAATTGCTGTCAGAGGAGGTTATAAGAGCTGTTGAGAGCTGGAGTGAGCACACTGCGCAGGAAGTGTGTTATTTTCCAAAGGGGTTATACACTAGGCAATAAAAGTGAAGCATATGCCTTTGTTAGCAAGTTTTGTTCTTTTAACATGTCACAATGATCGGTAGTGTAATTACATTGTAGAACAAAGCCTCATAATGAATTATACAGAGTGTTAAGTTTACAGAGATGGATTTGTAGCACAAATTCATAGATGACTAGTATTGACATGTTGCACAATACATTTTCTTACCAGGGGACTTAGACAGGATTTGCTTCTAATTAGAGTGCTTACGTTGGAATACAGTGTGAATGTTAATTTATCAATATGAAGACCAAATATGTGGTTGTGGTTTAACCATATATCAGGATATTTATAGGAGTTGACTGAGGCCACGTTACAATTTAATTTTGTTATGATGCTAAACGTGACAGTGACTAATAAAAAAATTAAAGAAAAATAAGTTGAATGGTTTATCCCCGTGAGTAAAACAAGCGCACTCCCACTGCTGAAAGTTGTTTTATTCAAAAGTTATTACAGCTCAAACCTTATTTTTTTAGGTGCAGTTTCACAGTGGCCTAAAATTGTACAGTGGCACCGTTGCTACACCATCCTATGGAGATTTATTTTCAACATACCAGAGCTGTCCATAGGATAGTATAGCAACAGCACCACTGTACTACTTCAGGCCACTGAGATACAGCATGTAAAAAATTAAACTTTGAGCTGTTATAACTTTTGAATAAAACACCTTTAAGCTGTGGGAGTTTTATTCAGGGGGATAAACCCTACAACTTTTTTTTTTTTACATTTTAATTATTACTATTCCGTTAAATGGATTTTGGATTTTAAATAATTTATATTTTATTTTTATTTTTTCCAGATAGTGCTGTGACTGTTCTGTCAGTATTTAAACCCTTAACACCGAATGATGTGCCAGGACTGTCACTCAATTCCGTCCTTTGAGGCATTGTGTGATCATGCCAAAGAGGGGTCACTTGTTTTAGATGGTGGTGCTGGGGGCAGGACTGGCAACTAGAGCATTTAACTTATTTTTAGGTAGGTTCATGACCTATTGATAACTCTTTGTGTAGCTGAATAAATGATTTAGAGCAAGACTGAAGCATTTTACTTACACGGGCTAATTTATAGACATATTCTTATGTTTAAACAAACATTAATGTGAGTTTTATTGCTTTCGAGCAATGTGTTACTCTAAACACACCACACAATCTTATCTACTAAAAGATGGACACCATGCTAGGAAAAAGGGACATAGGGAATTTTGTCTCAGAGGGACAGCACCCCCTAAAAGGGACACTTGGGAGGTACAAATGAGTGTTCATCCCTTTTATTCAGTCCTTGTTACAAAATGCACTAGCTGAACACAAATCGGCACAGAAAAGCCTATAAATATTTTGTTTTTTTTAATTTTCTCACTTTATTATATTAATATTGAACTAAATGATGGGTTATAGATATAGTATGGAATCAAAAGAAAACATTTCTTATCCTTAAAAAATGTTAAATCAATTGTGTGTGTGTGTGTACTAAATGAATTAGAAGGAAATACTAAAAATGACAAAAACTGTTCTTGTTGTCTAGTGTAAGAAAACCCTTGTCACCAAGGGGTTAAAGGAAGTTTTTAATTTTAACAGAAATTTATGGAAACTAGCAAAATCTAGGAACACAGCTCCAGTAAGTTCACCATGTCACTCTGGATATCATGCCAAACATTTAAGAGGACAGTGACTGTTGAGTTATTTCAACGGACACCAGAATTAAATAGGGTGAGAAGTCTGGGCAGTTGGCAGTACTTGCATAGTTACATGTAGACATTTTTTTCCAGTACTTTAGAAAATATAGGATGGAACGTTGTCAGTCTGCAGTTTGTTATCAAGTTTTTATCAGCAGTTTTGTGGATAGGTGCACCTTTAGCCGTTTTGCAGACTTTGGGTATATAACTAGATGACAAAAATTCATTAATAAGACATGCAATGGAATGGTCAACAACAGAAGCATGCTCTATAGTAGTTTTATTTGTAATTGGTCAGGCCCAAATTTCTTTTTAATTTTCTTTTGGCTGAGGGGGTTATCAGTTATATCATTAGTTGGTAGTGGGTGAATTTGCATTTCTATTTGCTGACTAGTGGGAGGGTTTGGATTCTGATCGATGCACTTTTCTTTGTCAAAATAATAATAATAGCTAGTATTTATATAGCTACTTTCTCCCAGTGGGACTCAAAGCGCTTTCAGCGCATGCTCTCGGAACTAACCAAATCGGCAGCTGAAATAATAGATGTTATTATTAACCAATCAATGGTAATCATTTATCAACCTTAGAAGGATGAAGGGCTGAGTTGACCCTGCCAGGATTCGAACCTGCAACCTTGAGGTTTGAAAATCACTTTTCAGTTTCGTAATCAGGGAGGTTGCACATCCAACAAAGTAGATTGTTTATATATAAACTAGTGTAAAAGCCCATGTACACGGGCCAAGGTCCGGGTGATGTTGACCCTTTGAGTGCCAGAGGGATACGCAACGCATTGCTTTGTAATATGTTGCATACCCCCTTTGGAACTCAAAGGGTTAAGAGGCCGGTCCTGTTCTGCATCCTGCCACCGACGCAGTCATGCACTGTATAGACTGTCTGAAAGCACAGAATGCTCTGAGCACAGAACTCCCAGCATTCCGTGTTCCTAGCATTCCGTGCTCCAAGCACAGAACTCCCAACATTCTGTGCGTTCGGGCAGTCTCTACTGCGCATGACAGCTTCTCACAAACATCCTAGCAAATTATTATATAGGATGGGGTGTGGTTGTGCTTCATTCTCCATTTTTATAGATGTGGGTTGAGAATGGTTGGAGGAGGTTGCACATTTTTAATAACCTTCCAGAAGTTGGCCGGATTTGATATGTTACTGATATGTTACCCTTTGAGTGTCAGAGGAGTACGCAATGCATTGCAAAGCAATGCATTACACACCACTCTGGCACTCAAAGGGTTAAGCCTTGGATAGTTTTGTTTGTTTTATGCAGGTATTGCGCAACTGTCTGTAGACACTGTGATCATATGCAGAGCCAGTTTGTTTACATTTTGCCCATAAAGCATTTCTAAAATTGTATAATGCAAGGAGGCTAGCTGAAACAGAAGGTAGACAGGCCCTGTTATGCAAGTCTTCTGTAGTAGGTCATGGCCCGTACAGACCAGTAAGAATTATGACTGAGAATTGTCAATGGCAGAGTGTAATTTGGGTATTCTGTATTTTATACCATGAGAAATTGCTTAGATCATTAAGGAAAGACTGGAGATTTAGAGTACAATTTAGCACACTTAAGAGGTGCACTTTTGTAGAAACCCATAGGAAATAATTACATTTAGCAATAAATTAAATGGGGGGTTTAACCCCTTCAATGCTAGATAGGCCTTCAATATCTTGAAAGTATTAGTTCTCCATTAATTCAGGTACCTCTCTCCAGTTGGTTTGCTCCAGAAATCCGATACAACAAGGTAATGGGCAACCAACTGGTGCCCATAAACCTTAAAATACTTCTATATACAAGAACAAACAAAATAAAAATGAATACATATAATTTATTAAGAGGAAACAACAACTAGAAAAGTTAATACGATTGAATAATACACAAAATGGCCACGTTCCAAACAGATTAATGCCGTCTCCTAACTCATTTCACAAGTACAATACCATAGTACAAAAGTAATGTCCAGAAAAGATAATACCCTAATCTCTTCATTCAATTATAATCCTATATAGACATTAACCCTTTGAGTGCCAGTACCCCTCTGGCACTCAATGGGTTAAAGACGAAAGTGAAAAGTGCATAAAAAGTGAAGAGAATCACAGTTTCAAGGACTAATTATATAAAGAATTCCTCCAAAATATAAAGCATATACTGTGCGAATACAAAGAGGAAGAAAAACAAAGCACATTTACAAGATAAACACTCTATTGAATGGAAATGGCTCAGAAATGCTCTTATTTAATGTACTGAATATGGCTCCAGAAGAAAAAAGTTTGGATAGCCTTGGTCTAGGAGCTGCTTCCATTTATCTTACCAGTCTTTAGTTTCCAATTTATATTTTGTCTTTTTCATTTTCCCAAAATTTTAGTGTTGCAATTAAAATTTCCACACTAGGACCCGATGTTCAAAAGAAATTGGAGCAGTTCATAAGGGAGAAATAAACATTTCCCTTCATTTCTATAACCTCCGCTGCACTGCCAGCAACTGACTATTCCACTCTACCAAACTAGTATGCTCACTCCATCACTTCATACTTCCTGTATTTTCTGCTCCACTGCCAGCAGTTCCGTGACTATTCCACACTGCCTGAGTAGTATGCTCACTTCAGCTCTCCATACTTCACATAACCTTCGTTCCACTGCCAGTAATTCACTGAGTATTCCACTCTGCCTGAGCAGTCTGCTTACCCCAGCTCTCCATACTTCACTGCTAGCAACTCACTAACTATTCCATACTCTCAGAGTAGTATGCTCACTCCAGCTCTCCATACTTCCTATAACCTCTGCTCTACTGCCAGCAACTCTCTGATCATTCCACACAACCCGAGTAGTATGTCCACTCCAGCCCGTCACACTTCCTGGAATCTCTGTTCCACTGACAGCAACTCACTGACTACAAGGAAGAAGCGGGTCTGTCTGCCTTTTCCTACAGTGGTCCAATAGCCTGAAACAGCCTACTGGAAAAAAAATCGGATCTTCCCGCAGTTTAAAATCTCTAAAAAATAATTTCTCCTTTGTATTTAAACCAGCATATAAGTATGTATACATTTTGTTATGTTTCTTTCCCATTCTATTTGTGTATAAATATGTAACTTTATATTGTAAATGCTCTCCAGGACGGACCTGAACACAAGTGAAAGCTCAATGTTTTCGTCCTGGTAAAACAATTTGTAAATAAAAGAATAAAATCCATAAATAAATCAATCAGATTTTTAAATGGGTTTCAACCCCTTGCATGCTAGAGAGGTCTCAAACCCATTGCGTTTGTCATTTAGGTTGCAGCTGGTTTGCCTAGGAATTACTCCAGTTTCATTTGAACATAGTGCCCGAGGTTCTGTTTGTTCTGCTTAATGGATATATCACCCCTTACAGATACAGTCTTGATTTATATTGGTTGCTATGTTGGGTATAACTGTATATAGACATTTGATTTACTCTGTGCTACTCGCTGATCAAGTGAAAACCAGTGTGACTGTACAGATAGCTGATGTGCGCTGCTACACAGATATTTAAATGGATCCATACTATGTGTATATTTTGCTAATTATCTACTAGGGAGGTGCCCTGAATTCTTCTTGGGTAGTGCATCTAAGCTGTTTTAATCATGACTGTTTATGGTTTGTCACTCTCCCATTAATTAATGTATTTTCATACTTTATGGTTTGTCACTTCCCCATTATTAATACAGTTTGCAGTGCTGTTGGTTAAGTGCTCTGCTTTTAAATGAAGAAATAATAAAAAAACATGTCTATAATTATGTGCTCATTCGCTCACTTCACTGAACACACATAAAGGCAAATATGGATGACCGGCATAAATGCAAACACAATACACTTAAAGGGAGACTAACACCTTCTAATAATAATCCTCCACTTAAATTGCTAAAGACAGAAAATCCTAATGACCTCTATGAATTTTTTCCTTATTTTATGCTTGCAGAGACAACTTCAATTCATCTTGGATGTTATGTACATGAAGGAGATCATGACACTTGCTGCCAAGCCTATTAGATCTTAATCTCCACCAAGTGCACATGGTAATGTTCTGCAAGCTCATGCAGCCTGCCCTCTTCAGTTTAAGAAAATTAAGTTCCAGTGGGTGGAGTTTGAGGTCCTGTGGTCTGGCTGGCAACAGTCTAGGGATTCGGCATCAAGGGCAAAATCCATACTGACCATTATGATTTTCTGGCCATTGTAATGTATGTGGGAAGTTATTATTATAGACTAATAAAAGTGTTAGTGTTCCCTTAAGAATTTGAATGCATAGGTTGAACATACTGGCATTAAAGACCTAATGAGTGCAGAGAACATATGATGGAATGAATGAAAGCATTCCCGATTCTGTGCTCAGTAAACCTTAACAGGCCGTGTCTTAAGGGTTTCCCTGATTGGGCACTGGTGAGTTGATTACATTACTGAATCTCTGATTAACTCTCCTATACTGAAGCTGAGGGATCCTTAAGACCAGTCTTGTTAGGGTTCCCAGGGGTCAGGATTGGTAATGTTAAAATTTTTTAGCTCTGGAAAAAAATAGCCATATAGAGCTATGAAATGCGTTGAGCATTTTTGGCACTGTAATTTGGCACTGTAATTTTTTTTATATGTTTTTAAATATTACTGCTGCTATTCTTATAGTTTATCTTAATTGTGAAGTAAAAAATAAATATACTTTATTTGCTTATCCAACGCGGTATATACCGTTTTCTTTGAATATATATATATTGCCCATTAGACTCCTTGTATTGTGGCTTTTATACACACACTGGACTTTTTGAACTACAGAGACACGTTCAACCATTTACTTCTGGTAACCGAGTGAGGGCGGTTCTGAATTAACCTCACAAGCGCTCCTAGTGCCAGGTTGGATATCACTTCCTGGGCCAACATCAAGTGTGAGTAGTACCGTTTGATCCAATATCACTCATAACATTTTCTGAAGATTATCATTGTCCTGTATAGCTGAGTGAGGACAGCCTAAAATTACCCCACACAAGATTATTGCCTGTCTGACTGATCAGTCGGCCAAGCTCCCAACATCAGATGTGAGTCAATTGATTTTCAGAATATTTTATTAATCTTGAATAGATTGTGTTGCAGTACAAGTAACAGTTTCATCATCAATCCCTAGATTACAAGTGAAGACAGGATTGCTTATTATGGAACTTAAATTGTTTTAACAGCTCATGCTTTGCATTTTTTTTTGCTTCTTTTCATAGGCACACTTTAAAATCCTCTTCTGGGAGATTTCGCTATCAGTCACTTTGAACTGAGCCTTTCTATCTACAATTCTTGAGGGTATAGATCTGTTTTTTTCCCCAAAAAAGATTGCGAAAATTGTGAGTATTTTTTTTTCTACATTTTGCATCTTGCAATCTATTATTTTTGCAGTTTATTATTGGAATATAGTTATTGATAAGGTTATAACCTTATATGTCTCTGTATTACACTGTTGCAGAAATGTGCATGTATTGTTAATTGTTTAATTTTTTTCACACACAACAATTTTCTATTCAATATGCATACAAACACGTTCATCATCTACTAAAACAAGCGATCACCTATTATTTATATTGTTTATTACATGCTCCTACTCTTCCACACATACTGACCCCTAGTCTTGTCCCACTACATTTGTAAGCTAACCACATAACCACACACATATTGACCCACATATTGACCCCAGTTTGTTCCATTGCACTGACAGCCATACAACTACACATGTTGACCCTCAGCCTTCTCCCACTGCACTGGTAGCCACAGAACCATACATATTGACCCCAGCCTTGTTTCAATCCACTGGCAGCCATATAACCACACATATTGACCCCCAACCTTGACCTGGCACTTGTAGACATAGAACCATACTTGCTGACCCCCCAGCATTGTCCCATAGCATCTTGGAACATGATGGGCAATGGGAGGCCCTCCAGCTACTTCCAGACTGCAACTCTCAACATTCCCAACCTTGAATGGGCAGGGAATAATGGGAGTTGTAATCTGGAAACAAATGGAGCACCTGCTTTTGCCCACCATCCTAGCCATGTCCCACGGTAACCATAGAGCAACATATTTTGACCCCCAGCCTTGTCCCACAACACAAGTTGACCAGACCAGATATTCCATCATTGTCCCACTGTACTGGTAGCCATAGAACCACACACACATACACACACACACACACACACACACACACATACACTAAGTCTGTATAAGCCAGATGTTCTTGAACATAGGTGAAAACTATCAAAGATTTGGCAGAAAATGTATTGGGTTTGGAGAAACTGCAGACATTTTTTGTATTTGCAATATACAGGAAATTTTGTGGAAAAAGCAGGAAATCGTGTTTTTTTTCACTAAATTTCCAGTGAGAAATCAATATGCCATTTCACCCATCTCTAGTTGACAGGCATTGAGGATGGAAGGTGGGTCATGGATCGGGCAAAGCTTCAGGTACAAGTCCTAATTCATCCCTGGGTGGGAATGGAGTGAAATAATGTATGCTGATGTTTGTAGTCCTGTTTTACTAAACTCCAGTGCTGCACTGAGAACTTTAAAATCCCAGCATAACTGAAACATAATTTCTATTACTTGACACTACATTCATAACAATATATTGATAAAAACAGCAATCTTCAACTCATGGCCTATTACTAAATTTACATCAAACTCTGTTTTACTTCAGCACCCATTTTCTTTAGCCAGTGCATGGCCAACTGAGGATGATGGTGCAGTTGTTCGTGAGCTAAACATTTGAAATTACATGGAAATAAAATCAGTCACTCCATCTGTTTTTGGACCGCAAGTTCCATCATTCTCAGCTAATTTGTATCCTAATCATACTTCTGTCACTGACTTGCATCCTCCACACCTGATGCGAGAATCATGTTGCTCTCAAAATGTTGTTAAAGGGATAGTAATGTCCCCAATTTTGCAGGGATTAAAAAGTTTAATTGAATGCAAAAAAAAACAAAAACGCTATGGTTTGAGAGATATCTGCATTCAAAGATTCAAAATGCGATTGCAGCTCTGCTGCAGAGCCTCCGTGTCGGGTGACACAGATCTCCTGCTGACAGCTTTATAGCTGACAGCAGGAAACATCAAACATTGAATACAGATATCTCTCAAACCATAGCGGTTTGAGATATACCTTTTTTGCATTCAATTAAACCAGTGCTTTCCAAACTGTGTGTCGTGACACGTTGGTGTGTCGGCTGCAGTGTGCAGGTGTGTCACAGGCAAAGGTGCTGTTTACACAGAGCTTGTCATTCAACCCAAGCACGAACTACATTGAGAGCTGAGATAAAACACTACTACTTAATGGTCGCATTTACACAGCGGGAGATTGCCTCCGTGTGCTGAATACAGCTGGAGCGCCACAAAAGATTTGTAACAGCTGGAGTGCCTCTGTGTGCAGCATACATAATATGTATGCAGCACATGGAGGTACTCCAGCTGTTACAAATCTTTTGGCACTTCAGCTGTTAAAATCTTTTGAGATGCCACCTCCTCTATACCTCTGCCCTCTCTTTGGGCTGCCAGGCTGGAGGTGTCCCTGTGTGCCGAGGCTGCCTGTCACATGGCTGCTGCTTCTGCCTGTGGCGCCGATGAGACAGGAAAGACGGACAGGACTTCTAAAATCAGTTATGCTCTATCTATTTAATAATGCGAATATGTAGCGCAGCATTCTCATGTCGCCCTTTTAAAAACCATACGACATGCTTAATGCCTCCTCAGTATGAATGAAAGGTTTTAATGAGATATGTTGTGTCCCCATAATCTTGTTATTGCAATTTATGTATGTGTCCATATCTCATAGTTTAACCTCCGGTTTGCTAGCAAAACTGAATTACTGTGCCACAAAATGATGCATGTCTAAAAAGTGTGTCACCAACATGAAAAGTTTGGAAAGCTCTGAATTAAACTTTTGAATCCCTACAAAATGCTCAATATTTGTTGGGGGACATTACTATCCCTTTAAACTACAACTCCTATCATTATCAGCAGTTCTATTCCAACAACAGTTAGAGATCCATATGTTGATAACGCTGGGGTAAAAGAAGAACAATGAACCAGAAACATATATGGATGGAGACAGGAATAATTGCAAATACAAAAAAAAAATTATATATTATATATATATTTTGCGGGGATGAACAAGTCTGAAGTTTATTCCATCAACGTTTCGGCCCTACTGTGGGCCTTTGTCAAAATGCTTTGTCAAGAATAAACTTCAGACTTGTTCATCCTCGCAAAAAGTCATGTGATTGCTTTCTTTATTCTTCATATTTGGATACAAATTCTTCTACAAGGTTGGCACCCAGGCATAACGTCATAAAGAGGAGAGTGCACATCAAGGATTTATATATATATATATATATATATATATATATATATATATATATATTTTTTTTTTTTTTTTTATGCTAGCGATGGGGTGTAATAGGAGTGGTCAACACTGGTCATTATTAATATTGTTGCTATGTTAATGCAGTGGTGGACAACAGGTACCACTGGGGGGGGGGGGCACATTCAGCCAGGCATCTCCTGCAGTCCCCTGCCTTTCTCTAGTGCATTGGGTAAAGTATTAAATATTTTATTTAGAAAACTAGTTTTTTATTTATTTAGATTTTTAAATTGTGCTAATTAAGGCATACAATGCGGCCTGTCACTTTCTGCCTTAACACTGCATTACCTCCTCCTCTCACTCACAATTGAACCTTTCAGTGCTAGGTGAGGTAGGTAATGCATTGCTGAGCAGTGTCAGTAAGTGGAGTGGGTGAGATGTAGGACTAAGACTAGAAGTGCCAGCACTGCATGCCTTAATTAGCATAACAAATACATCTAAATAACTAAAAAATACTTTTCTAAATACAAAATGGCTGATATAATATACAGGTGACTGAAAGCTCTTTCAAAATCACCAAACTTGTTTTTAGCTGATAGAGTCCCTTTAAAGAGATAAGTATTTGCTATTTGGTGCTTTAACTGTTTTAGTTTCATAGAGGTGTCCAACATATTGGGGGAGATTCACCAAGCGGTGATAAAGAGGTGATACAGTGGAAATAGAGTGGATATGACTTCTCCAGTTTATCACTTCTCCAGTTCCTATGTTATTCTATGGAACCTATTCACTACGATCTCCAATGCTGAAGAAATCTTAGTGCATAGGCTCCATAAAATAACATAGGAACTGGAGAAGTGATATCACTGGAGAAGTCATCTCCACTTTATCACCTCTTTGTCACCACTTAGTGAATCTCCCCCAGCATTTCACAGTGCACTGAACTTTCCTCTGGAAATCAGATGGTTAAGGGCAGAATATTACCCTTGTGACAACCTACCCTTTTCTTATGAAGCTCTCAATACAGACTGGTTTTACTGTAAGAGTCTTTGGTAGACGCTGCATTTTCCAGTTGTGCATTCTCCATACCCCCAAGTGTCCATCTTTAGGTGGTTCAGACCCTCCCTGAGATACAAATTGCTCTCTCCCTCTTTCCAACCCTGGTGTTCCCCTTTTAGGAGACTAGTATGTGTGCTCTGTAGATAAGGGTATCACATTGCTCCTTAGCAATAAAACCCACATTAATGGTTGTTTAAACTTCAGTATGCCTGTTTATAATTAGTATTTGTAAATAAAATACTTTGTTCCAAAAATACTTGTTCTAAATCATTATTCAGTAACATAAAAATTTTAATAATGCCATGCCAATCAGTCACGCCTCCAGCAACGTCACCTAAAACAGGATTGCCCTCATAAGCCGTTTGAAGTGTTGGTAGGTATGCATGGTACACTAAGAGCAAGGTAGGAGGAAGGGTCCATGCTTATATATTCTTCTTCTTTTGCATCTCTTGTACAGTGTAAATGAACACTGAGCACGTACGTACATTTTATATGAAACCTCCTCCACCTAATATCAGCAGGGCTGTGCAATTTAGATAAAGATATGCAACAACAAAGCAAAATAAGGAAGTAAGGAGCCTTTGGCTGGTTGGGAAATGATGGAAATTATATTCTGGCAGCAGCTGGAGAGCCTCACGTTGCCCACCCCTGAATTACTGGGTTGTCTTTTTTCTGATCAAGTCACAGCTGCTGAATGTGGCTGTCCACACCTCTGGGATACATTTTGACTTTAATTATACCTAATAAACCAGTCTTTGTGGTATTTTGTAATATATATCACAGAAACACTTGTAGATCTTGCTCATAAAGATAAAGCAACTGTTGTAAGTGACGTCTAATGATTTACAGCATTCAAAGAGTTTGTGACTCAACAGACAGATTGTCAGAACTACAGCCAGAGAGTAAAGACCCTTCTGAGTAGGGGGTGGGCAAAAAGTGGGGAAAATTTCCCACATTACTTTTTGTGGAGACTTGTAGATTTTCTGCTTTTTTCACAAAGGTTTTCTCCTTTTCGCAATGCAAAATATTCCTTCGTTTAGCCTATTTTAACAAATTATTCACCTATATTTCCTATGGGTACTACATTTCCCACTACAATATGACTTCTTCTGAGGGCTGTAGTGGAGAAATAAGTAACTGAAAGTCAAAGTTGTGAGTCCTACAGGAACATGTACCTTGAAAAATGTGTTAGCACGCAGAGTGTATTTGTCCTTTGCCCACAACACTAACTTCCTTCTTAAGTGACACTGGCACATATTCATCATGATGTCAAAAGATAAAAAAAAATACATCCTACAATGTGGCAGATGTGTATTGTACTGGTGGAGGTGGTGGGGGACTGGCTGGTATGGTGTGATTTGTGTACTATGTATATAGTTTTTACCATTGTCATGTTTGCATCAAATCACTATCCTCCTTCTCAGACTATTGACACACATTACTTTTCGGTCATAGCAGTGGTCCCAAGTGGGGTAAATGGTGGCAACCCTTCATCACATCCCTCCTCCACCTCCTCATCTGTGCTGCTATTAAAATACTTGTCCTGACTTTGTCTGTCATGTGTGGTTTATGCTACCTGATACTCAGATGGTATGAGATGTTGGTTCATTTTTAAGAATGTTAGTCTCCCAACATTGCTGCTTGATAGCCGTGTCCTGTGGTCATTGACAATGTAACCAGCTGCACTGAAAACCCTCTCAGACTCAATGCTCGGTTTTCTACAAAAGAATATGGCAGCATGTCCTCGGCTAACATCTTGGCAACCTTGCCATTCCACAGGTTTACTTTGGGATTGTTTTTTGTGAAGTTTGATTCCTTCCCAGGAACTCAGTCAGTGTGGGTTGGCAGAACATGCAGAAGAAGCCTGGAACTTTGTTCCTTTAACACAGAGCTTTCCAAACTTTTCATGTTGGTGACACACTTTTTAGACATGCATCATTTTGTGGCACAGTAATTCAGTTTTGCTAGCAAACCGGAGGTTAAACTATGAGATATGGACACATACATAAATTGCAATAACAAGATTATGGGGACACAACATATCTCATTAAAACCTTTCATTCATACTGAGGAGGCATTAAGCATGTCGTATGGTTTTTAAAAGGGCGACATGAGAATGCTGCGCTACATATTCGCATTATTAAATAGATAGAGCATAACTGATTTTAGAAGTCCTGTCCGTCTTTCCTGTCTCATCGGCGCCACAGGCAGAAGCAGCAGCCATGTGACAGGCAGCCTCGGCACACAGGGACACCTCCAGCCTGGCAGCCCAAAGAGAGGGCAGAGGTATAGAGGAGGTGGCATCTCAAAAGATTTTAACAGCTGAAGTGCCAAAAGATTTGTAACAGCTGGAGTACCTCCATGTGCTGCATACATATTATGTATGCTGCACACAGAGGCACTCCAGCTGTTACAAATCTTTTGTGGCGCTCCAGCTGTATTCAGCACACTGAGGCAATCTCCCGCTGTGTAAATGCGACCATTAAGTAGTAGTGTTTTATCTCAGCTCTCAATGTAGTTCGTGCTTGGGTTGAATGACAAGCTCTGTGTAAACAGCACCTTTGCCTGTGACACACCTGCACACTGCAGCCGACACACCAACGTGTCACGACACACAGTTTGGAAAGCACTGCTTTAACAACATGAATAAAGGAGGTGGTGGAGGTAGATGCAGCATGTGTGGGCAGTCTATGGCTCTTGCCATCTCCTACAGCAAACCCAGAGTCATCATACTCCTCTACAGTGGGAGCAATAGGTGTTATTTGGACTGAACTAACTGTTGGTACTGGGAATAGCCCACTGTCTGACACATAAATAACTTCACTACTTATTTTTTCTGCCCTAGAGCCCTGGCAACTTTTTAAAGTGCTTCTGCTGCTGTTAGTTGTGGCATCTTTGACCTGCTGATAGTGTTTCTCCCAGACAGATCTTTGATTGTGCTTCAGGTGAGATCTCATAGAGGAGGTGCCTAGGTGTGAGCCTGCTTTCCCCCTGCTCATGTGCTTTTTGCACAGACAGCAGGTAGCAACATGCTTAGCTTGTGGATCCTGAATGAAGTATTTCCATACTGTGGACTTCATGGACTGAGGGATTCCTGAGGTGCTGCTACTACTACTACTACTGGGGCTAGATGTTATGCAATTCTACTACCACTACTAGGTGTCAAATGTGCAGCACGTACAGCAGCAGCAGAGGCACTTATCATATCTAACATTGTGGATGTTGATAACCTGTGTTGCTGTTGTTGTTGCTGCTGCTGGGTACTCAACACAGGTGTGTGTGGCTGAGTAGGACTTGGACTTTGAAGAGGCGATGATACTGATGATGACTGATAGGGTCACTGTATACCTTTTGACATCTGTGCTTGTCCAGGGTCAGACTTTCCAATGGTTTTCACAAACAGTTTATAGACAGATACAGTCGTCCTTTTCGGGATCATCATCATCAGTCATCATTAGTTCATCCTCAGCAGCATCAGCATCACTTGCCACTTCTTGCCCACTACTCTTTTATTCCTCTAAGCTTTTAGAGGTCTCAATTTCTTTTTACTGTTACTGTAGCAAAGTTCACTACTACTTTGAGGACAGGTGTTTTGGTGCTTGTTTGTCTCACTATCTGATGCAGCAGGTGGTTCAGCTGCTACACCTTCCTCTATTATGCTATTGCCATTGTCATCACTTGAATGAGACTTATTGTCATCTTCAGTGTTCTTATATGGTTCTTTATTTGTACTGGTATTGGAGGGAACTTGACAAACTGCATCTTGCCATCATCATCTATTGCTCACACTGCAGCAATCATTGCTGCAGTCAGGGCTGGACACTACTCAACTACTCTGTGTGTTTTTACTCTCCAGTGCACAACAAAACTGATGGAGTATGATGTCTTGCTCAGCCCAGTTAGCTGTCTGTCACTGTCACCTAATATATTTAGTTCTTTGTTTATTTCTTTATTTTATTTCTTTATTTTTTATTGTATATATTTATTTATTTTTTAAGTTGTCCACCCTGTCTTATCACTGTCACAGTCTGTCCAAAAAAAAATCATAACTGAAAAACAAAATCAACAACTTCTTTCCCCAGACTTCCCCAGCACAGAGACAATAACAGCAAGACCAGCAAGCAAAACATGCTGTGAGAGCCTGACACTGACACCCTTTTATATGGCTGTAGAAAACTAGAGAAAACTTTTGTGTGGTGGAGAAAACTTTTTCTTCCCATTCATTTCAATGCACAAAGAGCTAGGAGAAAAAAGTGTGAAAAACTGTAAAAACCGCACTTTTCTCTGGAAATTATTCACCAAACGGGAAGTGCCATTATTAGCAGATTTCAGATTGAGGTGAAGATGTTCACCCATCCCTACTCCTGACAAGGTTGTCATGTCCTACTGCTCACATGGCAATGACACTGCATCTGCAAGCAGACACAGCTCCCCAAAACAGTGAGACAACAGGCCTTATGTAGGATTGAAATATGGAGCCATTCTGGGGCAAACCAAATGCACCATAAGGGAGAAATAAACATTCCCAAAATTTCCATTGTTTAAATCATTTTTAACCCCTTGTATGCTAGAATGGGTCTCCAGCTCTCTGTAACATTCAAGGAAATAAAAATCTTATTTAACTCTTTGACTGCCAGAAGGGTGTGCTACCCATTACAAAGCAATGCTTTGCATACCCCTCTGGCACCTAAAGGGTTAAATCAATCAATAGTTTTATTTGTCCCCATGGCTAAGATGGTTTGCTTCGGAATTCCCCCAGTTCTCATGTATATCTATATCTATCTATCTGTCTATCTATCTATCTATCTATCTATCTATCTATCTATCTATCTATCTATCTATGTCTGTCTGTCTGTCTGTCTATCTGTCTATCTCTATCTCTCTCTCTATATATATAAAACACCCATTATGTATACTGCATTTGAGCAGCAGTTTTAACTCTGATACACTGGCCGCATTAACATTATAAGTGCCATGGTGGTATCTAACACATTGCTTCCCAATGCACAGAACAGCCCCCTGGCACTGCAAGGGTTAAGCATGAGACTGTGTGTTTATGTGTCTGAGTGAAAGAGTGTGCATTATGCTTGAGACTGAATGCATACGTGACAGAGCATCTAAAACTAGAAGGACAAGGGTTTATATGTAATGTAAGAAAGATTTACTTCACTGAAAGGGTAGTAGATAAGTGGAATAGCCTACCAGCAGAAGTGGAAGAAGTTAATATATAGTGACGGAACTTAAGCATGCATAGGATAGGCATCAGGGTATCCTGAACATAAGACAAGACAAAGGACCAAATATGGTTTGAAGTTTTTACAACAGGAAAATGGGCAGACTAGATGGGCCAAATGGTTCTTATCTGGTGTCATATTTTATGTTTCTCTGTGTGTGTTATGCATGAGACTGTGTGTGTATATGCGAGAGTGTGTTTTTCACATCCCAGCCAATCATTTTCAAGAACAGCCGCTCAGATCTGATTGGCTGGGATGTGAAGAACATCCCAGCCAATGGCTGTGGGGGCAATGGAAGTCAGCCTGTCCATATATAAAGGCAGGTTCACTTCAAATGCCCTCAGTGTGTTACGGGTATCGGCCTGTACACAGCTGAAGGGGATCGTTGTGGGACATTTGTGTCTCCGCTTCCGCCGCCCTCGTGGCCACTCCAAGTGGTGGAGACACGGAATAAGAAGCTAAGTAGAAATACTGGGCATTAATGGATGGCATTTATTTATGTCTACGTGGATCATTTTATTTATTGGCATGTTTATTCTTTGGGGCATTACATGGAGGCATATCATATGGGTATATTTATGGCGCACTACTATTGAACCCTTTGAGTGCCAGTGAGGTACGCAGTGCATTGCTTTGCAATGTGTTGGGTACCCCTCTGCCACTCAAAGGGTTCAGGATGTCTTCGTTCATGCTTGGTGTTAATTCATTTCTTTATTTTACAGAGAGAAGACAGAAGACTGAAGAGAAGGCAGAAGATAGAAGAAAGAAGAGAAGACAGAAGGACAGTGGATGACAGGTAAGTGTAACATGGATCAGTTAACGGTCGGTGCTTGGCAGTATGTGATGCACCGATAGTTAATTGTTTTTTACTGTTCATTTCCCAATATCGATGCTTTTAGCGGTGTTTTGGGAACTAAACACACAAAATGGAGGTTCAGCCACAAGACTTTGGAGTTGTAGCTGGTAGGGCCTTTAAATATAGTGTTAAACATGTTAGTTTAACAGCCGGTATTCACTTTGGCCCTACCGGCTATGTTAACGCCTACCTTTAAATCTAGCCCTATATTGGTACTTTACTAAAAATAATAATATAAATATATTTAAGGAATCATCTTATTTCAATATATATATTACATTTTTCTACTAATAATACAAATGTACTACTATAACATATATTTTTACTTGTACGAAAAGAAACAGTATGAGGGAAACTTAACCCTTTGAATATCAGAATGTTCACTGAATGTGGTTTAACCCTTTGAGTGCCAGAGGGGTACACAATGCAATGCGTTGCGTACCCCTCTGGCACTGGAAGGGTTAATGTGACAGAGACACTTTCCTCTCAGGGGATAAAGTATATAGTTTTTAATTTATTGCTGTCTGGATACTGGATTTAGTGTTTCTGGGCCTGACACTCCCAGAACATCAATGATCACACAAGCAGATTTGTAAATGAATGGTTTGATATATACTTGTACTTGTTGTAGACAAACCTACTGCAACAGTACCACTGATAGCTGACAATATGTATAGTGTACTAAATGCCGCTGGATATTGCTTATGTGAAACATGATATGTAGTTTATTTTTGAAGAGGAAAAGAGGACACACTGAACTTAATTTAAAATGGTTTATTCTTACTAACATTCATGGGATGGACAGTATTGTTTTTACTTACATGGCACCGTGTCCTACCCCATAAACAGAGACGGATTAAGGCTCCATAGGGCCCTAGGCAAAGCACTAATTTGGGGCCCCACATCTCTTGATCCGGTGCATCTGACATAGAGTGCTGATAGCAGATACTAGCATTGTGACTCTAATGGAAGTGGGAGCAACTAGATGATGCTGGTCTCTTTCAAATAAAAGGGCATCTGACAGAAGATGATAGTGACAGCAACAGCAGTGCCACTGTCTGTGACCCATCCTTGCAACCAGGGCCCCTCATATTGCCTTGGGCCCTAGGCAGTAGCCTAGGGTGCCCTAATGGATGATCCGGCTCTGCCCATAAAAATGATGTTTTATAGTAAAAGCTATGGAGCTCTTAAGCAGCTTATAGACCTTCCAGAATTCCATCACAGGTCATACCCACGCTGCTCCCTAATAGATGGTATGTTCTAAATGTAAAAACTATACAGGAGTACAATAAAATACAATTTTTGGTAGAATTAAAACTTCCAAAAAGTGCCACAGAGGTGCTACAGTCATCCTTTGTGAACCAAGCTGTACCAAACAAAATAACGGCGGAAAAAACATAATAGTGAGTCGCAGTAGAAGAGGCTGATATATGAATCAGTAATAGAGCAAACATACAGCAAAGCAGAATAAAGGAGACAAAGCAATACGTTGGTTACCCCTCTGGCACTCAAAGGGTTAAATAAGCAGGAATTTGGGTAATTTTCCCTTGTCCTCTTGTGGTGCCATTGGTTTGTTCCATAACCGGAGCTATGATCTGTTATTAACAGACTAACGTCAATAAAATGGCTGGTTATGGTTTGTCTCTTCCATTTGTGGCGATAAGGTCTTTATGATAGGCCTGCTATGTTCTTTTATACATTCTATTCATCCTCATTATGCTCAATATTCCCTACTTTGTCCATGTGTTGATTTCTGTCCCTCTGGGTATACAAAGGGAAATATAGAGGCGTGATTTATAAAACAGGAGAGTGGCAAGGGATAAAAGGAAAAAAACACTTCACACTCCCTTTGAAAATGAAAATGTTCATTTGAAAATTGTGAACCTGTACTGGTACATTTGAGTCTTATAAAGTTTAATATACAGCAAAGAAAAAAAACATAGCATGCAGCACAATATTTTACTTGTCTGCTATTTGTACTAGTCACAGACAAGTGGACTAGCAGCAACTTTTTCAAATGAACTATATTATTATATGGTGTTAGTTACACTTCTAATTGTATTTTAACCCTTTGAATGCAAGATAAATCTACGGTTAAGCAATGTTCTGGAGACCTCTCTAGCATTCAAAGGGTTAAATGTCCCATTTAAATAAAAGAGTATTTAGATAATTTGTTTTTGTTCCTTGTTGCAGTTGCTTTGGACCAGTATGTCTCAATAAATTTTATGTGTTCAAAGTAATTACTTTTACATAGTACAAGTGAATCTCTCTTTATCTGGCTGATCCTCCATGTTTGTACTTCTGGTACCACAGGGGAATGAGCATACCTGAGAACTTTTATTTTTGCTCTCAATGGAGGGGGACTTCTTTGGTGCCGCTGTGGGAGATAGAAGACGTGATTCACGTCAAAAAGGGGCTGGGGCTTAATTTCAAGTGGGGGCAAGGCTTCACGGACCTGCAATACATACTGGGGAAGGAGAAGAAATGGGAGAACAGACGGGGGAAGGAGCAGATGTGGGTAGAGTTTCAGAAGAAACTTCCCACATCTGGAGAATCAGCCTCGTAGACTCGGAGCTGGAGACCCGGTAATACTGAGGCAAAACTGGAGTCTCCGGGGCAAAACCAGAGAGTTCCCAACTATGGCAATGAGAACCACTGCATGTGACTCCAGGGGTAGAGACAGAGTATGCCAGGAAAGCCCACACTGTCCACCAGAAAGGATCAAGGCAACTTTCAAAGGTCCTTATTAGTGCCTAACCAGTCAGTTAGTTAGAGCCTGGCCAGTCAGTTTAGTAGGCCCTAGCCAGTCAGAATGTTTGGGCCTGGCCAGTCAGTTAGTTAGAGCCTGGCCAGTCAGTTTAGTAGGCCCTAGCCAGTCAGTATCACCCCTCACAATATTTAATTTGGTGAAATAGGGACACTTTTGTTTAAGTGGTGTTGCTGGAGGCTCACCTGCTGAGCGGGCAACAACAATAATTTTTAGGTTATTTCATGATCTATTGACACAAATTTGTGTAAATGAATACATTATTTAAAGCAAGATAAAAGGAAGATTTAAAGCAAGATCAAAGTATATTTACGCAGACTAATTTATAAACATATATACTGAAGTTGAAACAAAAATTAATGTGAGTTTTATTGCTGCGGAACAATGTGCTACATGTATATACACACACACCACACATTCTTATCTCTTAAACAGAGAGGCACTCAGGTGGGAAAGAGGGACAGAGGAATTTGGGTGTCTCAAAGAGGAATTGTCTGTTCTAAAGAGGGGCACTTGGGAGATATGTACTATGTTAGGAGGTGGACAGTTACTATATATTAGGGCGTGGCCAGTCAGTTTGTTTGGTCCTGGCCAATCAGTATGTTATTAACTGCCCATTCAGTTTATTAAGCCCTAGCTAGTCAGTATTTTAGGGCCTGGCCAGTTAGTTTTTTAGGGCCTGGCTAGTCAGCATGTTAGGACCCCTCCACTCAGTATGTTAGGGCCTGACCATTAGCTATGTTAGGGCCTGGCCAGTCAGAATGTTTGGGCCTGGCCAGTCAGTTTGTTAAAGCCTGGTCAGTCAGTTTATTTGGCCCTAGCCAGTCGGTCTCATCCCTCACAACATTTAATTTGTTAAAAAAGAACAAATTTATTTAAGTGGTGTTGCTGGAGGCGTGCCTGCTGGGCGGGGATTAACAAGACTTTTTAGGTTATTTCATGATCTATTCACACCAATTTGTGTAAATGAATAAATTATTTAAAGCAAGATCAAAGTATTTTATTTTACACAGGCTAATTTACATACCTGGGAACGTCTTTGTCTGGGCTCCCCGGAGGTGAACCCTGTGGTGCTGCTGAAGGGAGCGAAATGACGCGATTCGTGTGGTAAAAAGGGGCGTGGCTTATTTGTGAGGGGGTGGGACAAAACAAAACAAAAAAATAGATAGAATAGCCTGGGGAAGGCAGCAGAGTGGGAGGAACAGGGTGGAATCAGAAACTCCCTACACCCGGAGAATCAGACTCTGCCCCAGAGACCCGGTAATTCAGAGTCAAAACCGGAGTCTCCAGGGCAAATCCGGAGAGATCCCAGCTATGCTAATTTATAAACACATATACTGTAGTAGAAACAAAAATGTATGTGACTTTTATCTGTGGAACAATGTGCTACACATATATACACACACCACACATTCTTATCTCCTAAACAGAGGGACACCCAGGTGGGAAAGAGGGATACAGGGACTTGGGCCTCAAAGAGGAACTGTCCCTCCTAAAGAGGGACACTTGGGAGATATGCAGTATATTAGAGGGTGACCAGTTAGTATATTACGGCATGGCCAGTCAGTTTGTTAGGTCCTAGCCAATCAGTATGTCAGGGTCTGGCCGTTCAGTTTATCAGGCCCTAGCCAGTCAGTATGTTAGGGCCTTGCCAGTCAGTTTGTTAGGGCCTGGTTAGTTAGCGTTTTAGGTCCTGGCCAGCCAGTATTTTAGGGCCTGACCAATAGCTATGTTAGGGCCTGGCCAGTCAGATTTATAAGGTCTAGCCAATCATTATTTTAAGGCCTTGCCAGTCAGTTTATTAGACCTTAGTCAGTCAGAATGTTAGGGTCTGGTTAGTGGATATGTTAGGGCCTGGCCAGTCATATTAATAGGGCCACACCAATCAGGATGTTAGGGCCTGGTCAGTGAATTAGGCCCTAGTTAGTCAGTATGTTAGGGCCCAGCCAATCAGTTTGTTAGGGCAAGGCAAGTTAGTATGTTATGGCCTAGGCAGTCAGTTTGTTAGGTCCTGGCCAGTCAATTTGCCTCTTTTCTCCTCAGGTTGTTTTCTTTAACACAGGAGTCTGGAGAAAACCCAGAGAAGGGCAAATATAAACTACTACTACTACTAACTGGTAAATTCCTAATTTCTTCAACATCCTTTCTTCAGATATAAAAAGTAAAATATGATCCTCTGTAATTGTTTGTGGGTCAAGCAGGGGAATCCCAGTGAAATCCCTAATAGTAAGTAGCAGTTAGAGAAGTTGCATTACTGAAGTAAATCTGGGGGGAAAGAGTTTACATGAGCAGCTACAGGTGGGATAACAGGGTTATCTTCACTGGTGGCTGTGTGACTCCAGGCTTGTCAGCACCTTAGAGGTCTATACACTATTAAAGCAGGGATTCCCAACATTTTTAAAGCAGTCACATATTGTGCCTTATTTATGAAGCCAAACAGTAGATTTTTTTCCAGCTTAAAAATTATAGAGTAAATAATGAGATGGGGAAGGGAGACAGAAGGTGAAAAAAGAGATGAGGGGGAAGCATAACATAGGAGAATAACAAGATACAAAGTATATAGTAAAATGCAAAACATAACAACAAGAGCAGATGCTACACCTTTGCACCAGGTTTGAGGTCTGAATTGTATATGAGCCAGGGTTTCCATTTGGAATGGAGGTGTGGGATTGTACCATGGATATTGAAAGTAAGCATGCCCATCTCATAAGCTTTCCAGATTCTATCCACCAGTCTGTGGAGTGGAGGGACAGAAGGTTACCTCCAAGTGGCAGAAGTTACTCTCATAACAGCCAATGCTGTTAGATGGGGTAAACATTGGTAGGGGTATTCTTGATCGAGGTTAGTAGGGAGGCCAAAGTGAGGAAATCTGCAGGTATGTCCGCCAGATGTGTAAGTATGCAACTGACTGACAATATTGTTTCCAGCAGAGATCAGAAGGCAGCCAACCCGTTTTATACATTTTGGATAGTTTGAGGTACCAGTGGTACAAGATGTCTTGCTATTTGGCAGAGGGGATGGGTGCCCATTTGCCCCTAATATGAAAGAAGAGGGCATTGTAGATATGAGAAATAAGCCATTTTCCTGTCACAGACCTGTTCATAGTCAGAGGAGATGTGGCAGATGGTTTGATTGGTTGAGTAAGGACAAAGCTCCTAAGATGCAGAAAACGTAACCCTTTGAGTGCCAGAGGGGTACGGAACGCATTGCTTTGCAATGCGTTCCATACCCCTCTGGCACTCAAAGGATTAAAAACTGTTGAAAGGTCAGATGATGAGTGGGAGAGATATCCTGGAAAGAGAGTATGGTGCCCCTGGTAAACAGATCTTTGATTCAGGAGATGTCCAAGGTGTCTAAAAACAATAAAAGTCATGAATGCTAATACTAGGGGAGAATAATCTAATCTGTTGGAGGAGGGGCATTGGGGAGGGGGCCAAAACTGGCCTGTTTTTCACTACAAAAGTGTCTTACAGGGTCATAGAGTTGGAAACTGAAAGAAGATTGTAATGTAAGCCAGGTGATGTGAGTGATCACTGGCTGTCATTGTTAGATTTCCCTCTCAGAGATGTGGCTACAAGGAGTACCTGTGCTGGTACAGAGTAACTGAGATCCAGTGAATGGAAGTCAAAGGTGACTCTTTAGACCATTCCTATACCAGGCAGGATGCACAGGAATCCAACAACTTTATTTGGGAACGCAGGGAACATATATAGGGCAAGAATGCCAAATGTAAACACAATACAGTTTAATCTTGTCACGCTGAACTCCAGCCAATGGGGATCGGAACCACAAGAGATGAAGAGGTGACCAATCAGAAGGCCGCCTACATTTTGAAATTGAGAATCAGGGGGAGGGGACACAAAACACAGTTTAACCTTGCTGAGCCAATCTCCAGACAATGAGGATCGCAGCAAAAAAGAATGAACAGGTGGTGGCCAAACAGAGCCACCAACATTTTAAACTGATGCCCCGGGAGGTTTGGAATCTTAAGACCACAGAGGACATGTGAAATCACTATAAGAGATGTACATGTGAATGAATAATAGTCATAACACTGTGGGCAACATATACATGCAGGTGAAACGATAATAAACCTAACATTGTGGGTGTAACATATAAGTCCGTGATGGACCATAGGCCTTTTACATCGATTTGTCTGGGAGAGATAAGTGAGGCACCCCTGTGGAACTCAAAGGGTTAAAAAATGTACACCAAGCGGTGCACAATTATCCCCTCAGCTCTGTATCATATTTCATACTCATACATCTTGTGCAAACCCAAGGGAACAAAGTTGGGGATCAGGCAGCATCCATGGGTTTTTGTGGCTGCCAGCTGCCCCCAGCCTTGTTCCCTTACCCACTGGTAGCCAATAGCACCAACTTATTCAACAGTGCTGTACAACAGGGAATAGACATTCAGAAACATTAAAAAGAACATAGAAAACAAAATGATCAGAAGGCCCTGCTCATGAAAGCTTACAGTCTAGATCAGGGTTGTCCATGTTCCTCAAGGGCCACCAACAGGCCAGGATGTAAGGATTTCCCTGATGAAGCACAGTGATTTAATCAGTGGATCATTCATTGTGACTGACTCACCTGTGCTTAATCAGGGAAATCCTTATATCCTGGCCTGTTGGTGGCACTTGAGGACTGAACTTGGACAGCCCTGCTCTAGAGGAAGGTAGGTGGGACATAGAAGGTGTAAGTGCTATGGGGTGTCACATGAACTGCTGATCAGTGTGTTGGAGAAAGAAAAGCTTTTGACTAGCATGCTCAGGAAAGTAGTGTAAAGTTATGCTGCTTTCCTATGCACCTTGCTAGTAAGTAGTGTTAGCTTGTTAAGGACCAGAGGAGCATGTGCAACACATGTATTTGCAATGTGTTGCGTACCCATCAGGTCCTTAAAGGATTAAAGAACGCTCGGAAAAAATGAATGCACCAAAACTTCCATATTTTCTCCTTTGAGCAATTACATTACAGATGGCAGTTTATGGTATAAGTAGTTTAGTAACTTGGCGTTATTAAGGAATAGCGCTAAAAAGTCGGTCCTAGCTCCTGTTGCCACTGATTCATAATAATACATCCCACCTATTTTCACATGGAAAAGCACAAAGTTTTACTGAAAACTGCACCTAAAATGACAATAGCAGACCTCATCTGCCCCTTCTTGCCAAAACTATGGATTTTAAACATCTCTTGCTCTCTCACAGCACTTTTCATTGTCCCCTGTGGTCCCATAGAGAAAGTATAGTAGGATTTACTTCAGGGGTGAAGATCCCGAGATGGATGTGCGTCACAAACATCCAGCTACTGTTACTAGCTACATATACCAAAATAGCCGCATCTTATAGCATTTGTCTGAGTGAAGAGGCCATAACTTGGTCATCCTTTAATGGAAGTAACCCTTTATTTTGACTTTACATAAACTGCAAGTGCATAATATATACAGTTGCATTGCCTATACTTTCTATTAGTTGTTTTTCATCTTCACTTTTTTTTTCATCTCCATGACAATGAATTCCCTAGATCTGTTCACAGAGAGCTTTCTGTCAGAGAACATGAAAGCAGGTCTAGTGATGCAATGTAAAGAAGATACAATGTAAAACAGAAGGCACACAGAGCACTCAGTGCTACAGGGACACTGGAACATTGTATTACATCCTGCTTTGATGGTCTATTGACCAGACACCTCTCTGGAATCCGAGATTAAGGGAGCTTCACTCTCAGGGGCACAAAAATATAAAACAATAAAAAGTATAGGTATTTTGATTGTACATATACTTAATTCCTTTAATTTCTGTTAAAGGGATAGTAATGTCCAAATAAATTAGATCTCCAAGTCTTCATTATGGTAAGTATAACAATTTGCGCTATGTTTAATAACTTACTTTGCTGTAGTTTTAAAGATATTCCATGTATAAGGATCCCCCTCCCGCCCCTTCTGGCCGTGTCACTTTGGAGTTGCAATACGGTCATTGGATTGGACAGACACAGCTAGGGAGAAACTTAATGGGATAGTAATGTCTTAGTATATAAAAAGTAATATTGTAGAGAATAAAAAAAGAAATCCAACAATGCCATTCCTATCTCTCAAACCTTTATGGTTTGAGAGATAGAACATTTTAAAGTCCCCCCTCCCTCCCCTTTCCCTGACTTCAGCTGTAAGCTGACAGCAGGAGTTCCTGGTCCTGGGACTGACAGGCGGCTCTTCAGCAGAACTGAAATTGCGATATCTAAAAAGAAATACTTCATTGGAACAGTGTACAAATTGCGTTTGGTTTGCAAGCACACTTTTTAGACCATTCCAAAGAAGTATTTCTTTCAAAATCTTGACTATTTCGGCTCTGCTGAAGAGTGTCCTCAAGTCAGCCGACACGGATCTCATTTTGTCAGCTTTACAGCTGACATCAGGGAAAGGGGAGAACTATAAAATGTTATATCTCTCAAACCATAAAGGTTTGTGAGATAGGAATAACATCGCTGGATTTACTTTTTTATTCTCCACAATATTACTTTTTATTTAAGACACTACTACTGTACCTTTAAGACAGTTGACTAAGGAGGGTAGGATTTTCCTTTGCTTACTGCAGTCTATCCCTTGTCGCTCTCCATCCAAACCATGCTTAGATGAAAGTGACGCAGACAGAAGAGGTGGGAGAGTGATCTCTTTACATTAAATATCTTTAAAACTACAGCAGAATTTGTTATGCTTACCATAATGAAGACTCGGAGATCTACATTATTTTAGACATTACTATCACTTTAAATGTAATGTTTTCTGCTGCAAATATAATATGACACAATTTCTTCTTCACAAATGTGTAATATCAACCCTTGTAGACCTCAGCTGCATCTTCCCCTTCATGTTTCTTATGTAATGACTAGAGTTTGATACATGTTTATCCCCTTGGTAACTAAAGGCATCTCCACTGCATTGTTAAAGTGGAACTAACACTTTATAATGACTTGGGCTATTTTGAATTCATTCTCAAAATTAACTATATCTATTTTAGCCATTCTTTGTTAAAGATATAGTACTTTAGTATAGGAAGTTAAGACTGATTATTTATTATCCGTTTTTATAACAAACGGTGCTTTTGCCACTATCCATATTGTATTCTTCTTGTAATTTTATTTGAACGTTTCCCCCACAGACCCTTTTTCCTAAGTCTCCTCAGATCTGAAAGCCACTCTGGATGGATCACAATGAGGAACAATATTGGGTTAGCATAAGGAAAACCCTGTTCCCCTTCATCAAGGGGAGCAGAGTTTTCTTTATAAGGACAGACATAATATTGTCCATCGTTGCGATCTGTCCAGTCAAGAGACCGAGATAGAAATTGTGTGACATAGGGAAAAGGGGTGGGAGGGGGAAACTTTAACATAAAATTACAAGGAGAATACAATGTTATGGACATTGACAAAGGTACAGTTCATTATAAGACCAATGACGTGCCAGGACAGTCATGACGATCCAGGTGTTAAAGACTGGCAACGGTCCTGGCAAGTCATGTAATTTAGTGATTGCAGCATGTCTGCACATCGCATTGTCATCACTGAGCAGGTTAGGCAAAAAAAAACTGAACGCATCCCCACCCCTTGACCGCGTGGTTAACTTCATATGTTGACACTGCTATCTCTTAAAACTATAGTTTTAAAATAAGGAAGGGCTAACATAAATATAGATGATTTTGAAAGGTATATTAACATTTAGGGTGAGATTTTCAGAAAGTAGTCGTAACTGAAATTGTCTGTAATCAGAATAAAAAAGTTCTTACACCATGATCCGTCAATTCTCAGACATCTTAAAAATGGGTGTGGTTTAATCTTCCATCATAATGCAAGGTATTTTCAGAAAAAAATATTCATTTGAACATAATTTTTTTGTCTGATTAACATAATTTTTTCCCGACATAATAAAAATGGTCTAAACTTGGAAAAGAAAAATTTGTTTCAAAGACAAAAAATGTCTTTGTTTCTTTGAAAATTTTAGTTTCAAAGACAAAATGAAAGACAATTTTTAAGCTCAGAATTTTTAATGGCAATGTTCAATGATATCTTCTGTCATTTTTAATTCTTTAGATGAATTTTCAAACTTGACTGATTTACTTCTGAAAATATTGTCCTTCTTTTACCACCAACTCATGATCCGACAAGTTTTTCATTATGATGACCTTTTGAACATCTCGCCCTTAATATGTAAAAAGATATATACTGTATGGTTTACCCTCCTGAGTAAAACAAGTCAAAAGTTATTGCAGCCCAAACTTTTATGTTTAGGTGTAATATCTGAAAGGTTTCAGTGGCGCTGTTGCTACATCTTCCTATGAAGATGGTCAGTTGACCATAAACCTTCATGGGATGTTGCAGCAACAGCACCACTGTAACATTTCAGGCTACTGAGATACTGTACCTAAAACATTGTAATTTGGGCTGCGATAACTTTTGAACAAAATATCTCTCAGCAATGAGAATACCCTTGTTTTACTCAGGAGGTTAAACCCTACAATATTTATTTTTTACATTAAGTGTTAATATACGTTTAAGATAGAATCAGACATACAATTTATTGGCAAATAAACTTTGCATGTGCAACTAATACTGTAAACTAGAAATATTTGATTTAGTTAATGTTCTTTATATAAAAGGCAAACAAGGTGAAAAAAAAAAAATGTTAACCCTTTGAGTGCCAGAGGGGCAATGCGTTCCATACCCCTCTGGCATTCAAAGGGTTAAAGCTTGTTTTTGTAGTTTGTGGTCATTATCCTCTCCTGTGGTAGTAGAAACTCTATTAACCCTTTGAGTGTCAGAGGGGTACGCAATGCATTGCTTTGCAATGCATTGCGTACCCCCTCTGGCACTCAAAGGGTTAACTTACAGCCCTACCTATACCCCTCTCACATCCAGGTTTCTTGTCCCACCTCGTGTCAGTGGCAGTCTCATTCTTTTGGCTGTGTAGGTGGGTGCAGCCAACAGGAAGTATCAGCTCTGTGAAGGACAGGAACAGGGGGTTGTGTTAATGTTGTTACCCCCAGAGACATGACTAACAGTGATTAACTGGTTCCTGACTGAGCTTTCATGTGTTCTTTTCTTGTTAGTTGCCCTTTGGCAAATATGAGCAAACATAAACTTTTTTAACCATTCTAAAAATGTGTGTATAACACAAATATTTTTAACATTTAACTATAATAAACACGTGTGCATGTTTTTTTATCATCCTAATATCACCTTCAGTTAAATACAGAAATAAAGCAAATGCAGGTTTTGTAACCCTTTGAGTGCCAGAGGAGTGCGTGCCATGCATGGCACTCAGGCAGTTAAATAACACACTAGACTGTTATACTTCGGTAATGTATTTGCGTATATGATTGTCATATGTCTTCAGTCATACATACTATGGTATAATAGCTGTAAATAATAAAAGGTTGATGATGGGACTTTCAGTCGTTTACATTCCACTATTATAATAAATAAATACATACATGCAAAATAAATTGACTGAAAATAGATATTTCATGGATGCTGTTCATAAAAGATTCTAATTCAGGGAGATTAGGGAAACATGTGAAACAACATTATAGTATCAGGAGTAGCTGTGAATTACTAAGAGTCCTGATTTATATTGACAAGGACTGACACACCACACAACAGATGAACGTCTGTTCTAGAGCTCACTTAAAAGGGCATTCTTAATAGACTATTCATTGTGTATATGAAAAACAGATATTCTTCTATGTTGTGACATAAAACAAGTTGTTATTCAAAGTGCAGCAAAGGCCACAAAAAGAAAAAAAGGCTCTGATTGGAAAGGACATGTATTAACCCCAGGGATGATAGAGATGTTGCCAATGCATTGCAAACCAATATGTCTGACACATTTCTAACATTCAAGGGGTTAAAAATCCGTATTACCAAGTAGCCCACATGATCTATCACCAAATTTTAAAGGGTTGGGTGAAGCTCCTGTTCTCTTCTGGTTTGATTGGTGATTGGGATTTTAGTGTGTGAGCAGGGACAATCTTCCTCCCTGCTCAACAGTGAAGTTCTACTGAGCGTGCACACAGAGGAAGGAAGATTGTCCCTGCCCAAACAATGTATTCCCAGCTACCAATCAACAGGGACGTTTACAGATTCCACAAATATCTGGGGCTAGAACCCATGGCAAATTTCCACAGGTCCTCCCGGCGTCTGCTACCCGCGGTTATTTATCAAACGGATTCATTTTAATTCAGAGCGTTAACCCTATTCATTGCAGAGGGGACAGAGATTTGTTCAAAATCATTACAGTGACACTTTTCACATCCAGTTTGCCAAACAATCAGATTATTAGATTCATTCAGAATCCCAGACATAAATTATCATCCTCATGAAGGTACCAGTTTATTATCAATATCTACACCAGCACTGGTGGGGTTAAGCAGGAGAGGAGGTCATTCAACACACAGAGATTTTCTCACAACCCCCTTCCTTTTAGTTCCCAAATATGGCAGTCGTGGCATTGGCCTTAAACAGTACAGTTTCTCCTGTTTACATGTAACATTTTTATCCACCACCAAATGTATAAATATTATATGTACACCTCCAGCTCCAGACAAAACCAGTAAATGGCAATACAAAATTACAGGCCCACACATTTTGGCCCATGACCCCCTTTCTTGCCCAGGCCAGGACAACCTTGATGTTATCCCTGGACTCAAACTTTACACACCTCCTCTTTGATTTGGTTTGTCTCTCTCATTCTCCTATCTCCCAAACATTTCCCTATTTGAGTCCAGGTCCTGGGCAAAAATGTGTGGGCCTGTAATTTTGTTTTGCAATGATTCACTTTGGCTGGCGCTGCCTGGACATATATTATTCATAAATCTCTCGTGGGTGAAAAATACTGCCAGCCTTTTATAATAGAAAATACTCTACTCAGTGTACTGTTATTGTACTCATTTGTTAATGTTAAGAGACAGACAGTGAGTGACAATATGCTGACTGGCGACTGCTGAGGACTTTCAGGGCTGGCTGGCTGCCTTCTTGGTGAACAGTTCAGGCCACCTCCTTGTCCCTCCACTGGTTTGCACACTCACTCCTTCACTGCTCCTGCTGACAGACCCTGCGTGGTCACCCGCTCCACTCCATAACCATCTCCGGGGCAGCACACACATAGCCAATGAGAGAGGAATATCCTGTCAAAACACTTCCCTCTCATTGGCTGCAGTGAGACCGCAACATGCTAGGAAGGTACTGGACGGAAGGGCACATCATGCCATTCATACCTTGTTGAATGAATGCTGTTTCATTCTTTCACATTTTATATTGTAGTATTCTATTTTAAGAGTGCCAGAGGCATCTGTGTGGCACTGGGGAAGTATAAGAATTACACATATACCATAATACATTTGGGGCAACCCACTGGACCACAATATACAGGGCTGCCCAAGACTACACTCGGGGCTACAACCCCCTTAGCCCCCCCTACCGAAGCTGGAAGAGACCAGATACCACAACAAAGGATTGGATAAGTGACATTTAAACTTTAAAACTAGCATTACTGTACTCAATGAAAAACAACCTTTCAAATGAACACTTTTCTATAACTTTTACTGTCCCTTAAATAATGAGACACAAATCTGATGTCAATAATTTGCAATTCCTCTTATTTTCTATGTTCCAAATAATCTGTCACAAATGTAGTCAGGTTAAAAGTCTGTTTAACCCCTTAAGAACCGGTGATGGTCATTGCACTTCAAGTACAGTTTATTTACAGTGCTCCTCTGGGAGTGCTGTAAGTAAAAACGTGGTCTGAAATTGAGAGCAGTTTCTCTCAGAACCCAACACGTGTACCAGCATGTCGGAAAGGATCAAAGGCGCCCTTAAGGGATTAGGAAAAATAGTTTTGCTACTTTTAAGTAGGCATAACACATTTTGGAGCATATTCACCAAGACAAATGCCAGGCTGATGAGATAACTCTGTTGGTTAATGACTGAGCTGTAGAACTTGTTAAACCTCCTGGTCACAGGGTGTAGTCCAGGCAACGTCACTTCAGCCTTTCACCCTTCTGAGGTAGGTAAAATAAGTCCAGGACATACTTGAAAATGACAGACAATCTCAATGTATTCTTCTGGTAAAATCTGTGGTAAAATCTGTATAATATAAATTGCTAGGCTGCGAAGCTCCCTGTGTGCGTACCAGCACATGTGCAGTAGACACTGCCAGAATGATGCAGTCATGAGCAGTAGAGACTGGCTGAACGCGCTGATCCTGAGTGGGGCACTCTGAATGGTTCATCGTTTGTCTCTGCTCCGGGGCAGCAGCAGAGGCCGCTGGGTGGCACTTTATCCTGTGTACACGGGCCTTCATACTAGTACTTCATAAAAATGAAAAAAATTATGAAGCAAAACAAGGGTGTCATCTTACTCTAAGGAAAAGCCTTACCTAAAGCATTTTTTTTAAAAAAGAGATACCAATGTCTCATTCTAGCATTTAATGGGTTAAAAACACTTGAATCAATTTGAGGCTTAATTTCTCTCCTATGGTGCAGCTGGTTTGCTCCAGCATTGCTCCTCTTTTCTTTTGTGAATATATCCCAGAGTGACTTATTCATCAAGTTAAATAAGTGTGATTCTGGAGTAATCCATCTATACTATACAGGGGAAAGCAAATTACATACATTTCCACTGATTTAAATGGGTCTTTTAAACCCTTGAATGACAGAGATGTCTCCAGTTTATCGATACTCACTCTAGTGGGAATCTCTAGCATTTTTTAATCTGTGTGAATTTTAATTTCACCCTATGGTGTAGTTGGTTTGCTCCAGAATTGTACTTTTTAGTAAGATTAATGATGCCCTAAAGGGTTTATGAAAAAAGAAAATATTAGTAATATAGAGCATTCCACTGCACCATGGGGGTGGGGAATAACATCTCTATTATTATAAGTAGGACTTTTAACACTTCACAGTGCTTTCAATGGGTTAACCCTTTGAGTGCCAGAGGGGTACGCAATGCATTGCTTTGCAATGAGTTGTGTACCGTTCTGGCACTCAAAGGGTTAAGTCAGCAGTAATCTGGGACCTTCAAATTGTCCCCAATAGTGCAGTTGGTTTAATCCAGAATTGCACCTACTTTGCTTCTGTATATATACGACTCTAATTAATTCAAACGTCAGCTTTAAATATGTACCAGCATCTGATCTAGTTTAAACAAATCATTAACTCTAACGATTACCTGCTGGATTATGTTATTGCTACTGTACATTCAATAGAATGATCAATTGTTATACGTGGATACTAAAATGAGATGAAAATGTGTTGTTATTATTATTTATTTAATTTTTTTATTATTATTAAGAGGGGCAAAAGAAAGATTTCTGAAAAAATAAGTATACAAGAGAAATCCCTAGACTTTGTACTGTGCACTGCATGCAAAAGCCATTGCTGCTCCATGAGTATAGAACTGCAACATTTCCCATCATCTGTAGCCAAAGCTGGAAGAGGACCTCATATATACCCACCACTGACATAGACTGAAACGATTAAACCAAATCTTATTACTGGTTTGCTAAATCTGTCTCCCTCTGATCTGTTGTGGGTAACAAAAATGCATGAAGTGGATTCTGAGCAATTGGAAAACCCTCTTGGTTTTCCCTTTTATTAAGGTAAACATTGCAAAGTATAACAATTAATTTAATCAATTATAGTAATTTTAGATGTATACTTTGTAATTGAGTCCTGAAAAATTAATCATATACCCACAATTACCTTATTCTGGATGGAGAATCTTAATGACCACCACAAATCAATTCTGCATGTATTCCAAATTAATCTTTAATTAAAGGGACACTAATGTCCCATGAAAAATTCTTCTAGTTTTGTAGAGGTTAAGAAACTAAATTATGTGGCACAAATCCTATCTCTCAAACCGCTATGGATATTCACATTCAAAGTTCCCCCTCCCTCCACTTCTCCTGACGTCAGCGTTGTGCTGACAGCAGGAGATCTCAGTCCACGGACCAGCCGGCGGCTCTGCAGCAAAGCTGAAATTGTGTTATTTAAAAAGAATTACTTCATTGGAAAGGTCTATAAAGTGTGCCTAGTTTGCAAGCACACTTTGTAGACCATTCCAGTGAAGTAGTTCTTTTTAAATAATGCAATTTCGGCTCAGCTGAAGAGCCTCCTCGGGTAGGCAGACTCAAATCTCCTGCTGTCAACTTTACAGCTGACAGCAGGAAAAGGGAACATTTCAATGCAAATATCTCTCAAACCATAGGATAGGATTTATGTAACATAATTTAGTTTTTTAACCTCTACAAAACTAGAAGAATTTTTATGGGACATTACTGTTCCTTTAATACCAAATATTATGTAATTAAAAATTAAGCCCATTGAAGGCTCTTTATCTGTTTTTACAATCTATCTGCCTAGATGGTTTTATTTTAATTTGTACATCTGCCATTTAGATGTGTGCCCCTGTGCCCAATGATATCCCTTAGGGGTAAGTTACACAGGAGACTTTGTTGAAACACTTTGTTGCTGTTCACTGTTTACTTTTATGCAGCTGATGTACAAATGAATGACCTTATCCTCCAAAATTATACCTGCAATTGAGTCCAATGTATTAAGAACAAGGGAGTGGAGGTTATGCACTAAGGTGTGATAAAGAGGCAATGAAGAAGGAAGACCCTCTCCAGTGTGATAAACTCTCCAATTACTATATTATTCTATTGTCTATGGACTAACATATCTCCTGCCTGAGGAATCTTAGTACATAGGCTCCGCAGAATACAGGAATTTGAGTGTTTATCACAAGGGAGAATAATCACCTTTATATCACACAGTTATTACATCTTAGTGCATCTCCCCCTTGGGGTGTTATGAACAAAAATGTGATAAAAAGGAGATAGCTTATTCAGTGTGATCAACTCCAATCCCTTTATTAATCTCTGGAGACTGTTAATGCACTAACACCTCTCCAACTTTAGACATGTTCGTACATAGGTTCCATAGAATAACATAGGAACTGTAGAATTTATTTCACATATTTTATCACACTTTAGTGTATCGCCACTCTGGAGTAATTTTGGAGTAAACTAAATGTACCATGCCCAAAAATTCCACTGATTTAAAAGTGGGATTTTTTTGTCAAACAATTCATCTTTTTGTCTTAGTTCAAGTAGAATTCATGAACTGACATAGCTCAGTTAGTTAATGTGCCAGCTGTAGATCTGTTTAAACCTCAGGTTCTAGTCCAGGAAAAGTTAGCTCAGCCTTTCATCCTTCTGAAATAGATAACATGAGTAACCAGGACATACTTGAAAATGAAGGTCAGTCTCAATGGGAGAGATGCACTAATGGGTGATAACTTATACAGTGACATCACTTCTCCAATCTCTATGTGATTATATGCACTAAGAATTCTCAAGTGGGAGTGATCTAAGTGCATTGGCTTCTTAGTGCATCTCCCTTCATGTATCCTTCCTGGTAAAATGCTTTTATAAAAATATATTCTCTTGCAGGTGTACAGGACACTTGACTTAAAGGGATAGTAACACAATATGTAAAAAATATATAGTGCGGGTTTTATTCTCCTGAGTAAAACAATGGTACTCCCACTGACGGGAGGTGTCAAGATTTATTTCAGCTCAGCCTTGCATTTTTTTAGGTGCAGTATCTTAATGTCCTGAAATTTTACAGCGGCACTGTTGCCACACCATCCTATGGGATTTTATGGTCAACAGACCAGAGCTGTATGGTGCAGCAACAGCACCACTGTAACATTTCAGGACATTGTGATACTGCTCCTAAAAATAGCATGTTTGAGGTGCAATAATTATTTTTTAATCAGGAGCATAAACCCTATAATATTTATTTTTTACATAGTAAGTGTTTCTGTCTCCTTAAGAGGCTTTCAGAAGCAGCTGCTTCCTCCCTGCTTCACTTTACCCCCACCAGACATGTTCAGTTTTAATGTATAGCAAAGATGTATGAAAAAAACAGTAACAAATCAAGAAAGAGAATCCCCTGAACTAGAGGACTCTTACACCCCACTCCCGAGACACAAATAGCTGCTTTTTCTCCACGAGGGAAGTCCTGTCTTCCAAATGGACTAAGATAAAAGATAGTACACAAAAATCCCCTTTTCTCTTACATCCTATGTTGAACACAAGAACCATAGGGATATACCAAAACATCCATCAATATTCCAGGGAGAGAAAGAAAAAGGATACTGAAGACATAGACCAGCTCTAACAGAGACAAACTGGAACAACACGAATCTCAGGTGTCAATGTAAACCAGAGAACAGGAAATCAACAGGTTACTGGAAAACATAAATCCAAGAAGGAAGATTATACAAGCACAGCCATGTGTTGGACCTTTTTGCTGGAACTGGCTTCAGCCAAAGCATGCACATTGACATGTTAATGTTTAACAAATATGGGAAGGGATGACCATGTCACCACCTTACACAACTGTTCAGAGGCCTGGTTCTTGTAGGCCCAAGAGGCATCCAAATGAGGTACTGGAATGTGCCATAACTTGAAAGGGCACAGACTTCTACCTGAGTACATGTGCCTGGGAAATGGTTGCCTTAATCCAAGAAACCACTGTCTCTTAGATGCAGCATGGCCTGCATGAAGGCCCCCAGGAATGACAAAAAGTGAATAAGATTTCCAGTAAGGAAGTGTTCTATTAACTTAGAAATTCAAGCACCTAATCACATCTAAAAGATAAAGCTCCTTCTCCTGTCTATTAGATGGAGCTTTACAGATAGAAGAAATAATAATTTCCTGGTTAATGTGAAATCTAGAGACAACCTTAGGGAGAACCCTACAGGAGTCTGCAAAACCACCCCATCAGATGGAAAACAAGAAAAGGAGGCTTACAAGACAAAGATTGCCCTCCGAACAGGCAAAATAGCCAGCAGAAAGGCCGAGCATCAAAAAAGCAGAGAAAGTGAAGACAGAGGCTCAAAAGGAGCCTCCCTAAGCACTCCTCAGAACAAGTTAAATACTACTGTGTAGTGGAATCCCAAAATAATGGGTAGGCCTGAGCCATACATTGCATGAAAGTCTGAACATCTAGCAATAAGGGAATACACCTCTGGAAAAAAGTACTGAAAGAGCGTAAACCTGGACTTTAATAGAGACCAAGCACCGTTTGAATACCATTCTGAAGAAGGCCCAAAATGGCATTAAAAGGAAAAGGCAGTGGCCATGACCCCTTGTCTTCACACCAATTATAGAACAAGGACCATACACTATGGCGTGCCTCTGAAGAAACTGGCTTGCAAGCCCACATCGTAGTAGCAATGACAGTCAGAAAAAAAAAACTTCTTTCTCAGGATTTTTGCTTCAAGAGTAGACACAGTGGATCCTGTATCAAGAGGTCTGAAAATAAAGGGAGCTGAAATGGCTCTGCCACAGATATATTTTTAGAAGATCTGAAAACCAGGACAGGCAGGCAAGAACAGGGCAATCAGAATTACATGAGCCCACTCCATCCTGATTTTCCTCAAAACTCTGGGAATCATTGGAAAAGTACACCAGAAGAAAATGGCATGGTATGACCCACTCATCCACCAAGAGAACTAGAGAGCCTCAGAATTTGGCAGAGAACTGAGAAACCTTGTGGTTCATCAAGAGGCCATCAAGTCCACTGTCGTATGACCCCATACATGGACTATAGAATCCACATCATCTGGTTGAGTTCAAAATTCCTAGCATCCTGACATTGACAGCAGAGAAAGACTGTCACAATGTTCTCTACCCCTGGGATATGAAAGACAGAGAGATCCAGTATGTAAGGCTCCACCACTGGATATTCAGCCAAACCATGGACCATGCAGCCTCACTTCTGGTCCTTCCCTGGTGGTTGATGTAGGCCATCACTGTTGTATTGCTGGACTGGATCCACACAAGGGATCTCTGGAGGAACTGAGACCAATGCCACAGGGCTAAGTGAATCATCCAAAGCTCTAGAACATTGACGAAAAGAAGACTCTCTGTAGCTCCCAAGTATAGAACTGTCCATAAGGGACTGCCTCTAGAGCAGAGACCAGTTAACCTAGCATCTTCATATATTAATGCACCGTCTTGGATGGGAGTAGCAGGGCATGAGAGACCTGGAGAGAAAAGGGCAGAATATTGTCTTCTAGAAGGAAGACTCTCTCCAGAAAGGTGTTAAACCTCATAACGAGAAAGAGAAGAACTTGGGACAGATCCAAAGTAGATTTTTTGAAATTGAAAACTCAGCCAGGTTGTTCCAGAACAGACACATAAGCCTGAATCTGAAGACACAAAGTCTCATCTGAAGGAGCTTTTAGCAAAAGGTTGTACAGATTGGGAGACAAACAGATCTCTAGAGAGCAGATGGGAGCCACCAGGATAGGCCAACCCAAAGGGATGGGCGGGGATCTGAAAATGACTAGAAAAGTGAGCCTCAGGAGACACTGATGATCTTCTTTGATGGGGAAATACAGGTAAGCATCCTTTATGTCTAGGGAAGCCAAAAAGTTCCTTGTACACATGCAGAGATGTCCTTCCTTGCTATAGGCCATGGGTATTTTATGTGCCAGGAAACAGGGGATTGGACTGGGGTGGGGTCATATGAGGAACGGGTGTGACCATGGGTGCAAGTAAGGGCACCTAGAGTGCCTTCCCTAGAGGCACCTGGGATATAAATATTGCTCTGGTGTTGCTGCAACATCTTGCAAGAAAGTCCCTACAACAAAGTATCCAATAGAAGACTGCAATATTAGTTTGTGACAGTTGTATAAAAACCCTAGTGCAGTACATGTATATGTACTGTAATTCATACTTTTACTTCATCTGAAGCATACATTTATATCTGGAATGTATAAATGAATGAGCTTTGTCACAAATGTTCTTTTGCAGGTAATTAGCTTTGACAACACCTTGTGAAGGCAGGAAAGATTACAGGGTGGATCTTTTTAAATGTAAAAGTGCAATCTCTACAGATTTACCCGCAAGCTTATGTTCAAATAAAAGGATGTTTACAGAGAATGCATCATTATGATCATCTCTAAGAGTTCGGCATTTATCTGGAAGACTGCCATCATACAAGCTTTCAAAAACCCCATCTTGTTGCTCAGATTAATGGAAAATCTTTAGTTTATATGATCATGTATAAGTCTATTTATTATATACCTGTTTATTAACCCATTAAATGCCAGATAGGTATCGAACACATTGCATTGCAATGCCTGGGATACCACTTTGACACTCAGAGGAGGAAAGTAACTTAGGAATAAGTGTTCTTCTTTCTGGGACGGGCATGTGTGGGTATATGTGTGCATGTGTGTGTGTGTGTGTGTGTGTGTGTGTGGCTGTGCGTGTGTGTGTGTGGTTGTGTGTGTGTGTGGCTGTGTGGTTTTTCCTGTGCTTTCATTGATATTACATATTAAAGTGCCCTGTTGTTCTGCGGCTATGATCTGCTATTATGTTGCTCTGTTGGTATGGTGTTGTTGTTTCAACATGTAACAAAGTGATATAGAAGGTTGTGCTTTTGTATAACTTTCCATTGTGTTCCATTAGATTTAGGACCTGTGCTATTGTAAACAGAGATACATATATACATGTATTTATTACTATGATGTTGGACCTTGTCGTTTAGAAAGATGTGTCTGAGATGACAGGCAGAAGGAGGAGTGTTCTTGTTTCTACAGGGGACTCCACCATACCCTTTTCGAATTTTAACCTATCACGGCTCTCACCGGGGTTATGTTAGTAAGGTGCATCTGTTAATGATTCAGTCTATGATTAAGCGCCAATGGGCGTGAAACATGTCAGATTGAAGGGATCTCCCTTTGTGTGCCTTGCCTCACTTCAACCCCACACTGTTTTGTTAATTTTTATATGACGATAATAAAGCATGGTTTTATACTTCAAGTGTTCTATTTTGGACGTCCTGAGTGCAACTGTATCTTTCTTTTTATGCTAGGAATAAGTGGCGATTAATTTTTTAATAGAAGGAATTGCATAGTACATTAGTATGTGTCCTTCAAAGACAACTGGGGGGAGATTCACTAAGGTGTGATAAAGAGGTGATAAAGTGGTGAAGACTTCTCCAGTTTATCACTTCTCCAGTTCCTGTGTCATTCTATGGAGCCTATTCATTACGATCTCCAAAGTTGAAGAAATCATAGTGCATAGATTCCATAGAATAACACAGGAACTGGAGAAGTGATATCACTGGAGAAGTCATCTCCACTTTATCACCTCTTTATCACCGCTTATTGAATCTCTCCCCAGGTATCTCTACACTGTGGAATGGAAATGAACAGCTAGAGAATACCAGTCTGAATCTCTTACAGTAATCTGTACCCCTCTAGCACTCAAAGGGTTAAAAATAAACAACTGCAGGATCAATGCAAAATAAATACATAAATATCATTGCTGCAAATGGGTTCCATTGCTTTGGATGGACCTATTATAAAAAGTTCTTGGAGTGGTTTTCTTTATACCCATGTTGATTCACTAACTAGTACTTCATTATATACTATTTGAAAAGCCTGTGTACATGGGCCACAGTGCCACCCAGCAACCTCGGCTGGTGCCCGGATCCTCTCTTCTCAGTGGTCGTGCTGCAGTCATGCGCAGTACTGACTGGCCGAATGCACATCGGCTGATATGGAGCGGTGTGCTCCGAATTCAGACCATAGTCCTCTCTGAGCACCCTCCTGGGACCAATCGGTCCTGCGCAGTACTGCGCATTACTGCAGAGTGGGCATTCTCTACTGCGCATGACTACGTTGTGACAAACTTTTTAGCAAATTATTATATAGGAAAATATAGGATAGAATATCAAGCAAATGTAATTTATAGCCCTTAACAATGCAGGTTTTTAAGGATATCCTAGAGCAGAGGGAGCTCCTGGCTGGTCACTGCTGATTGCATATTTATTTTCTTAAAGGGCCAGTAGGGCGAATGTAACTATCCGGTAGTGTAGCTCTACTGGAGTCAGCCATTGGGACTTAGAGGTCGCATGGACATTTAGCGCATAGACACTGCAGTGTTTGGTGTGCTGACATGGTTGGTAGTGTTATGGATATCCAAATAATGACAATATAGTCTTCATTTATGCCTTTTTTATCAAAAAGAGAATATTTTTGTTTTATTTTATTTGGTGGAATATATTTATTTTATATTTTTTATGTTTCTTTTAGTGAAGGAACTTTTTTGGTGTAGAAGGCGTATTTCAGGTTTTTATTAATTCACAAAAGGTTACATACTTAGGCAGAAAGGGATATCTTATTAGCTTCCTACATATAGACTTCACACTTATAATAAATGAGGGCAACCTGTGGCCCTGCAGTTGCTGAATAGCTGAAAGACTGCAGTTTGTCCACCTCTTATTTCTCACATAGGGTTGTAGTCCATTGTACTTGATAACTTTATCAGTAGTTTATTCTACACATTCCTCCATAGACTTCCATGCGAACAGTGATAACTACAAAGTTTTTGTTACACAAATGTAAACTCACGTGATAATGGCATAGAATCTAGCTCATAAACTGTTATGTTCAAAACTAATTACATGCAAAAACATAATTAATTACCATGCTCATTAAATATGAATATATGCATTAGAGCTATAAATGTGTATATTATTTAATTCAAATGCATGTCTTTACAGTATATATCAAAGTTAGTTAGTGTATCCATCTCGTTTCATGCAGAGCTACTAACAGTACATGTTTTTAGGATATCCCGGCATCAACAAAAGTCGATCAGTAAGTGGATCAGTTACTTTATTGTTAGTTACTTCCTGTGATCAAACAGAGAGAATCTGAAAACATGGACTGTTAACAGTTCTAGAGGCCTGCAGCTGGCTATCCTAAGTCTCCATATTTAGAACTTATACTAATAATTTTGAATAAGGAAATATTTGGTTAGTTAATAGTAATACATCACCTACCCTTTTAGTTTTATAAATTGTTAATATAATTAATGATTTCATCAACAACAATTTAATAATTGAAATAACATAATACTGTAGGAAACATGACTAATGAATAGTTGATATATAATCATGCAGGAATTTAATAACCTATCCCTTTGCTCCCCAATATGTAACATTTTGTGAATAAATAAAAAGCTGAAATAAGGCTGCTACAATGAAAAAAAAGTCTTTACTCTAAAAGAAACATAAAAAATGTACTTACAATTTGTTGGTCTGCACGTTTCTGGGTTGGGGGTGCGGGGGGGGGCTTGGGGAGGGGCCCCCTCGTGCGCCCTCCCTTGATGAGGTGGGGTGCTATGGGGGGTGGGCCTCTTCGACCTCCCACGATCCCATTTTGGAGGCATGTTCTTTTAATTTAATTAGCCACATTATACTACACCGAGAGACGATCCTGATGAACCTTGAGAGGGAAACTGCAAATTTATATGAAGAATTAAATCAATATACTAGACACCAGCACTTTGAAGCACTAGACACACTTACCAATAATAATGTTACTAAACTGGTGAGAGAATCAGAAGATAGGAAACAATGGGTATATTGAGTTGCCTGGTTATTTGAGATGTCAGATCCCGCACGATACCAATCTTCTCTGTTTCGGTATGTAGTGTGACAATATTGTATGTTTAGCTATGTTATATTGCAATGCCTATTTCTGTCTGTATATTCTATGATCGTGGCATTATCTATTGCTTTATTGTATGATCATTGATTCCCTCTCCCCTTCCCCTTTATCTCTGTTTCACTTCTGTACCCTTCCCCGACCCTTTCCCCTACCTAGGTCTTTTCCCTCTATTTTTGTATTTTTGTACTCTAAAATTCTAAAATTCAATAAACTATTATTGACACTAAAAAATGTACTTACGTTATAATTAGAGGGCCAATAAATATATTCCACCAAGTAAAATAAGATAAAATGACTCTATTGATTAAAACATGCAAAAATGAAGACTATATTGTCATCAGGTTTAGGACATCTATAACACTACCAAACGTTGCAGTCTCTATACCCTAAATGTCCAAGCGACCACTAAGTCCCCATAGACTGCAAGAGTGGAGAGAACAGCTAATGTAAAAATGAGAAGCCTAAACATCAAGCAGTGTATGATCCATCGAACACCTGGCAATGTCCACAACATTCTATGCTAACACACAAATAAACAGTGTGAGAGGTAACCACTCACAGGATTGAGTACAGCAAAGTGTCACAGCAATAAAGCAGTGACACAACTCCACACTCTAGTGGGTGGCCACAAACACTCCAATGAATCAGTGAATAAGTGTAAAAATATCCAAAATATCCACAATAGAATACACTAACATACTGTATATGTGAACAGTGTGGGAGGCTACCACTTACTGGAATGGAGTACAACAATATATCGCAGAAAAAAAACTGCTAAGCAGTACAACACCCCAGTGAATGGCTGTAAACACCCCAATGGATCAATAAATAAACAGCAAGAAAGAATAAACTAAACATAAATAGCTAAATGTATAAAATAATGCTAAAAGTGTCCGTGGCCAATGTATGTTACAGAAATCAATAAGCCAGGGTAATGGTTTGTTCCAAAAATGGTAATGTTTGGGAAGTAAACATTAAAAAATAGTTTATAATCAAAATATGGTGAATCCAATATATAATAAAGTTGCTCTCATGAAGTAAAATATATACATGGTCCCAAATGATAATCCAATAATCCAGCTAGTATAAAATGAAGGTGAACAGAGAAACAGGTTAATCATACAAATGTTGTGATATCAAACTTCCATAGTGGTATGTGTCTCCTTTAAGCCTTAGCTTATCTCCATTGCTGTACATCCTATATTATAATTCGCTAAGGATGTTTGTCAGAAGCCTTCATGTGCAGTAGAGATGGCTGTGTGTACTGCAGTCATGCGCAGTACTGAGCGGGGCGATCTGAATTCAGACCAGAGTCCTCTCTGCACACCTTAAGGTGCGCAGAGAGGACTACGGTTTGAATTCGGAACGCCCCGCTCTATATCAGACACGGAGCAGGAAATCAGTACTGTGCATGACTGCAGCGCTGCCAGTGTTGGCCCGTGTACACGGGCTTTAAAACTAGTATAATATAAACGGCATGTTAAAGGGGAACTCTCACCTCTAGTAAACTTGTCTTGATTTAAAAGTTCCCTTCTAATGAAGCTGTTATCTGGTTTTATTTTTCAATATAAATTTTTATTTGCCGAGATGTTGCCTTTAAAGTTATGCCTGTAGTTCTCTACAGGCTGCGGGTACAGCTCTGTCCCGCAGCCTGTCAATCATCCTCTATTCCCTTCCCGAAGTATTGTCTCCTTCCCACCTCCTCAGATGACGGAGGATTCGGGCACATGACCCGACGCTCTCTCTTGCAAATGCGTGTCCAGGTCATTTTACAGGCACAGACTGAGTGCGTTTATGCGCCCAGTCCTTTATAAAAAGTGCCCATCCGCTTGCCTCTGTGGCTATTTTTAGTTCAGCAAGAAGACTTGCACTTTTTATAAAGGACTGAGAACAGAAATGAGCTTGGTCTGTGACTGCACAATGACCTGGACATGCAAGAGAGAGCTCCAGGTCACATGCCAGAATACTCCGTCATTGGAGGAGGTGGGAAGTAGACAATACTTGGGGAGGGGAACAGAGGAAGATTGACAGGCTGCAGGACAGAGCTGTACTCAGCATAACTTTAAAAGGCAATATCTTGGCCAGTAATGATTTATATTGAAAAATAAAACAGGATAACAGCTTCACTAGAAGGGAACTTTTAAACTAGAGGTGAGAGTTCCCCTTTAATGATCTGTGATCAGAAAATCAAACCATTCAATTAGGATGTTGATTATGTATTTCATGTATATGTATCCAAATGGTTGTCCACATATATTCTCTTATGGCCAAATTTATGAAACTAAATGGGACTTAAATCACTGTTAATATATTGGGTTGTCACTTGTTTTCCATGGATATGGAGGGACCAGAGACATAATAAAAACTAGGGGTTATGTTATTTCTTACCCCTTCTAGCACTCTTCACTCCGCTATTCCTTCCTTTGTTCTTTTGTTGTAGCTATTAATCCCACGTGTCTTCACCCTAAGTAATCTATGTATGACTGGATCACTGTGTCCTCGTGTGCGCTCTGTGTTATCATACTCTTTTCAAAGAGTAACAACTCTCCTTCTTCTGGGGAAAAACATTAATAGAGGTTTATGTCCTGTTTATTTTCATAATATTACAGTCTACAGTGGCCTGCTGTATCAAAGTAGTAAAAATGTGAATTCAACAGCTCTTACTTCAATCTTTAATGGACCTTATTGCAATCCAATTTCAATATTATCAGTATTCAAGCCAAACACTTGCACATATGTATTGGCATTCCAGGTAGGACAAAACGGACCACTGTGCTGTGATAGAGCCTCCCTTCAAGCTCTAATACATAGAGGTGCCTGACTGCATGTACCCATAGCCCACCGGTCTCTACATTAACTATCAGTGTTGATAGAGATTACTATAAAGGTATGCTTATGATTACCAATAAAGGTTGTTGTTTTTATTTATAGACTCATGCAAATTTTATGGTGGCAGTGTGTGATATTTCTACAGGCACCTACTGTATCAAAGTCCTTTGTAAAATAAAGTAAAATAGCTCCAGTAAGTTCACCATTTTCCATGGTGTTCTGGATGCCACTTCATACTTTTAGGAGGGCCTGGGCTGTTGAGTAATTTGGATAAAAGTTTGATTGAGGTGAGGTGAAAAAGCTGATAATACTTACATAGTTGCATGTGGACACATTTTCCAGGACTTTAGATAATATGGGTAGTAGGGATATTCATCTGTAGTTTGATATCACATTTTTACCTTCACTTTTGTGATTAAGTACAACTCTAGCCACTTTCCAGACTTTGGGCATATGCCCAGATAACAAAAAGACATTAATTAGGGATGCAATAGGAAGGGTAGTGATTGGGGCACTGAACTTTAGTAACATTACTGGCAGTTGGTCGGCTCGAGATTGTGATTTCATTTTTTGGTTACGGAGGTGGTGAAATATTCCTCTATCTGATACTGGCATGAAGATGAATTAATTAATACGGTTGGTTGAAGGTGCAGGAGACTGTTCAATGTATGTTTCTACTTCATACTTACTTCTGTTTAGTGCAATCAGGGTGGTGGCACAGTCAATGAAGTAGTTGTTGAATGTATTAGCTATTGATATGGGACACTGTTTTGTATCTTTGTCTATTTTTATAGATGAGGGGTGAGAATTGTTAGGAGGTTGTAGATATTTTTAATAACCTTTCATAAGTTGTCCGGTTTTGATAAGTTGTCAAGTTGTCTGTAAAATAGTGACCTTTGGTTAGTTTTGTTTGCTTTGTACAGGTATTTTGTAATTGCCAGTATACATTGTGATCATGAGAGGAACAGTTTTTTTAAGTATTGTCTATAAGACATCTCTAAAACTGTACACAAGTAGGTCAGCAGAAACCCAGGGTAGATGGACCCCCCTTACCGTCATTATCAGGTCATGGGTATTACAGACCTTCAAGAATTCCGTGTACAAAAAGTCATTACTGAGCCTAATTTGTGTATTAAGTTTATTCTATACCACAAGCATTTGCTTAGATCATTTTGTACAGCTAGGACATTACATTTCCTGAAAAATCTTGTAACTATTACTTTTGAACTTAATTTGATATGCTTAATTTTGCAAACACAGCACCCTATGAAGTGATCACTAAATTAATTTGCTAGTATATATGAATCTTGGATTCTGCTTGGGCAAAATGAAAGAATCTAGTCCCCAAAGTATGCCTGGGTGTTTTTTGATTTATACGAAACAATTTACAGAATATGTCATTACTGGGGTCCAGCCAATTAACATTAAAGTTTCCTAACATCAAAAGCTTGCTTTTCTTGTTTTCAATGGCAATCTCATTGAGGAGGTGGTCTATGTCTGAGAGGAACTGTGCAGGGTATTAGATGGTTGGTAGATGTCAGCAATTACAATTTTTTTTAAGGAGGGAGGTACAATTTTTCAAGCAATGTATTCATATATGGTAAAGTCATAAGAGTAATTTAAAAGAGTAAAGTTGATTGATTCATATGCAAATATGATTATGCGTCTACCACGCTCGGTCTTTCCTAAGACAAGAGTATCCTTGAATAGCAATGGTGGTATCTGGTATTTTAGGGCTCAGCAGGATTCAATGAGAATAAGGATTTTTCGTTTGAGTGCATAACACCACATCTTTAATTCAACAGTTTTGGGTAGTATACTTTGTATATTTCAATGGACTTTGAACCAAAAGAAACCTGAATAGATGTGAAAAATTAAGCATTTGGATACACTATTTTCTAGCCAGATCTGGTCAAACTGGATACCTGAAGCGAAATACCATAGCTGAGAAAATGTTAAAAAAATCTCTGGGGGACAGATGGAATTGGGAAAAGATGTCACAAAAGAAGACAGACATATCATTTTTAAACAAGTCCTTTTATCAGGACATGTATTATAAGTTTAGATATTCTTTTCTGACACATTGATTTTTTTTTAATTTTTAAGATGAGTCCCATTCAGGAAAATAGGCAGAATTTGTAAAAATTTGAGATCACTCTATCCATCCCAGTCTGTTTTTTGACGATTCATTTTATGATGGTTTGTACATTATGATTTGGCTGTGCTTTTATTGCATAAAGGAGAGTGTGATTTAGGAATAGGCAATATTTTTCTAAGTTTCAAGGTTCAGTAGGTCCCAGTGTAGTGACAGCAATCCATTACATTTCTGTTTTTATGCTTATGAACTTGCCCCTAATGGCCATTTGTGGACAGTCCATAATGTTTATTTGATAACACATAATTAATGTGGTTGAATGGCCATTTTTACCTTCCAATTATTTTTTGGAAAATAAAATGTGAAGTTCTGGCAATATTGTAGAGCCAATTTTAGGTTCTCAAAATGAATTCAATTTTTTTTTCTAAGCTCCCAAGGCAGAACCCTCTATACCTCTAGTTTCAGTGAAAATTAATTGTATTTTGCTGTTGTTGTAATCATTGTTTTGTCTATATTGTAGAATGCTGCTGAATATTTTGGTTCTTCATAAAAAAAATACAATGTTTTTCCTTAAAGGAACATATCTGTCATTGTGCAGGTGTTGTGGGTTTACAATAAAAGGTGATGTACTGTCTATATGTCAAGCAGGTCAGTGACATGTACCCATCCTTGAAAATATTTAACATTTTTAGTACCTGTGTGAGAGGAGAGAGAATCAGGAGTTGTTGGTCTACCAAAATCTGGACAAAAAATGAATTGAAGTTCCCCACCAAAGATAACAGGATCATTATTATACATTTGTGCAAGATCTGTGGAATCAGACACGAATTTTAGAGACAGAGTTAAAGGAGACATATAAATTATAAAGGAAGGGATATTTACAACCAATTGTACAATTGAGTTAAACATATATTAACTGTTTATCAGTATATCAAGAGGAATTGTTAAGGGGCGCAGTTTTTTTAATTACATTTTTTTTAAACAGGTCTGGTCTCTATTTAGCAGAGGAGTTGAGGTTCTATACCTTAATGGAAATATAATTCAATTAGAGAGCTATGAGAAAAGTTGAGTGATTTATCCCTGTATGTCATGAGTGATCAGAGAAACAGGAAACTTAAATTATAATGCAAGTAAGCAGGATTAGATGATTCATAAAGGCAACATAAGAGGAAAATTTGGGAAATTATAATATAATTCACAATACACGAGTAAGAATATATGAATAAGAATACAAATAAATTGTCTGTGTAGTAAAGAAAGGGGATAACTGGGAGAAAAAGTTAGAATTTGCTTAGTGTGTGAGAATATGATAAGTCTTGAATTGAAGTATTGAGATAAATAGTTATATTCTTCATATTCTTGCATAGGAGGTGTCCCTTGCATTCAAGAGATTAAAAAGTCCATTTTAATCAGTGGGATTTTTTTTACCTGTGGCACACATGTGGCCTGTTCCAGGCACAATCCTACCTGCTGCATGAAGCCCAGTTCAGGCTGAAGTCTGTCTCTTTGGGGGGGGGGGGGAGCTAGGCTTCTACTGGCTTGCATTATTCTGGGGGTAGAAACTGAATCAATGTGAAAATATATATTTTTGTAGACTGGGGATAACTAATAATGATAATTTAATTTGGTTATGAAATAGTTAACCCCTGAATTGACATAAATAGACCAATAGAGGTAATGTTTCCTTTTCCCCCAAAAGAAAGACTACTTCTGTGAAACGCGTTGGCATATCTGCATTTTTCTGTAGTCTATTAACATGCACAGCCACTACCTGAATCAAGGTGAAGGAGGTTGCGAGATCAAAGAAACTGGTGGGAACATGGATAACAGATCACCAGTGAAGACAGGGAACAAGGAAGTGAAAATACCGGGAATGGTTGGATGATGTTGTATATACCCTTATAATAAGTCTCGCAATAATGTCCCTTATAAGAGTGTATAAATAATGAATAAGTGGATTGGATTGACAAAGTATATGCCAGCACCTCTTAACAAGTGGCTTCAGTGAGAAAACACACACCAGCAGTCTCACTGCAATTGGGATCATTTTTGCATCTCATCATTTGGATTACAAATATGGGAAGAAATCTTTTTTCACCAACATTCATGGCATTTATTATTGTCACATTTGAGTATCAGATTCACTAAATTGGGATTTTGGATTGCAGAATGATTATTGAGTTTTTTTACACTCATCCATGATTGTTTATTCTCCATTAATTCTCTATTTCATCAGTTTCACCTAGTCATAGTGCACCATTAGTATGAAACACAAGAAATTAGTGGATATCACATTATTGGCTTATTTATTGTACATTCCATTCATCATATACAAGAAACAACTTGATTTAAGGAGTTATATAATTGGCCATTATCATCTGAGATTTATTAACTCATTCTGTTCATCCTTTGCTTTTATACATCATTCATTAACCATTTATTCGCTTGTTCATTTGAGGAGTGGATTCACACAATATTTGGGCATCAAAATTTGTGTATTTCTGTACATTATTCACTTATTTTTTGTCACATATCATTCATTTAATTTTTTTTCCTGGTTTTCATTTTTTGTTATTTATTTAATATACAGATTATGGGGTATGAGGTGTCATTGGGACGGTGTTCCCACAAAGTGATTACGTTTATTATTTATGTTTCATTATACTGCAGCTGCAGTTTTGCAGAGTGAGATTTTTCTTAGTGTACAGTGTTTTTAATAAACATATTGAATGCTATACATTGTTATTTGCTCCTTATGTCACCAGATCTGATATTTATTAGTAGTTATTAGGTGCTTCTAACTAATTACATTTTTTTTAACCCCGGGGGGGGGAAGTGTTAATTTGTTATAGCAGCATTTTACTTCATCCATTTGTATTCCCTTCATTGTTGGACCTAAGTAATTTTTTATTGTTTAATCTAGGAACTAAATCAGTGTCTGGCCTTGGGTGCATTTTCTCCCCGAACCACTGCTTTTATTATACATTTGGGATGTTGGATGCTGTGAAAACAGTGGTAGGAAATATAGTGTAGTTCAGTTATGCCTCCTCTTGTACAATGAATGAGAGCTCCATTCTGTGAATGACTTACTGTGGCTGACTACTCAAAATGTTGTGTTGAGGAGCTTGGTCTCTTCCTTCAAGCTAGCAAGCAGAAGAAGACAGCAGACAATTTATCTTCCTCTTTTCCATTGCACCCCATATCACAGGGTGACTACCTGTATTGCCTTTGCTGCTGAACACTTTAAAAAACAAGACCTTGGAGGTTTTTCTGGGTCCTACTAAGAGGTACGTAGCCAACACCAGACACTTTTTGGATTTGTGGGGACTATGCACCAGGACATGACCTCCATCATGGGTGGAGTTTTGTCCCAGGGCCTGCCAGAAGAGTCATGGATACAGGGTAGGTTTGATGTGAGTATCAAACACTGGCTCTCTGGGCAACTGTGCCATTCACATTATGATAGGAGAGGGAGTGTGTGGCAAGGGGAGAACACCCAGCTTCTGTAAACTTCTAACTTTAGGTTAGCTCTTCCATGTTGCCATCATATCTCAGTACTTTAAACTCACCAAATCTAATGTCCATTGGAGAGTAGGTTGTACAGGTAAAAGAATTGGCAATTGATTCTCTACCCCTGATCCAGTTGTGCATGATGACAAAGGAGCAGTTTTGCAATATCAAGGACCAGGGATGAGGCTTTTAAAAAAATATTGAACCGTATGCACAGTATCCTTGCTTCTTTTTTGCCTTTCTATTTTTCTATTGTATCACCAATACCTTTCTTTCATGTTTCTCCCAACCAATCTTTGTCAGTTTTCCATCTGCAACTCTCCTTAATATACCTCTTGCCAATGTCTCTATATTCCTCCTGCTGCCCTCACTGTGTTAATTGTCTATGTTCACTGCAGATTAACCCCCTACTCCTTATTCCACACTCCTTCCTTTTCTACTCTTTTATGCCTACTGCAGCTCTCACCATTATCCCTTATGTCACACCTGTATAGGTTTTTCAGATTTTCCACTCCCTTATCCCCTCCATAGCTACTACCACTCTTTTATCTATGCCCATTGCAGCTAGGCACCCCTTACCCCTCCTCATCCCACTCTGACTGGAGGCAAGCAGAAGGGAATTGTAGGGTAACTGAGGCAAGAAGAGGATATTGGGGGTGATTCATGGCAGGCAGGTGATGTTGGGGTGATTAAATGTAGTTAGGGGTGGTGGAGTAATTGGAGGAAGGTAAGGGATGGTGCGTTATTTGGAGGCAGTCACCAAGGCAGGATGATTGTATGAGTAGTGACAGTGGATGGTGGGGTGATTGGATGCAGGGGATGGTTTGATGTCCCTGATACACAGGTTTACTACCGTCTTATATAAGCCCCTTTCACATGGAAGAGGACAGTGCACTGATGAAGAAACAATGCTGTTCTATGGTGCCTTTCACATTTATGACTTTCATCTCATGTGAACACACCAAAGCTGACAGTGGAATACAGTAAAGATGCATCAAGGAAGGTCTGCACAGTGGGTTCTAAGGGCGACTACAGACCTCTTACATGAGCTACACTGGAGGTTGTGATGCTCATTGCAAAATCCAGTGAACTGCCAAACCATGCTGGCATCAGCACTGGCTGATGCTCATGTGGGATGATGGTCAGATGCCCCACCATTTTGAGACTGGCAATAGAATGCAGGAAAAGGTATGAATGAAAACGGTAGTGAGTTTTCTAGCAGGGGCCTTCTACAGTTCTGTCATCCATGTGAAGAGCTCATAAATCTCCAGTCCGGAAAGTAATGACTCTAATTTCAATATACTATTGTTTATTGTTATAAAAGAACATATAAATGTAGCCTATTTACTGTACATTTTTTCAAAATTGATGGAGAATTCTTGATACAGTCTCATGCTATTTAGGTTCAGTGGTGAGATGTAACTAGCTTTACATTTGTGCACACACTTCAGCAACTTGGTTACAACAGAGATCAATGGGATTATCATTGCTTTTAGAAAAACCTGTCACTTAAAATGAATGGGGTTATGCCAGTTTTAAATGGCTGACTGGAATGTGGAAGAAACACTGGGAAATTCCATTTGCACAGTTATTTACCTGTGCTGTTCCTAGGTTGCCCTAGTGATCTCATCATTGTGGAGATACAGGGTGTGAGTGTTTGCAGTCCCATGGGGGCATTAACCATCCATGCTTTGCCAAGTCTGCCTTTATTGATTGGCTCATTGAGATGAGCATTGCAGCAATTCAATCGGATCTGCACAGTGGTCCATAGGTTAAAATACAGATCTCCTAATCTTTAATGTATTTTGTGTAGAACACAGTAATGATGTAGCATGCTGGGTTCAACAGAGACACTCGAGATGATAGTTGATGATAAAAACAGTCAAATTGACAGCAAGCTGTTTTATTTAAAGTTTATGATTGAGTGATTATAGTATAATTATAAATGCACCAAGACAGCATTGATAAACATTCATTCTTTCACACTAGATCACTAAAATCTAATCAAAACTTTCTTTTCTAAAGCATGTGTATAAAGTTGTGTTCTTGTTTTATGCAGCAGTTGATTAATAACTTTTGTTTTTGTACCTTGTTATGAGAGACAATATGGAAAATGTCATTTATTGAGGTTAGAACTCATCTATTCAGAAAGACTGTTATCTCTGACAATTTACAGACATTAATGCACTATCTCTTATAAGACCCTTATCAAGCTTGCTTATATATGCCCTACCCAAGGCATATTGATATTGATATTATAACATCTATACCAGGGTTGGAAATCATTGGCTCTCCAGCTAATGATGACAACAACGCCTATCATTCTCAAACAGCCAACAAATGCGATGGAAGTTGTTGTTCCTCACCACAGGTGATTTAAAGGTTGCCCGTACTTGTACTATACACAATAACTATATTTTACCACTATCTTGGAGTATACACAATTCAAATGTATATAATGCCATTTTATGTTTAGGTTTTAGTGTTACTTCAAAATCTGATAAAGTACAATATCTCGACTGTGGATCAAGGTGGTTTCCTGTCTTTGTTAAGAGCATAAGAAGTAAACTTGGCTACATCAGTATATTATGCAAAGTGAGATAGCTTTTTTTATTTTATTTTGCAGTGCAGTTACTAAATACAAATGAGCACAATTAACCTATTTAGTAATCAGCAAAAGAGGATTTTAGTGAACTTACCCGTAAATCCTTTTCACTTGATCTACATGGAACACAGGAACCATGGAGTAAAGTTCCCTCCTCTAAAGGGCAGAGCTCTCAAAAAAAGCAGGTGGAGAGTCTCCTCTTCCCTCCAGCTTTACCCCTCCACCCCTCAGCGTAAAAGCATAGCAAAGTACATAATGAAACAAAAGTGAGAAGAATGCAGACCCCAAAAAGGACTCTTCTGTCTGGGGAATTAAATCACATGGATTTTTCTGTGTGGGGAGAAATGAGAAAATGATTTAACTGTAAGTTCACTGAAATCCTCTTTTCTCTTCTGTTCAATATGGAACATGGGAAAAAAGCATCCACCAAGATTCGTGAGGGTGGAATAAGAGAAAAACACTCAACTGTAGATCAATATTCCACAGGACTAAATGTCACAATATAAACCTAAGTTGTCAACAGACACCAAACCTGCAACCAAGCAACTTAACAAGAAAAGGGTTCTGCCTGATTCCAGAATCACAAAGCTGAAAGATGCTGAGGGCACATCTTGGACAGAACACCACTAGTAGAGCAGAGAGCAGATGACAGGTCTTAGGCAACTAAGACTTCCTAGCCTAGACAATAGTGGAAATGTCAGCATCAGAAAGGCCCTTCTTCTTCTAGATGGGGGTTTCAAGACCTATGATGACAACGCCAACCTTTCAGCCTGTGGATAACAAGGTTGACCCTGGGTCAGGAAATCTGGCCTTAGAGGGAGGTGAAATGGCTCTTTGATGTACAGATTGAGAAGGTCCGAGAATCAAGCCCGAAGGGACTAAAAGGGGGCAATCATAATTACTTGAGTATTCTCCATCTTTTTCTTCCTCAGCACCCAGGGAATCAAGGGGAGCGGTGGAAACACATATGCCAGATGAAGGTTCCATGGAATGGACATCTTATCCATAGCAAGTGCTAGAATGCTAATTTTCTTCTATTTCAACTGCGAAATTCCTACATATGATTTTTCAACTTTTGGTAACATTTTTTTATTATTTTTGTTCAGCATAATATATTAATCATACTAATGATAATAAAACAGTATACAATTATTTTCAAAAGGTAAGTTTTTAACACTGCGATTTTCAGAAATCACTTGGATGCTAAAGACATCTCAACTCTTCTATTCATTGCTTGTTGAAAAGTTTTATAGCATCTAATAAGTTAACAATTTGTTTCAAAAAGCATTAGAAAAACATTGGTACATTTGTTACCCGCGATACTTGGAATAAATAAATTATTTATTTGTGTAATTGAGCTACAATTGACAAATTAATATATGCTTACTTCTCCAGCCTTGTACACTAATAGGGTGGTAGAGCTAGTAATTCTGACAAAATAGACCTATACGGCCTGAAAAGATAATGAGGGTAGTGTAAGGGTGCTGTAATGATAGAGGAGGACACTGGGGTCACAAAAAGCTTTTTCTGTTATGGGGTAATATCATTTATTTACTAGCCAATCACAGTACACCTGACTCACAGTGCTTAACCCTTTGAGTGCCAGAGAGGTATCTAGTGCACTGCAGCTCAATGCATTGGATGCCGTTCCAGCACTCAAAGGGTTAAGAAACAGACTGAGCCTTATCTCCTTGTCAGCTTTTTAGTTCACTGCAAATATCTAAATTAATACCATACAATTATTATATATTTGAACCCCGCTTCTTTAAGTATTGCCGAATTACATGTTTTCATATTAATAATCTTACCATGTATATAAATCCAATTTTATCACATTGCTGTTTAGTTACATATTACTATTATAAGAGGGTCTTACTTGAAAGCATATCTATATGCGCCAGTGACATCAGTTTTCCTAATCCCTGAAAATTATTTTTACTGTAGTTAGTAGAATAAAAATTATATAAAACGGTTTCTTTTGTACTTCCACCTTTCTACGACATGCCGTATTTCAATGATACCATAAGTTTTTTTTATGCAGTTCCCAATTTTAGGAGGTTTTTACTGAATGTCAGTTAATGTACTGATGGTTGGTAATCCATCTAGTAATATATATATATATATATAATATATATATATATATATATATATATATATATATATATATATATATATATATATATAATATAGATTTCTGAATCTGTAATACTTTCATTTTTGGGAATGTCAAAATTGATCTTTTGGAAACAACAGTGAAATGTATATGGTTTATTCAAAACTGCAAATCTAACAATAGCTGAGTTGTAAACAGTTCAAATGTTCTCAAATAAAAATAATAACAATAATCAAAATAATGTCTCAAAATAATATATTTTATGTGTGACTTAACCAGAAAAAAAAAATGTATGAAATAATGAAGCTTTTTCACCCCAGCTCCTTATAATCACAATATATGCCACCTGACCCCCTTCCCTATTATATGTTGGTCCTTGCTACAGCCATACAGGGAGAGCAGACAGAAATGATATTAACTGAGCCTGCTTGCTTTGTTGTTCGCAAGGGTTAGCTTCCACATTTCAATTTCTTGCTACAATATGACTCAGGACGAAAGCCTCGTTATGAGGATGTTCCAGTGCAGCAGCTCTGTCTGCATGCACTACCTCTGCTTCTATCGGGCCTTTGTCAGTTTAATATTCCACGCTTGTGATGCAGTGTGTGGGGGGGGAGCTAACCGAGCTTAAGGAAATGTCTACGGTCATGTTTTATGCATTCATAATAGCTCATTTACTGTCTTTTTGAAGTTTATATATTAATTTAGACTTCTGATAAATTTCCTTGTCAATTCCTATTTATGTTTAATTATGCTGTTGTTGTACAATTGCTTTTAGAATTATAGCTTGTGATCTACGGTCTGCAAAGCTCTTTACATAATCCTCAGCCTTGCATATTCTTTGTTTTGTTTTAATAACCAGGCAAATATAACCCTTCTATTTTTAATTCTTACAGATTTAATTCAAATGCGGGTATCTGGCTCATTGTATAATCTAAAATCTGGGTATTTTGCATTATGCTTTTTTTTTTTTTTTTTTTTTACATTGCTATGGTTACAACACTCAGGTATTACTTATCATGTGCAAGCCAATAGCAGAGCAATTTCCCTTCTTCCTTACAAATGTGTCATTCACCTGCTCGCTTAGAATTCACTGCCTGCCTTAACTCCTTCAGTACCGGAGTAGAGGAGTGTCCAAGGCACTGTGTAATGGATACCTCTCTGACACACGAAAGTTTAATCTTTCCCTTTCTATTAACATTAAATTGAATCACTTTAGTAATATTATTTGAGAAATGCAAAAACGTATAAAAATATAATTTCTAAACTAAATTAACAAGGAAGGATATTGTATTTCAGTAAAATAGTGTAAACATTATTTTTTAATATATTTTCAGACCAAAGATCATGTAAATTATATATAAATCAAATATTATTCATTACATTTTAGTTTAAATAAGCATAATACATTTTTGGTAATGAAAAGCCGTAACTAACATTGATTTTCACTTGAACCGACTGTCATATTTTGCTGTACCAGAATATCTGTCTTTGGCAGCTGTATTATAATAAAACAATATATTAATTCAGTTGTAGCAATAAGTGGATTTGTGTGATGAAGAATCATATTTACTCTCTAAATCCACCTTGATGTGGCTGGGTTTTACTTGTAGGTATCAAGATAAACTGAGGAAATGATCAGTTCCCTGTGTTAAACAGGGATTTCTATTTGGTTATTAGCTATAGCATTTGTTGCTTTTAAATATATTGCTATTCGGACTGAATGTTATTCATCCATCTATTAAACCTTTGAATGCCTGAGAGTGAATTGGATACCTCTCTTGCACTCAAAGGGTTAGCCTTTAAAGGAACAAAGGAGCATGCCACACATTGTGTTGTGCAGACCTCAGATCCTTAAAGGGTTAAATAACTGCTGGTATACTTTTAAAGGCTGATGTGCAAAGAAGACCTGGAGAAATTCTGCAGTAAATCAACAGCATCATAGAGGAGAAATACATTTTTCCCATTCACTTAACCATTTGAGTGTGTTGCAATGCACTGGATACCTCTCCAGCACTTCAAGGGTTAAATGGAGCTTGTAACCCACGTAATGAAAAGAGGTCTTAATACATTTAAAAGCAATGCATTGGAGACGTCTTGAACATTAACCCTTTGCGTGCCCGAGGGGTACAGAATGCTACCCCTCTGGCACTCAAAGGGTTAAATTTATTAAACGCTCAATTTAAATAAATGGGAACTGGTATTTGTGCCCTATGGTGCTACTGGTTTGTCCGAGAATTGCTAACGTTTTTCTTCGTACACGGCCTTAGTGAGGGATATGTACAAACAGACTTTTACCGTAAAATCAGTACAACGACCCTTTTATGCCCTACACGTGAATATCTGCTAAACATTTTTACTTGGAAAACAGTGCCTGCTTTGCACAGCAGGGGGCAGGCAATGTGGGAGTGTATGAGCATTTCAGGGGTGGGTAGTTCAGGAGTGTATGGATATTTCAAGGGTGGGTAGTGCAGAAGTGTATGGGCATTTCAAGGGTGGGTAGTGCCGGAGTGTATGGGACTTCAGCAATGGGTAGTGTGTTATTGCATAGACATGGGCAATGAAGGAGTGTCTGGACATGTCAAGGCCTGACAGTCAAAATGTGTATAGGTATTTCAGGGACGGGCAGTGAAGGAGTGTTTGGATATTTAAAGAGAAGGCAGCAAAGGAGTGTGTGGGCATTTCATGGACTGGCAGGGAAGAGTGTATGGGCATTTCAGGGGTGGGCATTGACGGAGTATATGGACATTTCAGGGAGGGCAGTGAAGGAGTGTATGGGCATTTCAGGGGTGGGCATTGAAGGCGTATATGGGCATTTCAGGGGTGGGCACTGAAGGAAAGTTTGGATATTTCAAAGGCTGGCAGTGAAGGAGTATATGGGCATTTCAAGGGTGGGCAATGAAGGAATATGTGGGTATTTCAAAGGCTGGAAGTGAGATAGTGTAAGCGCATTTCACAGATGGGCAGTGTGTGACTATTGTGTATTTCAAGGGCAGGCAGTGAAAGAGTGTTATGGGCATTTGAGGATGTGCTTTTTCTCTGTGTCTTGTCTTATACAGAGGTTATCAATGTGAATGTTTTACCTTTTATTACACCTGCTATGGGGTATCGTTAGGGATTACTAACATTATTTGTATTTTCTGGTGGAGTTGTGCGTTCTAACATGTACTAAGGTGTCTGTACAAAAGAACAATTTCAGGTGGTCTATTTAAAAGCCTACAAATTAGTGCAGTAAGTGGTGGATTCATATGTTTACATTTATTTATTTGGTTAACTGTGACATCAGCAGAAAATCAAATATGAAAACAAGGAGGGTGATGCACTTAGAGTAATTGTATTTATTCTGGAGCAAATCAACTACAACATCGCAGGCAAATTATAACAAAAATATCCCATTAATTTGAATGAGGATCTTAAACCCTTTAATGCTTGATGTCACCAATAAATTTGATGGAAACCTCTTTAGAATCCAAGGGGTTAAAGGCCCCATCTATATCAATGGGAATTTCAAGTGGTTTTATTTATGCCCCCTGGTACAATTGGTATGCTGCAGAATTACTCAAATAATCCACACCAGATTCGATATGTTTATAGTTGGCAGAACCACGGCTGGTGCAAGTGTAATTTTCATTCGAGCTGAGCTACCAGATTGCTTCTCTCGTAAATTAATCTGTTATGACCGATCAATTTAACTCCTTGAGTACCAGAGGGGTACACAATGCATTGCAAGACAATACGTTGCGGACCCCTCTGGCATGCAAAGGGTTAACCTTTTGCGCAGCAGAGAGGGTATCCAATGCATTGCTCCACAATTAGTAACCTCTCCCCCACAGGATTCAGGAGGTTAACCCTTTGAGTGTCAGAGGGGGACAAAGCACATTGCTTTGCAATGCGTTGCATCCCCCTTTGGCACTCAAAGGATTAAGAGTTTTCAGAAATAAACAGTGCCTTATCATTACAATTTCCGTAACAATCACATTTATTTTGATTGAAAATTCTATATTTTGGTTGAAAATTCTAATCCTGAAAAAAATATCCCACTGCTATGCTAATTCTTCAGTCTTAGAAAGCTGCTTAATAAAATCCATCAAACAGAAATAGGTGCAAAATTGGGGCAAACCATCTCCACTATAGGAGACGAGTAAAAATTCCCCCCCAAATCCCATTGATTTGAATGGGGTTTTTAACCCCTCGAATGTCAGAGAGGTCTCCAATGCATTTCAGCTGTGTCCTGGCTGGAAAAGATAGACCTTCCTACATTCCACTAAAGCCCTAACAACCCAGGACAGATAAATTAACACATGAATTCCATTTGCTTTCACGTAGACTAAATATCATGTCATGGAAAGGGGGTGGGGGTGGCAGTATAACCCCTTAAGGACCCTTCACGGTTCTGGCACGTCATGGGTTGGGGAGCCATAAGGACCCATGACATGCCAGGACTGCTGTTCGAGGAGCCCTGAATTGGATTCTGAAAAAAAAACCAACAGTCCGTGGCCCTTAAGAGCCCGCCAGGTGAGTGATCGGCCGGTCCTTAAGGGGTTAATAATCCAATAAAAAATAAGTTACTGAAACATCTCCATAAACTGAACATTCACATAGGTTCACTACTAGAGATACATAAAAAAAGAAAAGCAGCGTTTGGCACCCTCGATCACCTCAGGGGAAAGGGGGTGACTATCATCAAAAAAGAAAAATTTAATTTTCAGTTAACTGACACCAAATGACGATACCTTATAATGATGATACCTTATAATCAACTGTGTGATAGATAATATGTGAATTCTATTTGCCCACAGCAACCCAAATCTCTGTTTCTTTACATTCATTCTCAAAAACGTTATACCGTTCAATTCCTTGCATCTTAAATTAGGTGGAGAGTTTAATTGTATGGCAGACTCATCCTATATAATTATTCGCTAAGTGTGTGTTTGTCAGAAGCTGTAATGAGCAGTAGAGACGGCTGCACGCACTGCAGTAATGCGCAGTACAGACTGCCTGTGCCACGGCTGATAAAGGAGTGGGGCTCGGAATTCAGACCGTACTTCGGTGCGCAGAGAGGACTATGGTGTGAATTCGGAGCGCCCCACTCCGTATCAGCCGTGGCGCAGGCAGTCTGTACTGTGCATGACTGCACAGCGGCCTTTGCTGGGTGGCACTGTGGCCCGTGTACCCAGGCTCTTCATCTAGTTAATAGATAAAAGCAAATACAGCAGATCCACACAAAAGAACAAACAAAATAAAGAAAAAGCCCTAATTAAATTGATGGGACATTTTATATGTCCTCTGTGGGACAGCCGGTTTCTCTACTACCTTTCCTGTTTTCTACTACTGTGCAGATATTTCTGGGACAAAAATGGCATACTCTGCAAAAAAATAATAAAAAACCCTTAGTTGAGCATCAAAACTCAGTCGACTTTACAAAATCATAAAGAAACCAACAAGACATCCGGTCTCCTAGTCTTTATGCATTGTAATTTGCAGCCCTTTAGGTAGAATAGTAAAATATTACATTTATGTCTTGCTACACTTTCTTTCCTGCTCAGTGTAAAATTGTGTTCATGGAAAATTTATGGCAGGAACTGTGAAAAACTAGGTGCTAGGTAAATCTGACAACATTTACACAACTGTAATTATGTGAAAGAAAATAGCAAAAGTTTCCACAACCTAGCAGAGAGGAAAGGCCAACAAGTGTATCCACATCTCACACAAGTTCAGTCTTGTCTGCTGCGTTTATAGTTCCCTCAGTGATGCTAAGGCACATATGCAAATGATTACTCTGAGTGTGTCACTTCTAGGTCTTTAGCTCGTCAGGGACTGTCCCAGAGCATTTGTCTACTGCACTATACTCATGCATTCTTGTCAGCGGAAAAAGAACGAGAGAGAGATAGAGACACTGTTTAACTAAACAGTTCAAAACTATCAAGATAATTAAATAGAGAGAAGGGTTTGCTGAAAGAGAGAAAAAAGGGGAAGGAAGAGAAAAGGGGATGGGGAGAGGGGGACTAGTTAATTAAACAGCTCATAAAACCATCAAGATCATATATACTAAGAGACTGATTTAATCAGAAGGACTGGAACAATTCAGGAACAAACCAGCTGCACCATAGGGGATGAATAAAAATTTCCACTGATATAAGTATAACTTTTAACTCCTTGATTGCTAGAGTGACCTAGAGTGATCTCCAAAACATTTGCAATGCGTTATAGACTCCTATAGGCTTCATGTGACTAAAACTCTGATGTAAATTAATGAGAATTTTGTGAATTTTTATTAATTCCCAATGCAGTTGTCTTGCTCCAGATTCACTCAGTTTGTTCTTATTAAAGCAGCCTCTATAACATATGTACAGCCTCTATAACATATGTACAGCCTCTATAACATATATACAGCCTCTATAATATATGTACAGCCTCTATAACATATGTACAGCCTCTATAACATATGTACAGCCTCTATAATATATGTACAGCCTCTACAATATATGTACAGCCTCTATAACATATGTACAGCCTCTATAATATATGTACAGCCTCTATAACATATGTTCAGCCTCTATAATATATGTACAGCCTCTATAACGTACGTACAGCCTCTGTAAAGTATGTACAGCCTCTATAACATATGTACATCCTCTATAACGTACGTACAGACTCTGTAACATATGTACAGCCTCTATAACATATGTACAGCCTCTATAATATATGTACAGCCTCTATAACATATGTACAGCCTCTATAATATATGTACAGCCTCTATAACATACGTACAGCCGCTGTAACGTATGTACACCCTCTATAACATGTACAGCCTCTATAACATATGTACATCCTCTATAAATACGTACAGACTCTGTAACGTATGTACAGCCTCTATAACATATGTACAGCCTCTGTAATGTATGTACAACCTCTATAACATATGTACAGCCTCTATAATATATGTACAGCCTCTATAACATATGTACAGCCTCTATAACGTATGTGCACCATCTATAACATATGTACAGCCCCTATAACGCATGTACAGCCTCTATAATGTATTTACACCCTCTATAATATATGTACACCCTCTATAAAGTATGTACAGCCTCTATAGTGTATGCACAGCCTCTATAATGTATGTATAGCCTCTATAATGTGTACACCCTCTATAACATATGTACACACTCTATAACGTGTGTACAGCCTCTATAACAAATGTACAGTCTCTATAACATATGTACAGCCTCTATAACCCCTTGAGGACTGGTGCGTGCATGCGCGGCCGGCACTTGATGACCACGGGGCTTTTTTTATTTTTTTACTTCCGGTTCAGGGCTCCCGGAGTGGCATGCAGCTGCACCGGGAGCCCTGAACTCTGACGTGCCAGGAAGTCACTGGTCCTTAAGTGCCGGACCGCCATGATGGTCCTGACACATCAGTGGATGCGAAGGGGTTAATATATGTACAGCCTCTACAACGTATGTACAGCATCTATAGCATATGTACATTCTCTTTAAAATGTGTACAACCTCTATAACATATGTACAGTCTCTATAACACATGTACAGCCTCTATAATACATGTACAGTCTTCCACATGGTGTCGCACAGAGATGTAATAGCTAGGATGTTATTTATGTATAGATGCATTTAGACATTTTCATTCTGTCCTTTTTACGTTGTATGATACACTGTTGTTTATATATTTGTAGCATTTGATAGCATCATTAAACACTTGTTTTTATAATCCATCACAATAAAATCCTTCTGCCCTCATTGCTATTTTTTAATATTGCTCCACTGGGAAGAAATAAGCTAGTTATTGATTACCAGGGAAGCACAAAGCGAGGTCATACTCTCATGCGATGTCACCAGAAGGCACATGAATTTTTGTAAGCTGTCCAGGTCAGGGATCACCTTCCCTAGTCTTCTTATGCTTGATTCATTTTATGCAATTATTTATTTTACATATGGTGTCCTTTACACTTATTGCACTTCTCATTTATATCCCTTTTACTGCACTGCCCCACTTACAAAAGAGATATACAAAGTAATATATATATATATTTCACTATCGAATGTATTTGTTCCATGCAGGTTCATTTAAATGGGAGAAAACACTAAATACACCAGAGGTTCGAAAAGTCAAGAAAAACAATAGCAGGCAGTGTTTTCTAAGGCAGTTCTAGGAAGAATTTGAGCAATTCTGGGGCAAACCAATACACCACAGGGGGCAAACAAAAATTACCATTAATTTAAATGGGGCCTTTGAACCCTTGTGAAGCAATGTATCTGAGATCTCCCTCACATTCAAGGAATTGAAAGGCCCATGTAAGTTACAAATGGGAATTTTTATTTGTCCCCTATGGTTCAGGTGGTTTGCAATAGATTTACTCCAGTTCTTCTTAGTACACCATTCTCAGAGATTCAAGATCTGTGGTGGGGGAGATGCACTAAAGCTTGATAAAGAGGTGATAAAGCAGAGATGACTTCTCCAGTGATATCACTTCTCCATTTCCTATGTTATTCTATGGAGCCTGTGCACTAAGATTTCTTCAACTTTGGCGATCTTATTACATCGGCTGTATAGAATTACATAGGAAATGGAGAAGTGATATCACTGATGAAGTCATTTCTGCTTTATCACCTCTTTATCATCCTTTAGTGCATCTCCCTGAAAGAGTTGCCCAACACAGATCTTGAACCTCTGAGAGTGTATAACCCTCTTTGTGTGCTAGTGCCACAGTTAGAGGGAATTTGGGTGAGGGGACAGAACAGTTATCTTATGCACAATCCACATATACTCTCTCACATACACATACACTTACACACACTCAAGTACACTCCCATGCACTCAGAGACACATACACACACACACACACTAGCATTTTTTTTATAAAGAAAAAAATAATATGCAAATCCTTACTTTACCACTGAAGCTCATGAGTACCCCACATAGTGATTCGACTTGTCTCTTTAGAAATGCCCCATAATGATCTCGAATGGATTAGTATGATGCTATGCGGGTCACATCTAGTTGATCAGCGGGCCCTAATTTGCCCACCTCTGTTCTAGATGTAATGCTGCTTTCAGATGCAATATTCAGTGCTAGAATCTGCTTAGATAAATCTAAAATGAAAACAAATAAAGAAACAAACATAAAAAAATAAACAACAGCAAAAAGAAACAACCCTTAAGCACACACTATTTGCTAACATCAATAAGTATCTTATCGCTGAAGAAAAATATATTAATAACATCAGTTTTAAATAAATAAAAAATAAACAAATGTTAAATTACATATATAATTACCATGATTTTTTGTATGTATGTATTTTACAGTTTAAAAGAATGTTCATTCTGATGTTTTACAACAAAGCAATATAAATACAGTACATTTTCAAAAAGTGCTGTTTTATTTTATAAACATTCCTTTTTAAATAATTCTGCTAAAAGTGAATTTAAATACATATCACTTTTTCAGACAGTCATTTCTTGAACATAGTGACCTCAGAGCTTTTGCATAAGACCTCATAATACATATACAAGAGAAATGCCCATATTTATAATATAAAATAATATAAAATATAACTGAAGTTATTCTGGAGTAAACCAACTGCACCACAGGGGACAAATACAAATTCCTAAATTCCCACATACCTGAATAGTGATTTCTAACCCCTTGAATTCTATAATGAACTTGGTTTCCCCCAGAATAACTCCAGTGTGCTTTTAGAAATATGGGCCAAGGTGTCTACTCACAGATTTTGTAGGTAACAAAAAATTAAAACCAAGATGAGAAAAGCAAGATAGAATAGAATGAAAAGAGGTTACGGAAAGAAAAAAAATGCTATAATCACTACTGTATGTTTGGAGAGCATATTTCCATTCATATCCATCATTAACCAATGTAAATAATCAGTAGGAGACATTAAACAGGGGGCAGACAATTACACTGTTAATGGACTACATATGATGACATCATTCTCATCTGGGCTACAAATTTCCCACTCTGCCATTAACTCCTCTGGACCTCAAGATGTTAACTAGTCTGGTTGATTATTGCATTGTTTATTAACCACTTAAATCAAGGGAAGCAACTTTGGCTATCCAACCGCTGGAGACTACAACTCCCATTATCCCAAACCAACCAGTAGGAGTTTTAGGCTCCATCATCCCCATATGTATGGTGATGTGTGTATGTGTGTCAGAGCCCTATTTTCAAAAGAAAAGTGGGACAAACCAACTGCACTATGAGGAGAACTACAAATTCCCACTAATTTAAATTGGGTTTTTAATCCCTTTGAGTCCTCCAAATGTCCATCGATTTAAATGGAGCTTTTAATCCCTTGAATGGTAGAGGAGTCTCCAGTACATTTCTTTGCAATGTGTTCATGACCTCTCTGGCATTTAAGGGGTTAAACACACAATTTAAATCAATGGAAATTTGGGGACTTTTTCTGCATTCCTGATGGTGCTCTTGGCTTGCTCCACGTTTCTTTTGAAAAATACTGTTCTTTGAATGCTGGAGGGGTACACATTGCATTGTACCTCAAAGGGTTAAATGCTAGAAAGGAGTCTGCAGCATTGCTATGCAACCTCCAAATTGGAAAAGTTACCTTTTTTGAGAATTTGCTTGCTCTGTATGGAGAGTTTTACATTTTGTCAGTGATATCCAACAAATTAATCCTTTGAGTGCCAGTGAGGTATGCAGTGCATTGGCACACAAAGGGATAAAGGACAATACATCACTGTACTGCTAATGAATATATAACTTTGGATGCAAATCCACAGGTTAAGTACATCTTTTACTTCTTCTTATTCAGTCAGATTACACGGTTTTATTAAATGACAAATTCAGAGAAGTCCGGTGTGCCACATGTATAAAGTAATTGTGGAGTAATTCTGGGATAAACCAAAGTACAGGTGCAGTTGGCTAGAACTGCTTCAGTTTGCCCTATGATATCTGCCTCTCTATGGACCATACACACAAAGACTAACATGGAGCAGTTCTGGGGCAAACCAATTGCACTACAGTGAACAAATAGACATTTCCCAATTAAACTATGCTTTAAATCCCTCCAGTGCTAGATGTCTCCTAGCCAGTGCTTGAAAAAAGTTGGATAGCTCACTAGAATTCAGGGGTTAAAAATCCCCATTTAACCAATGGGATATTTTATTTGTCCCCCTCCGGTGCAGTTGGCTTGCCCGATGATGTCTCCATGTTTTCTTTGTGCACGAGCCATAGAGAGGCACATTTAACAAGGAAAAAACAGAAGTAACTCTTGTACAACTCAACTGCACCATGGGTTAAATAATAAATACTTGTATTGATTAAATAGGGGGTTTATGTCCTTGAATTCTAGAGTGCTCGTCAATGCCCTGATTTGCAATGCACTGCAGAACTTGTATCATTCAAGTGGTTAAAAGTCCCACTTAATTACTGAGATTTGAACAATGTTTGTTTGTCCTCTAAGGTGCAGTTGGTTTGTTCCATCATTGCTCCATTTCGTCTTAGTACAGCAGCCTCAAAGTGTTATAATTCCCTGGTCTGACATTGATACAGGCTCTACATGTAATGCACTGCAGCAGACCTTAATGAATGTTGGCGCATGATTTCTCACAGGCAGCAATTTAAAGCCTCTGTCACACTTAATTAAGATTCTAGTTTTTTGTTTTACAAACTGCCTATGCTTTGTTTTGTCGTTATATAATCACAAAATACATTCTGCAACCTAAGAGGTATTTGTGATTCTTTTAAAAATATAGTTATCATGTTAATTTTAAACCCTTTTATAATGTTTCATTTTCTTCAAAATTTCAAATCACTGGGGTGAATTCTATTTGGGGGGCTCACTTATTCTTAATTTTAAGAAGCGGTCAAGGAGATTATAGGACATTAACAAGAAAGAGTTGCAAGAATTCTCTATTCATAATTAAGGATAGGTTGAAATAATATTTTAAAAAACATTAATATTAAGATGAGGTTTGCATAAATGATTGACATTGCAGCATGAATTTTACTGTTGCATAATCTCTCCCTACTAATCTAACATATAAAAGATGTGCACAATTAGTGTTATTAGCTCAAATATATGAATTAACAAATTGAAATAAATTAAATCATTATTATCTATTTCATTGTCATTGGGCAGTGTGAACAAAAAGGTTATACAAGTATGGGCTGGATTCAAATGCAGGAGATAAATGTTAACTCCCGTTTCATCAAAAGTTTTCCTATCCAAGTCTATGGGAATACCTGGAGATAAAATTAGCAACTGTAGTTGAATCCAGCCCTAGATCTTGTGGGACAGGGATGAAGATAAAAATTGTTAACTAAAATAGGATCACAAAAATAGTAAATTAGAAAATTAGTAAATATGAGCTGTCTTCTAAAAATTACAAATTTTAGTTACAATACAATATCTCTTTAACCTGTTGAGTCCCCTCTGGCACGCAAAGGGTTACAACACTTGTGGTTTATTTTATTTCTGTAGGAATGCAAAAAATGTAAATGAGACCTATGTGCAATAAATAATACATGTCAAGCAGTTCTTTATTACACATTAAAAACCAGTCAGCAATGTGCACTGTTGCATACTTTTACAACAGCTTAAGAAAGACTTAGAAATGACAGCTCACATGTAATTTCCCCTTTAATTAATGCAAATTGTGGGTGTGTTTATACAACGAGCATAACAGCTTGCATATCATTTAAATTGAATGTGTACTTATAGTTTATATGGATCAAATGTGAAAAAAGCACAGGTTTTTTTTTGTAGAAATAGTCTGAAATGTAATTGCGTTCCTTATTCCTTTAATAGAAATATATATTTAGCCCTTTCAGCGCCTGAGAGATATCACACAATGCATTGTAACACAATGACTAGCTACCTCTCTGTCACTTACAGGGCTTAATAATAAAACGTTACATATTATTTAAGTGATAAGAGCAAACTGGAAAAACTCATTTTTCTTAACTGTTTAAAGACCAGAAAGGTGTGCCGTGTATTGCTTCGCAATGCGCTGTACTTTCCTTTGTTCCTTAAAGTGGTAGGAACAATCCAATAGTAAACATTTTCATTTAACTGATAAAGCACCAAGAGCCATATTCAGTAAACTAAAGGGGTTCGATTCTGCTTTAAATTATCTGCCTTATAGAGGAGAAAGAGAAATGCCCTAAATTCCCATTGATTTAAATGGGGATTTAAACCTGTTAAAAGCTAGAAAGATTTCCAGTGTATTGCAAAGCAATTCAGAGGAGAACATGCTAACTTTGCAGGGGTCAATATCTCCATTTAAATCAATGGGAATTTAGAATATTTCCACTTGTCCTCTTTAATGCAGACGGTTTCCCATAGTGCACTTGGTTTACTTCAAAATTATACGTCTTTTGCTTATCAGAGACAACTCCTGTACCTGCAGTTCTCTATTAAGCAACACGTATATTTTCACTTAAAGCTATCATGGCTCTCAGACTAATTTTACTGTGAATGCTACGATAAAGTTAGTTATGTATTATTGCTGAAAATTACTTGTGTAAGAACATTAGTTGATTTTAATAATAATATTTAACAATTGGAGGGCCTTATACAGGAGGCTAAAGAAGTGCTGTTCTGGAACAAACCAGCTGCACCATAAGGGAGGGAGAATAAAAATGACCCCTGATTTAAATAGTGGTTTTAACCCCTTAAATGTTAGACTGATTCCAACAAATTGTGAAGCAAGGCAATGGAGAACTATCTAACATTCAAAGGGTTTAAATGCCCCTTTTAATAAAATGTGAATACTGAGACAGTTTATTTGCCCCCTCAATCGGTTGGTATATTTTAGAACTGATTGTTGTGCATCAGACCCAGAGACTTGTAAATTCATGTAAATTAAAATCCCGGGTGGATGACTTTGTTCTTTTGGAAATACTGTTTTGAAATAAAATATTAATAAAGCCCAAATTAACTCCTTCCTGCTACAGAGGCCTCCAGCATATGAGTATGAGACAGTGTTAGCATCCAAAGGGTTAACCAAGCAGAAGAACTGGTGTTTTTGTGGAGCAAATCAACTGCACCATATGGGCTAGTAATCATTGATTTCAATGGGGCTCTTAATCTTTTGAATGCTACAGAGCTCTCTAATGTACTGCAGAGAAATGCAATGGAGACGTCTTTAGAATTGAAGGGGTTAAAAGCCCCATTTAAATCAATAGAGATTTTGAGAATTTTTATTTTGGGCCTATGATGGGCTTGGTTTTCTCCAGAATTACTGCAGTTCTTTGTTAGAACATCAACCTTCCATTATTTGTCATAAGTTCAATAGCACAGAGAAGACACGTCTTGTTTTTCTCTCTTCTGTGCTTCATCTTTCAAGCTATTGTTAGACAATGTTTCCATGCTGAAAGTCATAAACACCCTTCTTCATCCCTTCACACAAATTCATTTCTTTTCTTTTTCAAAGCATTTTACGTTTACATTTTGCAATCCTATTTCCCATGCACACATTTAGATTTCAGCCAAGAAACCAATTCGTTTTTGCCTGTAGGCAGATGGATGTTTGTTCTCTCTCAACACTTTACACTAGAAAAAGAAATCTTTTAAATATACCCCATCATGAAACAAAAGTAATCCAGACAATAAGAACTGGTCTGTCCTGTGTTCATTCTTTTTAACCCCTTGAGAAGAAATGTGTTGCAGACCTCTCTTGACTTCAGTGGAAGAAAGAGTAATTTCCACTCTCATCTTATTTTTGTATTTACTGCTATGTCTGCAAAAAAAAGTAGGCCAATATGTATGCAGTGCTGGTTATTTATATGAAATAACAACTATATGTATATAAAACAGGAAATATGCATGAAAAGAGAGTGCTAAAGCTGTAAGAAAAAAAGCATAACACTTTATTTATCTTATGTCCCTTTAAACACAGCCTTGAATTGTGTAATGTAATTTTCTGCTTCATATCTGTGCCAGTTTGAACAACATTTTGTTTTTGATTATTTTATTCTTGCTTGATGAGGTTTTGTTTACTATTCTAAGCTCTGCTACAAATCTGCTATAAAATATCCATAGACTTTATCTTAATCTATTTATGAAAGAAAAATAATAATTGGCACTTACTCATAAAGATTCATTGACAGTCAGGGGTAAAGAGGACATCTTCTGCTTTTTTGAACAGAAAATGCAAATCCAACTTTATTTTTTGATTAAGATCTTTAAATGAAGATAAGAGACAAACATTACTTTACTTTCTGCTACACAAGGTTTACTGGCATAAATAAAAACTTGATTTGTTTCTTGCAAGTTCCCCTTTAAATCCTTGAATGCAAGAGAACTCTCTAATACATAGCTTCTTAATGCTTTAGAGATACTTCTAGCATCCAAAGGTTTAATGTAGCATATTAAAAAAAAAATCACACACCATTGTACGTCACCTTGAGACATGATGAAGAAGTATATATGCATTAACCCTTTGAGTTGCGTTGCGTACCATTCTGGCACTGAAAGGGTGAAAGTATTACAATTATGACATCTTGCTACAATCCTTTGTAAAACCCAGACATACTGGCAATGCTGGAATTGAATATTTAGAAAATGGATCAAACTGATTTTTGTCTAGAGAGAGTATTAATAAAATCAACTCAATATCTTTCCAAGTGGTATATGCAGCTTTGTATATAGCAGATGAAGGGCTGGATTCTATTGCAGATGCTAATTTTATCACTGCGTTTATCTCCAGTTTTCCCCATAGCCTTCAATAGGAAAATGTTTGATAAAACGGGTGTTAACATTTAGCACCTGCAATAGAACCTAGCCCGAAATGAGCAGTGTATTTACTGAACAAGTCGATAGTGTAAGGTTTTATAACTAAAGAAAAGGAATGTAAAATGATAGTTGCGACCCTCAAAACCTGCTTCTATGTACCAAAGTACTGCTTATCGTAATATAAAGGCCGTCTCTGCTCTTCACTGTGCAATTTCAGTTCATTTTTACACTTGTATAATTTAGGGCCAGATTCTATTGCAGGTGCTAAATGTTAACACCCGTTTTATCAAACATTTTCCTATTGAAGTCTATGGAGAAAACTGGAGATAAAAGCAGAGATAAAATTAGCACCTGTAATAGAATGTAGTCCATAATGCTTTAAAGGGATAGTAATGTTTCATAATAAAAGCACCTCTAATTAATCATCATAGTATTTGGACTTTGGAGAGTGTTATTTCAATTCTGTCAGAGTTGTAGTTCAATAGTAATTCAATGACAAAGTGTCCCCCTCCCGCCCCTTTTACTGATGTAACACTGCTTAGCCAGATCAGAAGGGAGGTGCCCAGGTAGACTGCAGAGAGGGACAATCTTCAATTAAGATAAGGGAAAAACCTGAAAAACTTGTCAAGGGGGGCAGGGTTTTCATTGTTCTCATAGGAAGAAGTTTGTCCCTTGCTGTTATCTGTCTGGTCTATGGACTGGATTCCACATCTGAGAAGAGATGGCTTACACTAGGTAAAAGGGGCGGGAGGGGGAAACTTTGCTTGTGAATATCTCTCAAACCATAAAGGTTTGAGAGATAAGACTTATATCGTTCTTCATGTTTTTTAATGCCTACAAAATAAAATAAAGATAAAACGAAGTATTACTATCCCTTTAAGTACCTGGGGTTGTGTAACACACTGCTTTGCAATTCATTGTACAGCCCTCTGGCATTAAGGTTAATCTTTATCAACAGTTTCTTTGAGTTATGGATTGAAAATGTATTTAGATATTAGCCTGCATGACATATCCATTATTCCCTACACAATATACACCACAGTTAATATGTAGGGAGGAGTAATAAAAAAGGCACCAGGTCCCTTGCAGCTGGATAATATAAATATTTGTAATGGATTACACAAAAATTAATTATGCCAAGTCTGAAATGTTTCCTTTTTGTAGGATAAAAATGTACATATTTATAAAAGTTATAAAAAAAGGAAAAAACAAAACATTATTATCTCCATAATATTCATTATCTCTGCAGTATTGGATAATCATGTCATGCAAGTTTATTGCTTTCCCCTATGTCAGATTAGCAGAAAATATAAAGAACACTTTGATTTTGTCATATTTTCATTATTGAAGACCAGATTGCATTAATCAGTTTTTCAGTTTGATTTAAAAAAATAAATACAATTATTTTATTTATAAATGATGTTTTGGGAAAATGTGAACATTAGAAAACATATATGGTAAGTATAAACCTGTAATCATATTTCCATAAATGTAAAAAGCACAAGCAGAACTTTTTGAATATTAGTCATAGATAAAACATGTTTATATTAAGTTGTTTGAGATATTTCCTATTACAAACTCTGTTTTCACTTCTACAGCATAAAGCATGGTACTGAGCCACTCAGCTAGACACTCAGCCACTCAGTTAGCCACTCAGTTAGCCACTCAGTTAGCCACTCGGCCACTCAGTTAGCCAGTAAAGGTATTATTTTTACGCTACCAGTAAAAAAGAGCACTAAAGAAGTGGAAACCCAGAAAGAGTACAAAAATTTGAAATCAAAGATTAAAATAAATTGAAAGATTAGCTGGGTATGCCAATTTTTGCTAAGAAAAAAAATAATAAAAAACCAAACTCTCTTTTCTTGTGTTGGAAAGGTGTGTTTAAAATGTTTACAAGGAAGTAGGGAATACATATACCCCAGAAGGCAAAACATATATTATTTGATATTTCTACATTTTCTAAGGGTTGAAAACAGTTTCTTAATGACATTTCCTTTAAAAGAACAGCTTTATTTATAATAATAATAATAATAATAATAATAATAACAAGTATTTATATAGCACCTATCTACCAGTGGGACTCAAAGCGCTTTCAGTGCACGCTCTCGGAATTAACCAAATCGGCAGCTGATGAAAGTTCTACCACCAGGCCCATTTACGTGATTTCTTTAAGATAATAAAACAAAATCACTCGTCTCAAGAAATTACACATTTATGTTTTAATATATAAAACATTTTATTATATAAAAATGCTATTTTAGAATGATCTCACTGGGGTTTTCCTGAATGTTTTTACCAAATGATCTGCGACTGTAAGAAAACTGAATGTTTACTATTATACAATCAACAAACAATTATACATAGTTTGTCCTTGAAAATATCCTATTCGGAATGTATTTATCCTGAATTTAAAGAGATGCATGTATTACTCAACCAAACAAACACTTATTTTTTATTCATGTCAAGTGCACAATCTGTAAACATATACTTTCAACTAATTTATGTGCATTCCTTAAGTATGACATTTTAGAATATGATAATCAGATGTTAATAGATTATTGTTTCTAAAGCCCAGTTGCCCTAGTGTAACTCTTATAAAAATGTTATTTTAATGTTTACACAATTGCTACAACTTACTTCAGTGTTGTGAGGTATCCATATATTGATTCATTTGATTATTTTTACAATCCTTATGTTGTTCTGCAGAATAGACTTAGAGGGAGAATTTGGTGATGGAGAGTTCCATAAATATATTTTTGACCTTGAGTATATTTGTATATTTTATATATAACAATCATTTCCTTCAGAGATGCCTCTTTTCTAATGTAAGTAAACCTAATTCTCTTTAAAATCAGAATACTTTACTGATGGCAAGCAAATGTGTTCCACATTCATGGTGAGGTCTTAACAGTGATTAGAAATGTGTACATTTTTTTCCTTGTACCTACTTTGCTCTTCAGCACAATCCTTCTAGATTGACAGCTGCTGCTTGACACTGTTCTCTTAAAAATTTTGTTATCTACAGCTACTGCCAAACTTTTCACCTATTATTTTACTACACTGCCTTAATCTGCAGTTCACTTTCCAGATCCTCCATTTTATCAAATCCCAATGACAAAAATAAATATACTACTCTGAATTTATTATCTTTCATAATTTAGTGCAATCTGTAAAAATATATCCATTACATTCATTATTCACTTCATGGACAATTAGATAAAAACAAAGTACAAATATTTTCCCTATTAGGTCTCGATTCAATTAGGTCCGACACCAAAAAACCAGACAGCTGCATTTTTTCAAGCATGGTAAGCTAGTCAATTACATGTGCTATGAAAAATTACCGGTAAAAAAAATTGGTCAATAAATGTAGCGGCGTTTTCACCCATTGAAGATTAAAAAAAAAGCCTCAAGATGCAATTCAATTGAATGATTTAGCCCTAAGATCCATTAAGGTACCTACTTTATTGTGGGAAAATCTGCTCCCAGTTTTTTGGGTGCAGAGTCCCTTATCAGATCAATTGAAAGTAAAAAAAACAAACAAAAAAACCCTAAGCCTCCAGTGGATGTATTGATATAGGGACCTAAGCCCTGTTTAAAGCGGCCATTTTAGTTCAGGGATGTTTGCCCTGAACTTCGATTTGAGCATGTGCGATGGGTATCCATATTAGTTATTTGGTGATTTATTAGTAGCAGCATTCAATTTATATTCCCAACGTTTCAACACTGAGCAATTTTGGTGAACTTATTTATTTCAAATAAAAATGTCACATTCCAGATCCTTCACCTCCCCTCTCACTCCCATGAAATCAAATAAAATTATCCAACACTTTTTACCTCAGAATATAAATCCTGAGAGCCCACAATTCCATTTGTTCACTTCCAGCCCCATTTTGCACAACTCAGAGGATCAAATACAGGCTATTATGGATAACTCAGTCAATAAATCAGTGACTCGGGCTATATCTACATGTATCACAAAAATTTCAGACAATTTGGTTAAATCGCTTTCTGAGATATTTCTAACTTCTTGGCTAATAAAATACCTTCATGCCCTCAGAACACTGATATAAACAAAAATGTTGAATATCAATCTGAACATCTCCTCAAAGGAAACAATCAGGGGAAAAAGGACATGCAAAAAAATACCTGTTCAGCAGAACCTGAACAAAATAGAGGTAATAAGTTATTTTATAAGAATAGAGACAATAATAGGTCTTGCATTGAATTGGCCTCTGGACCAGATGATTCATGGGGATTACCACCACTATCAAGACCCTCTACTAGTGAGGAAGACCAGTTGAGGAAGAAATTGAGTTGTATACAGAAACCTGATTCCTTTTGCCTTTCATTTACCGAAGATGACTCATTTCACAAGAATTATGACACCTCTATGTCCTCTGAGTATGATATTCCCTCATGTGATAATCAAAACACGATTAAGACCATAAAAAATATACAAGAACAAATTATAGGCAGAATGACCAGTACCCTCCATACAGAATAAATCATGTCAGACACCAAATTTGAACTGCCGTATGGTTCAATAACTGGCCAAATCAGGTAAAGACCCTAGAAAAGGGATCGACAGGTCCTTAAAGGCCTAGCAAGATAAGATGTTGGATGTGATAGGACCTTTAGTTAAGATTTTCAGCTTAACTGAAGAAGCATCTGAGGAAGCTATGGCTAATCATTCCACAATATATGTTAACATTCTTCTGAGATAGAACCAAAGGGATCGCCAATACAGCCATCTCTATGGAGACACACAGATTTATTCTGCTAAAAATGGAACCCAAGTTAACTGAAATGGCATCCTCAGAAGAAAGCCCCTCTGTAGATGATCTTTTTCAATTATACAAACTGAACAGGGCCCCACCTCCACTTACAGCGAGAATACTAGCTTTATGACTCCAGGTTTCCCAATCCCTTTTTCCCCTCAATGGAGCAGACCATGGAGTGAAAGAGCTTCAAGAGGACCTTCCAGATCCTGATCCTTCTCAGGTAAGCCCCTTTCCTTCTCCCTTTTTTTCCCAGGTAAAAGTGGGTAGTAGACTAGTCCACTTTTTTCCTTCACTGGTCAAACATAACTTCAGATCCATGGATTCTAGTGACAATCTGGGGTTATCAGATAGAGTTTTAGTCATTCTTTTCACAGAACATTACTCTCCTTCTTTCCAGTTCTCAGAGGAGCAAATAATTTTGGTGGGCAGAGAAGTCCAAAATTTAGCTAAAAAAAAGTTATCATAGAGGTTCCTTTATTCTCTCCAGATTACAACAGAAACCTCTTTTTGGTCAAGAAAAAAGACTCAGGTCTCAGACCAGTAATAATCGTAAAAGAACTAAATAGCATATCCTATACAGACATTTCAAAATGAAGGGCATTAATTATATGGAATACACTAAAATAGCAATTTGTTTGCCTACCTCTCAGAATGTCCTCAAATACCTGGTGTTTTATGAAACTAATGAAGCCAGTGGTCTCTTTCCTGAGAACCAGGGGTGTGCATATGATCATATACTTGGATGACATGCTCAGCATGTCCCAGGATCTTGCAACAATTAAGTTGCACCTTCAATGGACCTGTCAACTGTTAATCCAGTCAGTACTCACTCCGACTGTCAATAGAATTCCTAGGTTTCATGATCAATTCCCAAACATCTTTGCTTCATCTACCATTTTTGTAATGTATAGCTTGGATGGTTGGACTACTTTCAGCCTCAATCAAGGCGATTTTCCCAGGTCCACTCCATTACCGAGTGAACCTTGGAAAGACTTGGATTATTCAAACATTATTCCCTTGAATTGAATTGGTGGCTGTCTGATACGGAGGCATGAAACGGCAGAGCCATTTACTCCATATCTCCAGACATCATAATCCATTCAGATGCCAGTCATCTCGGTTGGGGAACTCGTTGTGGTTTCAAATGGTCTCAAGAAACAACACAAATGTATATACATGTTTCAAAATTATTAACAGGTTCTTTCGCTGTCAAGAGCCTAGCTCACAACACACAAAACTGTTGCATTTTACTCAAGATGGACAATGTTTCAGAGGTCCGATATATCAATCACTTGGGGGGACCAAATCAAAAACGTTAGCCAACTTGGCTAAAGAAATTTGGGATTTCTGTTTGAACAGAAACATTTCAATTCAGGCATCTTCAAGGTTTATCCAGTGCACTGGCAGACTGGGAATTGAGACACCTCAAAGACTACAGCAATTGGATATTGCACAGACCAAGTTTCAATCTAATCAATCAAATGTGAAGACCATTACAAAAAGATCTGTTCATGTCACGGCTGAACAAACAGCTATACATTTTTTTCATTTAGATTCTGGATCCAGAGGCTCTGGCATCAAATGTGTTTCTTCAGTTATGGACAGTGGGAAGGAAATATGCCTCCCCCCATTTGTCATGATGCCCAAAGTTAATTTTCAGATCAGGAATCAGCTGGCTATGGTAGTCCTAATAACTCCCTGCTGGCCAACTCAGCTCTGGTTCCGTAATTATCAATAGCTTTCCCCAGATATCTTCTACAGTTTCATCTGTTATTGACAGATGCCTTGGGAAATCCTCATGAGTTATTGGTTTCAAACAATTACATCTCATGGCATTGCTGATCTCTGGAAGACCATAACTGTTGATGGAATTTTAGAAGGGGCTTTGTCCATCGAAGCTTGGGCCCCAGGTACCAGGGCATGTTACTCTTCGTGCTGCACAATTTGGTCTGGTGCTTGGAACAAGGACTGGATCCCGTATAGTCTGATTTATCTAGTGTGATACATTTTTGTCCTCAATACTTCAAGACAGGAAAGCATACAGATCCATCAATTATTATAGGTCTGCTATTACAGCTAATCTGGATTTCTGGAAGGGACGGCCGTGGGCCAACACCCTTTAATATGCAGATTAATTACGGGTATCAGATTATGCAGACCACCAACTTCCAGATATTTGTCTCTTTGGGTTGTGACTTCTGTATTACCATTCTTAGACTCTGGGGCCTCAATTCAATTGTGGGCAGTAAAACTACCGGTAGGGCAAAAATGGCTATCGACCGGTACACAAACTGTGTCACTGAAGGTATTCAATTGCTCTACCAACAGAAACCACAATAAGAGTTGGGCCAAAGAACCTAACTTTTGGCAAAAAGTTTGTTGTGTGTTTTAAGTTCCCAAAACTCACGCTAAATACACTGAGAAATGGGAACACCAAAAGAAAATGGCTCACGCTCGGTGTTGACACACTCTCAAGCACTGAGAGTGAGCTTAAATACACAGTCACCCTCCCAACACTAACCCTACAGTACTCCTAACAGTAAAGTACAACAATACTTTCGCTTCTTTCTCTTCAACGTCATTCTTCTTATCGTCTGTCTCCTTTTCTTCTTTTGTGTCCCTGTAAGGAAGAAGAAAGAGTCCAAAAAAGCTTGAATCAAAGCTATGCTGGGCTAAAGCCTTTGAATGCCGGAGGGGTACACAATGCAAGCAATGCATTGCGTACCTCTCTGGCACTCAAAGGGTTGCATTTTTGCAGGCAGTCCAATTCGAATAAATATTTTTCTATTCAAATTTGCTAATGTATGTTTGTATTCCATAAAGATAATAAATATAGTGGCAGTCCAAATAGATAATCTATTGTAGCATTGAAAGGATAAAAATGTGCTGCTGCCTCTGCTGCTGTCGCTGGAAGTGGCGGCAGGAATGCAGGTGAAAAATCCTCCTCCGAATTACCTCTCGGACTGTTGCCCAAGCCTTTCTGTGGGAAAATTGAACAGAGACTGACTATTATATGGCCAGTCTCTGTTCAAAATGGTTCCCAGCCTTCCATTTGCTTACACACCTCGCAGCCGAATCAGCTCCAAGCAGGTTTCTTCATCCTCCCGCTAGGAGCTGATTGGCTAGGAGGTTCTTAAGCACACATCCCAGCTAATTGTATAGTAGGAACCATTTTGAACAGTCTCTGGCACTGGCAACGGCCCGAGAGGTAACTTGGGGGGAATTTTTCGTTTACATTCCTGCCACCATCACTGGCGACCCTGTACTTTAACCCTTTCAATGCCACAATAGATGGGTGCAGATTTTCAGCTGTTACAGTAGGTCCCTTAAAGCACATTTCAGCCTAACACATAGAATTTAATGGGAATATTGGATTTATTTTAATGGGTTCTAAAAGGAGTTAACCTGAGCACCCAACTTGCGTTTGTTTCATCGGGTATTTTTTCATAGCACAGATAATTGAATGACTTACCATGCTTGAAAAAATACCATCGGGTGTTTTTTTGGCCGAAGGGGCCAATAGAATCGAGGCCTTGGTCTGATAACAATCTTTTGTCACTTAAACAACTTTCGGCTAAGCTCACAATGTTACTTTGCTTGCTTTCCTTCCAATGGGTTTTGGATGTCCGTGCCCTAGATATGAAGAGTAGATCCTATGTTCTGAAGGAGTACTATTTTATATTTCTAGGAGAACAAAAATGGCTTCTAGACAGATATTGTATCCCTCTTTCCCTCATAACCCAAAACTTTGTGTTGTACGTTGTTTACGTACATACGAGACAGGTACATCTGACCTGAGGTTTCCCAATCATCATCAGTTGCTGATCTCCTTTTGTAGGCCCTGCCTTTCTGTTACCCCTGCCATCCTAACCCATTTGATATTTTGGATTATGCAATTGGCGGGTATCGTCATGTCTCGTTTTGAGGCACATACATCTAGAGGAGCTATGGCTTCTCAGGGAAGCAGATTAGAGGATATTCTCAGATCAGCCAATTGATCTAGGGAATGTACCTTTAAACAATTTTATTTTAAATCTATCAATAATGTTTCTTATATTGTAATTGATAAACTTTAAACTAGCATAATATGAAGCCTTGTAATTAAATTAATAGATTTTCCTAACTTTTTGAAGGAGGTAACTATTATCCCCCCTTACTTAACCACCCTATCATACACCTTTTTTGTTTTGGTCTTTGCAGTATGAATGTTCCTCATGATATTGACCTGCTCCACACTTTGAGAGGAAGATTTTCCAGTTGAGTGATTGAAGTTTATCATCCGTAAATAATTAGCAGTTTTGTTTAGTGTAAGATTTGGGACTCCACAGAAAAAGGAAGAATACTGCTTTGCAGTGCATTGAGTACCCGTCTGTCACTTAAAGGGTTAAACAATGTCATAGTTAATGTTTTGTACTAATACTTTTATTTTACAGCAGAAGAAAGCAGAAGGATGAGAAGAAAGAAGAGAAGGACAGAAGGGAAGACTGAAGGGAAGAACAGAAGATGACCAGGAAGCTGAGGACTCTGCTGGACATCAGGATTAATGGTGTTACTTTTAATGGGATGTTTTTTAACTTAGTCAGGTTAACCTTATGAATTCCGGCGGGGTAATTATACCCCACTGGCTCTCATAGGATTAATTCTAATAACGTTTGATACATTTTTTCATACTTTGGATGTATTGATATTGGGCTTTTTAACATTTTTTTATTCAGGTTTCTGCGTCGGCTGTCTGAAGAGCCGATAAGGGACTCAAGTAAAAAAAACTGGGTCTTAACTTTCCTGTGATAAATTGAGTCTGTTATCGGATTTTCATGGCTAACGCAGACATTTGAATTGATAATTACAGTGTTTTCATCATTTTCTATGGGTGAAAACACCTCTTATCTTTATCACACAACGGCTCTTTTTTTTGCTGGTATTTTTTCACAGCACAAGTATTTGACTAGCTTACTGTGTGTGAAAAAAAACCATTGGTAGAAAAAAAAGCCATCTCTAACATTTGGATCAAGCCCTAGATCGGAAGTTAGATTCTATTACTGGGTTTCTGCAAACTCTGGAGCATAAGGATGTTTCCACTTTTGCTTCAACTGCTCCAACTACACAGCGACTCCCTGGCAAGCCTCCCAAAATACTTTTGGCTATGGTGATACCTTATTCAGTGTAGTTGCACTTTAGAAATAAGCCTGATACTTTTTCTACACACCAAGCAAGAGTAACCTTTGTGATTTCCTTTCTTAAAGAGCAAGTGCTAGCTCTTAGACCGTACCTCTTCCATCCAAGAAAATTCAGATAGCTTCATAGCTGCCCTGTGAATTGTATTTGAAATCCCTGTCAGGCAAGATGCTGCAGAAACTGCTAGTCTAGACCTTCAGCAAGGCATGAAGCTTTTGCTCAGTATGCCATTGAATTTCACACACTTGTATATGATATTGACTTGGGAGATAGCACTCTAAGGGCAGCCTTCAGATAGGGATTTTGTGAAAAATTAAAAGATGAGCTAACTGTTTGTTTCTTTCCAGAAACTTTGGAGGACCTTATCTCACTCTGTACTACTCTGGATAATCACATCACACAGAGACATCAAGAAAGAGCCGTTAATCATTCAAGCAAGCCCTCTCCTTGTTCAGCCACCTGACTAAAATCCCATTAGCGGTCCCCAAGCAATTCTGATTCTACAGGCTCTCCTAAGCCTATGGAACTGGGACGTCTGACTCCTCTCCCAAGAAGAAAAGTCTTGTGGGTGAAATCTGGTGAAGTGATGTCTTCATCACTGACTCATGTCATCCTGGGATATCCGTGGCTAATTTTTCATAACCCTGCTTTAGAATGGAAAACTGGGCAGATTTCCACCTGGAGTGCATTCTCCCTACTGTTTCTGTTGCCTTACTTGCCTCTGATGAACCTCCTCCTGTACCAGCCCAGTACAGTGAGGTTGCAGATGCCTTTTGCAAGAAAAACTGAGGCTTACCTCTCCACAGACCCTATGACTGTGCCATTGATTTTCTGCCTGGTACAATTCTTCCTAGGGGTTGCACCTACCCTCTCTCAGTACATGAAACCAAGGCAATGGAAGAGAACATACAGGGCAATTTGGAAAGAGGGTTTATCAGACCTTCCTCTTCTTGGGATGGAGAAGGGTTCTCTTTTGTATAAAAGAAAGATGGATCCCTGAGGCCCAACATTGATTAAGAAATTTAATCAGTACCAAGAGAAACAGTTATCCTTTCCCCCTCATCACTGAACTATTTGACTGCATTTGAGGATCTACAGTATTTTCTAAGCTAGATCTTCATGGGGCTTAAAATTTGATCCTTATATTCGAGAGGGTGATGAGTGGAAGAGAGCCTTCAATACCCGTTTAATACATTATGAAAATTTGGTGATGCTGTCTGAACTCTGCAATGCCCCGGCCGTGTTCCATTCCTTCTTCAGTTACATATTTTGGGACATATTTCAGTCCTACAATGTAGTGTACCTTGATGATATTCTGATCTGTTCTAAGACACTGCAAGACCACTGCAGACTTGGTCTTTTACACTAAGCTAGAGGAATTTTAATTTTAGAAATCAAGTATTCTTTTCTTGGGCCACATTATCTCAGTTGATGGTCTTCAAATGGATCCTGCAAATGAGGAATCAATCAGGAAATGTCCCCTTCCTCAAGGTCTTAAAGCCTTCCAAAGATGCACTGGCTTCACTAATTACTGTAGGTGCTTCTTAAGGGAATTTTCCAAAATTGTGGCCCTTATTACCAAAATAATCCACAAAGGTGTGGACCACCAGCATTGGTCGCAGAAGCAATGGCAGCATTTGATTTGCTGAAAGCCTGCTTCTCCTCAGCACCTATCACTCTTCATCTTTAGAGCAGGGCCCTCTGATCCTCCTGTTCTCCACATCTGATTGTACTATTTAATACCTATTTATATCTATTCCCAATTGTACAGCGATGCGGAATTATGTAAATCCCTCGGCAGAAAACAAATATACTGTTCTGAATTTATTACCCTGCATAACTACCCTAGGGTAGTCAACTCCCAACCAAATCTTGAGCCACAAAGTGCGATGCGGAGCTACTGCAAAGGCTGAGGCTTTTCCAGAAAATCTAATGGCATCAAAGGCCACTTCTGTAAGATACACATTTGCCTCCAGGATATTAACAGACATTACCAATTGTTTCCATTTGGGAACATCCCCTTGGATAGCATCTGAAAGATGTTCATCCCAGATAGCCATAGCTTTAGTTATCCAAGTTGTAGCACAAATGGGCTGCAAGGTAGCCCCTTGTGGCCTCAAAATTCACCTTCAGCAAGGAATCTAAGTGTTATCTGTCTTATCCTTAAAAGCTGCAGGATCTGCCATAGGTGAGGCAGTATTCTTAGCAAGGGAAGATACTAGGGTACTAAGGTGGGGAAGCCCACAGTGACATGACCTCAGCTGAAAAAGGATAGAGATTGGAGATGCACTTGTAAAGGAATAGCCATCTATCAGATGTTTTCCACTCTTTCAGAAGAGCCTGGTCCAAATAGTGATGGGGAGGGAAAATTAGTACCTTCGTTTTGCATCTCTAGAAGATTTCTGGAGACGAGAACACCAAGTTAGAGGCCTCAGAGACCTATAGTGTCTCTAGGGCCACCCTTATGAGTCTCTCTGGTCCTCCTCATAGGAATCCCAAAAACGACAATGAGGAAACCAGATCATTGCCATCAGTCTCTCCTTCCTCCATAGAGGAATTGTTAGTGACCCACAAAGATAGGACTAACATGTCTGACAAGGAATATGGAGTACCAAGAATGGAGGACCCCTTGGATAGAGGAAGGGCTAGGGGCAATTGAAGAAATTGGAGCCTTGACCCAAACTGGCATTTGCTCTGCAATGGTGGGCCCCAGAGGTGAATTAGGGGTCACAGTGCTAGAGTGACATAGGGTGCCTGAGTACTCCTATTGAAGTCCAGTTTGACATGAGGAGCAATGTGCTAAAAGCGTTATAGGGATGGTCAAAAAGTCGGAAACATTTCCTGGGGGAATTTTTCTCAGAAAAGCAACAATTACCATCTTTTTTTCATGAAAACTCCCGCCATAGAAAATACATAAACTGTCCACCTTTTTGCCAGTGCCAATAAATTTCCCATGAGAAAGTTGCCATTTGTTGCCTATGTTTTCCATGACTACAAGATTTCCTCTTCTGAGGGCTGAAGTGGAGAAATAAATAGTGGAAAGTAAAAGTTGTGAGTCCTACAGCAACATATGCCTTGTAAAGTTTGTTAGCAGTCTGAGTGCCTTTGTCCTTTGCACATAACACAAACTTCCTGCTCAAGTAATATTGGCACAACCATCCTTGAATAATAACTGTGGCTTGGGATATTCAAGCAGAGTGCTGGAGGGATATATTCTAGATCTACATCATCATCATCATCATCATCAGTAATTAGGTCATCCTCACCCCACCACTTCTCCCCCACTACTTTTATATTCTTCTAGGCAGGGCTTATAATTTTAAGTTCTTTGCTACTAGCCAGACCTGAAAAGTTACTCGCCACTGCAAGCAAAAACATACCCACCAGGGCTGAATTTCTACTTGCCAGGGCTAAATTTTCACTCGCCATTGGCTAGTGGCGAGTGGAAATTTTGAGCCCTGCTTCTAGGCATGTATAGGTCTCAAACAAATTATTTTTACTTTTTCCCCTTTGAGGGATTTTCACAACATGTATTTTTGTACGTGCTTGTCTCACTGTCAAATGCAGCAGTTGGTTGAGCTGCTACACATTCTTGCACTATGCCATCATTATTGTCTTCAGTGTTTTCAGATGGATTATTAATAGTACTGGTGCTGGTGGTGGTGGGATTTTTGGGGGAACATGACAAACTGCATCCTCCACAGGAGGAGAGAGATCACCATAATTTATTGCACATGCTGCAGCAGCCATGGCTACGGTCAGTTTTTGGACTACCTTTTTAATTGCATGTCCCTGCACTGCTCCTAATCCTTTCACCCTCACCTTACCCCCTGTACTTCTGCTGGACATTAATCTACTACTGTGTGTATTTTTACTGTAAAATACACAATATATCTGATTGTGCGTGATGTCTTGCCTTGTCCCACTACAAAATAGTCTATCATGTCTCGTTTCAGTCTGCCTCAGTCACAGCTCACATCAGGGTCCCAGTCTCTATCACCTATCAATTTTTTTCCAATTTTTTTTAATTAACTGTCCCCCATACCTATCACTGTAAAGACACACGCATGCCATGTTCAACTGCTTCTTTCTTCATACTCCCCTAGGACAGATATATCAGCCTAATTAGGAAGAAACTTGAATCACCATTGCCTGTGTGTTCCCAGTCAGTAACACATAATTTTGGGGTGTTTGGGGTAATTCTCCTTTGCTCCCTACTCACAACCCCAGACTCCCCTGACACTGAGGTAACAACCAGATCAGAAATAAACATGGATTACAGCGGCCTGTGTCTGCTATGTCACACAACATTTTGAGGTATTGGGGGTAAACCTCCTTTGCTCCATTCTCATACCCCCAGACTTGTCTTGTCCCACTACAAAATACTCTGTCATGTCTCATTTCCATCTGCCTCAGTCACAGCTCACATCAGGGTCCCAGCCTCTGTCACCTATTAATTTTTTTCCAGTTTTTTTGTATCCCCATCCCCATCACTGTAAAAAAAACCCAGAGCTATCAGCCAAATTAGGAGGAAACTTGAATCACCTTTGCCTGTGTGGTCCCAGTCAGTCACACAGAATTTTGGGGTGTTTGGGGTAATTCTTCTTTTTTCCCTACTCACAACCCCAGACTCCTGTAGCACAGTGATAACAGCCAGATCAGGATGAAACTTAGATCACCTCTGGCTATGTGTTCCCAGCCAGTCAGACAGAATTATGGAGTAATTCTCAGTTGCTCCTGTCTCACACCCACAGACCTCCCTAGGCCAGAAATAACAGCCAGATCAGGAAGAAACTTGGATCACCTCTGCCTGTGTATTGCCAGTCAGTCATACCACATTTTGGGGTATTTGGGGTCAACCTCCTTTCTCCCTTCCTGTCCCCAGACACCACAGTAACAGATTTCCTGCCTACAACACTCCCTATATTAAGGTTCAACTCCACTTTTTTTGCCTAACTTCTCTAGCTCAAAAATGTGCTTTTTTCTCTTCCTCTCACAAACACGGAATGGTATGGAGCCGGAACCTGACATGCCTATTATACTATTCCTTTGGGAAAAGAAGTTAAACTCCCCATGTGGTGGGGAGAAATTCAGTCTTCCCATTGGTTTCAATGCAATGAGCGAAAGAAGCAAAAAAACAAAACAAAACAAAACAAAAAAAACACATTTTTCACCAAAAATTTGCTGCTTGGAGAAAACTACTGTTTTTATTTTGATGTGAAAACATTTGCCCATTGTTAGCTAAGGCGACCCTAGAATCCTTGGTTTTGGATTTTTCTATGTGTCCCGTGGGATCTGACATGCTCATGTCTATGTGTCCCCAAAGTAGGACAAAATTAGCCTTAAACACAGAAAAGTGTGAGAACCTACTTAGAAATACCAGAAATGTACTTAGCTGACTTCAAGGGGTTAAACCAGCAGGAACAGAGAGAGAAGAGACCAGGCTCTGTGCATCATGTGCAATGAGAGAAGGAAATGCCTGCCAAAGAAGCAACCATGTCCAATCCAGAAAGCCAGTGAAGCAGGGGATTCTGGGGAATGTAGGCTTCTAGTGCACCTGCTCAGCAAAATCTGCTTCTACAGCTGTTCAGAAATGGCACTATCATATGTTCTGAACAAAGTTCCCAGGATTTCTATGTTATAAAAGAGGTCTTCTAATTAAATTTGAGCCCTCTCTGACCCCCGAGAAACAAACTGTACAGCGATATGTACTTGTGTAGATTTGAATGAAGCAAAGATTGCTGCAGGGTGGGCACTGGGTTCTTAAAGGGGCCACATCAATATTACCAAAGTACATGAAAAAGAGTAGAAATAACAATGCAAACTGTATAATACACAAAGGAAAATGGTAGAAAATTGAAAGGATGAAGATAACTGCTCTAAAAAAGAGGAGAAAATCCAAAAATATAGCTGGAGACTGTGTTATTTTACTGGCCAGTAGCTAGATTATATGTTGGTGAGAGAGATGTCATCATTGTACATGTAAGTTTTTTATGTATTGACTTGCGATTTTATGATATATAGATCATTATTGGGGAGATTGTCTCTATTGTATTTATAGTGAAGGTTTCTTATGTATAGATGTATGCTTAGCTATTAGTACGTGTATACATGATTCGGAGATGTTTGTGCAACCATATGGTGTGCTTGGAACATATATCGAAACGAAAAAAGCAGGTTTGCTTACTTTCAGCATCAATACGTTGTTAGTTTCTGTCCAGTCAGTCATCGGAACAAGGTAAGAGAACATATCAGGTGCTTTTGGCAGGCCTGTCTGTGGACCTCTCTAGCTATCTTTCTCATTTTTCCCATCTTTTTCAGTCTTCATGCTTTCCATCTCCCCCATACCTCCCAACATTTCAAATTGCCAAAGAGGGACACTTGTGTTTTAGGGGGTGTTGCTGGGGGTGTGGCTGGTGGACGGGACATTACCGAGAATATTTATGCTATTTCATGACCTATCGACACCTCCTCGTGTAACCTAATAAATGACTTATAACAGGATTATAGTATTTCATTTATACAAACTAATTTATAAAAACATATACTGACAATTAAACAAACATTAATGTGAGTTTTATTGCTGTGGAGCATTGTAATACACACCACACTGTTTGACGTACTAAAAAGAGGAACATCAGGGTGGGAAAGAGGGACAGAGGGATTTGGGTCTAAAAGAGGGACTGTCCCTCCTAAAGAGGGACACTTGGGTAGTATGCTCCCCACCCTTCTCTCTCATTTTTCATTTATCCCACTCCATCCTGCTCTCTCTCCTCCTCTTTCTCTTTCACACTTGTTTTCTCCCACTCTCCTACACGTCCTTCCTCCTACACTCGCTTCCCCTCTCACTCTCCTGCTCTGTACTACATTCCCATTCACTCTCAACCCCTGTGTTCCACTGAAGGAATTACTGATGTTTAGCTCATCCCTGCTGCTCTGTTAAACTAAACAATACATATTTCTAAGATATTATATTGTTTTGCATTCTTCTTATTACCTCTTTCATATTCTGTAGTTTTACTATTTATTCTAGGCAATAAGAATTGAAAAGCTAAATTACCAAATGAATGGCAGAGGGAATAATGAGAAATTAAATATCTATGACAGATTTCACATTATCTTGTCAAATTAAATGAATGCCCCTAGCATTTGTTAATATACCTGCATGCATCTAATGCTGCAATAAAGGGCATGTACTGTATTTTGCATAGAACAGCTTAGATTGCCAGTGGAACTGGTGGGCAAATTTTAGCTTCATAGCTGTTGTGAGACTACAATTCTAATAATTATCTAAGGATGATGGGAGTTGAATTCCACCGGGAACTGCACAGACATAGATTTTGCACTTATGGTTTAAGGACTGGAGGTATGTAAACACAGTCTGGGCATCAGGCACCTATTGAAAAAAATGAAGTATTGCCTCATGCCTTTCTTCATCACATTTATATCAGCACTAGACACATTCCATGCAACTCTAATTCTCCCCAAGATTACTCCCTTTAATTGTTAACATCTGAACAACTGTAACAGAAATACTTTAAACGTTGTCTGTTTATATTTTGTACAGTCAGAAGCATAACATTCTTGTCCCTGTCATACACAAACACACATGTACACACACACACACATGCATTCACGCACACGCACACTCGAGACCAAAGAAACCCTGAATATAGTCTTTAATCACTGTGTTGAAGAGTTCTCTGTTGATCAAATGGTTAAAGGTTGCCTTTTTTGGGATGTCAATATTTTTCTTGTCTCTGATGTGCTAAGAAGGCCTGGAGAAACTATGGGGCAGAGAAACTGCCATATAGGAAAGAAACAAAATTCCCCAAATTCCCATTGATTTAAATGGGGTCTTTAATTCTCTTGAGTGACAGAAAGGGCACCAACAATGCAATAGAGACCTTGAATTAAAGCCCTATTTAAATCAAATGGGATTTTAATGTTTCTCTCTGGTGGAGTTGGCTTGCTTCAGCATTTCTCATCTGCCTCACTCACTCTAAGGCAGACATGTCAAACATGTGACTCTCTGGCTGGCAATGTGAGACTCTGCATAGAGACAACCTTTTTAAATGCCCTGCAGCTCCACATCTTCCTCTGCCCTTCTTACCTTAGCCCAGAGTTTCCACCTGTCCAGTTTTCTGGCTTCTGTCCGATTGGATGTAAGAGAGGTCTCCATGCATTAGACTCCTCTTTAGCAGTCAAGGGGTTAAAATGTAATTGAAAACAATGGAAATTTTTACTTGTTGTCTATGATGAACTTAGTTTTCCCCAGAACTGCATAACATTTGCATCACACATCAGGTTTCATCCTCACCAAAACAAACTACTGGGCCTTATTCATTAAGCTAAAGATGAGCAGTTCTGTAGCAAACAAACTGCACCATGGGGAATATTAACCCACTGAATACCAGAGCACTCTGCAAAGCATTGCAAAGGCCTAAATGAGGAGCTTGAAGTCAGTAACTTTCTACATCGACTTAACAAAGTATTGTTTTAAACCAATACATTTTATTTTATTTCATTTGAATATTAAAAAAATATGTTTTAAGATATTTATAAATTTTTATATAAAAAGATAATTGTTATATTTATATAGATATTTTAAATTATAATGCTAGTTAATATCTTTTTAGATATTTAAGGTAAAGATTTGCATACATTGTTTCAGTTGCTGTTATGTCTTAAAATGATTCGGCAGATGCATACGGATCGCAACCATGATTTAATGATGACTCCATATACATACATACACATGTATATTATAATTCTTTATTTTTTTTTTATATATACATAAAAATATTTTCTGTATGTGTTAAAGTCCCAAGATATACTCTGGATACATGTCTACATGTAATCATATATACATGCCATACACTATTCTTGGGTTTCCGAGTATCTTTTGTCCCAAAATCAAAATGAGGCATGAATTTAACTTGAGACCCAATGGAGGTTTGGTATAGCAGCACCCTCAAATTTCAGGCTTGAACTGATGGGAGCGGACCAGGCCTCACACTGATACTATCGTGGGAAATTCAATAAACAATACCCGCAATCGAGTACATTATGGTGCACACCGTGTGCCTTTAAGGCCAACATTCTTTGTTTGTATATGAATCACTTTGTACACGCTGAAAAAGAGGGCAGCAGTCCCGTGAAACACGTTGGAGAATTAAAATTAATATATCTTTCCAGACTAGGGGTTCGATTTAAAGGCAGCCGTTAAACCAGCTGCTAAGTAAAAAAGGCACATTGGCCGCTAATAACACATGAATTACGGCAGATGTAAAGGTAAGAGTACAAGAATTGCTATCGAGCGTAGGCACAACAAAAACACGTAACACAAAAACCAGTGTTGCACCTGATTTCGCATCATTGTGCGTCCCAAACACATGTTAAAACACAACTTAAGTCAAAATGTAACATTAAGGCTGGCGTTGGCTAGCAACCCTGATAGATGCACAAACAAAATTCAAACCTACAGCCAATCCTAAGGTGCCAAAGTAGCAAAAATGTTCAAATACACCTATATATACCCCAAAATAATGGTCACACCTTGTCTGTGTTTCGAGTTTTGGCGAGCTAGATCACAGGAACCAGAAGCAGAGGATAGCATTTAGAGCGAGGGAGAGAGGAGCTTACATTGGAGGTAGAAGGAGTTTTTGGAGTTTGGAGAGAGAAGAGCATTGCACTAAATATACACAAATCACACTTTTGCACATATTACATACACCCATACAAACACATACACATACATACACATAGTCGTTTTTTTACAACACCTTACACATTTTTTAAACTTTTGTTTCACAGTGTGAATCTGTGAGTGAAAGTGTGTGACAGAGAGTGAGTGGGATCGAGTGTGTCTGTGAGGGCCTGTGGGAGTGCTTGGGTGTGAGTGGGTGAATGATGGCGAGGAGAGGAGGATAGGAGAGAGGGATGGGGAGAATAGTGGAGGAGGAGGAAGGAGAGCAGGACATCCCTGTTGAGAGAAGGGGTGGGAGAGGGAGATCCGCAGCTGCACCAACACAGCACCCTGAGGGTTCAAACAGGACGCAAGACAAGGACAAATGTCAAGGTTCAACAAGGCCCAAACCTGTCCAACTCCCTGGTTAATCCTCATGTTGCTGTGCTGATCACACACAATACACACAAACCATGCTCAGGAAACTATAGTATGTTAAACATCAGAACTGCTCCAACACAATGTCACTCATGTACCCACAGGGAATCCAGCACATAACCCCATGAGTGCTAGAGGGATTATCAATGCATCAATCAACAATGCTTTGGCAACCCCTCTGGTCCTCAAAGGTTTGACCAGACAACAAACACAAGTTGATAGGCTAACGATTACATGACACACAGGGGACATTCACTAAGCGTTGAAAAAGAGCTGATGTAGAGAATTTTACACTTATATACCCTCACTTTACCAATTACAGTGTTAGTCTATGGAGAATATTCAATAACATGAATCAAGTTGCAAAGGTCCCATTGTATAGACTCCATAGAAAACATTACAAATGGGGAAATTAGATCACTGGAGAAGTCATCATTATGTTCAGTTCATCAGGTCTATTTAACCGCTTACTGAATCACAAAAAGGATGGAGCAGGCCACAAATCACAGTGCCACTGAGACTAACTAGTTGTATGTGCAACACAAAGGCCAAAAACAATTACACATAACTAAAGGTGAAAAAGTTGGCCATTGTGTTGTGTTTGCAATCATTTACTCTAACCTGAATTTACATATCTCACATTTGATTCATACATGGATCCTCAGGAGTGCTGATGCCATGGAAGGATGATACACCAGCCACTATTTGCAGGATACATATGGGAAAAAATATGAACCATTGTAGTTTGGTCAATAACAGGCCATGAATTATGGATATCTATGATTGGGTATGGCTGCCAAACACAGAAGGATGGATGGGCTGATCCAGGAAAAAAACAGCCCTCAATAAAAGATTTCCTTTAATACTGGCTTGATTGTTGCCCTTCAGGATTCAACTTGAACAGACCTCATGGACAGGATCCTGTAAAGTACATCAATCTCTGATTGCCATGGTGGTATCCCATGCATCACAATTCAATGCATAGGATACCATCATGACAATCAGAGAGTGACATGTCAGATCAGAAAAGACCCTGCACTGTACGGGAACTGATAACATAGGGATGAATACCACTTGAATCACACTGCAGATCAATTAAAAAAAGATATGTATAGAAAGAAAAACAGTCAGATATGAATGTGGATGTGTCCCATTCAAATGGGTACAAATATGTCCCAACAAGATGTGAACCCAGAGTTCGAACGTACATGTGTTTTCTGGGTATGTTGCCTATATGTATTAAACAATAAATGTACTACTACTACTACTACTACTTTAGTAACACTACTGTCCTTCTCATGTGTTGTTCACAAGGTTTGACATCTCTGTAGATGAGCATCCTAACTGTACAGGTTAGTTCACACATGAATTTGTGTTTTCTTTGCCTATATGAGAATGTTTCAGTAGAGGTTGCTGTGAACCTCAGGTCAAACATTGCATCACCAACAAAATCAGTTGAACCAGCAAGGGGTGAGCTTCATAAAAGTGTTGTCAAGACATCAATCCAGTCACATGGAAGATCTTCAATTATAGGACGGATCATGCTATGGATGCCTATGAGATAAGAGGATAGGATTTGGAGCAGCAGACTCGAACTGATCATCAAGCAACAACAATTTCGACTTTATAATACCCTCAATCTTTAGTTACAGGTGAGTACACAAACCATTGCTTTGTAATGTGTTGTGTACTCGTCTGTAACCCATTATGTGGAGAACTAGGGAAAGGTGCACCAGCCCTATGGATATGTGCCACTGACATGAATACACACATCAACAAGTATGTTCTGAGAGCTCCATGGAAGTAATGTTGATGTGTGTATTTATGTCAGGGGCACAAATCTCTGCACACTCACAGGTCAGCATGGTGTCCCTGGAGATCTGATCTACGTTTCATGACCTCTATGTTGTGTAACAATACCACTGTACATCCACCCCTCTGCTGCTCTTCTCATCTCTAGAACAGTACAGGTCCCATATTGAGTCCAATGGCCCTTTAAACCATGATGTGACAGAGTGTTATTCAATGCATAGCATTGGATAACACTCTTTCGCTACAAGGCTAGCATGGTTTCTCTGGCTATGATCATGGCAATTCAAGTTAGTTACTGTCAATCAAGCCCTGTAAGGTGATGAACATAGGTTATATGTTGTACCTTGTTTCTCCCGGGGGTGTGCGTGATATCCTTGAGGTATGTATGTCAAAATGCAGATGGGAATGGAAGATGGTTTTGGAATCCCCACACACAATATGCCACGTCCATGGTATGGTGGATGTTTGGGGCCATGCTGCTGTCAGTACAGTGCTGTGTCAATGCTCCTGTGGGGTGAGACAGAACATCATGTGCGGTGTGGTTAGTGTGTTGGCGCCAATTCGCAGGACTGATGGGGGGGACTTGCATGGATTGTTTGCATGCCAGTGTTATACTCACAGGTAAAGTGTTCCGTGATGAGCCTGTCTCTGATCTGCGCCCCTCTCAGGGTCTCCTCAACATGCCCGATGTCCATGGGCACTTCAGGTATGGGGGGGGGGGTTCCTGGATGTGATCCACCAGCCTGGTGTCCACTGTGATGTTGTGCAGTATTGCACACAACATAATTATGTCGCACACCTTTCCAGGTGCATACTGCAGTGCTCCCCCCGAGTGGTCCAGACATCGAAATCTTGACTTGAAGAGGCCAAAGGTCCACTCAATGGCATTCCTCATTCTGCCCTGAGCCTGGTTGTACCTTTCCTGGGCATCTGTTTGAGGATTGGCCACAGGGGTCAGTAGCCAAGACTTGCAGCCATAGCCAGCATCACCTGTGGAATGTGAGTGACATGGTGAGACAGGGAGCACATGTTGTGTGAATGATGTTTTGTGTGGTGGATGTACTATCTGTGTGTCAGGAGCATGCTGAGCAGCGTTGTGTGAACACCTGTGGTTGTGGTGTGATTTTGTATTGTGATCTCTCCCACAAGCCATCCCCCTGTATAAGTTCCATTCTTGAAATCTCTGTGGACTGAGGAGTTTTGGAGAATGTAGGAATTATATGAGCTGCCAGGATACTTTGCACAGACATTCATAATCCTCATGTTGCTATCACACACCTTCTGCATGTTCATGGAGTGGAAGTTCTTCCTGTTGATGAATAGCTGTGCATCACGTGCTGGGGCTTTAATACGGACATGGGTGCAATCTATAGCACCAATGGCCCTGGGCATACCTCCCCTTGCGTAAAAGGCCTGCTTGAGGTGTATCCAGTCCATGTCGGTGGTAGGGAAATGTATATAAGTACTGGCCTTGCTTTGGAGGGCTGGCAAGACCTGGGCCAACACTCTGGAAAATGTGGCCTGTGAAATGCCAGATGCGTAACCCTCAGTGGACTGGAAGGACCCACTTGCCATGAAGTGTATGGCACACAGTAGTTTTTTCAAGCCAGATAGGGCATGGTTGTGGATGTAGATGGGATCCACCTGATCCTTGATGACCTCATACAAGGCAATGATGCTGTCAGGCCTCAACCTGTAGAGATCAATCACCTCATCATCGGTCATTCCAAAGATAGTGACCCTTGGCTGGTATACCCTGGGCCTTGGTGGTCATTTATATATCCTCTGCTGCTGTGGAGCATCCTGTTGCTGCAGCTGTGCATCTGCAGGCAGGTGCTGTCCTCCAGGTGGGGATGGGCTCCTGTGTGGCTGCTGAGCCAGAGCCTCCTCACTTGCAACATGTGAAGGCTATTTATCAGGTGTGCCTGGGGGTTTCTGGTGTTTCCTAGCTCTTCCCCTTTTACGCCTTCTCTGCCGTCTTCGCAACAATATGTAACCCAACATTGCGCTCTCTGTCTCGCTCTATCTCTCTCTATCTCTCACTCCCTGAGTGGAAAACAAGCCACAAGTGAATGTGGTGAGTTGTCCCTTTAAGTACTTGATAGGACGTTGTGTAGGTGTGGTGATGAGGTGAGTGCTGACCAATGGGAAGTTGTTTATTGTCCAGATAAGTGTTTGCAGGTGTGTGTGTGTTATAAGATGTGGTGTGTTGTGCTTAGTATGTCTCTGCCATTTGCGGGTGTGAAGTTGTGGGGTGCAGGTTGCGTGTGCATCGCATGGTGATGAGCTTGTTTTGTATTTGCAGGTGTCCGTGTCGTGTGATAACCCCCATTGTTTCGTGCCATGTTGTGTTGGTGTTGTCTTGTAGGTCCTTGTCCCTGTGGTGTTGCTTGTTATTGTGTGTGCCATTGATTTGTGTTGTCTGTCCATGTTTTTGTGTTATTTTGGCATTGCACGAGTTAATTTTCCCATTTACATGCTTGTGCGGTAAGCAGTTTGTGTGTTTTGCTATGTAACGATTGTTTTTTTTGCCCGTTAAGTGTCTAACAGCTAAGGGAACTGGGTCTTAAGTTTTGTCAGTTAAGTGTATCTTTTTTCAGCCATTAACAGTACCGCTCTGGGGAATCTTGTTCCATGCGTCTCAATGCACGTAAGTGTATCAGCCGTAAGGATTATCAAACTGATGTTAGCTGTTCTTTAGACAGATCTTTAAATTGCTACATGAAGCTTAACGCACCCGTTAGTGCTTTTTTTTTACTAACAGCTGCCTTTAAATCTACCCCTATGATTCCCTATGTGGCACATCTGGGTTACAGGCATATATTTCTCACTCACTTTTCATCACATATGGTGAGAGTTTTCTACTGGGGCCTCACTCAGGGTATGTCCCTCATACAGTGGTCTTTTCATTCTTTCAGTGCTAAGGATTGTACATGTAGGACACCAGGGAGGTCACCCTTTTGCTACATTGAAATGCTGATCACATGAGCACACGACTTGACAACTGGCATTCCTCACAGATGGAAGTTTCTTCCTGATTATCATTTGGGGCAATATATCAAGAATAACTCTAGTAAGTGCATTACCTGTGCAGCAGAAAATATTTTGGTCCATAGATTGCGCTCAGATCTTTTGCTCTTTTCCCTTTTTTATTCTTGCTACTCTGCTGAATTTGTGCTGAGCGTGATCAGTTTGTGTCATGGCCTGATCAGCAGCATCTCTCTGAGAAACTGATGTCTGTGAAAAAAAATAAAGATATGTTTTCAAACAGGGTGGAGTGTTGTATTATGGAGGATGAGATAAAGGTAGAGCCTAAAACTAGTAGAAAGAGTAGTGAAAAATAATTAATTAAAAGGTTTGTATCATCATCATCAGCAGCAGCAACATCAACACCCCAACATTTTTCTGAACACATGTCATTATCATCACAGAAAACAATTTATGTGTCTTAGGGGCTTTAATCTAACATTTGTGGTGGTGGTGGAACATATCTGTGGGACTTTCTCCCAGAGAATGGGTTGGTAGATGTAAACACTGTATAGCTCCTATGAGTGGTCCCACTGCATGTGAGATGGCTATAGCATACTTATAAGATAGCTATGTTCTAGGCCTAAACAATGACCCCATTGACTACTGGCAAACAAAACAGTGTGTGTGTGGTTAGCACTGATGCATACTGCAGTGGAACCTTTAGTTGCCCAGCAGCAAGGGTGTAGCCTTAGCGGGTTTTCAGTGTGGCTGACCGCAGGACACAGCTATAAAGTAGCAATGTTGGTAGACTTACACTACTAAAAATGAACCAGCATCTAATACCATACAAGTAACATGTAGCAGAAGTGGACAAAACATCACCAGACAGGGAAGTCCATTGCTTATTTACTATTAACAGCAGCACTGAGAATGAGGACGAGGAGAAGGGGAAGAAGGGATATGAAGGGTTGCTACCATCTACCATAGGTGTGGTCATTGTTAAGACTACTGATTAATGTTTGAAAATAATACACTGCCACCATACACTTCTGCTACCTTAAGTGATTACCATTTACTAATATATTCAGGTTCAATACTAAGAACTATATAGTGGATTATTTATTGAAAGTGTTGACCTAAGAAGGAGAGATCATCCATTAAGACTAGAGGAAAAGCGCTTTCAACTAAGACAAAGGCAGGGATTTTTACAGTAAGGGAGGTAAATCTATGCAATTCTTTGGATGTTGTGCTTGCAGATACTGTAACTGCTTTCAAAAAAAGCAATGGATAACTATCTAGCACAGACAGGTTGTTGATCCTGGGAACTATCTGACTGCCATTTGAAGTCAGGAAGGCATTTTTTACTCACTTGGGGCTTAAATGGAAATGGCTTAAATATTTTTTTTGCCTTCCTCTGGACCAACAGTGGTGATTTGGCATGAGCTAGACTTGATGGACTCATGTCTTCTTCAGCCTCATTAAATATGTAACTATGTTATATATGTTGCTATGTTACTAATTAAGTGTGACCTTTTTAATTGTTTTATCTCTTTAAAATAATGCTTAGTAGGCTTACAGAAAGAAAAGCCCTTAAAATAATGTTTTGAAGGCTTACTGAAATTGAAACCTTCAAAATATTACAGCAAGGCTAGCCTTGAAGAAAATGTATTGCATGCTTCTAAAAAGGCAAGTCCTGAAACAAAATGGTTGCAGTCCTCAAGCTTGCAAAAATACAAGCATTTAAAAAAATGTATGCACTACTGACCTCATGCCAGTAGTGCTAGATGGGGGTGGAAAACCACAACCAGAATCATTATACTAGACAGTGGCACCCACCACAAGTGACATTCTGGCATTTGATGCTGATGTAATTGCTGAGTCATCTAAGCAGTTGAAAGATTAAATTGCTGCATGGGACTGGGATTATCAGCTGGCACATAAGAGAAGCTGTTGTACTCTGATGCTTCCACTTGCCACTAGCTCTAGAATACCATATCAAGCTCCCACCACTTCAGTTGCATGTGGTTAGACAAGCTTGGCCAATTATACTTGGCTTCCTGTACCTCCTCTAAAATCATGGGTGTGAAGGAATATTATTATCTACTTTGACAGCAGGACAGAATTGTGCCTTATCATCAGCAACTGCAATGTGCACAGTGTGTGTGGAAGGAAACATTGTAAAATAGGAGAAACACTGAGAAGGATCACAACTGGCACATCTGTTCTCATATTAAGCAACAGGCAGTGGCACAGCTACAACCACCACCTTGACATTTAGGTCAGAAATGCTAAACCACTCACCAAGGAATCTGGTATGGCTGGCTTGCCCAATCCGCTAAGGATATGTGATAACTAAAAGACTTAATAAAATAATGAATCCTTATCAAATCCTCCTTGCCACCAGCTTATCATATTCAGTTGATTGCTCTCAATCACATTGCCATGTGGGGTCAGTGCACCAGTGGTACTGTAGAGGAGGAAAAGGAACCTGAGGGTCCCTGGAAGGGGAAAATGGGTACATTTTCCTGCACCCAGATCTTAGAAAAAGAAGACCATGATGAGGCAGGTGTTACAATCGTTATTAAACTTCCAGGCTGGTGGGGGGGGGTTCTCTTCCTCTGAGTTTTTCTCCCCCAGTTCTTTCTGTCCTTGGGTAGGGAAAAGGGGTACAGTGATAGAAGCAATCAAATTCTAAATTGTTTTGGTTTGATTTTCATATGCAAAACATAACTGCCAGGATGTTTATGCCTCATGTACTTAATGAGGACAGGTGTGCCAAGGTGTGTCCTCCCTTTCCCCTTTACACTACCTTATCACACATAGAACACAATGCAGTCAGCGAAGATTGAAGTGTGTCTGCCTCAGGGGAAAAACATTCCTACACCCATGATTTAGTTAGGGGACAGGAGGATCAGAATGGCTTGGGCAGGGCTTCTGTCGCCTCAGCATGAGTACTATAGCTTAGAACAGGATCAGTGTTGGCACGCGGAAGCATATCTACCTGTCTTAGACTTACTTCACTGCTTGCTGAACCCAGTCCCACTGTGGCCATGATTTTCTGTGACACAATAGCCTGGACATCATCAGCCGCTGCTGTGACAGATGAACGTCAGCAGCAGGAATTAGTGTCACAGCAAAAGTCACTGCTGGTAATGATGCCCATTCCCAATTGCATCTCTTTCTCCTATTCCTTTCTGCCAAATAAGCTGTCATACTCTTCCACACCAGTTGTTCTACCACCCTCACTCTCATCACAACCACCACCAGTTGCTACTCTCTAGGACTGGTTGGTGATGACAAACATGATAGAGGATCCCCTGCTGTTACACCTACCATCACCACTGATAGTAGCAGAAGCAGACACTGGCAGCTGACCTGTGCTGCTGATGCTGATATCCAGTGACCCTTTCTTTTTTATACTTTCCAAAATCCCTAGAGCAGTGGTTGGAGGACTGAGTGTTTTATAGTATAGGGTGGGAACCATTCCCGTGGAAAAATTTGCGGTGTTAGTGCAATGGTGGAAAATCCATAAAGATTTCAAAAGAAAAACAGTTGAAAAACGTCACTACTTGTTGAAGTGTGAAATTGTTTTATGCTAAAAGTGCAGCTTTTCCCCTTTTTCCTGCCTAGCTCATTGCATTGACATCAATGGTGAGACTGTATTTTCCCCACCACATGGCAGATTTCCCTTATTTCCCTGCAAGGATAGTATAAAAGGGTTGTCAGTTTTCCCGAGCATGTAATTTCTGTATTTGTTAGCAAGAGAGTAAGCAGCACAATTTTGAGTTAGTTAGGAGAAGCAAATAAAGCAATGTTTGATTGTACTTTAGGGAGGTTTGTGGACAAACAATTTGTTCTCTGTGAAAGGGAAGTCTTGGGGACTCTGTGGGAGAATGGGCATCACAGATTTTGTTCCAAGAATGGCTCCACTTACCTCTTATGTTTTCTAGTGGTGGAGAAACCACTTTACTACAAAAACTCATTCTGCCACGCAGAATGGTATAGAACAGACAGGAAAGGTAGTGGATGGTGGCTGAGAGAAAAAAAAAAATAATAATGTAAAAATCAGGTTATTTGAAGAACTGGCTAGTACTATGACCAGTGCCAGCAACAAGAGAAGATGGTAGGATTCTGATGCTGCTGATACAAAGGTGGAGGAGGAAATCAGCAGCACCACTGGTAAACAGAGGCCACATACACCTGAACCAGTAATGCCCAGGTCCCCTACATTGTCCCTTGGGATGTGGGGAACTATAATGAAGAAGGAGCCAGAACTGGATAGCAGTATTAGTAGCAACACACATCAGCTGTCTGTGCCTGCTTCTACTGCTGCCAGTGTGAAGGCGATCACAAGTATAACAGCAAGGGACTCATTCTCACGCTTGTCATACCCAAGCAGTTCCATAGAGCAGTAAAACACTGATGGTGGAAAGCAATAGGGAATGGGAGAAAGAGATACTCATGGAGATGAGCATCACCACCACTAGCAGCAGTGACATTCTATTGTTTGTTGTGCTATAATTCCTGCCACTTAGTCATCAGAGGAAGACATTCATCCATCACAGCAGCGGTATGATGAGTATGAGTGTGAGGAGCAGGCTAGTGCGCCACAGACCATGGTGGCCACCATGGAACTGGATTCAGAAAGCAATGATATAAGACTAGGATAGGACTATCTCTATCTGATCTGCTGTTGTTGAAGCAGCAGTGATTCTGGAGAAGAAGAAGAAAAAGTCCTTTCTTCTCTACCTCTTCCTTCACTGAAATCATGAGTATGGGAATATTTTTCCCTTGGGGCAGGCACTATGTGTGATGAGATAGTGAAGATGGGGAAGGAGAGGACACACCTTGGCCTACATGTTCACATAAAGCACATACAATATAGACACCACAATGTTTATATTAAGCATGTGAAAGCCAAACCTCCCCAAAAAAAAGAAATCAAGATCCACTGTCACTGTGCCCTTTGCCCCTCCCCAAGGGTACAAAGAACAAGGGGTCTAAAATCCCAGAGGAAGACAAGAGAAACCCAGTTCGGAAGTTCGATGATGAGTGTAACACCTGTATTGTCATTATGTTTTTGTGCTAGGGTCTGGGTATGGGAAAATGTACCCATTGTTCCTACCCTGGAACCCACAGGGTCCTCTTCTTCCTCCTCTTCTGACTTAACACCTTTGCCTCCATTACCCCCCCCCGACCACCACCACCACCAGCTGATAGAGATTCTGTAGATTTGAGGACTGGGCAGTTTGTATCCATCCATTGCACACTGTGTGGAGCACTAACCACACAAGACAATGTGGTGGAGCGCAGTTGAATGCATGGTATCAGGGAGCATCTATGGATAGAGGAGTACTTGATTTCTTGGGGATGGTTGTACAATGCTGACGTAAGCATCAAGTTGTTTGGTTGCAGTTGTGACTGTTTTTTTAATATGATAGAAGATGTGTCAATTATTGTGACACTTCCCAGTCCTTTCCCTATTTCACAATTTTCTTTCACACTGTGCACATTGCAGTTGCTGACAAAGCACAGCTTCTTTCTGCTCTGTCAAGGGAATAAAGTCATATTTCAACACACCCATGAATTACAGGAGGTGCAGGTGAAGAATAATTGGACAACTTCTCTCTAGATGTACCTGAAGTGGTGTGGGAGCTAAATGTGGTGTTGTTGCTGCCTCAGCTACACTAGGGCTAATGGCAAGTTTAAGAATCATTGGAACACCGCCAGTCATATATCAGTGTTGATGATCCCAGTCCTGCAAAACAGCCTAATCCTCCTGCTGCTTGGACGACCCAGCTGCAGCAATTACAGCAGTAGCCAATGTCAAAGTATAATTTGCCACCACCATCTTGCACTGCTTGCACTAGGCCAGTAGGGCATACATTTTTCAGGGCCTGTTTTTTGCAATGATAAGACCTGCAAACAAATTTGTTTCAGTGATAAAAGAAAAATATCCTAGCGCTATTAATATCTGGTGAATGAAATACCTTATGCATATATTTCTAAACAAATGTCCAATCCACAACAGGTATGAAAAAATAGAAACATGTATTCAGTTCTGATAAAAAACTACCATAACATGGAAACGTTATGATTAAAAAATCAAATACTCAATGAATCCAATAGTATGCCAAACTGTAAATCCCCTACCTGTCCACACCACGTTGGACTGCAATCGGACTACAATCCGATAGCTCCACCCACCGTGCTGTGTAAAGTTAGAAAGGACACATTATAACACTGATTATAAACTCTAATAGCTAAAATAGGAACAGTATGAACAATACGTAGACTGGATATGATCCCTCCACTCCTCCCAACACAATGTACAGGACTGCCTTCGGTGCGTAGAGAGGACTACGGTCTGAATTTGGAGCCCCGCTTCGTTATCAGCCACAGCGCGGGCAGTCTGTAGTGTGCATAACTGCAGCACGCAGCTGTCTCTACTGCTCATGACAACTTCTGACAAACACACATTTAGCAAATTATTATATAGGATAATGCATTGTGAGTATTGTATGAGCAGCTGAAATGGGCACAGATTTTAAGCACAATATTCAGCAGGGAGGAATCTAGTCACAACTAAATTTAAGACATGGGCAAAGCAGGTTACATATACCATATCACCTATTCTCATGGCACCTTGTAACGGTTTGTTCAACACACAGACACAGTAGGTTTGGATAAAACACAATTTTATTAAGTAAAGAATACAATAACCCTCACAGGTCCTGTAATATATACATAATATAATACAGCCACTAGACAGGTTATGCAGAGGTAGGCCCACAAAGGTCCAGTATAAGTAGAGAGTCCATAGAACAATATACTGACACCGGTCAGGCAGAGCTTGTGTGAGTCCCAGTTTGTCAGTACTGAGTGGGTTAATAACAGGCAGAGAATGTAGACAGGCCCTGATAGTGCAAGGCCCTTTAAGAAGCTCAAACAGTGGCGAGAGCTTCAATTCGAGTAATGCCCTAGATAATGGATACCAGACAATTGTGGACTGCCGTAGCAGTAACGAAGACTGAGCAACGTGAGCACTGCCATTGCAGTAACGGAGACTAAGCAACTTGAGTACTGCCATAACAGTAACGGAGACCAAGCAACTGGACACTGCCGTAGCAGTAACGGAGACTGAGCAACTGGAGCAGAGTAGTCAGGCAGGCCAGGTCGATACACTGAGAGCTCACAAGGATCAGGAACAAGTGCTGGTACTGGAACACCACGAAAGGGCACCGGAGAAATGCCAGAACCCAGCATTTAAGGACAAATGCTGGGCAGGACAACAACAGGACAGCCAATGGCGGAAGCAGGAGTGGAATATTGACAGAATGTCGCCAAATAGCATGGGTACCGTGATACACCTATTGTGTTGGTATAGGCTACTCTGCTGCTATCCTTTAATAATACTGACAGAACGAGAGTTAATATTAGTGACTTTGACCTGATGCTGCAAGGTTCTGTTGTTCAGTGGTGAGAGAGAAACCCAGTGAGTAGTGACAGTCATAGTAGTCTGTACTCTGCCCATCTGTCCACATGTCGGTTGTCAGGTTAGGTTTCTTTCTGTATGAGGTTTCCTGCCACACTAACCACCTGTATGTACAATTCTGGCATACAAATCCTTGAAAATTTTACTACGTCTTGAGATATACCAACTAATGACATCAGATTTTTTAAAACCTTGGTTTACTACAAAAGAATAATGCAGCATGTCAGCTGCCAACATCATGGCTACTTTGCCAGTCCACAGACATACTTTGGGATTATTTTTGTGAAGTTTTTGACTCCTTCCCAAGAACTCAGAAAGTGTGGGTTGGCAGTACATGGCAGAAGAACTGTGTAACATTATTGCTTAACAACATGACTTGCAGAGGTGGTGGGGGTGGAGTGTACAGTCTATGACTCTTGCCATCAAATGAAGGAAATCATGGCACACTTTCTGACACATCAACATCACTTCTATTACGCCCCAGGGCCCAGGGAACTTTTAGGAGTGCTTTTGCTAGTTGTGGCACCTTTGACATGTTGATGGTGTGTCTACCAATCAGACCTGTGATTGTGCTTCAGGTTTGATCTCAATTAGGAGGTGCTGAGGTGCAAGCATGCTTTACCCCCCCGATTACATGCTTTTTACATGGACAACAGATAGCAACATGTTTAGCTTTTGGATCATGAGTGAAGTATCTCCAAACTGTGGACTACATAGAGTGAGGGGTACCTGAGGGACTACTACTTCAGGGGTTAGATGTTGTTGCAATCATACTAGCAGTAGATGTTAGTGTGCTGCCCTTTCAGCAGCAGAAGCACTCATCATAGCTAGGATTAGATCAGATGTTGATGACCTGTGTTGCTGGTATATACTCAACACTAGGGTATGTGGCTGAGTGGGGGTTGGACTTGGAAGCAGTGATGATGCAGATGATAACTGAAAGGATGATTGTGTATTTTTGGCATCTTTATTTGTTCCAAGTAAGAATTTCCAATTTTTTTTCAAACAGTTTTTAAACAGGCACAGCCATTTCAGTGGTGGAAGATTGAGCCTTTTTTTTTTTTCAGCTAATTTTCTGGCCATGTCATCATCTCTCTCTCACTCTCAATTTCATCTGTATCTGAAAAAGAGGAGTATGTTGGAGGAATATATTTTAGATCCAAATCATCATCAGTAATTAGGTTATCCTCAGCATCGCCTGCTTCTTCCTCACTACTTATATTCCTTTAGGCTTTTTGAAATCTCAGTAATTTATTTTTACTTTTCCCCTTACAGGGATTTTCACAATGCTTTCTACTACTTTCAGGACACATGTTGTACTTATTTGTCTCACTGTCTGATGCAGCAGTTGGTTGAACTGCTATACCTCCTTTCATTATGCCAACAAAACTGGAATGAAACATGTCTTCAGTGTTCTTGCATGCTTTATTAATATTACTAGCAGTGGTGGTGGAACGTTTTATGGGATTATGACAAACAGACTCCTTAGAGTCAGGAGGTGTAGGATCATCATCATTTATTGCACACCGCAGCAACCATGGCTGCAATCAGTTTTTGGACTACCATTTTACTAACACGTCCCTGTACTGCTCCCACTGAATTCACCCTCCACCTGCCCCTAGTACTTTTGCTGCACATTATTAAACTAGTCTCTGTATTTTAACAGTGAAATACACAACAGAACTGACTGTGTGACTTCTTGCCCTTTACAAAATAATTTATCTCTTCTAGTATCAGTCTGTCTCAGTCACAGCTCATGCCAGGTCCCTGTCTTTACCACCTATCAGTAAAACTATTTGTAACTTTATTTTTACTTTTACATTTTTCTAAAAAATATTTTAATTAACTGTCCCAATCAACACTGTCCAAAAAACAACAACCCCCCCCCCAAAGACTCCCTGGGCAACCCTGCTGCTTCCCTCTGATTCCCCACACAGAGAGAACAGCCAGCTGGACGGAACTGTGTCTTACCAGTCAGTCACACAAGATTGTGGGGTATGTGGGGTAAATCTCCTTTGCTCCCTTCACATAACCCTAGACTCCCCTAAAACAGAGATAACAATCACCAGAAAGGGATGTGGATCACAGCTGCCTGTGTCTTCTTAGTCACACAAAATTTGGGGGTATTTGGCGTAAATCTCTATTGCTTCTTTCACACACCTCAAGAATCCCCAAATACAGAGGTAACAGCCAGATCAGGTAGGAACTTGGATCACAGCTGCCAGTCTCATTCAACCAAGATTTTGGTGTATTTTGGGTAAACCTCCTTTCTCCCTTCACAATGCCCCAGAGTCCCCCAGACTCCCAAAATGCAGAGAACAAATTGCCTGTCCACAAGACTCCCTAAATTACAGATACTGTCCCGAACCTAAGCAAACAGATACTAAGCTAGTCTAATCTAACAGATGCTAACCTAACCCCAACCTGACCTAACAGATATTACTAACCTGTGCAGTGGGGACATTCTAGTAGGTGACATACTGCAGGTGCTATTTATATGCCCACAATGTTGAGGGTGTGCCATAATACCATTTGCCATGTATACATCACTGTTTAAAAAGGATAGCTTTGTTGGTCGATGTGACACATCCAGCCTATAGGTTAAAGAAAAATAACCTTAACTTTGTTTGTATATAATTTTACTTTAATAATTAACATTTTATAGACCAGTGGAGTATGCAAATGGTTAGACAAGTTACAGTATATTGCCTTTAATATATGTATTTATGTTTATTTTAATGGCTAATATGTAAGGATGAAACCACTAGTGGATTATAATGTAGGGTTTAATGGAAATGTCTTCCTTTAAAAAGCTTACAATATAGTGAGTAAATGATTAGTTGTCTTCAAGCACATTTTACAGAGTTGTTGCTTTAATCAATATTATACTGAAAATTAAAAACTCACCAATAAGAGTTTGTTAGAATTCTATATTCCATCCTCAGGTGTTGAACTTTTATCCAAGCTAACTTTGATTTGTAAACCGTGTAACACTGTTGTGTTGCTTAGTTAATGCTGACAACCCCTGTACTTGATTCCATCATGGAATGTCTTTAATGCCTACTACTATTTTGGGAAACAAGATTATTCTCCATGAGGGTCATTAAAAGATCACTGCACCAAGAAATGAAATGCAGTTTTATGACAGGTGACACTAGTCCCTTGGATCCTGGAGAAGTCTTGAAAACATTGCAGAGCCCTTCAGCACCAAGATGTTAAACTACATAGTGATAGTCTATATATATAAAACATATACTGATTCATTTTTACAAAATGTACTTGCTGCTATCCAATCCTATTTCTTGTTGCCTAGAGCAGATTTCCAATCATTGGGATTTTGTTTCAAATCCCAACCCTTTGAGGACACCCATCTGATCCATTAAGAATTAAAGAATAGCTTGTCAGATGCTTTTTGACAGGTTACTGTTCAGAGTAGGATAGGAATAAACATGAAATAATAACTACAATGTGGAAAAGCACAGGCATCATTAAGACTAATGTTACAATGTATTATTCTAAAGTGACATTAAACTTCATTTTTACTTTAGATATTCTGCAAGTGCATAGCATGTAAAGTCAAACTGCCTGTACATTTCTTTTTCATCTTCACTGCCACAATAGAGGGTATAAAGACTATACAAAAACCACCAGGATTTGTAATGGTGGCTGATTACTGATTGGCCAGTCCGAGTTAAAGGGCCGCTGTTAACTTAACATGGGGAAAAGTAGGCCCTTCTCGGATTGGTCGCCGGTTTAAAGGGACTACAGGTGCGGGGGGAAATATGAATAGATGTATTCAACTACAATACGGTCGACAACCACTAGGTGTCTCCCTGTGCAGCCCCATATTGTTGACAAACGCTCGTACATTGTGTGACTGGGCAGGTAGGCACCATCCTGATTGGCCAAGACCCTGGGTGCCGCAGTTAAAGATCCCACATAGACTTAACCTGGGGAAATGTAGGCGACCTCGGGATTGGTCAACAGGTTTGCCTCCCGGAAGCCCTGATAGGATAGCGGCTGATGTGATGTTTAAGGTCACAATTGGTCCCCGCAATGAGAGTTCAGGATTGGCCAGGGTTTGAAGCGGAATATTCAAACCCTGGCAAAAGATGCTTTCACCCGGGGGATCATTGTTCAGCATGTATATTCCAGCCCTTTTGTTAGAGTGTCTAGCCCATTGTGTAAGTTAATGTGATCAGGTCTGTTCTTTTGTATGGTGTTGATTTAGTTGCAACCCATTGTATGTTGTATACCGCCCTATGGGCTAATGTTATTACCAGCCTTTAAAAGAGCTGAGTTCATGTTCAATAAAGTGTGTGTTATCCTTCATCAAGTCTCAGCTGATGTTTGGAACAAAGGGGCCTACCTTACTATCGGGAAAATATCCTGGCAGAGGGGGAATCGTTTAAACGGAGGTATCCAGCAGATACAAGTCGCTCCATTACATTCACCTATTTCTTTTACACTTTTATGTTGCTGATGAAGAGCGCTCTGAATCTTTTTTCAGGGAGATTTCTGTAAGGGACTAAGAGCAGGGTCTGCGCAACAAAGTACAAATGAGACAATGTAAATGAAGATATTGATACAATTTAGAAAACCCTTCCTCCACTACAGTATACAAGAGCAATAGTGCAACATTGTGTCACAATTCCTGTTTTCACAGTCCCTGACAGGAAGCTCTCTGGAAGCATATATTTAAATAGGCCAATGTCAGGGACATAAAAGCGTAAAGGTGAAGATAAATAAAAATAATACAAATTATAGGTAATTTGAGTTTACATATTATGCACTTGCAGAATATGTTAGGTTAAAAAAAGGTTTACTGTCACTTTTACATACTGAGACTGAAAAAAAATATTGTCCATTTTGAGTTCTGCATTATGAAAGCCATATTTATTACAACTCTCTTTTTTTATACTGCTCTGTAGGCAGGAACATTTTTTTATAGGAGTGTCTAAATATATAGTTTATGTTTACAAATGCATGCATAGGCCAATATTCCATTCCAGACAGAAACAGTTGCTGAATGGTTATTTTTTAGGTTCAGCAGATAATTCCAGCTGGTCAATTCTGTAAACCAAGGGTCAGAAATCAATTGCTGAATTGTGTATTTGTTTCCCAACAAAAGTTCCTTTGGGATCTTTTGGAGAGATTAAAAAATGCTTCAAAATGACCCCAAAGAAAGTGGGTGGATCTAGACCACTTTCCTTGGACTGATTCAGGCCTGGGAATCTCTCCCCAGCCCCTGCCTCATCTCCAATGTGCCTGACCACCTTCCCCACATTGCTGCCATCAGTAGTAAACCATTTTATTGTCAGATCACACTGATCACTGTGCTCCAGCTATGGAGGAATTAAACACCACAAAAAGCACATAATGAAGCCCCCACCCCCTGCCATGCCAATCACCCCATTCACAGAAATGATCCTTCTACAGATGGGTTTACCATGAGTAATTTAAAAACAAGACAACACCTCATCCCCCATCACAAAACATGATAAATTCCTTAGTTACCATGGTGGCTATAATTAGCCACACTGGAAATTGAGTGTTTAATGAGTGGTTAAAAATATGGTAAAAATCACCCATGTAAAGAAATGGATGGGGATATTATCCCCCCAACTCTCCATCCTTATGGTATCAGGATGGAGAGTGTGAAAGAAAATATTATGGGGACATCCCCCTCCGTTTAGTTATGGTGAAAGTAGGATAAAACCATATACTCACCTTGATTTCAGAGGTCCAGAGGTGTCAGCAACTCCCTTGTCCCCCACATCATTTTCCTAGACAAAGAAAATAAATAAAAAACTCTATTAAGACCTTCCACCGCATTTCCTTTCACTCTGGGAGGTGACATTACTCCAGGGTATGTGCCCTGCCTCACCCCACCTCCAAGCCTATGTGAGTGTGGGACAATTTGGAAGGGATTGAACATATCAGTCAATCCCATTTTATTTTTCCTCAGAGTGGCACAGGCGAAGGCCCAGGCTAGACTGTGTGTGTGTGTGTGTGTGTGTGTGTGTGTGTGGTGGGGGTTGGTTAGTCACTTTATTTATTTTTGGGGAATTGAATGTAGAGGTAGGTTTTTAGGGATTTTATATTTGTTTGGATCTCCAACATCAAGGTGAGCATATGGTTTTGTCGTTCACACAGCAGGGGTGGTGGTGGGGCTGGTAGAAGGATGGGGACCCCTTCCATGTTTTTTATTTCATTAATATGGAGGGTCCTGACCCTATATATTTTTTTTTGCCACATCCTTTTATGGCCACCTTCCTTGGGCATTTCCCAGACTGAAATGGGTGCTTTGGGCCCGATATCGATCTTTTTAATTTTTTTTTATTTAACCAGTGAATGATTTAATAAGGCCCCCAGACCTCACATCAATTTTATTCACTGGCTTTCAATTTTTATGGGAGGGTTTATTTTTGGATATATTAAATGGGGTATATCTACGTCATAATATAATTTCATTGTATTTATGCTAAAAAATTGGGTAAATGTAACCCATTTTTTCTTAGCTAAATTCAATAAAGGGGGGAATGAAAATACCTTTCTTTAAAAAAAAAAAAAAGAACCCCTTTTATTTTTTTAACACACTCCATTATGATCTGTTCAGTATGGTGAGATATTTATTTTGGGTTTATAGTCAAAGAATGATTCATGATTAATAAAGCTGCCCTACTCCATTGCTGGGCCGGATGGAATTAATTACTTGAAAGACATTTTACAACATATTGCACAGCGATGCTTTGCAAGCTGCTGTGCATCAGATGGATTAAGGGGGATTAGTGTGGGGATGGTGATTGGATGAACACTGGGACACTGAGGGCTGTAGTGGTCATGGCCTTTTGAGGCCGATTAGGTCTTTTATCCAGGGTCGGCATCCCTGAGCTGCAGAACCTGGGAAGGTCTATCTGGCTACAAAAGGTAATTCTGCTACAATGCTACAATGTGATAGGAGAATGGCTGTTTGCAATGCTATTTTCAGACATTTTTATATTTATTACAAACAAACACAAAATATATAATCCAGCGCTCACTGGTGAAGATTAGTTTTAGAGAGGGAATATCAAAAATATTATATAGGCGGAGCAGAACACAAACAACACAAAAAGATGATCAGAATAAGATTCTGGTCACTAAATATTTTTCCTCATTAACAAAAGTTGAGAAATACAGATAAATCACTACAGTGCACATATATAATCATCCATGAAATATATCAAAATTAAAAAGAATAATTAAAAATAAAATAAAAAATGAAAATTAAAAAATAAAAATAAAAAAAATAAAAAAACAAACATGAAATAAATATAAAAATAAATAAAATAAAAATAAAAAAATGACATATGGAAATGGAATACTTGTCCATGAATCAGATGAATAATGGATTCAGTCAATGGAAATGAAAAGAAGTTAGTTCTTGGTCCATAAGTTTTCACGCTGAAGAGGGGGTTAGTACGTGTAAATAGAAAGAAATCTCGTCTGTCTTTGTCCCAGACTTGCTCAGTTCTGTTGTGCTGCTGTCAAAGACCCGGAATCCTCACGGGAACATATAGAAAAAAGACAAAGTAGAGATTTTAACCTTTTTTCTTACTCCACCTATTCTGTTGTGGCAAGTATGTATAATACATTTAGCAGTTTGGCATAAATATAAAAATACAAAGAAGAGATAGCGCACAAAAGAGATCTAAGTGTAGCGTTTTTATTAATATAATAACATAAATAAAATCATTCATAAAATATAGCTGGATATCAAGTGTCAAAAGAAGACTACGTATGATATATTTTCAGTTAGAGGGCTGCAGGATATATGGGTACATGCACAAGAATAATCTGTGTAACATATACACAAGTAGCCTAATCACTATCGCTAGCGACGGCAGTGATGGTTACAATGTATCTCTATGATGGAAAGAGGACCAGTTTCAATGATCCAACACAAGGTATCCCATAAAAATCCCCGCCTATATACTCTTTTTTTAAAATGTTCACAATGGTTCTATCCAGTAGGTAGCAGCAACCCTACCAATAGTAATGTGCTTGTGTCACACGGATACTAGACAATAAACAAGAGCAGAGATTGCTTGAGTCTCAATACAGCAACTGAAGATAATCTGACAGACCGAGGACAACACAGAGTGAGTAGGCAGCCAGAGGCACAGGTCAGAACAGAATGGGTAGTCAGACAAGCCGAGGTCATACATGGAGCGAGTAGTCAGCCAGAGCCACAGGTCCGAACCGATGCTGGTAATCAGACAAGCCGGGGTCATACACGGAGTGAGTAGTCAGCCAGAGCCACAGGTGAGAACTGATGTGGTTAGTCAGACAAGCCGGGGCAGGCACGGAGCGAGTAACGGAAGCAAAGCAATGGTCACAATAAGACTAAGCGAGACACAAGGAATGCTAGCAGGACACCATGTAAGGGCAACTAATGCTGGACCCAGGGAAGTTTAAAAAGGCACACACCAAGGTGGAAATCAATTAGGCAAATTGAACCACTCATATAAACAAGCCCAATGTCACTGAGATTGCACCCGTGACCGCCAGGAATGCATAAGGGCCCAACGCCAATGCCGGCCATCCACCAGATATAGCTGTGGAGAAGCACAAGGGTAACTGGCAGCACGGATGTAAGGTACACTGTGATAGTACCCTCTCCTTAACGACCTCTCTCAGCGGAAGAGGGTTCGAACCAGCGGGGAAGTGGAAGCGCAATTCACGGATGAGAGCTGGAGCATGTAAATCCTTTTAGGCAACCCAGGAGCACTCCTCCGAACCATATCCCTTCCAGTGGACCAGATATTGCACCTGGCCCCTGACTCTATGTGAGTCCAAAATATTTTGCACCTCATACTCCTCATGATCCCCAACTCTGACAGGCCTAGGACGGACAGGAGCAGAAATGTAATGGTTACAAATTAGGGGTTTCAGCAGAGACACACGAAACACATTAGAAATGTGCATAGTAGTTGGGAGTTCAAGGGCATAGGCTACAGGATTCACTCTATGGAGAACCTTAAAAGGACCAACAAAATGAGGAGCCAGTTTCCTACAAAGCATCTGGAGGTGCAGATTATGGGAAGACAACTACAGTCTCTCTCCTACCTGGAAAATCGGAACTGGTAGCCATCTACGGTCTGCGTGCCTCTTGTAGCTTTGAGTGGACCTTTGCAGGGATCTTTGAACCCGTACCCAAGTGGAGTGGAGTGCTCTCAAGTGCTTATCCAGAGCTGGAATGTTCTGTACCTCAAAAGTGTCAGGGAGAAGCGAAGGTTGGAACCTGTAATTTATCAGAAACAGGGAGTTCTGCAGAAGAGCAATTCATGGCACAATTCCTGGCAAGCTCAGCCTACGGTAACAAGTTTGTCCAGTTATCATGATGGTCCAAAATAAAACAATGAAGGAACTGTTCCAACGCTTGATTAGACCTCTTTGCATCACTGTTAGACTGATGATGGTAAGCTGAGGAGAACAAGGGTTGAATACCCATCTGTCTCCAAAAACAAGACATAAACTAGCTCCAGTGATCTGAGACCACCACCTTAGGTATACCGTGGAGATGAACTACCTCTCTGACAAAAACCTCAGCTAACTCCCTGGCGGAGGGGAGTCCCTTAAGAAGCACAAAGTGAGCCATTTTGGAAAATTGATCCACGATCATAAGGATGACCATGTAGCCCTCTGAGACAGGCAGTTCCACCATAAAATCAATGGATAAGTGTGACCAAGGACGCTCACCATTAGGAATGGGTTGAAGGAGGCCCACCAGAAGGTGTCAGGGAGTCTTGGTCTGCGCACATGTGGAACATGCAGACACAAATGCAGCACAGTCTGTTTTTAAGCTAGGCCACCAGAAAAGTCTAGATATAGACCATATAAGTTGGTCTCTACCAATGTGACTGGCTGCCTTCGAGGAATGATAGGTCTCTAGTAGTTTCTTACATAGGGACTCGGGTACAAAACATCTCCCCCTGGACCTGTCAACAGATGAGGAGGCTTGAGCGGCCAATATCTCCTCTCCCAAAGGAGAGTTAATACTAGTACATATCGTAGCCAATGTCCAATCGGAGGGGATGATAGGAGTTGGTGGACAATCCTCCTCAGAATCTACCCCGAACTGCCGGGAAAGGGCATCTGTTCGAATGTTCTTAGTCCCAGGAGGTAAGAATCCACATAATTGAATCTTGAAAGGAACAAGACCCATCTTGTCTGTTGTGAGGACAACCTCTTGGCCTCAGTCAGATATGTGAGATTCTTATGATCTGTCAGAATAAGAATCGGAAAGCTTGTCACCTCCAGAAGATACCACCATTTTCTAAGGGCAAGGATGATGGCGAGTAGTTCACGAATGCCCATGTCATACAGATACTCAGGTTTGGAAAATTTTTTTGAATAAACCCCACAAGGAAGTAATGGCTTACCGGGAGCCGAGCTCTGTTACAGAAAAGTGCCTACTCCCGACTCGGAGGCATCAACTTCCAGGGTAAAGGGTAGGGTGGGATTCAAATGGGACAAGATAGGAGCCTTGGTAACAGCACATATAACAAAGCGCAAAGAGAGACAATCCAAAAACGGTGTTTATTCTTATTAAACAAGCACAACCAAATTAAAAACTTACAAAATAGATAATATCAACAGGCTTTTCACCATCCCGGTTCGCTCTATATCTTAATACAGCCACAGAGTCTCAATGTCTCGATTCTCTTCTCACCCTCGTCACGGTAATGGATAACCGCACACCAGTCCACAACATCTCATATGGAGTTTCTCACAATATAATTTACTCCTTTTTCTTAACCGCTCTATTAGTTATAGAAGCGGCTCTGATAACAATGTGTCAGACGGGACTATTGTTTCCCATACCCTGGGATCGCGGCTTGTTACAACGTGAGCGTAACCAGGAGGGGCCAAGTCCGATATCGTCCTTCCTTTCTTTCTTCTCCCACGCGTATCCTGGACTATCACTGTCCACTTCCTCAGGGCATTACAGGATGTCATCAAAAATCCCTCTTTTATATATATCCAACTTACATAGAATCAATTAAAAACTTACAAACCTATAAAAAGTATACAAAATACATAAGACAGTATCCTAAACCAACATATAATTTGCTCAAACCTATAATAGTACAAATATCTAAAAAATCTTTTATTATTAAAAAATATATTTATTATAATGCATAAGAGTTATTATCATAGTATCCTACTCATGTTGTAACAAGCCGCGATCCCAGAAATACAGGCCCAAATATGTAGGAGCAAACAGTAATGATCAGAATAAATGTAGGAACAAGGGTTAATGCTTAGAGCAACTGATCAGTCTCTGTGATGGTAATTAGCCAACCCCCAGCAGGTATTATCAGTCTCTAGATAATGCAAAGGAAGGTGCAGTAGGCGACTGAACTGAATCACTCTCAGATAGCTGTACAATAGGACGCCCAATGATACAGCAAAGACTGACCAGAGCTGAGCCAATACCCCCTTAGGGTGATATAACGGAGGAAAGCCACTGCTGGAGCTAATGGGACCAAAGCCTGGAACGCCCTTAGGTCTCTCAATGGAAGAAACCCTGCGTGTGCCAACGGGACCAGAGCCAAGAACACCCCTTGGGTGCCACAATGGAGAAACACTGCACAAGCGATCTGAGAGCCAACTCACTGGTAGTGCGATAGCGTAACACAGTGAGCACTTGGAGACCAGAGCCAAGACACCCTTCCGGTGCAGTCACGGAGCAACACACTGCAAGAGCAAACAGAATGCCCACTAGCACCAGGCGGTGCAACAACGGAACTGAACGAGCACCGGAATGGAAACTGCTCTGCTAGTGTTTAATGGCTAGGCTTGGTCAATAAGGCACAGGCTCAGTAAGTGTTAAATGGCTCGGATGGAACACAACAGGCTTGGCAAGTGTACAGATACAGGCTCAATATCGGAGGCAACCAGCACAGCAAGGGTATCTGACAGGTTCGGTAACGGAGGCAACAGCTCATCAAGACCCAAGCAGACAGGCTAGGAACAGAGGCAACAGCTCAGCAAGACCCAAGCAGACAGGCTAGAAATGGAGGCAACAGCTCAGCTTGCAGAGAAGTGATTAGTCAGAGCGATACTATCAGCACAGTTCAGAATGTCGCCGGTAGGCGACTGAGATCTCACGGGAACACAGGAAACAATCACGGAGCAGGAGCGTCAGCCGGAACTGGGTCAATCACGAAGCAGGAACATCAGCCAGAGCCGGGTCAATCACTGAGCAGGAACAACAGCCAGAACCGGGTCAAATCACGGAGCAGGAACGTCAGCAAGGGCCGGGTCAATCACTAGCAGGAACGTCAGCTGGAACCGGGTCAATCACGAACAGGAACAGCAGAATGGTCAGACGAGCCGAGTCGGTACACAGGAACGCAGGAACACAGCAACAAATGCGCAGGATCAGGAACACTACGAAAAGGCATCTGACAGGTGCCATAGACCCAGTATATAAAGGAACATCCTGGGCGGGCCAATCAGCCTCTTCCAATGCACAGGTATCATCACAGAGATTGACAGGGAATCACGGGGACCATGATACTAATGGAGAGGAGTGGGGCAACAGCGGAATAGAAAGCTGGGCTGCAAATCCTTCATCTATGAACAACCCAGCGGCCCCTGAATCTATCAGGGCTGGGGCAACCACTGATGATTCGGCACAAAACAGGACTACATCAAGGATCGGCTTCCCTTGAAGAGTCTCTGGGGACTGTGAAACTCCACCAAGGGTCTGTCCCCTACTTGACCCTCTCCTCCATCGAAAGGCACGTAAACCCTAGTTGCATGGGCTCCCCCTTGGCAGAGTCAGAACCAGGAGGTTGGGAGGAGAGGGAGGACTGGGTGGGTGTACAAAGCTAGGTGCCAAATGAGATGGAGGCCTACGCATATGTTCTTGAAAGAAGGTCTCTCTCGGATTCTGGTATCCGACAAGATAGTGACCAAAATCAGTTCCTCCAGATCACTCGGCAGCTCACGGGCTGCAATCTCGTCTTTGATTGAGTCACATAAGCCTGTCAATGCGGCTACTATTGCCTCATTGTTCCACCCTACCCCCGCTGCCAGAGTACGGAAATCGATTGTGTACTCAGCCACTGTGCGTGTGCCTTGTCAGATGGTCGTGAGCTGCTTGGCAGTGGAGGTGTTACGGTTTTTAGGACTCTCAGACCAATAAGTGAAAATAAAACACACTTTATTAAAGTGAATAATGACAATTACGCCCTCTAGAGGCGGTAGGTAATACACAGATAATGTAAACTGAGATAATACAAGGAAAATAGTATTATGGACATAAATGCAAATCAGTATGCACTAGGATGATATTGGTCCCAAAGGGGTTAAAGTCCAAATAATAGTCAGTCTCAGATGTGGAAGTTTGACACGCCCTTGATGTTAAATAGGCTGTGCTGTACAGACGATGTTCATCAGGTGCTGAGGAACCAGCTGCCTTGCCAAGGTGGTAGATGATAAGCAGAATGGGTAACAACTTAGCCCCCACGGGCGTAGCTACAGGAACTGCTTTAGTATGTGCAAGTGCGAATAGCCCCTTAGGGCAATATGGAAACCGGCCTGCAATGCAAGAGCTAATAGCCTCCTCAGGTGTAATCGAATGCAGTAATACTAGAGCCAGAGCCACTAGCCCCCTCGGGCGTAGTACCGGATAAGCCAACACTGAAGCCTTTCTGCCAACACTCTGTGTATATGATCTCGTCTGTAACCAACACCGGAGAGCCTTAAGCGCCCAAACGGCCCAAGCTTTGTGAACACTCTGCAACGTTAGACTAGAGTTGCCGACGGAGAGCGGCCAACTCAGCAGCAGTATCACTTGTAACGAGGCTCGTACAGGAGATAGAGAGAGTGAATCTGAGGCAGCACTGCAAGAGTTAAAATGCACGTTTACTCGAGGCTTCAGCGCTACTGCAAGGCTCTGTAACGTTACTCGAGGCTTCAACGCTACGATCAGGCCCTGCAAGGAGAGGAAGGCCCACAGAATACACACAGCTCTGCACTAGAACGAGGCACAGCACTATCGAAGGAATCACCAGGCAAGGCAATGGCACAGACGTGGGCAGCAGGGACTGGAAAATGTCGCGGCGGCAACAACTGGAACGCAGGTCACTGGAACAAGCTGGAAGTCGATCTTCGGAGCAGGAAGTCAGCCGGACCGGGTCATACACAGGCAGGAAAGTCAAACTAGCCGGGTCAGGATCCAAGGGTGGTCCGCAGACGAGCCGGGTCATACACAGGCAGGAACACTGGAGAATGGTCAGGACAAGCCGAATCGGTACACAGGAACTCAGAATACAGGAACACAGCAAAAGCACTACTGGCTCAGGAACACCACGAAAGGGCAACTGACATAAGAGATAGCCAGGTATAAAAAGGTCATCAGGAGGCGGGTCAAACTCAGTCAGCAAATCAGTGACATCCACAACAGAGAGTGACAGGAATCACAGGCACTGTGATAGTACCCCCCTCTCAAAGACCCCCTCTCCTAGCCTGAGGTTTGGGTTTCAAAGGATATTTAGAGTGAAAGCTGCGTACTAATCTTGGAGCATGGAGATCCCCCTGATCAATCCAAGAGCGTTCCTCAGGGCCATAGCCCTTCCAATGAACCAAATATTGCAGCTTTCCTCTAAATCTCCTGGAGTCAATAATACTCTGGACTTCATATTCCTCTTGGCCCTTTCGTACTGTTACGGTTTTTAGGACTCTCAGACCAATAAGTGAAAATAAAACACACTTTATTAAAGTGAATAATGACAATTACGCCCTCTAGAGGCGGTAGGTAATACACAGATAATGTAAACTGAGATAATACAAGGAAAATAGTATTATGGACATAAATGCAAATCAGTATGCACTAGGATGATATTGGTCCCAAAGGGGTTAAAGTCCAAATAATAGTCAGTCTCAGATGTGGAAGTTTGACACGCCCTTGATGTTAAATAGGCTGTGCTGTACAGACGATGTTCATCAGGTGCTGAGGAACCAGCTGCCTTGCCAAGGTGGTAGATGATAAGCAGAATGGGTAACAACTTAGCTCCCACGGGCGTAGCTACAGGAACTGCTTTAGTATGTGCAAGTGCGAATAGCCCCTTAGGGCAATATGGAAACCGGCCTGAAGTGCAAGAGCTAATAGCCTCCTCAGGTGTAATCGAATGCAGTAATACTAGAGCCAGAGCCACTAGCCCCCTCAGGCGTAGTACCGGATAAGCCAACACTGAAGCCTTTCTGCCAACACTCTGTGTATATGATCTCGTCGGTAACCAACACCGGAGAGCCTTAAGCGCCCAAACGGCCCAAGCTTTGTGAACACTCTGCAACGTTAGACTAGAGTTGCCGACGGAGAGCGGCCAACTCAGCAGCAGTATCACTTGTAACGAGGCTCGTACAGGAGATAGAGAGAGTGAATCTGAGGCAGCACTGCAAGAGTTAAAATGCACGTTTACTCTAGGCTTCAGCGCTACTGCAAGGCTCTGTAACGTTACTCGAGGCTTCAACGATATGATCAGGCTCTGCAAGGAGAGGAAGGCCCACAGAATACACACAGCTCTGCACTAGAACGAGGCACAGCACTATCGAAGGAATCACCAGGCAAGGCAATGGCACAGACGTGGGCAGCAGGGACTGGAAAATGTCGCGGCGGCGATAACTGGAACGCAGGTCACTGGAACAAGCTGGAAGTCGATCTTCGGAGCAGGAAGTCAGCCGGACCGGGTCATACACAGGCAGGAACGTCAAACTAGCCGGGTCAGGATCCAAGGGTGGTCCGCAGACGAGCCGGGTCATACACAGGCAGGAACACTGGAGAATGGTCAGGACAAGCCGAATCGGTACACAGGAACTCAGAATACAGGAACACAGCAAAAGCACTACTGGCTCAGGAACACCACGAAAGGGCAACTGACATAAGAGATAGCCAGGTATAAAAAGGTCATCAGGAGGCAGGTCAAACTCAGTCAGCAAATCAGTGACATCCACAACAGAGAGTGACAGGAATCACAGGCACTGTGATAGGAGGTTGCACGACCCGGAACATCAAAGACCCTTCAAAGAGAGGCCACAAACTCTGCGAAATTGTAAATAAGGGGTTTTTCCATCTCACAAAGAGGATTGGCCCATGCCAATGCCTTGCCCGACAGGAGAGAAATCAAGAGTCCCACTTTACCTCGTTCATTTGAGAACGCATGCAATACCATCTCTAGAAATATCCCCAGCTGAGTGACGAACCCCCGGCAGAGTGGGCTCCCCCCCCATAGAATTGAGGAACTGGAGCAGACCCAGATAACCCTCTGGCAACACCAATCTCAGGAATAGCATGAGCAGCCGGTACCGGGTCAGGAGAGGCTACAGGTTGCTGAGCGAAACGGTCAAGGTCTGCTGTTCGGTTTAACAGTGTCTACAAGGCCAGTGATAATTGATCAATATGTTGGTCCTGCGCGTCCAACCTGGTCAGGATGCTCAGAGTAGCAAGAATTTTCAAAAGGGATATAAAGAAGCTCGAGTCCGGAGCACAAGATTTTTCTTTCTACTATATTTGGTTGCAAGAAATAACTTTGTCATAAAGGGACAGGTATGATGTTTGTGCAAAGTTTGGATCCCTTTCTTGTGAGATTCTCTAGAACCCTAGCTTTGCTGAACGTGTGATCAATCAGGACTGGATTTTGTTTATACTGAACCAAAGTCCAGCCAACAGTATGTGCGTGTAAGGTGATTCTAGCCAGAATACACATTTGTTCTTGCTCATACATTGTCTAATTTTAATGGTTATTGGCTACAATCAGAGCCAGTAACTGTGATTGTAGCTAAGTAGTAAGTAAATATTCCCTGTAGCTAAGCACTGAAAGAATATCCACTATAGCTAAGCATTGACTAAATATACAATATATTTCACAGACAGTGTTTTTGTACACAATTTTCACTGTAAGGAGAATTGAAATATATATCATGGGTTCTACATTATTTTACATATTATCAATGGCATCCAATAATGATGAAATAGTATGTAATCTGATATTTGCCTCTGTCCTGGGGCTGGTGAAAATGTAAAAAATTGCAAAAGTATATAACCAATCTATTTATAACCTTTTGAGTGCCACATGGGCTACTGCAGAGCAATGCACTTAAATGTATAAAAGTATGCCAATTTGTTAAAAAAATAGGATTTTGGTGAACTTAGAATTAAATAATTTTCTCTTTAGTCCATATGGAACTCATGAACCATGGGGTAGAGCTCTATCCTCCAGAGGGCAGGGCACTTCAAGAAGACATGGTCTTTCTGAGGAGACTATTGCCTCCTCTTCCATCTCAACCCCACTTAACACAAATTCATGTGTATCAAGCACTAAAGAAAAGAACCAAAGGTGGGAAGATTAGGAAATACCCCAAACAAAGACCCTAAGAGGACTCTTGACCAGGAAGGAGTTTTTTCCATGAGTGGGAGTCTTGTGTTCCATATGGATTAAAGAGAAAAGCATTTCATGCTAAGTTCAATAAAATCCTATTTTCTGTAAGATCCACAGAAACCATGGGGATATACCAAACCATGCTAAAGAATTCAGGGAGGGAAATAAGAAAGAATTCTTCCCATAGAACACCATTATTCCACATGGATAAACTGGACCTGTTTGACCTCAGGTATCAACAGACACCAAGCTATCACAGCAAGCAAACCAAACCAAACAGGACCAACTGGGTTCAAACTACTATATTGAACATGGCAATAGGAAAATATCCTTAGTCAGACTCTAACCTGCCTGAAAAAACTTCCAGCCAAAAGATGACCTCAGCTGTAGCCAAAACATTGACACTGTAGTGTTTGTGAATGTGTGAAAGGAGGACCGCATAACACAACTGTTTAGCAGATGCCTGGTTTTTCTAGGCCAAGGAAGCACCCACAGACTTGGTGGAGTGCATTGTGACTTTGAAAGGAACAGGTCTCTTCCTGGTCAAATACACCTGGTGTATGGTAGCCTTGATCCAAGAAGCAATAGTGACTTTGGATTATTCCCGACCTGCCCAAGGGCCCTCAGGAATGACAAAAAGGGAATTGCAGAAAGGCTATGTATGATGCACATAATAATTAAGGCATAGCACCATATCCAGCAAGTGAAGATTCTTGTTTTGAGGAATGGTCAGGTGAAATTGAAGGCAGAATGATCTCTTGATAGAGTGAAAATCTGAGACCACTTTGGGTAAAAACTCTTGAGAGGTATGAAGCACCGCCATGTTCTGATAATATTCCAGGAAAAGAGATTTACAGGACAAGATTTGTACCTCAGAAATCCTCTGTACTGAAACAATGGCCAAAAGGAAAGCCATATTGAGTGTGAAAAATGTAAAGAGACTGAGGAGAGAGGTTCTAAAGGAGGTCTCTGAATGATGATCGGGCAGTAGGACCAAGTTGAGATTCAACAGGGGCACTGGATTTCTGAAGTAAGGGAAGGCATTACAAAGGTCTTAACACCTGATAAAATAGCAATGCTTAGACTAAGACCCTCGTTCACACTGTCTTCTAGAAAACCCAGAACTGCAGGAAGATCAAAGGTCTGGGCAGACACATCTTTGTCAGCACACCACTTATGGTTAAGGTACCAAATCCTATGATATGTTTTGGAAGAGGCAAGCTTCCTTGCCTGGAAAATGGTGGAAATTATATTGTCTGCAAAACCATTACACCGCGTGATGTTGGCTTCAAGAGCTATGCCCTCAAAGCCAACCTTTCCACATCCTGGTAGCAAATGGGACCCTGAATCAGGAGATTTGATCTTAGAGGGAGACAAAATGGCTCTGGATGGAAGTTCTGTGAACCAAGTCCAATGGGGCCAGAATGGAGCAATCAGGATAACTATATTCTTCTCCATCCTGAGCTTTCGTATCACCCTGTGCACAATTATCAGGCAAGTGAGTGTTTTGACCATATCATCATTTTTATACATATTTTCCAACTCCAAACTGTATAAAATTGAATGCTTATTGGATTTAAGCATAGCAGGTGATGTGTATTTGTGTAATGAGAGAGGAGATGAACATCCTATGTCAAGGTGTGTATAATTATTAGGCAGCTTCATTTCCTCAGGCAAAATGGGCAGAAAAAGAGATATAACTGACTCTGAAAAGTAAAAAAAATGTAAAAAGTTTTTCAGAAGGATGCAATACTCTTGAAATTGCTAAGATATTGGGGCATGATCACAGATCTATCAAACGTTTTGTTGCAAATAGTCAACAGGGTCTCATGAAACATGTTGAGGGAAAAAAAGATGCAAATTAACTGCCAGATATTTGAGAAGAATCAAACATGAAGCTACCAGGAACCCATTATCCTCCAGTGCTGTCATATTCCAGAACTGCAACCTACCTGGAGTGTCCAGAAGTACTAGATGTTCAGTGATCAGAGACATGGCCACGGTAAGGAAGGCTGAAACCCGACCACCACTGAAAAAGAAACATCAAGACTGGTTCAAGAAATATCTGAAGACAGATTTTTCAAAGGTCTTATGGACCGATGAGAAGTGAGTGACTCTTGTCGGTCCAGATGGACGTGCACGTGGCTGGATCATTAATGAGCACAGAGCTCCACTTCGACTCAGACGCCAGCAAAGTGGAGGAGGGTTACTGGTATGGGCTGGTATTATCAAAGATGAGTTGGTTAGACCTTTTTGGGTTGAAGATGGACTCAAACTCAACTCCGAAACCTACTACCAGTTTTTAAAAGACACTTTCTTCAAGCAGTGGTACAGGAAAAAATCTGCATCTTTCAAGAAGACCATGATATTTATGCAGGACAATGCTCCATCGCATGCTTCGAATTACTCCACTGCATGGCTAGCCAGTAAAGGCCTTAAAGATAATAAAATAATGACATGGCCCCCTTCCTCACCTGACATAAGCCCTATTGAGAACTTGTGGGCCCTTCTTAAATGGCAGATTTACACTGAAGGAAAACAGTACACCTCTCTGAACAGTGTCTGGGAGTCTGTGGTTGCTGCTGCACAAAAAGTTGATTGTCAATAGATCGAGAAACTGACAGACTCCATGAATGGAAGGCTTATGACTGTTATTGAAAAGAAGGGTGGCTATATTGGTCACTGATTTTTTTTTGAAAGTGTCACAAATGGTTATTTGATAATTTTTACTTTCTAAGTGCCTCCTGAACTGCTGGTCAGTGGGTGGGAGAAAGAAGTGCTTTTGAGTGCAGTGGTCCAGGCAAGTAGTGGTCCTGTTTGGGAGAAAACAGCTATGACCTATGTGAGGTTGTGATAGGGTTGTAGGTGGAAGAGTGATTTTAGAAGGGAATGAGAGTGAACAGAAGTTGGACATACAGTTGGTTATGGAAGTAGTTGATAGGTTTCCCTGAAAAATTGAGTTTTCAGGAAATGTCTAACGATCTGAAGGGTGGGGGAGAATCTGATGGCACAGAGGAGGGAATTCCAGAGCTCAGAAGCAGCATGGGAGAAGTTCTGTAGAGGAGATGAAGGTCCTTTGCAAAGTGAAGATGGCGAGTGGCAGAATATTTGGAAATGAGAGATGAAATATTGGGGGTGCAGTGTTAGTAAGGGCTCTGTAAGTTAGCACCAGAATTTTGACTTCAATTCTATATGCTAATGGGAGCCAGTGTAGAGACTGGCAAGGAGGAGCAGTATCGGAGGAGCGATGTGTGAGGTAGATTAGCCTTGCGCCAGAGTTCAATGTGGACTGTAGTGGGGTTAGTCAGGTGAGAGAAGGGCCAATTAGGAGTGATTTACAGTAGTCAAGATGGAACATGATGAGTGTCTGGATTATAATTTTAGTAGTATATTGGGTGAGAAAAGGTTGAATTCTAGAGATGTTAGGGAGATGGAGGGGGCATGAGTTGGAGATTGACTGAATGTGGGGAATGAAGGATAGGGCAGAGTAGAAGGTTAGCCCCAGGCAGCATGATGTAGAGGTTGTTGTGATGGTGGTGCTGTTAATAGTTAGGGTAGTATCTGGGGTAAGGCTGGCTGGAGATGGAGAGGGAGGGAAAATTGTAAGTTCAGTTACGCTAAAGTTAAGTTTTAGATGATGGGCAACATCCAGGAAGACACAACAGAGAGACAATTAAATATCTGATTGTCACAGTTTTGTAAGAACACTCAGACAAGTTAGTAAGGTAAAATCAGCTTTATTAAATAAATAAAGACAAAGGTCACCCTCCACAGGCCCAGATTCGGACAGTATCGTGACACCCCCAAATCTGGCACAGGTCAGGATGCAAAACAAGACAATAATACAATAGCCTGGAACAGGAACAAACCTCAACAGTAACAAGCCTCAGATGATATGGCCGGCAAGGCTGAAGGTAACTGCAGGGCAGAAACCCTAGCACGCTAGGGTAGCAAGAGGTATCACAGCCGAGCTAGTGCAAGGTGCTAGTCTCAGAGAGGAGAGTACCGGAGGCAACAGAGAACAGGCACAGGTAGAGCACTAGTTGCAGATGGAATGCAACTGGAGGCAACAGTGTATAGGCCCAGGTAGAGCACAGTCGCAGGTGGAATGCAACTGGAGGCAACAGTGTATAGGCCCAGGCAGAGCACTAGTCGCAGGTGAAACACAACTGGAGGCAACAGTGTATAGACCCAGGCAGCACACTAGTTTCAAGGGAATGTAACCTGAGGCAACAGAATACGGGCACCGGTAGAGCACTAGTGTTTGGAGGAGGGCGCAAGCAGAGACCACAAGTGTAGTCGCTATTAGAGCACTAGTCTCAAGGAGAGCGTAACCAAAGGCAACAGGAACAGGTACCGGTAGAGCACTAGTGTCTGGAGGAGAGCGCAAGCGGAGACCACAAGTATAAGCGCTATTAGAGCAGTAGTCTCAAGGAGAGCGTAACCGGAGGCAACAGGAATAGGTACCGGTAGAGCACTAGTGTCTGGGGAAGAGCGCAACCGTAGGCAACAAATGCACACACTGATGAAGAACAGTGACAGGAGGTAGCGTAACCGGATGCAACACGACAGGAACTGGCAAGGATAGTCTCAGAAAACTAGAGTATCGGAGGCAACACAGACAGGCTCAAGGGAAGCAGCGCGAGCATAGACTGCGCGGCAATATTGACAGGTGAATAGACAATGCTGACAGACTCAAGCAATGTACCAGTGGCAGATACTGGCAGGGCAAACGCAACAAGGGATCGAGGACAACCCCTGCAGGAGATGGTGCTAGGAGTGGAAATAACCGGACCAATAGTAATAGGTCAGGTAGTCTGCCACAGACTAAGACAAGAGCAGAGTCAGCCAAACCTTAGTCAGTACAGGAACGGGTAGTCGGCCACAGCCGGAGTCGGTACACAGAGCGGTAGTCAGCCACAGCTGGAGTCAGCACACAGAGCGGTAGTCAGCTAATCCTAGTCAGCAGCGAAGCGGATAGTCAGCCAGTCCTAGTCAGCAACGGTCACGGAGTCAGAGGCAGAGGCGAGGTCAGGCAAAACCAGGTCATACATGGAGCAGGAGACTAACAGTAGAACAAATGCTAGGTACAGGAACACCACAAAGGGGCGCCCACGGAATGACAGGACTGAGGTTAAAAAGGCTAGTGCTGGGCAGGACATACGGCAGCAGCCAATAAGAACCCAGCAAGGTAACACAGGAAGTAGTAATGCCGCCAGCATACAGATCACGAACACCGTGATACTGATACAGGAGGGAAGGGGAGGAGGAAAGATAGAGTTGAGTGTCATCTGTTTATTAGATTGCCAAGGGATAAGGTGTAGATTGAAAAGAGCAAAGGCCCCAGGACTGAACCTTGTGGTACTCCAAGAGACAGTAGGTGGGGTGAAGAAGTGAGTAGGAGACACTTAAGAAGAGGTTGCAGGGTTTTGATGAGAACCAAGAGAGGGCAGTGTCACAGAAGCCTAGGGAGTGGAGAGCTTGGAGGAAGAGTGTGTGATCCACTGTCTTAAAGGAAGCTGACAGGTCCAGAAGAATGAGTAGGGAGTAGTGTCCTTTTGATTTAGTGGAGCGCAAGTCATTGGCCACTTTAGTGAGGGCAGTCTTAATAGAGCCATGAGGGTAGAATCCAGATTGCAGGGCATCTAACAGGGAATAGGTTTAGAGGAATTTAGAGAGGCAGTAGTATACAAGACATTCGAGGAGCTTGGAGGCAAATGGGAGAAGAGAAATGGAATGGTAGCTTGAGAGGGAGTTTGGGTCCAGAGAGAGGGTTTCTTTAAGATGGGTGTGATTAATGCATGCTGGAAAGAGGATGGTGCCAGTTGTCAGAAAGTGGTTGAATAAGTGAGTATGGGATGAAGTTAGTAGAAGAGAAAGTTCTTGAATGAGCTGATATGAGACTGGGTCAAGAGAGCATGTGGTTAAGTTTAAGTGTGTAAGGAGAAGGAAAACTTCATCCTCTGTCATGGGTGAAAAGGATTTAAGTGTGTATGTGGGACAGGTGACAGGGATAAGCTGTCTGGGTGGGGGTGTAAGTGATGAGAGTCGGTCATGTCCTTCAAGTGGGTGGCGAAATCTTCGGCAGAGAAGTTAGTGGAGGGGGTTTGTGTTGGTGGGTGTAGAAGAGATTTAAAGGTTGAGAGAAGGAGTATTGGATTAGAGGAAAGATTAGAAATATTAGGGATGGTCAACCTACAGACATCATCTGCTGTTGGACTACAAGTTCCAGCACCCTTAGGTAGCAGTTGGCTGTTTTAGGATGATGGCAATTGTAGTAAATCATCAATTCGAGGTCTAAAGACTGCTCATGACCAGCACAGTCATATTCATAACAGCAGCAAACAGGTCTAATTATTGTGATACTTAAGTGTTTTCTCTTTGATTGGATAAGAACAATGTAATTCAGGAAAGGTTTCTAGACAGAGAGAATCACCCTCTTGGCTTTGCCTTGGAACATTGCATTGTTCATCCTTCTGGCACCTAAAGGATTACGGACAGAGAGGTCTGCAATACATTGATAAACAATGCTTTGCACACCCCTCTGATCCTTAAATGGTTAATATCATGCACACAAGTGATGTGTCCCACACATTACAAAACAATGAATTGGGTAAGTGTGTAGCACCCAAGGGGCAAATTGAACTATATTGATTGAATAATGGAAACTGTGAATGTACAATGAAAAAAGTTTTAGGTTGTACAGATCATGGGCTAGATTCTATTGTAGGTGCTAATTTTATCACTGCTTTTATCTCCAGTTTTAACCATGGCTTTTAGCACCTGCAATAGAATATGGCCCCATGTCGGCAAGCTGGGCAATTATATTTACAGGTCAATTTTGACATTATGGAATACTTATAGTGTACCTATAGATTGTACTAGCCATTCTGTACAATAAATATTTTTTGTGAAATCTGAACTTTATGTTTTGATAACAGCGTGGCACTTTATACTAATTCTCTGATAATATGCCAAGTAGTTATGTTATAGGCCAAATCTACCACTTGCCCTGCTATTAGAAATGTTCCCATTTGTGACCCCTGCCTAGATTAATACATAACACATCGACTGAGATGCACTAAAGGTCAATGCTGTGGCGATATGATTTTGTCGATGTATTCAAAGCACTTCAACTTTTCAGTGTAGGCATACATCACCATATACACTCAAATTTAGGGATGCAAGGGTAGGGAAAGAGAAGGTCCACATTAGCATACTGTATTTTCGAACTGCTGTCGATGTGGATAGGATGTCCTCCCTTCCGACTGTCTAGTGATTCTGGGAATTCTAGGGGTTGTTACTGGGATCACACTGGAGGGGGAATTTGGTGTGGTGGACTCCTCAGTGGATTGATGCTCCTTCTCGATCCGCAGGTTCTCCCTACAGTTGCTTTCACTCATTTCCACCAGCATGTGGCCCATCATGACCATCACTGCAGTCCGGAATTGGCGGATCTCCGTTGTGAGTATGGCCTGCTGGGCTGCAATTGCACAGAGGGTGTCTGTGTTCCTCTGCACATGTCTCTGCACCCTCCTCATTCACCTGCATAACACAGGGACTCCTTGAGCTGTCCCTATGTATGCTGAGGCACTCCACATCCATCCCCATTTTTTCATTACCTGTGGCAGGGAATGTGGCCGTAGATGCTGGAGGCACAGGTGGCGGGTATGGCTCTTCAACTTCCGGTGCCTGTTCCTGTTATGCACAAGGTTCCAGCATGTGTTCCACTGGTTCTGCTGGTGGTGGAGAGCTGGGTTTACTATTGAAATATCACCCTCTTTTGGGTGACATACATAAAGGCACATTAAAAATATCACCTTGATGAAAATGGTGAGATCAGAATGTTGCCTGCATGAAAAGGGAACATTCTGATATCACATGGTTAAAGTGTCGTGCATGTATGATACAAAGCAGCATATCACGGTCTTGTTTTCCTTATATGCATTTGGTTTGCAAAAGATTTAACCCTTTGATTGCCTGGAAAGCAAAAACACTAGGGCCTGAAAACATACAAATTCCCTTCTGTTCCATACCCCATTCCTCAGGATACATATGATAACCAAAGCTTATGTGGGTTTTTGGTTTTGATTTGCTTGTATGCATTGCTGACATTGTTCCCACTTAGTTGTCATTGTTTTGCAATGGTGCATTAATTTTCTTAGAGGCCTTAGTGTTGTTGAGTTCAAAGCCTATGCGTTGTACTTCAGTTTATCTCAGTAGAACTATGATGGGTGAACTGACCACCTGTGGATCTGTGCAGTGTAACCCTGATGTAAGTGTGGGCGAAAAATGTGAACAATTTCCTGTATGACTTTTTGAGAAAAAATGCTGCAAAATTTTTGCCCTTTCGCCTATACAAAAATGTCCTCCTTTTCGCCTATTTTAACAAATTTTTTGCCTATTTTAACACATTTTTCGCCTATACTTCCTATAGGTACTACATTTCCCTTTGTAATATTACTTCTTCTGAGGGCTGTAGTTTAGAAATAAGTGTCTGAAAGTCAACATTGTGAGTCCTACAGCAACATATGCCTTGAAAAATGTGTTAGCATGCAGAATGCATTTGCCCTTTGCCCACAACATTGGCACAAATTCGTCATGATGATGTAAAGTAATTAAAAAGTACAACCTACAATGTAGCATATGTGTATTGTAGTGGTGGTGGGGGACTGGCTGATATGGTGTGATTTGTGTATGTATATAGTTTTTTACTATTGTCATGTTTACGTCAAATTGCTGTCCTCCTCAGATTATTGACACACATTACTTGTCGCTCATAGCAGTGGTCTCAAGTGGGGTGGATGGTGGAAACCCTTCTTCACATCCCTCTTGCACCACCTCATCTCTGCTGCTATTAATATATTTGTCCTGGCTTTCTATGTCATGTGTGGTTTATACTACCTGATACTCAGATGGTATGAAGAATGTCGGTCTCCCAACATTGCTGCTTGTTAGCCATGTCCTGTGGTCACTGACAATATAACCAGCCACACTGAAAACCCTCTCAGACTCAACATTTGCTGGAGGACAGCTGAGGGTTTCCACTGCAGTACATGTCAATGCTGGCCACACAAACTGCTTTGTATGCCAGTATTCCATGGGGTCATTGTTTCTGCCTAAAATGTAGCTATCCTGCAAGTATGCAGAAACCATCACACATGCAGTGGGACCACTTCTAGGAGCTACATGGTGTTCCTGTGTGTCAGTTACCAACCCATACTCGGGGAGCAAGTCCCAAAGAGATGTAATGCCACCACCAATGTTGGGTTTTTGCAGCCCCTGCTGAGACCCATGAATTGCCCTGTGTTCTGAATGTGATATTCTGGTTGATGATGTAGCTGCTTCTGCTGGTTTAAATGCTTTGCTGCCTTCCTTTTCACTATACTTTCTAGATGTTTGTTGTGCCTTCCCTTTCTTCCTCTCATTTTCCACAATGCAACCGTCCACTTGCTCAATAAGCATGTCTCGATATTCCTTGAGATAATACAATTCCTCAGACAGTTGCTGCTGATCACCATGGCTCCTTGTTGTGACAAAGTGCTGATGGGCCTTTGGCAGAAATTCTGAAGTTTTGTGTTGAAGTGGGGGTCCAGCAAAGTGACAAGAATGTATTCCTCATTTCTTTTATTGGACACTATGTGAGGATCTTGTTCAAAGCACACAAACATGTGTTTTACCAGATGGTGCATGTCTGTGTTGTCATTATGGTAAGGATCCTCAGGTATGCTCCTCATTTTTTTCTGCAATAAAAATATCAGTGGTAGAATTTCACTAATTCCTGCCCCAGTGCGACTCACCAGCAGCTCACATACATCGCACATTAGTTGCCATTGGCCAGGTGACAAAAATGCTCCCTCCAAAGTCTTCCAGTTTTGCATGGTGTCCTCACTAATGGCCTTATTCTGCTTGTACAAATGCTCTAGCATGTACATTGTGTAATTCCACCTGGTAGGGAACTCAATTTTCAGCTAGTGATGGGGCAGGTTGTTACGCTCTTGTATGGAATATAGAGTGTTGCATGTACTGTAAGAGCAACTAAAATGGACACAAATTTTGCAGGCAATAGTAAGCAATAGTTAGCAAAGCAGGGCTTTGGGCAAAGCAGGGCATATGCACCATACAATCTATTCTCAAAACAGCAATTATGTTGGAGCTGTTATCATCAGACACAAAATCATCTTATAAGGAGCAAGGTACAAGCCATTCCTCTATCACCTGCTCTGGCTTACTTAGAACATCTACAGCTTTGTGGGACTGTCTTTCAAAACTCTGCATGCACAAGTTGGTGTGACGATGGTATGGGCTGTCCTGCTGCTGCTGCCACCATCTTTTAATCACACTGCCACAACCAGAAGCATGATTACTGGGTTTCACCTGATGCTGTAAGCTAGTGTTGTCCACTGTTGGTGCTGGGAGGGAAACCCAGTGAGCAGTCACAGTCATATAGTCTGTGCTCTTCCCACTTGTCCGTATATCTGTTGTCAGGAGGATTTTCTTGCCATACACACTTTTTAGCCCTTTGCCCACAACACTAACCACCTGCTTGTACAATTCAGGCATAGCTGTCCGGGAAAAATAACTGTGGCTTGGGATATTCCATCGTTGAGCTACACATGATATCAGTCCTCTGAAACCAAGTTTTTCTACAAAAGAACACAGCACCATGTCCATTGCCAACATCTTGGCAACCTTACCATTCCACTGGTGTACTTTGGGATTGTTTTTGTGAAGTTTTTGACTCCTTCCCAGGAAATCAGTCAGTGTGGGTTGGCAGGACATGGCAGAAGAAGCCTGAAACTTTATTGCTTTAACAACATGACTAGAGGAGGTGGTGGCAGTAGAGGCAGCATGTGTGGGCAGTCTATGACTCTTGCCATCTCCTACAGCAAAGCCAGAGTCATCATACTCCTTTGCAGCAGGAGCCATAAGTGTTATTTGGATTGAACTAACTGTTGGCACTGGCAGTAGGACACTCTCTGACACATAAATAAGTTCACTACTTTTTTCTGCCCTGTAGCCCTGGGAAATTTTTAAAGTGCTTCTGCTGCTGCTAGTTGTGGCACATTTGGCCTGCTGGTAGTGTGTCTCCCAGTCAGACCTGTGGTTGTGCTTCAGGTGGGATCTCATGGAGGAGGTGCCTAAGTGTAAGCCTGCTTTTCCCTGCTCATGTGCTTTTTGCACAGACAACAGATAGCAACATGCTTAGCTTGAATATTCTGAGTGAAGTATCTCCATACTGTGGATTTCATGGAATCAGGGGTTCCTGAGGTGGTGCTGCTGCTACTACTACTGCTAGGGCTAGATGTTGATGCAATTCTACTGCCACTACTACTAGGTGTCAAAGGTGCAACACTTACAGCAGCAGAGGCACTTGCCATATCTAACAATGTGGATGTCAATAACCTGTGTTGCTGTTGCTGGGTACTCAAAACAAATGTGTGGGGCTGAGTGGGACTTGGACTTTGAAGAGGCGTTGATGCTGATGATGACTGATAGGGTGACTGTATGCTTTTTGACATATATGCTTGTCCATGGTCAGACTTTCCAATTACTTTCTCAAATATTTATATATATATATATATATATATATATATATATATATAATACAGTCCAATTGAAAAAGCACTCTCAGGACTTTGCTCATAGTGATAAAGATGTTTATTGTACAGATCTGCACAATAAACGTCTTTATGACTACGAGCAAAGTCCTGACAGTGCTTTTTCAATTGGACTGTATTTTACATTTTTTGGCTGAAATCATAGCACCCAGGCAGTTGACTTTATCAGTGTGAGTGCTTCTCAACTGACATATATATATATATATATATATATATATATATAGATATAGAAATATATATATATATATATATATATATATATATATATATATAGATATAGACAGGTACAGTGCTTAAAAGTGGTAGAAGAGCTAGCCTTTGACTTTCTGCTAACCTTATAGCCCTGTCATCTCCCTCACTCTCAATGTCATCTGTATCTGAACAAGAGAAGGATGCTGGAGGGATATATTCTAGATATGCATAATCATCATCATCATCAGAAATCATTAGGTCATCCTCAGCAGCATCAGCATCGCCTGACAATTCTTGCCCACTACCCTTATATTCCTTTAAGCTTTTGGAGGTCTCAGACAATTTATTTTTACTTTTACTGTTACAAAGTTCCCTAGTGCTTTGAGGATGGGTGTTTTAGTGCTTGTTTGTCTAACTATCTGATGCAGCAGGCAGTCCAGCTGCTACACCTTTCTCTATTATGCTTTTGTCAGCATCATCAACAATTTAATGTGACTTGTTGTCATCTTCAGTGTTCTTCTTATATGGTTCTTTATTTCTACTTTCGCTGGTGGTGCTGGAACTAGTTTTGCTGGGACCTTGACAGACTGCATCCTCCCTTGGAGTAGAGGGATCATCATCATCATCATTGATGGCACACACTGCAGCAACCATTGCTGCAGTCAGTTTTTGAACTACTACTTTACTCTCAAGTCCCTGCACTGATCCACCCTTCCCCCTTCCCCTTGTGCATTTGCTGGACATTACTCAAGTACACTGTATTTTTTTACTCTACGGTACACAACACAACACAACTGATGGAGCTGTATGATGCCTTACCTAAGCCCAGTCAGCTGTCTGTCACTGTCACTTAATATATTTAGTTCTTTATTCTTTTTTTATTTTTTTTATTTTTTTTTAAGTTGTCCACCCTGTTGTATTATCACAGTCTGTCCAAAAAAAAACATAACCGAAAAACAAAATCAGCAACTTCTTTCCCTAGACTTTCCCACCAAGCACAGCAAGCAAATCAGTCCCCAGCTCCCTGTGTCTTGCCAGTCAGTCAATCTGAATTTTGGGGCATTATTTGGGGTCAACCTCCTTCCTCCCTTGTTCTCCCAAGAGTGCCCCACTGACTCTCCTAATACAGGGAAGAAATGTCCTACCTAAAATATTCCCTAAACTAAACTTCAGTTCCCCTATCTTCTCTAGCTCAAACAAGGTGCTTCTCTCTCCTCTCACCAACACAGAATGGCATGCTGTGAGAGCTGGACACTTTTATATGGCTGTAGAAAACTTTCATATGGCAGAGAAAAATTATCTGAAATGGCTTCATCTGAAGCGGGTCCTAAAGCCAAAAAATTTTTCTTCCCATTGATTTCAATGCACAATGAGCTAGGCGAAAAAGGTGGGAAGAAAGCGGAAAAACTGCACTTTTCACAGGAAATTATTTGCCAAGCAGAATGTGCCATTATTCACTGATTTCAGTTTGAGGAGAAAAATTTCGCCCATCCCTACCCTGATGTATTGTGTTCATCATCTGTTAACCCTTTGAGTGCAAGAAGGGTAGCCAATGCATTGTCGACCAAAACGTCACTCATCTCTCTAGCATTGACTTCCTTGTTGCTCCATGTGTTGTGGCTTTTCACGTGATAGGAAGTGGATGGGGGGTGGGTTTTGTGAGATCATAGCCTTTAGCCAATAGGAAAGAAGAAGGGTGAGGCCAGAAAGGGGGCATAAAAGTATACAGTACCAACTCTCTTTTCTCATGTTGAGCTGTTGGTGGTTCCAGCTACCTCCTGTGTGGTCCTGCCCCTCCCCCCATTTGTTGCCTTCCTTCCACCTCTGTTTGTTGATTTGTAGCTGAGACCATCCATGTTAGTTCAATCTTTTAATCTCAGTTAACATTGGTATGTGTGTGAATGTGGAATAAAGAGGGGAATGTGTTGCCTGGTGTACTTAAAGAGGGATTGCACTTTGGGAATGTGAACAACTGTTTTTGGCTTTCTTTATAAATACTGCCTAAAGTAGATAAACAGTTGGAATTGTGTTTTATTATATATAAATATACTAAATTAATTACTAGACCATGTATAGCATTGTGGGAAACATGGCGAGCATTGTTTGTGTGCAGTGAGTATAGTTGATCAACACAACAAAGTGGGGGTTAAACCTGGCCTTGGACAGGATTTGTTCTGCTTAACCCTTCCCATATCTGCTTGGTTTGTCCAGTACTCTGTCTTTGTTTGAACCCTCTCAGCGCTGTGTTGGTGAACTTGTGTAAATCAATGCTGGCCATGTGTTCAGTTATCACTGTGTTGGGCTGTACTAGATATGATGGTTTGTGTGGTGTCTTGTTATGGAATGATGCATTTACGGGTAGTCTGGCAACTGATGTCCTTGCTATTGTCACACCCTGCAGGGACCCTCACAACAGCCATTGATGACAGGTTCTGCCTCAGCATCTCCTTCCAGGGGCTGAAGGTGATGTTGAGAGGGGGCCCACCTCCGGTGCTTTCGGTATGCATGGCAACTTCACCCATCTGTTCTTGACAAACAGCTTAAAATCATCCCACTGCTTCTTTATGTATTCAATGGACGATTTGCAGCTGGAGACAGAGTTGACTCTGCTTAGGACCTGCTAAGGACCTGACTCCAGATGGCTTTCATAATTTCACCCAAACTACTGACTCTTTCCTTTGGGTACTGAGTGTTCTCCCTCTCAAGAATGCGCTGTACAAGGACCCTATTCTCCTCGTAGGAGTACTTGGGGTCCTGCAGCCTCTCCTCATCAGCACCAGCCTGGGATGTATCAGAGCTCTGGCCTTCATGCCCTGTCTGCAATGACCCTGACTGTGTGGGGTGCTTCTCAGGATCTACCCCTTGTCCTACTGTCAAAGCTGTTCCTGGCTTCTTTGTGCTTTGCTTCAGTACAAATCCAGCCAGCTGGTCTTCCTCTCGCATTCCTTCACTGAATGTGGATGCCCTGCTCAGCTTCCTCTGCTCCTGCTCCTCCCCCCATCCCTCCATCCTCCCCATGCCATCTCTCACACTCAGGCACTCACATAGGTCCTCACAGACACGCTGGATGACACTCACTCTCTGTCACTTCCATGCACTCATTGAATCACATGTCAAAAAAGATAAAGTTGTGTAAAGTGCTGGAAACAAAAAAGATCCTACTGTAACTCCTCCATGTGCTCTTTTCCCTCCTACCACCACCCACCCTCTCTTTCCTACTACCTAAACCACTTTTAATGACCATTACAGTATCCTCCTATATAATTATTCGCTAAATAGTTTGTAACAACGCAGTCATGCGCAGTAGAGACTGCCCGTGACGAGGTCGATACAGAGCGGGGCCTGACTTCGGAGCCCATAGCGCGGGCAGTCTCTACTGCTCATGACTGCACCGCAACCAGCCGGCACGGTGGCCCGTGTATACGGGCTCTTCAGCTAGTATTTTAATATAATATTTTATCAGGAATCTTTTTTTTTAACAGCTCAAACTTGAAATTTTTAGGTGCAATATCACAGTGGCCTTAAAATTTACAGTGGCGCTGTTGCTACACCATCCTATGGACTTCTCCTGGTCTATAGACCATAAATCTCCATAGGATGGTGTAGCAACAGCACCACTGTAAATTTTCAGTCCACTGTGATATTGTACCTAAAAAATTCAAGTTTGAGCTGTTGTAAGTTTTTAATAACTATCTCTCAGCAGTGGGAGTACCCTTGTTTTATTTGGGGACATAAACCCTACAACATATTTTTTTTTACATCTCAAGTATTACTATCCCTTTAAAACACTGATAAACCTTAATGAGATAATTGCTATAACAATCTTTATAAAAAATAATACCTTAACAGCCTTTAGCCTTGTGCATATTTATGATTTTAGAATTTTCATATAAAACAAATAATTTTTTGATATGACACATGCAGGTTCCAGGGGAGCTCAAAATAGCTTTTATTAGTAGTGGTCAATTAGTTACATATGTGTATAGTCAGGTGAGCTGCAGGAACAATATTTTAGCTACTATAGTATGTGAACAAAAAGAGGTTGTCTGCTGCGCATCAAACCCTAATTTTTACAAACAAGCAACCTATGACAAATAAAACAGTGGGGTTTAGTGTCATATATTTTGGCCAAAATTATGGAAAGCTTGCCTGCCCTGTCAAGGCACCCCAGCTTAAGGCAAGTCCCTATCTGCCTCTAATACTTGAACATGTATTTTGCATAATGCAATTAAAAACAGTGATTCTACCTTACCTCTACTGTTAATAAAACCATTGTGAGGGAAAAGAGGGAGGCATTTATACCTTTCCAAATTCAGCTATCACCCTGTTAAATCTTTAGAAATGTTAGGTAGAAGTACATGGTATATAAATAGTTAAGAACACTTTTAATTTTTAGGTAATATGGTTTCTTTAAAATGGCATGGAGGGATGGGGACCATTTACTCTCCATTAATTACAAAGAAGCCATAGTGCACACCCCTGTGGCACTGAAATGGTTAAAAGCTGCCTTATATCAATATTGTTTTGTTATTAATATGTATTTAATTTAAAATGTAACATTAATTCAGATTTTTATCTGTTCACGTAAAGCAGTACCAGAAGTGAATAAATCACCACATGGACAATCTGTTACTGAACTATTACTGCCATCATCCTAAACCTATCAAATATCCTTCTTGGCTGATAGCCGGTGTAATCCAACAACAGCTTGAGAGCCGCATGCTGCCTGTGTTTGTTTACCCTTAAGCAAAGTCAACACTGCACAGAAACTGAAATAGCATGATGGGAAATGTACTTTCATTAAAACAAGTGGACAACAAATGCATTGCAGTTAATACTGTTAAACAGAGTGTATATAATAAAATAGCATGTGTTACACGAATGCTACCCACACCCACAGATTTCAGATATTTCCAGTACATTTCCTGTACTAAAATGACTGTAACAACTTAATAAAGAAACAAAGACAAAGCACACCATTTTGGAAAGTAGATATACCAGCTGCATAAATTGAGAGATCACTTGAATTTCTACCCCGTAGGCTAGCATGCACAACTATTTAGAGAACATGATGTAATAGGAAAAAAACTTTTTACATTTCAAAGATACTAAAATCTTGAAACACCATGGAATTTTATACAGTATTCAGTACTTAGTGTCAGATTGAAAAAACAGTACCCCTTTGGTATGGGGTGACATACAGTAGTGGTACCTAAAGTATTAACCTACACCATATTTCTTTATGAATTTACCTGCCTGTACTTCAGTTTTCATAACCATTACAGATATGAAGTAAAGGTATGCAAGGCAAACTATTTTGGAAAGTAGAAATTCTCCTACATCATGATTTGTCCTTCTATTCCTCAGACTGATGTACACAAATATTTATATAAGCTGGTACTAAGGAAAAAATGTATACTTTTTCCACTACTTGAAAGATGTCAAAATCTTTGCAAACCATGGTATTTTCTATTCAGTACTTGCTACCAAATATAGAAAAATGGTACCCCATCGGTATGGGTTTACATACTGTATGGGGTGCCATGAGCCCTAACCTATACCTACATTTTTTTTCAATTACTTTCCTGCATAAAATTGGTCATAAACATTGCATATAAGAAGAAAATGTATGCAAGGCATGCCATTTTGGAAAACAGATATTTATCCACATCAAATTAGGGGTAATTTGCCTTCTTACACCTAGGCTACTGTGTGCAAACATTTTTCCAGAAGGTGGCTCTATTGGACAATATAGAGCTATTACACGTTTCTGCCCTGTTAAAGAGACTGTTAGCTTTCAACAACACAGAATTTCTGTGGTAATCAGTACCTAGGACCAGGCTCTATTGGACAATATAAAGCTATTACACATTTTTACCCTGTTAAAGATACTGTTAGCTTTCAACATGCAGAATTTCTATAGTAAACAGTACCTAGGGCCAGTCTGAGAAATATGGCACTCCATTGGTATGAGCTTAACATACTGTAAGGAGTGCGAGAAGCACAAAACTATCCAACTATAATCCCTAATTTTTCACACATTTTCAACTATGACTTCCCTGTACTTAAATTGTTGTATGAACTACACCAGTTAAGAAAGGTAGACAATGCCTATAATTTTTTAACGTAACCAACTAGCCACATCAAATGAGGGATCGCTTACCTTTCTACCCCTATGCTAATGAGTAAACTATTTCCAGCATTTGGCGATATATGAAAAGCCACAGTTTGATCACATCAAAGCTAAAATCTTTCAACAGTATAGCATTTTCTACTGCACTCAGTATCTAGTACAAACCTGAGAAAAATGGTATCAATTAACATACCTTAGAGGTTTCTCATGAGTATGGCTACCAGTAGGACAAAGCTGGGAGAAGCAGTGTATATGTGAATATGTGACTACAAGTAGACAGTGGAACAAGGTTGGGGTGCCATAAAGACTAGACTAGGGAAACAGAGAGATTGTATGTGTAGGTCCATGGCTACCAATGGTCAGCGGGACCAGTATTTAGTACTTGACTCTTATGTACTCTTGAATGTATTTCTTCCTTTACCACTTTAGATTGTAAGCTTTCGGGCAGGAATCTCACTTCCAGTGTTTCCTTTTGCAAAGCACTTGTAACCCTGTATTGTTTAAACCCTTAAATTGTAAAGTGCTGCATACACTTGTGGCGCTATATAAATAAACATATTCATTAATTCACTCATTTATTCACTTAGAGTTCGACTTTCAGACTACCACTTCATCAGTATCCAGCAAAGCAGAGTTCCACTAGAAGTGCAGGTACCTGTTTTATTGTTTCCCTTCCCTCCTCTATATTTCAGCCCTTCCTGAAGCCTATATGGCGTTTTCAGATGTCTTTAGCAAGGCCACAAGCTGAGACTTTACTACCTCATCGGCTGTATGATTGTTCCATAGACCGCTAAACTGGGAAATCACCTCCTAAAGGTAGCATCTAAATACCAAGGCCTTAGAGGCGTACATCCAGGACAACCTTGCTTGAGGGTACATATGATCATCTACATCTCGTGAAGAAAAGGGATGAAGGACAAGGGTGAGGGGTCTAATTAACATTACACAATGAAACTGTTATCCATACCTCTGATTCCAGAATTGTTGGAGAGACTCCGAGGGGCCCGCTTCTTCACCAAACTTGACTTCTGCGGGGCCTATAAGTTTTTTCAGGGTCCAAGAGGGGAATGAGCGGAAGACCGCTTTTATTCCAGGTTTGGGCATTATGAGTATCAGGTTATGCCGTTCGGCCTTCGTAATGCCCCTGCAGTCCAGCGTCTAGTGAATGATGTCTTCAGGGATCTTTTGATGCCTTTTGTGGTGGTCTACCCAGATTACATTCTTGTCTTCTCCCCATCCCTTGAGGAACATCAACGTCATGTCTTAGAGAGAACCACGTATACGTGAAAGTTGAAAAATGCAAGTTTGAGAAAACCATCTTGCCCTTCCTGGGATATATCATCTATCCAATGGTCTTGCTATGGATCCAGGGAAGCTGTCTACTGTTTCTGAGCTACCTCTACCTCTCAGTTTCAAGGCTATCCAGTGCTACATTGGCTTTGCTAAGTATTACTAAAGGTTCATCAAGAACTCCTCTGCTCTCCTTTCCCCTATGTCCCCTATGACCCATAAGGGGGCCGATCTGCAGCATTGGAGCACCTCTACAAGCCTTATCTTCTTTGAAGTCTGCATTTTCCACCGCTCCTATTCTTAGTTATCCAGATCCCCATGCTCTGTTCATACTTGAGATTGACGCTTCTGGGGCTGTTTTGTCTCAGTGATCTGCTACATCTGGAATGCTCCATCCTTGTTCATATTTTTCCCTTTGCTTTACAACAGCTGAAAGAAACTATGACACAGGTAACCAGAAATTGCTAGTAATCAGGCTAGCTATGGAGAGAAGAAGAATAATAGTGGTGATAAAGATTAGTGGTGATAAGAGAAGAAGAAAATTAGTGGTGATACAAATGGACAGACAGGAATTAATAGTGAAGAAAAGAAGACGAATATCAGTGGTGATCAGCCCCCTACTTTATCTCAACTTACAATCAGGATCACATCTGATTCATTTAATTATAAAAAAAGATTGGAAAATCCTAATGCAGGACAATCAATAAGTACGGACAATAGGAGAAAAAACCCATATAGTCTTTAGAAATATTAAAAATATTAAAAATATAATTACACTATTTTGGGAAAGAAAAGAATAACTAATGTATTTGGCAGCTTCCGTTGTCATTAAAAAAAGATTGCAGGACATGTGTACATATAGGAAAGAACAAAAAGAAATGTTTAAGTCCACAACAACAAATAAGGAATACGATGCAAGACAATTTATTAATTGTGAAACTACATATGTAGTGTACCTTTTACAATGTAGCTGTGGGTTACAGTACATAGTTAGGGCCAAAAGGAAGCTAAAAGTTCGTTTTGGGGAACACCTAAGAAACATTAGGGTTGTTCTACAAACCCATAGTGTTCCATTATACTTTCTTGAAAAACACAACCAAGAGATGGACAGTTTATCAGTCATAAGGATAGAGAGGATAATGGACCACATAGGGCAGATAAATTGCATTGTTTCAGACAATGAGAGACGTTTTGGATAAATGAGTTAGGTACCATGTCACCTAAGGGACTAAACATGGAGATAGATATAGCTGCATTTTTAGGATAATTGGGATTATATTGCTGAGATTAATCATTAATAGGTTAGGCTCTGATTTATTGTTTCTTTGGAGAACATAGTTTTTAATTAATATCTGGATGGTCTTGTCTCCATCCATTGTTTCTATTAGGTATATGACCTTTTCCAATTATTGTATTATTTTATTACATGTCATGTATCGCATCCAATTTCACTCAGGTCTTTCTTTGATGGGAGATTTTGGGGTATGTGTGTGTGTGTGCAGTTTTGTGCGCATACATATGTATATAGTCCCCCTTTTTGCAATGTTGAATTTGGCTTGAAATATGTGGTGTTCCAGTGTATTTTTAATGGGTTTTGTAATGCGATGAATGAGGTCAAACTTTAGAATATGTTAATTGATTAGGTTATTAGTTTATCTTAAGACAACGTGTTTACTATGCTTTTATAAATGGATGTTGAGAGACATCCTTGCATGATGGTTGATGAAGGGTTAAGAGTTCCAATAAGTGAGATTAATTTTTGGATGTGATTACTGATTGGATACTTGTCTGGCGTTTACTTAAAGTGGGAATGGACAGGGATGTCTCACTAAAGAAACCCTGAAAAAGCGGACTGGTGTCCTGCTATACTCATTGGGTATATCCTCTTTTATTATTGAGGATTTCCCATTTTTTTATTTTGTTTTTATTTGTGTATTTTTGTGTTATTTTATACTCACATAGAACACCAGTGGGCAGAAATAGAAGTGGATTTTATTACTCCTATATGCTATACTGGCTCCTTGTTGTGTCTGATGCCTACCTCTGCTCCATTTCGGTCCTCACAGCCCCATTTGCCTTTTGCACATGTGAAGCTTCCTCTTCCACTTTTTATGGCCTTCAGCGAATCTGACGCTTGATGTTAGACGTTCCTGTCAGTATTTAAGGTAGTGCCGATTCGCCATCAGTGCTCTTTTGTCAGGTCTTTGTGCTACAACGTCTCATAGTGTTTTCCCAGTATATTTACTTGTCCTTTGACCTGCCCCACAATTTTGACCCATAGCTGCCTGCCCAGACGTCGGATTTGACCCTGACCACTCTTATTTTTCCGCCGGCTGACCTTTAGCCTGTCTAGCAGTACAGACCCAGAGCTGCCTGCCCAGACTTCAGCTTGCCCTGACCATTCTTTTTCAGATATCCCCTTTTTTGGTGTTGTTTGCTTCAGTCCAACTTTATATCAGGCATTCTTCTTTGCCTTCTTCTTTTATACTATACCAGCTGTCTGTTAATATTCTGTATTATCCACTTTGTGCAGAGGTAGTATTCACACAGCTAAAAGTACAATACTGCCTATGCCTAATTCACACATGGAACCAACTGGGCTTATTGAGGCTCTGAATACTTTGGGGAACCAGATTTTGGCCTTTACCTAGTCTGTGCAAGAACTACAGACCAATCAGGCCCATTTGCTGCAACAGCTGCTTGACTGTCACCCTAGTTTGTCTCCTCCTCAAGCTTCAGTGTCTGCAGGGATTCTTCAAGTCTTCAACCAATATTGGTCTTTTCTTACATCCTGTGAATGCCTCTTGTTAGTCAATTCCCTTGCTATCTCAATGGACTTCATCAAGGTCCATACAGCCATTACTCTGGTGACTGGGCAGCCACAGCTCTGGGCCATCATCTCCTGCAAACCAATGACCCTGTGTTGGCTACATGGCTTATCTCCCACCAAGCCATAGATACCTTATATGATGATTCATTTAGGGCTGCTACTGCCCAGACCACTCTATGGACTCTTAACCAGGGAAGGAGATCAGTTGAGGAGTATGTGGTGGATTTCCGTCGCCTGGCCAGCGACTCAAAATGGAATGAAGCCTCCTTGTATGACTAGTATCGTCTAGGCCTATCTGAGAGCCAGAAGGACAAGTTGGCAAGGGTATCCTTTCCCGTACACCTGGACGAATTAATACGGTTGTCAATACAGATAGACTGTCGTCCGAGAGAGAGAAGCAAGGAGAGCATTGATTCAGCCCCTACTGTGACCTGTTACTTACACCACCTCTGAGATTTTTCCTAATCCCACCAACCTACCTTCGGAAGAACCTATGAAGGTGGGGGTTGTTCGTGGTCCTTTATCCCAAACTGAGAAGGAAAATCGTAGGAAGTGGAATCTCTGCCTATACTGTGGCAAAAGCAGCCATCTCTTGTGTTCCTGCCCTACTAGACCTTGTTCGTCTCCAGGTAGGGGTTTTCTCTCTTTCTCTCCCTCTTCCCGCATGTCTGTCATTTCTCCCACTTACTTGTCCATTCCTGTTACCCTGCAGTGGAGCGATCATTAGAGTGAGATGTTGGCCATGATCAACTCAGAAGCATGAGGTTGTTTCATCGATCAAAAAGCGTCACAGAGATGGAAATCCAAGTTCAGACAAAACCTGACCTGCTTAAGATCCAAATGTCAGATCAGAGTAACCTACAGATGGGCCCATAGTCCTTGATACACAATCAGCTCTTCATCATACCAGTGTCACGGTTTATTATGACTCTCAGACACAAGTTTTAGGTAAAAATCAATTTTATTGAAATAATAAATTGATAACGTAGGATGGCAATCACATACATACAGATATATTCAGAATATAACAAGACAGAAGGCAGACTCTACCGGTCCTGTCAATATACCGGACAGGACAGTCTGAAGTAATAGAATGTTAGGTTCTACCGGCCTTGCCAATACCGGGTAAGGCAACCTGCAGATGGAATCGCATAACGGTTCTACCGGCCTTACCAAATTACCGGGCAAGGCAGCCTCAATAGATTCATAATGTAGGCTCTACCGGCCCTGCCAATACCGGGTAAGGCAACCTCAGATGGAATGTGGCAAAAGGTTCTACCGGCCTTACCAATACCGGGCAGGGCAGCCCAGAGATAGTAGCAGCAGTCAGATGTAATGGCAAATTGACAGGATCGTAAGCAACCCAGTGTACACACACTGAGACTAACAGGGGAATCGTAAAGCCGCAAGGCTTTGGAGCAAACCAGCGTCCGCACGCTGGGACCAACACTGAATTGTATAGCCGATAGGCTTAGGAGCAAACCAGTGACCGCACACTGGTGTAACAAGCGAGTTAGTATAGCCGTAAGGCTTAGGAGCAAACCAGCGTCCGCACTCTGGGACCAACACAGAATTGTATAGCTGATAGGCTTTGGAGCAAACCAGTGACCGCACACTGGTGTAACAAGCGAGTTTGTATAGCCGCAAGGCTTTGGAGCAAACCAACGTCCGCACGCTGGGACCAACACAGGATAGTACAGCCGATAGGCTTTGGAGCAAACCAGTGACCGCACACTGGTGTAATAAGCGAGTTTGTCTAGCCGGCAAGGCTTTGGAGCAAACCAACGTCCGCATGCTGGGACTAACACAGGATTGTATAGCTGATAGGCTTTGGAGCAAACCAGTGACCGCACACTGGTGTAACAAGCGAGTTTGTCTAGCCGCAAGGCTTTGAAGCAAACCAGCGTCCGCACGCTGGGACCAACACAGGATTGTATAGCTGATAGGCTTTGGAGCAAACCAGTGACCGCACACTGGTGTAACAAGCGAGTTTGCCTAGCCGCAAGGCTTAGGAGCAAACCAGCGTCCGCACGCTGGGACCAACACAGAATTGTATAGCTGATAGGCTGTGGAGCAAACCAGTGACCGCACACTGGAGTATTGAGCAATGTCGCCGACGCGACCAGGCAGGAGGTCGCCAGGATACAGGAGACAGGCGATGCGATGACAGGAACCAGCAACGATCAGTCAGGTCAGGAAACAGCAGAGAAGAAGTTCAGCAGGAACTGCAACACCAGAGACTAGGCCGTAACCAGGACTGGAAGTACTTCAGCATGCAGGAAACACTGGAACAGTAGAGATCAGGAACTCAGGAACATATGAGATCAGGAACTCAGGAACACTGGAACAGAGGCCCAGCTATCACTGGCATAGTGATAGCAAGAAGGTCAGAAACAACACGAAAGGGCAACCAAAGGGTGCCCAATCCAGGTTTAAATAGGCAATGAAAGGCGGGCTATGTGCAGACAGCCAATAGCAGCCCCCTACTGGTGACAGACAAGGAACTGCAGCAATCACGGGCACCGTGATAGTACCCCCACTTCAAAGACCCCCTCTCCTAGAATAGGGTCTAGGTTTCTGTGGGTAATTGGCATGAAAGGCCCTAGTTAGCTTAGGTGCATGAAGGTCCGTACTATCCACCCATGATCGATCCTCAGGACCATACCCTTTCCAATGTACCAGGTACTGTACCCTTCCTCTAAGCCTACGGGAATCAATAATGCTCTGAACCTCGTACTCCTCCTGGCCCTCGACCTCAACAGGTCCTGGCACCACAGGTGTGGTAGTATAGCGATTGCAAACCAGAGGCTTAAGAAGGGACACATGGAACACATTATGGATACGCATGGATGCAGGTAGGTCTAGTGCATAGGAGACAGGGTTAATTTTGCGAATAACTCTGTATGGACCAATAAACCGGGGAGCCAACTTATTAGACGGAACCTGCAGCTTGAGATTTCTGGAGGAAAGCCATACTCTATCCCTAACCTGAAAGGAAACCGCTGGAAGCCTTCTGCGATTAGCATGGCGATGATGACGCTGAAATGACTGACCAAGTGCCCTCTGAACTTGTTCCCATGTGGAACGGAGTTGCTCGATATGCTCATCCAGAGCTGGAATCTGTTGCGTCTGAAATGAGTCTGGAAGCAAACAGGGCTGGAACCCATAATTAATCAGAAATGGAGAGCTCCCAGATGAAGAATTGACCGCACAGTTCCTGGCGAACTCTGCCCAAGGCAACAAGTCGGACCAATTATCATGATGGTCAGTAACGAAACAACGGAGAAATTGTTCCAAGCCCTGATTAGCTCGTTCAGTGGCTCCATTGGTCTGGGGATGGTAGGCAGAGGAGAAGGACAGCTGTATGCCCATCTGTTGGCAAAATGCCCTCCAAAATCTAGACACAAACTGGCTCCCCCTGTCAGACACCAGTACCCTAGGCACTCCATGCAACCGGAATAGTTCTCTGGCGAACACCATTGCCAACTCCTTCCCTGAAGGAAGACCACGGAGGGGCACGAAATGAGCCATTTTAGAAAACCTGTTCACCACCATGAATATAAAGAAGTACCCCTTGGACATAGGCAACTCTCCCATAAAATCAATGGAAACATGAGACCAGGGGCGTTCGCCATTAGGCACCGGTTGAAGCAAGCCCACAGGGAGATGTCTCGGGGTCTTAGCGCGGGCACAGGTGGCACAGGCATTCGTAAATTCGGCACAATCGTTTCTCATGGAGGGCCACCAAAATAACTGAGAAAGGGACCATAACAATTGGTCTCTACCAATATGTCCCGCAGCCTTAGAGGAATGGTAGGTTTCAAGCAGCCTAGTACGAAATGGTTCATCGACAAAACATTTGCCCACTGGAGTTTCATGGGGAGCGGACCCCTGAGAGGCCAGGATCTCCTCCCCTACAGGAGAAGTGATACTCGTGCGTATAGTAGCCAGTATTCTATCGGGTTGGATGATGGGTGCTGGTGCTTCCACTCTGTCACTGTCGGCCTCAAATTGTCTTGACAGTGCATCCGCCCTGATATTCTTTGACCCCGGTAAGTATGATACAATGAAATTAAATCGAGACAGGAACAGTGCCCACCTGGCCTGACGGGAGGACAATCTCTTGGCCTCCGAGAGATAAGTCAGATTTTTATGATCTGTTAGGATTAATACGGGAGTCTTGGTACCTTCAAGCAAATGATGCCACTCCTTAAGAGCGAGGATAATGGCCAATAATTCTTTGTCACCTATCTCATAGTGGCCTTGAGTGACAGTCAACTTCTTAGAGAAAAACCCACAAGGTCTGAGAGTACCACCTTTCTCGTGTCGTTGAGAAAGTACTGCCCCAACCCCAATATCTGAGGCATCCACCTCTAACGTAAATGGAAGTAGAGGATTGGGGTGGGATAACACAGGAGCCACAGCAAATGCCAGCTTCAAATTCTCAAAGACATTCTCAGCAGATACCGGCCAACAAGAAGGATTAGCGCCCTTGTGCGTAAGATCGGACAAAGGTTTAACAATGGAAGAAAAGTTCTTAATAAACCGCCTATAATAATTAGCGAAACCCAGGAAACGCTGTATGGCTTTAAGCCCCTTGGGTTTTGGCCATTGTAAGACAGCTGACAACTTATCCTTGTCCATGGCAATGCCATCATTGCCAATTATGAACCCCAAGAATGGCACACTGGTTCTATGAAAGTCACATTTTTCCAGTTTACAAAATAATTTGTTCTCACAGAGTCGTAGCAATACTGTGGATACATCTTTGATGTGCTGTGCCATGTCTTGAGAGTAAATCAATATATCGTCCAGATAAACCACAACACATGTCTGTAACATATCTCTCAGAACATCGTTTATCAGTTCCTGGAAAACTGCGGGGGCATTACATAGCCCAAATGGCATTACAAGATACTCGTAGTGCCCAGCTCGAGTATTAAAGGCAGTTTTCCACTCATCACCTGTTTGAATGCGCACCAGATTGTAAGCGGCCCGTAGGTCCAATTTGGTAAAAATCGAAGCACCCTTAAGCCTGTCAAAAAGCTTGGTGATGAGTGGTATGGGGTATGCGTTTTTTGCCATTAGTTTATTCAAGCCCCGGTAGTCAATGCATGGTCTTAATTCGCCATTTTTCTTTTTTACAAAAAAGAACCCAGCCCCAGCTGGAGAGGTAGATTTTCGTATGATCCCTCTAGCAAGGGCATCAGAAATGTAATCCTCCATAGCCTTATTTTCCTCACAAGATAATGGATAAGTGCGTCCTTTCGGAGGTACTGCCCCAGGCTGCAATTCGATGCAACAATCATAAGGTCTATGCTGAGGTAGCAAACTGGCCTCTCCTTTGCTAAAAACATCGCCAAACTGTTGGTACACATCCGGTATAGCCGAGGAGGTGCACAGGACCTTAACAGGCTGGATGACGCACTTGTCCATACAAAACTGGGACCAAGCAGCAATTTCACACTTTTTCCAATCAAATTGTGGGTTATGTAACTGTAACCACGGAAAGCCCAATATTACCGCATGGTGCGGAGAATTAATCAGTTGAAACTGCTGCTCTTCTCTGTGAAGTGCCCCAATAGTCATAGACAGTGGCATAGTTTCAAACATAACCTGAGGCGGTTCTAAGGGTCTGCCATCAATCGCTTCAATAGTCAAGGGATTTTCTCTTTCAATGCGTGGAACTCCGTGCAATTCAGCAAAGGTATTATCCATAAAATACCCTGCTGCACCAGAGTCAACCAAGGCCAAAACCTCCACAGAGCATTGTGCTCAAGATAATACCACCTGTATGGTGGGTTTCATTGTGCCCGACACTGGGGACGATTGTACACCACCTAGGGCCTGTCCCCCAAGGTACCCTAGGTGTGTGCGTTTCCCGGACGTACCGGACAGGAATTTAGCAAATGCCCTTTTTTACCGCAGTATAAACACAACCCTTGTCTTCTGCGATAAAGTCTCTCAGCCTTGGTTAGTCTAGTGAAGCCTATTTGCATAGGTTCACTTGTCTCCCGTACAGGTTCACTAGACTTCAATGCCAGGGGAGGGATGGGTGGGCAAAACATGCCACTAGGCTCATTATTCTTTGACCGTAACTTACGATCTCTGGCAATTGATCTCTCACGTATTCTGGAGTCAATTATCATAACATATTCAATGTAGTCATCTAGATCAATAGGTAGATCTTTAGCAGCGATTTCGTCCATAATGTGGTCATTCAGGCCTTGAGAAAAAGCTGCCAATAATGCCTCGTTATTCCAACCTACCTCTGCTGCCAATGTGCGGAATTCGATGGCGTAGTCGCCTACTGTACGCCTGCCCTGATGTATCTCCATAAGGCATTTGGCAGCAGAGGTGGTTCTACCAGGAGGCTCAAACACTCTTCGAAAGGATTGCACAAATTCTCTAAAGTTTTTAGTACAAGGTTTAGCATTCTCCCACAAGGGGTTAGCCCAAGCCAAAGCTCTGCCAGTGAGCAAAGATATTGTAAACCCCACCTTACTACGATCATTGGGAAATGCGTGTGCCGTCAATTCCATAAAAATCTCGAGTTGGTTGATGAACCCTCTGCAGAGACTAGGGTCACCATCGTATCTTAGCGGCAAGGGTGCAGAAGCCGTTAACCCTTTAACAGTGCCCCCTAGGGGTCTGGTATCACTCTCTGGTGTCTGACTTGGCGAGACCACCGGGCTAGAACTAGATTTGTCAGCAACTACCGTGCGTTCAAGGATCGTTTGAATTGCAACTGCCAACTGATCCAAACGTTGCTCGTGCACATCCATCCTCCAATGGATATTCTGTGCATTACCTTCACCTTTGCTGTCTGAGGTCATGGCCCTTTCGTACTGTCACGGTTTATTATGACTCTCAGACACAAGTTTTAGGTAAAAATCAATTTTATTGAAATAATAAATTGATAACGTAGGATGGCAATCACATACATACAGATATATTCAGAATATAACAAGACAGAAGGCAGACTCTACCGGTCCTGTCAATATACCGGACAGGACAGTCTGAAGTAATAGAATGTTAGGCTCTACCGGCCTTGCCAATACCGGGTAAGGCAACCTGCAGATGGAATCGCATAACGGTTCTACCGGCCTTACCAAATTACCGGGCAAGGCAGCCTCAATAGATTCATAATGTAGGCTCTACCGGCCCTGCCAATACCGGGTAAGGCAACCTCAGATGGAATGTGGCAAAAGGTTCTACCGGCCTTACCAATACCGGGCAGGGCAGCCCAGAGATAGTAGCAGCAGTCAGATGGTAATGGCAAATTGACAGGATCGTAAGTAACCCAGTGTACACACACTGAGACTAACAGGGGAATCGTAAAGCCGCAAGGCTTTGAAGCAAACCAGCGTCCGCACGCTGGGACCAACACTGAATTGTATAGCCGATAGGCTTAGGAGCAAACCAGTGACCGCACACTGGTGTAACAAGCGAGTTAGTATAGCCGTAAGGCTTAGGAGCAAACCAGCGTCCGCACGCTGGGACCAACACAGAATTGTATAGCTGATAGATTTTGGAGCAAACCAGTGACCGCACACTGGTGTAACAAGCGAGTTTGTATAGCCGCAAGGCTTTGGAGCAAACCAGCGTCCGCACGCTGGGACCAACACAGAATTGTATAGCTGATAGGCTTTGGAGCAAACCAGTGACCGCACACTGGTGTAACAAGCGAGTCTGTATAGCCGCAAGGCTTTGGAGCAAACCAGCATCCGCACGCTGGGACCAACACAGAATTGTATAGCTGATAGGCTTTGGAGCAAACCAGTGACCGCACACTGGTGTAACAAGCGAGTTTGTATAGCCGCAAGGCTTTGGAGCAAACCAGCGTCCGCACGCTGGGACCAACACAGGATAGTACAGCCGATAGGCTTTGGAGCAAACCAGTGACCGCACACTGGTGTAATAAGCGAGTTTGTCTAGCCGCAAGACTTTGGAGCAAACCAACGTCCGCACGCTGGGACTAACACAGGATTGTATAGCTGATAGGCTTTGGAGCAAACCAGTGACCGCACACTGGTGTAACAAGCGAGTTTGTCTAGCCGCAAGGCTTTGAAGCAAACCAGCGTCCGCACGCTGGGACCAACACAGGATTGTATAGCCGATAGGCTTTGGAGCAAACCAGTGACCGCACACTGGTGTAACAAGCGAGTTTGCCTAGCCGCAAGGCTTAGGAGCAAACCAGCGTCCGCACGCTGGGACCAACACAGAATTGTATAGCCGATAGGCTGTGGAGCAAACCAGTGACCGCACACTGGAGTATTGAGCAATGTCGCCGACGCGACCAGGCAGGAGGTCGCCAGGATACAGGAGACAGGCGATGCGATGACAGGAACCAGCAACGATCAGTCAGGTCAGGAAACAGCAGAGAAGAAGTTCAGCAGGAACTGCAACACCAGAGACTAGGCCGTAACCAGGACTGGAAGTACTTCAGCATGCAGGAAACACTGGAACAGTAGAGATCAGGAACTCAGGAACATATGAGATCAGGAACTCAGGAACACTGGAACAGAGGCCCAGCTATCACTGGCATAGTGATAGCAAGAAGGTCAGAAACAACACGAAAGGGCAACCAAAGGGTGCCCAATCCAGGTTTAAATAGGCAATGAAAGGCGGGCTATCTGCAGACAGCCAATAGCAGCCCCCTACTGGTGACAGACAAGGAACTGCAGCAATCACGGGCACCGTGATAACCAGGAAGAGACACATTTTGATGTCATGCCTTTTCTTGTGTCCCCCCTCATACTAGGCCTTCTTTGGTTACAACTGCATGATCCTTGCATTGTATGGTCCTCTGTCACTATCAGTTTTTGTTCTTCCTATAGTAAAGATGCTTGCTTACACACAGGGAACATGTCAGTATTGTCTCCTCCCGATACCAGTACATTGCCACCTCCATAACACGATTTTGTTGATGTGTTCGATGAGAAAGGAGCTTCTGTACTGTCTCCGCATAGAGTCTACAATTGCCTGGGCCTAAAATATCTTATGGACGTATTTATCCATGGTCCGGCCCTGAATCCCAACACTTATGGAACTATATCAGGGAAAGCCTACGACAAGAATTCATCACACCCTCTACATCCCTAGCTGGGGTAGTCTTTTTTGTTCCAATGAACAACAGAGAATTAAACAATATAACCGTGATCGGTATCCGCTTCCTCTGATCTCCGGACTTCCTGGAAAGTGTAGCAACGTCTTAAATATTCACAGAGATTGATCTACTAGGAACCTACAATCTCATACGCATAAGAAAAGATGACAAGTGGAAGACAGCCGTCCGAATTCGCTACAGGAAGTTTGAGACAGGGTTTTGCCTTTCAGTTTATGCAATGCCCCAGGGACTCGCCAGCATTTAGTGAATGATGTATTCAGAGACCTGCTAGACCTCTATGTCATCATATATCTAGACAACTATCTTATATTTTCTCCCTCACCTCATGACTACCATATCCATGTGAGGACTGATTGCTCAGCTTAGAGAACATTGGCTTTACACCAAACTAGAAAAGTGTGTTTTCGAGACTCAAGAGATCGACTTTCTAGGGTATTTGATTTCTACAGGATGCATCAAGATGGACCCACTGAATGTCTCTGCTGTTTTGGACTGGTCCAGTCCTACTGTTAAGAAGTCTGTGCAATGGTTTATTGGCTTTTCCAATTTCTATTGCTGGATTATCAGTGATTTATCCAGACTCATAGCACCTTTTACAGTGCTTACGAAAGGCCAGAATCCCGTTTGGCTGGTCTCCTGAGGCTCAACAGCATTCCAGACCCTCAAAACAGCCTTTGCGAATACTCCGGTGCTTTGTCAACTAGACACTACCAAGCCTTTCTTTTTGGAGGTTGATGCTTCCAACATTGCCACCTGTGCTTCGCTGTCACAGCAATGGGATATTCAAGAACAATATCATCCCATGGTTTATTTTTCCAAAAGCTTAAGTTCTGCAGAACAGAACTATAACATCAGGGATAAAGAGCTGTTGGCCATCAAACAAGCCCTAGAAGAATGGCGACATCTACTGGAGGGGTCCTCGAACCACGTTACCATATATACTGGTCTGTAATATCTCTGTTCTTCTCAACTGCTTAGCCCAAGACAAGCTAGGTGGGCCCTTTTCTTCTCAGGATTCCAGATGCACATTACTTATAGACCTGGGTCAAAGAACGGAAAAACCGACACCTTGTCCCGTAGCCATACTCCGTCCACTACTCCTACTTCATTACCTGACACCATTCTCCTTTCCCATAATTTCTTATTGCTTACCAGTGATCTAGTAACCAAAATCAAACAAGAAACTATACCATCTCCTTCCTTGGTGCAGTGGTATGCACTCATCTACACCAACAGATTGCTCTACAAACATGGTCTAATTTAAAGCTGTAATCAAAATTATTCAACTCCCATTGCAAATCAGGTTTATACTTTTAGCTGTTTGCAATGAACAAATCAAACCAAAGAAATTGAATTTGCTCAACACAATGAATGCTGCAAGTGGTTTGCCCAAATTCAACTGAAAATGCAACTCATACTGACACCTACAAATTACCTCCCTAATTTGACGTCTCCCAGCTAAAGCCTTGGACTTCTGGCCCTTTCCCTAACTGGGAAACTACTTATTCACCTCCTGTGCTGATGGGTGATACCGAGGAGTATGATGTACAAGAACTTCTAGATTCCAGGATTCACAGAGGGACCCTGGAGTACCTGGTCCAGTGGAAGGGCTGTAACCCAGAAGATTGCTCTTGGAACCTACTTCCAACCTGCATGCTCCAGTTTGTATATGCTCTTTTTGTCAGAACCACCCTGCTCGTCCCGGTCCCGTGGCCGCCTGGCGAGCATCCTTGACGGGGGGTATCTGTTGTAGTCTGATGCCTACCTCCTCTCTGTTTTTGTCCCCACAGCCACATTTGAATTCTGCACATGAATGGCTTCCTTTTCCGCTTTTTATGGCCTTCAGAAATGTCTGATGCTTCACGTCAGACACTCCTATCAGTATTTAAGGCCATGCCAACTCAGCATCAGTGCTATTTTGTTGGCTGTTCATGCTAGGATGTCTCATAGTGTTTTCCAAGTATATTTACTTGACCTTTGGCCTATACTTTCAATTATGAATCATAGCTGCCTGCCCAGACCTCAGATTTGACCCTGACTATGCTTAGTCTTACTCTGGCCCTGGCCTTTGACCTGTCCCACAATACTGACCCAGAGCTACCTGCCCAGACCTCAGCTTGCCCCTGACCATTCTTTTTCGGATATCCCCTTTTTTGGCATTGTGTGCTTTGGTTCCAGCTTTATATCATGCATTCTCCTTTGCCTTCTTCTTTTATATTATACCAGCTGTCTGCTAATATTCTGTATTAACCACTTTATGCAAAGGTAGTATTCACACAGCTAACACTCCCATAATAACACTTGGTGGAAGCTGTGGAGAGCTGTAAGATCTCTATCCATTGTTCTTAGTCAGGACTTGAAGGATTAACCCCAGAAGTGCCAGATCAGCTGGAAGAAGACTGGATGAGCCTGGGACCTTATATTTATTATATGCATCATTCCCAAGAGAAGGGCAATGTGAGTAGATATATTATTTTGTATGCAGTTTGAAGTTATTAAAACTACTAATTTTTTTTGGCTGTATGCTATTGTGTTTTGCAGAAAATAAAGCTGTGAAGAAGTGCCGTTATCTCCTAGGAGGGTCACCTTATGTTGTCACTATTCTGACAGACCACCAGAATCTCCAATACCTGGCCTCTGCCCGTCAGGCCCCTTGAGCTTTGTTCTTTTGTCATTTTCATTTTACCATTTCATACATACCAGGGGCATAGAATGTGAAGGCCGATGATCTGTCAAGACAGTATGAATCAGCTTGTACCTCTCGGCACATGCCTGAGCCCATAGTACCATCCATTTGTTTCATATCATCAGTCCATGTCCATGGCCTTCCTTATCCAACGCCAGTCGGCTCAGTCTTTCTGTCCTTCAGGTCTTTCCTTGCTACCCAACACCTACTTCATTCCTGCAGATTATTGCTCAGACACCCTTCATTAGGGTCACTGTTCAGCTATTGCAGGCCACCCTGGTGTTCTCCATCCTCTTGATCTTATCTCTAGATATTTCTGGTGGCAGGAAAGGAATACCGACATCACCAATTTTGTTTTATCTTGTCCAGTTTATGTCCAGATGAAGACACCCAGGTGACAAAAGGAAAATGTCTTGCTACTGATGTTAACTGTTTAATAAATTGTAAATCTTTGTCAATATTATTAATTTTCCATACATGTTCTCTAAGCCTTTCATATAGTGTTCATTTAGTCATGCCCCAATATATAAAAAACATGTCATCTATGTATCTTAAACAAAGTGGTATGTGTTGGGAGTATAGTTCATTAATTTCTGAAAATACATATTCGTGCTCCCACCAGCCTAAATATGGGCTGAAATAAGAAGGAGTGCATGCTGTTCCCATTGTGCAGCCCCGCTTTTGTAAAAAGAATTGATCATTAAATGTAAAGTAATTTGATTTTTATACAAATTCTAACAGTTGTAAAAAAAATTATGTTCTTCTTCTTGTTTGCTTTTCAACTGTAGAAAATATTGTACTGCTTTGATTCCATTTTTGTGTCCATACTAGTATACAGGCTTTCTAGATCACTGGTCACAAGCCACACTTCATCAGAGATTGTGATGTCTTCTTCAGTTTTAGATAATACATTCATACTATTGCTAGTATATGATGCTAAAATGGTCACAAAGTCTCAAATACAAATTACAATGTTAGAAGATTTGTATTCTAAAATGACTAATTTCATTGATAAAATGGAAAATCTGATTATAACAAAAAAATAAATTACATTTTCAAAGAGATCATAATGATTACACTAAAAATAAGATCTATAATGGGATAAGTTCTATAAATGGAATAATTAAAAAAAGCAAATAGATTCCATTTTCAATCCAACTACAATTGAGAGTGATGTCTCTCCAACGGACTATGAAAGTTCTGACCAGGAATCAATGAGATCAGACACATCTCATGTGTCTTTTTTTAGGACTCATATCAGTCAAGGATTGACCTCCAACCAGTCACCTAGAACTAGAAGAGGTATTAATGAAAACCATAATAAAGAATCTTCCTCAAATATAAAATCAATTCTACAAGATATTGGGGACAATCAAACACAAGGAGGGGCAAGAGAAGAGGCAGGGGGAGGAAATGAAAATTATTAACAGACTGTGATCTTACTCCAATTTAAATGGAGGTCTTTAAGAAATGTATTTCTCACCAACCTGCAAAACCTGACAAATTCACTTTAATCAAAGACTTACATTTTTATATTAGGAAACTGCTTCTTAGGAAATGCTTTACTAAAAAAAGAAGAAAATATGCAGGAATTCAAATGGTACGATATGGAAAACATTATGGACTTAGAGTTATCGATGGCTGATGATAATGAGGTTGAGACAACATGGAAAGATAAACTGATCCTTAGATCATCTTGCACATTGCGTCCTTTTTGAAACTAGTAAAAAAATATTTTTTATCCATGAATATTTCTGTCAAGAACTATAACTTAACTAAGTATGAATATTATATAATGCAGGAGATTAATAACTATCAGGACACCCTGGTGAAATCTTCTAATGATATTGTTCTAAAATCTAACCATTACTTGAAGTATTAATTAATAATACATTAGGATTGATCTGAAGAATGGAAAGAGTGATTAAATGACACTTGTTACAATGTGCCTGATAACTCATCCATATACAACTGATCTGACTCATGAATGATATACAAAGCTGAATTAAACACTCTTAAGATACCAACACCATGATCAACACCGCATGTGTAGACTGACATATTCAAGGTGTTTGGAACTGCTTTGAATAAAATCGTAACCCTACTTTCAACTATAAGAAATTTCCATGGCTTAACTTGAGCCGCTTTTCATGAGACTTTATATCTCATCTAATCCTACTAATAATTATATCTTCAAGAGATAATTATTGTATTAAATGTTTCAGTTAGATACTATATATACAAGATATTGATAGTGAAGAGTTAATGACACTCTGTGGATCAGTGTGGAACTATCCAGCAATGTGCCATAAGAAAGGTTATTTAATCACTGCTTTTTTCTTCTATAATGTTACCGTTTCTTTAATACAACTGCTTATTTCCCCAGACTCTCCTAAGACAGTGATAATAACAGCCAGATCAGGAAGGAACTTGGATAATAGCGGCCTGTGTCTTTCCAGTCAGTTACACAAAATTTTGGAGTATGTGGAATAAATCTGTTTTGTGCCCTTCTCACACCCCCCAGATTCCCCTAATACAGAGATAACAGCCAGTCAGTCACACAAAATTTTGTGGTAATTCTCCTTTTCTCCTTTCTCCCAATACCACACTCCCTTAGCACAAAGCAGAAAATCTGGACTTTTTTGCAAAAAATTGTACAGCTCGACGAGTAGTGCCATTTTTCGGCTGTTTTGCTTCTGAGGAGAAACTTTACACCCATCCCCAGTGAAAAGCCAAGTTTTATACATGTTTAACTTTTTCAGGGAAAACGTTTTCCATTCCAACTGTGCTACTTATTGCATGCTTCAGTGCAGATATGGTGTTAGAGAACTGATGTCATGTTTGCACCACTCTGACATATCTCAAGCTGTGGTTATTTTTCAGCAACATCATATGGCAATAAATTTCAGCCTTTGACAAAGCCAGTAGGGTGAAAAGTGTGTCAGGCTTTTTATCCCCAATAATGTCGGCATACTTTTTACCTACTTTAGAGAGTATATTTTTAGAGTTACTGAACTCCCCATAATTCCTTTTTGGGTCCTCATGATCTCTTATTTGTAAGAATTTATCAGTGTAAATTTCATTCCCATTTTAATTGTATCCCATTATGAGTAATCAGAATGTAATTTAGGTATTATACTACACATTACTGTATAGTTTATAAGGTATCAATTTTTATAGTACCCCCATTTTTTGGCAGTAAATTAAGGGATCAGATAGTAATCTGTTTGTGTGTCACTTTGACCACATATTAGCGTAGAAGCTCCCTGCCGTGGGTAGTGTGTTACAGGCCAGCTTGGTACTCTCATATCTTTATACACACTTTTTTCTTGTTGATTCTTTTGTTTAATTTGACCTTTTATCATATTGATACTATATATATATATATATATATATATATATATATATATACAAAATGTTGGTGCTCATAAGACATTAATCGGGCACCACTGGATATACAAATCAGTTACCTGTTGACTCATGCTTTCTTGTTGGAGCTGTTATGTATCTTAAAGAGACACTCAGCATAAATGAATAATTTAGGTGCACACACATACTTTTTTACATGAGTTAAATTTTTCCTGCAGAATCAATTTCTGTAGAATATATATGTTGTGTATACTAGTTCATATAATCCCTGATTATGATTCTCATTATGATTTATACATAGTATGGGCTTTAAAAAGTGTTTTTAATATAATCATTTTTAATTACTTTATTTCTAATCAAAGTCAGTTTTTAAATTAAAACATATAAAACTACATTGTTGTTGGACATTCTTAGTTATTTGGCCAATTCCTGAAGAAATTCAATTGACCACATATATGTGGACAAGCGGCCAAAGTAATTTGTGACTGTCATTGCTCACTCGGTGTCTTTTCCATCAGTGGGCAGCAGCATACAGCAGCAGGACACTGCCAGTGTTGCCTCTGGCATTAGCAGCAAAAGCCAACAGCAGGGAAGCCTATACCATTGGCATGCCATTTTATGAAAGCAGTTGAGAGACAATCCCTTAAAGTATTAAACAAACAGTAGCAGGTTATAGACAAATTGTTTCCACCTTGCTCCTTGAAATATTGCAGTGTGTGCTGACAATGGCTCCAATATAATAGTTACCTTAAGAATAAATAATATGATGCAAGCAGGGCTTAAAATTGGAAGTCCTTTGCTACTAGCCAGACCTGAAAAGTTACTCGCCACTGCAAGCCATAACATAACCACCAGGGCTGAATTTCTACACGTCAGGGCTAAATTTTCACTCGCCATTGGCTAGTGGCGAGTGGAAATTTTGAGCCCTGATGCAAGTACCCTGCTTCATCCATGTCCTAAATCTAATTGTTACTTGATTTTTTGCTGCTTACATTGACGTAGGCCTCATCCTGCTAATAACTTTCCCAAGGTTTACCTTTCCTTAGGCCTCAACCTGCTAATAATTTTTTAAAGGTTTACTTTTTCTTAGGCCTCAGACTGCTAATTTTTAAAAGCTTATGTTACCATATGACAATATTTTCAAGGATTACTTTACGTAGTCCTTAGTTTGCTTTCATTTATTCAAGGCTTATGTTGCAGTAGGAATCAGCCTGCTAACAATTTTTAACAAGGCCTATGTTATTGTAGGATTTGTATACTTCATTGCTTAGCTGAATTATTACTTTAACCCTTTGAGTGCCAGAGGGGTACGCAACGCATTGCTTTGAATTCTTTGAGTTCTTGAGGACTGAAAAAATAGGTGAAAATTGTCAAGTTCTCTCATAAATTTCATTGGAGGTAGTGAAAAGGTAGACATTTCAATGTATTTTCTGTCAGTGTGAATTTACGCAAAAAAAAAATTGTGTTTTTCTACAAAAATTCAAGAAAAAAAGTAGGACTTTTTGCTGATCCCTACTTAATACAGCCAAAAACAATATATGTAAATAGAAAATGATAAAAAAAAATTCATATATGATACTTTAAATAAAATGTATCATCGTAAAATATATAAAACAACTGATATCCATAGGACCTGAATATAAAATAACAAAACATATATGTACACATAACAAAATAACACATATTTGCCATTAGGTAATTTAATAAAAATCACATATTTGCTATTTATTTAGAATTTGTGAATTCATTATAAATTGCCTCTCCCGTAACTTGTGTATTTATTGAAACTGAACTAACGAAAGTGGAATGTACACAACTCATATTCTCAAGAGCCACTGAAAGGCCAGATGTTAGGGCTACATAAACCATAACATAGAGAACAAGGCTCCTTTGTGAATTACAGAGTAATCCCATGATTATTTAAACAATTACCAGTTAATTAGGGAAACCCTTGGTGTCTGAGTGTCAGAGTAATTTTTCTCTATTCCCTTTAGCTTCTGTCAATTAGATATAAAAGGGATACTGCAAATCAAGAAAACTATAAAGTGGAGGAAAGTTTTATACACCTGACTGCTTAACAACATGGATGTTAGAGATGTCTCCAACATAACGGTTTGAAGTGTTTTGGAAAAGTCTCTAGCATTCATGGTGTTAAACAATACTCATAATAAAAATAAACATGGTTTTATAGAACAACTTTGATGTGTTCCTTAATCTACTTTTAATTGGGTCTGCCCTATAGTGGAAATACCTCTATTGGGCATTAGCAAACTGACATCCACTGAGAAAATAAATAACTAGGCTATTGCCTTATTCACATGATACAAGAGTAAAAAATGTAAATGAGAAAACTAAATGACACTTATAAAATACAATCAAACTAAAAGACAAAGAGATTGTTGAAATCCAAATTATCTGAAAAAAGTTTTAGTGATCCAAACGTCAGTACCCAGTAACATAAATATGGCCAGGGATTGAACCAATACATTTCTCTAAAGGAATAAACAAGCAATATGGCCTGATGTTTATGGATGGATATGATAATGAATGGATATAGATGAAAGGATGAAGAATGTCACAACATGGAATCATCTCAAGTGAGTATGTAGGTTTTGCTGCTGCTTTAATCAGTGGCCTTGTTACCGATAAAAGAATATCCTGCAAAATATTAGATGTAAAAAAATAAAAATACCCAGTACTCGCCCTCCATCATTAGATCTGAGTCTGGTAGTTAGAGAGCTCCGCTTGAGAGTGTAGTTTGGGTATGGTGACAGTTACTAGTACCCTTGCTGCGGCAAAGCCTAATTAAAGTTGCTAGCCATGAAGAACAATGTCCAACCCCAGTTAAGCCAGGGATATGACCAGGATAGGCAAGCTAGTAGACCGAAAGATTAACCCAGACCTCTGGATCCTCAGTGCAGAAGCAAAAAAAAAAAAAGAAGATACTCAAAATCAACACAACGCCAAAAAGGTCCCCATAGGGGTAGAGGAAGAAAGATACCAAGATCCAGGGCAATATCAATCAGCAATAGGAAACAGAAGCCAGTGTGGTATTACTAACCAATGGGCTAAAACTGCTACAAGACAAATCTGAAGGGCAAGCCCAGAGCAAGATTTGACCTCTTCAAGGAAATTGGAGAATACCACTCTCAAGCAGCCAAAGACCGCTACAAGGTCTAAAGCAGGCTAAAACCACTAATGCGGAGTAGTACCCCTAGCTAGTGATATCACCGATAGTGCACAAATCGAATGGACAAGATCTAGATCAGCTAAACCCTGGAGTGAGATAGACTAAAAAGACCTAGTCCAGTGTGGGCTAAGACAGCTGAAAATATGGGTAGTACTATAAACTAGCAGATTTCGACTGCTATAACCAATCCAAAGGACGACCTGCCACAAAGGTGGCCAAACCAAGTATAAAGCAGGAGAAGACAAGGTTCGTGGATCTCTGATAGAGAGAAACCCCATAGTAACAGGATCAACCCCAGGGTAGGGTAGTAATTCCTGATATGAAGCTCAATCCTAGAGCTACAGTACTGTGCAAAAATCTTACGAAGGGTTGAAAAAGTGTTGTAAAGTAAGAATACTTTCAAAAGTAGACATGTTAATAGTTTATATTTATCAATAACAAAATGATAATGAGTGAACAGAAGAAATGTCTAAATCAGATCAATATTTGGTGTGACCACCCTTTGCCTTCAAAGCAGCATCAGTTCTTCTAGGTACACTTGCACAAAGTCAGGGATTTTGTAGTCATATAGTCAGCTGTATGATGAAACAATTATACCAAACAGCTGCTTATAATCATCAATTTAATATGTGGGTTGAAACCCAATAATTAACTGAAACAGAAACAGTTGTGTAGGAGGAATAAAACTGGGCAAGGAACAGTCATACTCGGCTAACAAGGTGAGGTTGCTGAAGACAGTTTAATATCAAAAATCCTACACCATGGCAAGACTGAGCACAGTAACAAAACACAAGTTAATTATACTGCATCATCAAGATCTTTCCCCGGCAGACATTTCAAGGCAGACAGGGGTTTCCGATATCCTTTGTGGGCAGGACAACAACACTAGTGAGTCAGGATCGCTCACACTAGTGGGCAGGAACACTATACTAGTGAGCCTGGATCACTCACTTTATCGAGCATTATTGCTAAACTGTACCTGGCAGAACTGAAAAAGAGAATGGACAAGGCCACTAATACCATCAGGCAGGACCTCTGTACAGAGCAGACATGGCTGCTAATACCAGAGGGCAGGACCATTGTACAGAGTGAACAAGGCTGCTAACCCACTGGGCAAGACCAATGATAACTTGTGAGCAGGATCGCTATCCACTAATGGGCTGATACTCTAACAACGAATGCCAGGACACAATAATATTAGCAGACAGAGATGCTACCAGATATCGAACTGAGCTGTTAAAACTCTTGAGCGGGGAAATGATTGACACTAGCAGGCAGAGCAGCTATGAACAACTAAGGACAAGAGTCTTAAGCAAGACAGAAAGCCTTTGACAACAGAGCCGTCGGAGCGGAAGTAAGGTAGGTTAGGAAGCCGTATCAGGAACCAAACGAGAGCACAGTACCAAGGAATAGACCAAAGTATCATCAGGGTCAGGCTGAGTCAAAAACTGAAGAAACAACATCATTGAAGAGCAGTACAGAAGAGTTGAGAACAGAGTCATGCAACAAATAGAATAAGCAGCAAAACAACTCAGTACTCGAATAACAATAATCGGGCAAGGCCTTGCCAGCTCAATGCCCTTAAGAGGTGCTGACACCCAATGAACATGCAGGGGCTGGCCCACAGAGGGAGACTGACAGGGAGGCATGACAGACAGTTTTGGTGAGAATCCAAAATGTATCTTGATCTGTTGACTTGACAAAGTTATTTCACCTGATGAATAGGAAAAAAAGGGGAGAAAAAACCATAATGAAAATACTGCAACATCACTAAAAACACATATCTGTTTCTATCACACATAAGATTGAAACTGAAGCAAGAAAGAAATATCACCATTCGTCTAGATACTAAGGCCTCGATACTATTACCAACGCTAAAAAAAAGGCATTGTGTTTTTTAAGTCAGATTTTAGTGTCCTATTACCCGAGCTGTGAAAACAAAATCAGCGATAATTATACACACCACCAGTCAAAAAAATCCCATTTTAAACAACTAAAAACAATGTGCAAGTAGCATTCTATTACCTACATTCAGTATTACCGCGTGTTTTGTGTTTACATTTTCTCTTGGTAATCCTGCCTTTCAGAGTTGAGACGTAGAACCCACAACAATGGTTTAAAAACCATCAATGGCCTTACCAATATACCGGGCAAGGCAGCCTGGAGGCTGCAGGTACTGGAACACGGACATGGGTGGCCTCAGCGACTGGCATAAAGGTGTAACTAGCCAGTCGCCTATGATGGACGGACAGAGGACAGCCGGGTTATCAAGATGAAGAGAACACCCAACGAAATAATGGAGCGAACCAGTACCCGCGTACTGGGGTTACACAATCTCTACCGCTGCTGTAAGGAACGCAGCAAGCAGCCGGCTAACATGGAGCGAACCAGAACCCGCATACTGGAGTTACACAATTTCTACCGGTGCTGTAAGGAACGCAGCAAGCAGCCGGCTAACATGGAGCGAACCAGTACCCGCGTACTGGGGTTACACAAACTCTACCGGTGCTGTAAGGAACGCAGCAAGCAGCCGGTTAACATGGAGCGAACCAGTACCCGCGTACTGGAGTAACACGATCTCTACCGGTGCTGTAAGGAACGTATCAAGCAGCCGGTTAACATGGAGCGAACCAGTACCCGCGTATTGGAGTAACACAATCTCTACCGGTGCTGTAAGGAACGCAGCAAGCAGCCGGTTAACATGGAGCAAACCAGTACCCGTGTACTGGAGTTACACAAACAAAGTGAATGAAAATGTCACCAAAGGCAACTGGAGGAAGGAGACACTCTGCAGGCATCCAGGAGCAGGAACACAGCCTGTACAGGACAGGAAGCTGGGCCATCAATGTTAGTCAACCGGAGCAGGAACGGCAGCAGGAACAGCAACTCCAACCAGATCAGGAACGGAAGCTGGAACTGAGGAAGCTGTCAGACAGGAACTCAGGTGATCACTGGAGAGCATAGGTAGTAGACGGCCCAGGAAGCTCAGGAACACAATGCAGGTGCAGGCGACATAGAGACACCACGAAAGTGCAACCAAAGGGTGTCCAAGCCCAGTCTAAATAGGCAATACTGGGCGGGTTGAAAGCAGACAGCCAATGGAGAGCCATTAAGGTAACTAACAGGAAAGGCAGCAAATCACGGGCACCGTGATAGTACCCCCCTCTCAAAGACCCCCTCTCCTAGAAGAGGGACCTGGTTTCTGAGGGTACTTGGAATGAAAAATTTGCAGTAATTTGGGAGCATGAAGGTCCTTACTGTCCACCCAGGATGGTTCTTCAGGGCCATAACCCTTCCAATGTACCAAATACTGCAATTTTCCTCTAATTCTGCGGGAATCAATGATACTCTGAACTTCATACTCCTCCTGACCTTCAACCTCTATAGGCCCTGGCACCACAGGGTTAGTAGTATAACAGCTGCATACAAGAGGTTTGAGGAGAGACACATGGAACACATTATGAATATGTATGGAGGCAGGAATGTCCAAAGCATACGAGACAGGGTTGATTTTACGAATCACCCTATATGGACCAATAAATCGGGGGGTCAATTTATTAGATGGAACTTGTAGTTTGAGGTTTCTATAGGAAAGCCACACTCTGTCCCCATCCAGGAAGGAAACTGCTGGCAGCCGTCTACGATTGGCATGACGCTGATGGCGCTGGAAAGACTGACTAAGTGCCCTCTGAACCTGTGCCCATGTGGAGCGGAGCTGCTCGATATGCTCATCCAGAGCTGGAATCTGCTGTGACTGGAATGAATCCGGAAGCAAACAGGGCTGGAACCCATAACTGATCAGAAACGGGGAGCTCCCGGTTGAAGAGTTAACCGCACAGTTCCTGGCGAACTCTGCCCAAGGCAACAGGTCAGCCCAATTATCATGATGGTCAGTAACAAAACAGCGCAGGAACTGCTCCAGTCCCTGATTGGCACGCTCAGCGGCCCCATTGGTCTGGGGGTGATAGGCAGAGGAAAAGGAAAATTGGATGCCCATTTGGTCACAAAATGCCCTCCAAAATCTGGATACAAACTGGCTCCCCCGGTCGGACACCAGCACTCTGGGTACTCCGTGCAACAGAAATACTTCTTTAGCGAAAACCACCGCTAATTCTTTGGCAGAGGGAAAGCCACTGAGGGGCACGAAATTAGCAACTTTTGAAAACCTGTCCACCACCATAAGTATGAAGGAATACCCTCTAGACACTGGCAATTCTCCCATGAAATCAATGGAAATGTTGCATTAGGTACTGGCTGGAGTAGGCCCACAGGGAGGTGTCTAGGGGTCTTGGCATGGGCACAGGTGGCACAGGCATTGGTAAACGCAACACAATCTGCTCTCAGGGAGGGCCACCAAAAGACTTGTGAGAGAGACCAGATCAATTGATCTCTACCAATATGCTCCACAGCTTTAGAGGAATGGTAAGTCTCAAGCAAACAAGTGCGAAATGGCTCATCAACAAAACACTTGCCCACTGGTGTCTCTGGTGGAGCAGTAGCCTGGGAGGCCAATATCTCTTCCATCAGTGGTGAAGTGATACTTGTGCGTAAAGTAGCCAATATATGATCATGGCTGTATTATAGGTGCTGGGACCTCGTCTCTGTCTACTTCAGGCTCAAATTGTCTGGACAGGGCATCAGCCCTAACATTCTTGGAACCAGGCAGGTATGAGACAACAAAATTGAATCGAGAGAGGAACAGCGCCCACTGGCCTGGCGCAAAGACAATCTCTTAGCCTCAGAGATATAGGTCAAGTTTTTGTGGTCAGTCAGAATTAATACTGGATTTTTTGTGCCCTCTAATAAATGACTCCATTCTTTAAGGGCAAGAATGATGGCCAATAATTCTCTGTCACCTATTTCATAATGACTTTGAGCCACGGACAATTTCTTGGAGAAAAACCCACATGGTCTGAGAGTTCCTCCTTTAACAGGTTGTTGAGAAAGTACTGCCTCAACCCCAATCTCTGAGGCATCAACCTCCAATGTAAACGGGAGAGATGGGTTGAGGTGGGTTAACACAGGAGCATTAGTAAAAGCGGATTTCAATTTCTCAAAAGCATCTTCTGCTGCCACCGACCACTGGGATGGATTAGCACCCTTGTGTGTAAGGTCAGACAAAGGTTTAACAATTGTTGAAAAGTTCTTGATAAATTTCCTATAATAATTAGCGAGGCCCAGAAATCGCTAAATAGCTTTAAGGCCCTTGGGCCGAGGTCATTGCAAAACTGCCACCAGTTTCTCCTGATCCATGGCAATGCCTTCTTTGCCAATCACAAACCCCAAGAAGGGCACACTGGTTTTGTGAAACTCACATTTTTCCAATTTGCAATACAATTTGTTTTTAAGTAGGCGGAGCAACACTTCTGACACATCTTTAATGTGTTGCGACATGTTTACAGAATGAATGAGTATGTCGTCCAGGTAGACAACAGCGCAGGACTGTAGCATATCCCTAAGGATATCATTGATTAATTCTTGAAATACTGCGGGTACATTACAGAGACCAAACGGCATAACTAGATATTCATAGTGCCCGGATCTAGTGTTAAAGGCCGTTTTCCACTCATCACCAGCTCTGTCCCGAATCAAGTTATAAGCAGCTCGTAGGTCCAATTTAGTAAAGATTGAGGAACCTTTTAACCTGTCAAATAATTCAGTGATGAGTGGTATCGGATAAGCATTCTTAGACATTAATTTATTTAGGCCACGGTAATCAATGCACGGTCTCAGTTCGCCATTCTTCTTTTTCCACAAAAAAGAATCCGGCCCCGGCTGGAGAGGTGGATTTCCTTATGATCCCTCTCTTGAGGGCATCTGAAATATATTCCTCCATAGCTTGGTTCTCATCACACGATGCCCCTGATGAAGTGTAACCAGTGGAATCCTCAGATGCTGAAGATGACCATGCTCCTGCATCTTCCCCTGCCCCTACAGCACCTGTCTTCCCTGTCCACATGCCTACTCCTGTTCCTGCTGATGTACATGCTCATTCTCCATCAGCTGGAGGGAGCGACTTTTCTTATGGTCTGGTGATTTGCACCAGTTCCGCCGGGAGCAGTGGCAGTGACGTTCCCTCCCTGCACACCTCAGAGTTGGGTACTCCAGCGCCAGACATCACCTCAACTGAGGAGTCAGGGCTTAATGCGTGTTTTCTGGTAAGTAATTGTATTCTGATGCATGTGTTCATGTAATGTTGTTAAGTTATGTTAACCCTTTGAGTGCCAGAGGGGTATGCAATTAATTGCATGTGTAACACGGTTCCCCAGAAGTCAGGAGTCAGTGCGGTATAGTTAAAATGCAATTTATTAAAATAACAAATAAGGTAACACACAGACATAAATAGCAGGAACAAGTAGAGAGTCACAGCCAGCAAGTGCTACTACCAGATATAGTAAACTGCCAAGGTGGATCAATCTACTAGAGACTAGGCCTAAGCCATTGGTAGTCTCTGCTGGAACCAGGAAAAGGAACACAAAGTCTTGATCTGGGGTAGCGAGGAATCTACCAGACTCATGCCTGCAGTCAGAGTAGTAGTAGTAGATACTTGACTCATGCCTGCAGTCAGTATGGAGGAAGCGGATCCTTGACTCGCACCTGCAGTCAGTATAAGAGCTAGTCTACCAGAGCCCCAGGTCTGCACCAGATTGGGTGTCTGCAAGTTACAGGGGACAAACAAGAGAATAGTCAGACAGAGCCACAGGTCAGCACCAGAGAGGGTAGTCAGACAAACCAGGTCATACACATTTCAGATAGTCAGCCAGAGCCACAGGTCTGCACCAGATTGGATGGTCTGACAAGCCAGGTCATACGCAGTTCAGGTAGTCAGCCAGAGCCACAGGTCTGCACCAGATTGGGTGTCCAGTATAATAGGATAAGACAGAAGAATAGTCAGACAGAGCCACAGGTCAGCACCAGACTGGATAGTCAGACAAGCCAGGTCATACACAGAGCCCAAGGTAACAGGACTGCTTTGTGCAAAAACGCAAGGGCCTGCGTCATTCGGACGCATCTCATAGCCTTGCTACCATTCTGTTCCACAATATATAAGACCGTGAGCTCGAAAATAATGCATCTCCGTGATGCGTCCGTGCATGGCGTCAGTCCAGTGACACACAGGCAATACTACCATCCAGCCCGAGGCCAAGGACGGTTACTGACACCACCAAGTGAGCACAAACCTGGGCCATGGAGAGACGCTTGGAACTCAGTAGAAGCGCCAAGACGGAGGATACTTCTCCAGCATTGCCTGGAGCGTGGCGCTGGAAATTAAGTATGCTAACAATGTGTTGTGTAACCCTTTGGCACTCAAAGGGTTCAATAGCTACCACTTAGCAGATAAGTGTGCAATGTATGGTAATGCACTGCAAATCACACATATCTGCTTTGTGTAACTTAATCCTTTGTAATGCAATGTCTATGCTTGTGTGTACTGTAATGTAGTACTTTGTTATGCAATGCCCATGCGTGTGTGTAATGTAATTTAGTACTTTGTTATGCAATGTCCATGCATGTGTGTGTGTACTATAACGTGGTGTACTCTTCTCATTACAGATGACCCTGATGGAGTACCTAGCTCTGGCAGGGAGGGGGAACAATTGATCATCCTGGATCTGCAGCCAGTTACTGCCACTGCTCTTGCCAGTGCGGAGGAAGAGGTGGCTGCTGGTAAGTTGTTTTTAGATGTCTCCCTCACGTACATATGTGTTTTTAGTCTTGTTAAATTGTTCCATATGTGTATTAGCAACCCCAGCTTGCTTTAGCCATATCTAGTTTAAAAAAATATTTAATTGCCACAGGGGTGAGCAGCAGCGCATTGCTAAGCTATGCCTTGCTCACCTTTCTGGCACTCCAAGGCAGGGCCAGAAAGGCCTACCTGGATACTGGGAAAATTCCTGGTAGGCCGCCTGCACTGGGCTTCCCTGAGGCTGCTTCAATATCAAGAAGCAATCCGTGGCCATGGTCCTGTCACCTTGCGGCCGTGGATTCTTTCTTGATTGCAGGAGCACTGGCTGCGGCCACAAGGTGACAGGACCATGGCCGGGAGATGTGAAGGGCCCCGCAACATGCTGAGTTCTGTGCCTTCTTCGGCACAAACCTGTAGCAGATGAGCTCCCTAGTCTGATCTTTAGTAATGTTGAGCGCTGGGAGATGACATAATCTCCCAGCACTCTGCATTAATGAAGAGAAGACCATGCGGGAGCAAAAGCAATAAAGAGGTCTGTGCAGAAGGAGGTACAGACCTCTCGTGCCACACCGCTGGATCACCAGGGAGGCAGGAAATGGACACGGGGGGGCAATGTGGAGATTGGGGGGGAAATGTGGAGACTGAGGGCAATATGGCGATATAGGCAATATGGAGATGGGGGGCAATGTGGAGATTGGGGGGCCAATGCTGAGACTGAGGAGAATGTGGAGACTGAGGGGCAATGTGGAGACTGAGGGCAATATGGAGATGGGGGGCAATGTGGAGATTGGTGGGGCAATGTGGAGACTGGGGGGTAATGTGGAGACTGGGAGGCAATGTGGAGACTGAGGGCAATATGGAGGTCACCCTGTGACGTCAGACGCAGCGTGAAGAAGAGCACTGCATCTGCACACCGGGTCGGCCGCACCGCAATGATATGGGGCTAGTAAGCAATTTTTTCCAGGGCTGGTTTTTATTCCCAGTCCGGCCCTGCTCCAAGGGTTAAATATCCCACTAATGCACATATAGAACACACGTAAGAAATGTTTGTCATGATCCTGCCATTCACATGATGACATTGTAGGCATGATGAATACAAGCTAATGCACCATGATGGTTGTCTCGGTATGTTGAAGCCCTGCCAGTCATTACAGTGATGCTTCATAAGCCAAACTGTCCTCTCTGTTGTTGAGTAAATCCTGGTGCAGTTGTTGTGAACCTGAATGCTTACACAACTGAAGCATTTAATGAAGGCAGTGTTTCTCATCACATGTTAATTCCCTCAATATCCAAATTAGGTCCAGCTGACATGCAGGAGGAGGCGGAGGAGGAAGCTGGTGGTATGCAGGCTCCCGTTGGTACACCTAGGAACCACCACGTGGAAAGGGCAGGTGAGGATAGTAAATTGTAATATGTCCTCCAGCAAAAACATGTACATCCGTGCAATGTCTAAAATGTATTTTGTTGTGTATTGTTGGTTTATGTTTGTGGAAAGGGATCTGAGTTTTGTGTTTCAGAGGGGTGCCCAATGCATTCTCGAAAATTGTTGTGCACTCCTCTGGCACTGAAATGGGTTAAGGTTCCGTACAATTATCTCACCCTTGTGAAAATTTCCTGTATCTCCTCAGGGTCATCGCGGGCTGTGTCTGGTGAGGAGGAGGATGAACCACCTCTGGGGGTGTCTGCCTCTGCTCCTGAGGCTATGGAAGGGGAAGCGTATGGTAAGTAAAATCCTAAATCTGCTGTCCCATGTGTGTGTTCCACCTGTCTCCCCTTCCCTTACAAACACCCAAAAGTCCCTGTAGTGATCTATGTTCTTGTCACACATACCTGTGACAGTATCATGGCATGAAAAAATATCATTATGTGATTTTTGTTCATGCCATGATCTTGTCATACACGTATGCTTGGCTCCAGGACATAGCACACACCTACTGTTCTCATTTGCAGGCTAGCACTAATTGAGTGTTGGTGGATCAATCACAATGACAGTGATGATCCACCTCTGTCCAATCAAGGCTAAAGGGCAAACCTGACCTGTCAGTTTGTTCATAGCGGGGGTGGTCAATCCTGTTCTCAGGCCACAACAATGCCACATGTTTGCTGAGTGCCCTCAAATTAAAGTGGATGTGTCACCTATTTATAACATAGCCTAAATAGGGTACATATCGAATACTTCTAAAACATTATTACTTTTTTTTTAAGTTTTATTTGTTGTAAATGTAACTTAGAAAGTCTGTCCCCTACCTACTTCCGCATTGACTGCTCTGCCTCTGCTCTCCACCCTCCTCTGATGACGTCTCTCTGTAAGCTGGAGTGGTCTCATTGGCTAGATATCGATTTCTGCCAATGAGACCGCTCCAGATTGCAGACAGAAGCCTCCGTCATTGGAGGAGGGAGGAGAGCAGAGGCAGAGTGACGGACTGCGGTTACAGATCAGGTAACTGCAGTCTATACGGAAGTAGGTAGGGGACGGATTTTCTAAGTTGAATTTACAACAAATAAAACTTAAAAATAAAAAATGAATAACGTTTTAGAAGTATTCGATATGTAGCCTATTTAGGCTGTTATAAATAGGTGACACATCCACTTTAACACATTTTGTGTGGTGATTCTCAGCAATGGTCCTGTTGTCTAGGGCGTACAATCATGTCCGCTAACCACCCCAACAGTGCATGTTGTCACTTGAACACAAGTGAATGTCAATACCGCTTGTGTGTAAGTGAGCACATCCTGACAACATGCACTGTTAGTGTGGTTAGAGGACATGGTTGTGCATCCTAGACAACAGGACCATTGCTGAGAATCACCTTGCTAAACGCATCAAACATCTGTGTGCCAGAGAGGTGCTCACTGCTTTGCATTTCTTCTTTCCCCACAGCTGCATCTGATGAAGAACAACAGCAGAAGCCCCCTTCCAGCCAGGAGTATGCAGAGGCCCTGGACGTCCTATACAGGATCTCAGCTAACATCAGGGGCTTACGGTGGCAGCAGGGATACGACATGCACCGTCAAGAGGCTCTGCTCCAACAAATGGTGGAGCAGAATAGAATGATGCTGGGCCTCTTGACAGAGTATGTCATGCGTTCATGTCATGCCCCCAGCCCCTCCTCTTCAGACAGCAGCCTGGCATCATCTGATGCCCTGCCTGCTGCACATGGTGGTAGGCGTCACCTACCCAGACGGGGGCCTCGCACAAGGGGAGGAAGGAGGCACCCCCACTGACCCCATTCCCTCCAGAGGGGGATTTATTTAATTTTTATTTCATTATTATTATTATTATTATTAATATTATTATTGTTATTAATATTATTATTATTATTATTGATATGTTGTTAAAGTACATTTTACAACTTGAGCATAGTTGTTGTCCATTTATTTCAGATACAAACAGGGGGAGATACACCAAAGTGTTATGAGGAGGTGATGAAGTGCAGATGACCCTTCCAGTGTGATGAACGATCCTTGTTTCTTCCATCTAGCCAGTGAACTGAGATTTAACCAACCTGTAAGTTCTTAGTGCATTGGCTCCATGGGATAATCCAGGAATCGGAGAGTTTAGCACACTGGAGAAGTTCCTTACACCTCATCACCATTTGAAAACACCTTAGTGCATAACCCCACTGCTGACCCACTCTTCTGTGTGTGTCTCCAACCCTTGTCTGTCTCCCTTAGAGATTGGAAAAGGGAAGGAGACAGACACAGATTTGCATGAAGGGAAGCTGATAGAGGAGGAGGGTGGTAGATGGACAGAAAGGGCAGGAGACGGATGAACAGAGAGGGAAGGAGGCGGATGGACAGAGAAGGAATGAGGCAGACAGAGGGAATGAATGTAAAGGAGTGAAAGGGAGGTGTGCAGACTGACAGAGCTTGATTCAAATGTTGGAGATGGCTGTTTTTTCTGCTGACAGTATTTTTTGGGTGTTAAAGAGGTATTTTCATTCATAGGGAATAATAAAAACACTGTAAATTGCAATTCAGCTGTCTGCGTTAGCTATGAAGATCCGATAAGGAACTCGATTTATTGCAGGAAAGTTAAGATCTACTTTTTTTCTGACTTGAGTCCCTTATTGCATCTTCAAACAGTTGACACCAAAACAGAAAGAAAAATAAAGTTAAAAAAACAACCTAAGTCCCCAATGGGTGTATTGATATGGGGCCCTAAGCCTCACATCAATACATCCAAGCACTCCAAAACAATGTCAAATGTTAGTAGAATTAACCCCGCACAGACATCTATCCATAGTGACATCTATGCGCCTGCGCTGTCAGTCCCAGCCTGCTCTAGGAGGTGTTGCTAGGAGCCGATTGGCTCCAAAAGGGACTGAAAGGGCAGGCATGCAGACGTTATGGAAAGATGTCTGCGCGGTTTCCTGCCTGTCAGTCCAGGAGCAGTGTATAATTCTCATTAACGCGGTAATAATTCTGGCGACTAGTTTTACTGAGCAGCTAGGCGCCAGATGGGTAATTATTTGGGGCCATGTTTGTAAGAGGTGGTAGTTCCACTGTAATGTGACAACGTTTCAAAAGGGAACCGACTGGTGCTAGGCGGGCTCAGGATGACAGCAACACTGGAGATGTAGGCAGCAGCAAACCTCAGAACACTGGAGCAGGCAGGACTCAGTCAGCAGATGGATACAGCAGCAACTAAGGAAGACTGGTGCAAGGCAGACTCAGGATGACAGCAACACTGAAGATGTAGCCAGCAGCACACCACAGAACACTGGAGCAGGCAGAACTCAAGTCAGTAGATGGATCAAGCGACTGAGGAAGACCGGTGCGAGGCAGACTCAGGATGACAGCAACACTGGATATGTAGCCAGCAGCAAACCGTAGAACACTGGAGCAGACAGGACTCAGTCAGCAGATGGATACAGCAGCAACTGAGGAAGACTTGTGCGAGCCAGACTCAGGATGACAGCAACACTGGAGATGTAAGCAGCAGCAAACCGCAGAATACTGGAGCAGGCAGGACTCAATCAGTAGATGGATCAAGCGACTGAGGAAGACTGGTGTAAGGTAGACTCAAGATGACAGCAACACTGGAGATGTAGCCAGCAGCACACTTCAGAACACTGGAGCAGTCAGGACTCAGTCAGTAGATGGATAAAGCAACTGAGGAAGACTGGTGTAAGGCAGACTCAGGATAACAGTAACACTGGAGATGTAGCCAGCAGTAAACCGCAGAACACTGGAGCAGGCAGGACTCAGTCCGTAGATGGATAAAGCGACTGAGGAAGACTGGTGCGAGGCAGACTCAGGATGACGGCAACACTGGATATGTAGCCAGCAGTGTGTCTTGCAACACATTGGGCTGCCACCAATGCGCCGTCAATGACAGGAAGCCATGATGGCCACTCGGAGCACTCCATAAGTCAGTGGTAAAGTGCACTGACTGGCCAGCAGCCTTTCCTAGCAGGTCCTTCAAAAGACCGACACACGACCTGTACAGTAAGGGCACTATAGTTCTACTAAATGTGGTGCAGGATGGAATTTTATATTGGGGTGCGACAGCCTCCATCAGTTGATGGAAGGGCTACCCGTCCACCAAATTAAAAGTAGCACCCCCAACGGCTATAAGCTGTGAAGTGAGGCGTGTAATTTTCCTGGCCTGCTGTCTGCACATCCCGTTTGAATGAAACCCACCAAAATCTTCCAGTGTGGCCTGTATTGACTTTGGGATGGGTTGTGACTGTCTATACTCATCAACACTGACTTGTGGTGGATGTTCAGGTGTTGGTACATCCCGGAGGTGGTTAAATGACCCAACACCCTCCCACGGCTGACTTCCCTGCCACACAATTTGCATTTTACTAGCCGGCCATCGCCAAGTGCCACAAAATGGTCCCACACTTTGGAGCAACAGATGACTCTGGAATGTGGTGGAGAAGAAGAAACTGAGGCGACACTTTCTTCATCTTCACCTCACTATGTTTTTTTTCTACATACCTTTACAGGGGTACTAGTAGACCCAAAGATGGCAGCAGGGATGTTGGGACTGGGATTGGAGGAGGATGGAGTAACACTGGTGGCAGAAACACTAGCAGCTACTACCTGCCTGGGAAACTCATTTGGAACTGGTGTAACGGTTATTCAGACACTCAGACCAGAGGTTAAAATAAAACACAGTTTTATTGAGAGAAATGAGGAACACAACCCCCTAGGGGCAGTAATAGGTAATGACACGTAACTGAAAACAGATAATGGATGTATTAGCTGACACAGTATGGTTAAAGAGCAATACTGTATTATGCAAAGGAACAGCAGATATCAAGGGTTAAAGTCCAATGCAAGTAATCAGTCTCTGTTGTGGTGAGTTCAGACATTCCCAGTAGATGGTAAGAGCAGCAAGAGACTGAGGTGCGAGGTGGTAAGCACCTAGCAGTGAGACCAAGGACAGACGATAAGGAAGACCAACCACTCCTGCAAGAGCTAAATAGTACTAGAGCCAAAAGCACTCTGCCATGCGTGATGGGATACCCAACACTGCGTGAGCTGAATAGGACCAGAGCCAATGGCACCCTTCCGGTGCGTAATGGGTTAACAAACACTGCGAGAGCTGAATGGGACCAGAGTCAGTAGCACCCCTTGGTGCGTTAACGGATACACACACACTGCAAGAGCTGAATAGAACCAGAGCCAGTAGCACCTCCTGGTGCGTTAACGGATACAAACACAATGCAAGAGCTGAATAGAACCAGAGCCAGTAGCACCCTTCCGGTGCGTAAATGGAGTGAGTAATACTGCAAGAGCTAACGTTATTGCCCAAATAGCAGCACGCGGTGCGACAATCCGGCCCTGTGCTCGTAAGGAGGTATATGGTAGCACAGTAAACGTAGGCCACAAATGCTATGCAAGTATAGCGGACAGGCTCAGTATCGGAGGCAACAAGCTCAGCAAGTGTTAACAGAGAGGCTCGGTATAGGAGGCAACAAGCTCATCAAGTGTTAACGGATAGGCCCAGTATCGGAGGCAACAAGCTCTGCAAGTGTTAATGGACTGGCTCGGTAACGGAGGCAACAAGCTCAGCCAGTGTATAATGGAGAGGCTTAGTAACGGAGGCAGCAAGCACAGCAAGTGTAACGGATAGGCTCAGGATCGGAGCAACTAGCACTGCAAGGGTTAAGTGGGAGATCAGTCTGCACTGCTCGAAATACACAGTTCACAATGTCGCCAGATGACATAGAAGAGATCTCGCTGGAACAGGAACACTGGAAACAAGTCACGGAGCAGGAACGTCAGCCAAGCCGGGTCAATCACGAAGCAGGAACGTCAGCCAGGCCAGGTCAATCACGGAGCAGGAACGTCAGACAAGCCGGGTTAATCACGGAGCAGGAACCAGTAGAATAGTCAGACAGGCCAAATCGGTACACAGGAACGCAGGATCACAGCAACGGAATCACTGGTACAGGAACACCACGAAAGGGCACCTGACAGGTGCCAGAGGCCCGGTATAAGAAGGCCATACTGGGCGGGTTTAACCAAGCTCCACCAATAGAAGCGCACCACAGCAAAGAATGACAGAAAATCACGGGAACCGTGATAACTGGAGAGGCAGGAGGTGAGTTTTCATCAACAGAAGACAGAATTGTAGCTGGAGAAACAGGAAGAGTACTATTGGCAGCAGTGGAAAAATGAAGCTCAGGAGAATAATCAAGGTCAGTGGAAAAATCAAGGTCAGTGGAAAAATCAAGCTTAGCAGGTCTTGGTCTCTCATATTCTTCTTCTACCTCTTGTAGGGTTGGACAGGAAGAAAAATCATCATCATCAGATTTTGGGGAGAGTTGATGACTTCCCTCTTCTGCCTGGTGGCCACCTGGAAATGGTAAATTATCTCCCGCAATAACCTTTTTTGGAGAAGATATGCTCTCAGTGTCAGTGACAGTGGTGGCAGGAGAAATTTTCTCATAATACTCCAATAATTCAAGTTTGGGCTGCTTACACAGACGTTCGCTGCAAAACTCCCGCGTTGATACTGCCTGCAGTTTCCCACCAGTAGTGTTCATGTTCAACATGCTAGGTGTCCCCATGTTTATAGAACTGGCTGTAGCGGAGATGGTGATGGAACTGGCAGTGGCAATAGTCACTGTGCAGGTGGTTCTGGGGGAATCATCACGAAACAGCTGATGAGAGACAGGTGACGGGAGACAGGTGGTCTTAGAGGAGGAACTGGACCTCTCTACCATGCTAGTAGAGGTAGAACGAACTGCAGTTTCTTTCTTCTTTCTAGTTTTTGGTTTGGACTGCTGCTGCTGAGTCTGACTAGCACTACTCAAAGTACTCTTCTTTCTCCGCCTGCTGCTGCTAGCTTTGCTTGAAAGCAACTGCACTGTGGTGGTGTTGGTGGTTGCTGGGTCACTGCAGCTGGTACCAGGACGGGGAACATCAAGTTGTTCACTAGGACTCAAATCCATTACGGATAGGTAGGTAGTAAACTATTATAGTTTTACAACTTTAAAACCTGCCCACACGACAACTGTGACACTAGCTATGTGACTCTGAAAATTATTCAAACAACTCACTTGTTTTTGGAATACTTTTAATAAAACCAACACAGGTGACTCTCCCTTGCGGTGGGTTAAAGGCACCCTGCCTGCCTTTACAACTGTGACACTGGCAGTGTGACTCTGAAAATTATTCAAACAAATAACTTGTATTTTTTATATTTTTAATAAAACCAACACAGGTGACTCTCCCTTGCGGTGGCTTAAAGGCACCCTGTCTGCTTATACAACTGTGACACTGGCAGTGTGACGCTGAAGATTATTCAAATAAATAATTGTATTTTGAATATTTTTAATAAAACCAACACAGGTGACTCTCCCTTGCGGTGGAGAAAAGGCACCCTCCTTGACTATACAACTGTGACACTGGCAGTGTGACTCAGAAAATTATTCAAACAAATAATTGTAGTTTGAATATTTTTAATAAAACCAACACAGGGGACTCTCCCTTGCGGTGGCTTAAAGGCACCCTGCTTGCCTATACAACTGTGACACTGGCAGTGTGACTCTGAAAATTATTCAAACAAATAACGTGTATTTTTTATATTTTTAATAAAACCAACACAAGTGACTCTCCCTTGCAGTGGCTTAAAGACACTCTGCCTGCCTATACAATTGTGACACTGGCAGTGTGACTCTGAAGATTATTCAAGCAAATAATATGTATTTTTTATATTTTTAATAAAACCAACACAAGTGACTCTCCCTTGCGGTGGAGAAAAGGCACCCTGCCTGCTTATACAACTGTGACACTGGTAGTGTGATGCTGAAGATTATTCAAATAAATAATTGTATTTTGAATATTTTTAATAAAACCAACACAGGTGACTCTCCCTTGTGGTGGAGAAAAGGCACCCTCCTTGCCTATACAACTGTTACACTGGCAGTGTGACTCTGAAAATTATTCAAACAAATAATTGTATTTTTTATATTTTTAATAAAACCAACAGAGGTGACTCTCCTGTCGGTGGCTTAAAGGCACCCTGCCTGTCTGCCTATACAACTGTGACACTGGCAGTGTGACTCTGAAGATTATTCAAACAAATAACATGTATTATTTATATTTTTAATAAAACCAACACAGGTGACTCTCCCTTGCGTTGGAGAAAAGGCACCCTGCTTGCATATACAACTGTGACACTGGCAGTGTGACTCTGAAAATTATTCAAACAAATAATTGTATTTTGAATATTTTCAATAAAACCAACACAGGTGACTCTCCCTTGCGGTGATGAAAAGGCACCCTGTTTGCCAATACAACTGTGACACTGGCAGTGTGAGTCTGAAAATTATTCACACAAATAACTTGTATTTTGAATATTTTTAATTAAACCAACAGAGGTGACTCTCCCTTGTGTGGATTAACACTTTCAGTGCCAGAGGGGTACGCACAGATGACTCCCCCTTGGGGTGGCAATAAGGCACCCTGCCTGCCTATACAACGGTCAGACTGGCTGATGTGACACTCTGAAAATTATTCAAAGAAATCCCTAATATTTTTTATATTTTGCACAGGAACAAAGATGACTCTCCCTTGCAGTGACAATAACTGGCACTAATGCTGGCTGCCTGCCTGTGTTTAGCCTAATGCTACCTGCCTGCCTACACAACAGCTGGACACTCTCTAATTTCTTCTGAGCTCCAACAACGCAATGAGGAAATGCAGGCTGTCTGCCTGGGTGACTGTGTCATTAGTTCAACCCCCATCATGAAACAAAAAGGTGTCAAAAATTGCTGACCTAAAAATCCTCTGAGATGAGAGATGCTAGGGCGAGATGCTAGCTAGCGATGCTCGGGCACGGTGCCAGATCAATTCCAGTCTAGAAACCCTCTGGGGAACAAGATGCTTGAGAGCGAAGCTTGAGTATGGTGCCAGATACCGGTCGTTATTGCTGCTGCCGAAGCCGAGATAAAGGTGCTGGCCGCGAAGCCTTATGTCCGATCCCAGTTGAGTTGGGACTCAGACCAGGACAAAGGACCGGTAGAGCCGGAAAACCCCAGAGACGGAAAGAAGTATCTTCACAGACTAGCCGGGACCCTCTGCACAGCAGACAATGACACAACAAGGACCGGATACCCCATGAAGAGCAACATCCACCCTGAGAACCACAGGGAAGTTACTAGTGACCCCAGAAATGTGGGCCTTCCCCAACAATGATGCCAGTTGTTGCCAGCGGAAGATACCAGTAAGCCCCCAAAAGGGACTTAATGGCACCTGGCGAGGAAACCCCGCAATGCTGGGATCGTGGAAACCTCCAACCCCCACCACAGTCTGACCAACAGGCCAGCAGGAAATTCCCAGCCCTGAAACACTAAACAAACCTCCCCCAGCACTTTGGATACCCTCACACCCAAGGCAAGCGAAACCCCCCTTAAAGAGAGGCAACGCTCCCACAGGGAAGACTAGACAGGACACCCCTAAGAGCCCAGGATGGGGGCTAACAACAAAATATAGCCCAGAGGAGCATACCCCTATGGCCACCCAATTCCCACACTCAAACAGCTCCCAACCCCACTGCAGAGCTACCGCCCCTACCGAGATCAGGAGCGCCACCAGGGAAAAGGCTCTAGTGCCCAAGTCCTCCGTCCCAGTCAAGAGTGACCGAATGCTGCAAAACGGCGGCGGCACCCAGAACACTACCTGCCCTCACCGATAGTGGAGAAACACTCCACCAGAGACAAGACGCTACACAAGGAGGCAGGGATGAGCACCAGAAGCCAGCGAGACGGCGCCAAGGGACACCCCCCTGGCCGCGACCAATCCCTGGAGGGAGCCACAAGCCCAGCAACGCACAGGAAGGAAAACTGAATGAGCACTTATCCGGGAATCGTCCGCTGATCTCCAGCCACCCGCTACTCCAGGAAGAGGCAGAGCCAGAAAAACCCAAGGCCGAGGGGATCCACCAGGGATGCAGAGGCAACAGGGGAGAGACGAGTCCTGGACAGACTGGAGACAAGGATCCACTGCCACCGGGAAGCCAATACTAGAACGGAGTCAGGGAAGCAGGAACCGGAAGCAAAGGAAACAACACAGGATACAGCTCGATAATCATGCTCCGATTACAGCCTGGATGGCCACTAAAATACCACCCGGACCAATCAGGCGCCTGGATGCCCCCAGGCCAAGTAGGTGCTTACAGATAAATCAGCCTCCGTAGAACACCATCTAAAAGACAGCTCTCAAGGCTGACAGAAGGCTATTGGAAAACAGACAAAAGAGGGAAAGTAGTGCATGAAACCGAGAATGGAATTAGACTATAGACATGGAGGGAAAATTATGGAGGGAAAGTAGTCGAGCGCGCACAGGTAGTCCAAAAAAGATCTGACTCCGAACAGTCCTGGTCAAAAGTAGTCAAAACTCTCGGAAATTTGTCGAATGACGAAACTTCCGAAAGTTTCAAGGACTTTCGATCCAGGACTGCTCGAATTCGGATCTTTTTTGTCGAACGACCCTTGAGTGTCGGATTGTCCGAATGTCTCTGAATGATCCCATTTTCAACTAAATCCGAATATCTCCGAATCAATTCTCACAAGTCTATTTTATTAACTGTCCTCCCAATCCCAGTAAAGACCTCCCAAAAAACATTCCCTGTTCAACTGATTCTTTCACCACACTCCACCAACACATACACCCTCATACCTCTTTTATACTATGCCTTGGGGAATAAAATAACATTTGCTATGTGTTGTGTGTAAATTCAATGTTCCCATTCATTTCAATAGTATGAGCTAGGGAAAAAAAAGCGGAAAAACCATAAGGTTTCACAGGAAATTATTTGTCAGATGGGAAGTGCCATTATTTTTTGATTCTTGGCTTGAGCCGAAAACTTTCGCCCATCTCTAGTTGCCACACCACTATGTAAGAAAAAACAAAGTGGCCCCACCAACCTGAAGAGACTAAGTAATTAACTCATTCAAAATGAACATATTAATTTATATAACAAACTCAGAAATAATAGGCTGAATTGGCCAGTCCCATTCGTATTAATCAACAAAATGATCAAGTCATCTATAAGAAGTCATCTATAAGAAGTACACATTTCAGTTATCCACCAACAGGATAGCACAGTTCAAATATCCATTTAGCTCATATTCTGAGCACATTCAGTTTATATGTTTAAAGCATTTAAGCCTCATCTTAGATCACAAGACCACCAGATTACCAGAGTCTGGAGTCAGGTTATTAAACTTTACATCTTCTTGGAGCACGCAGCAGAAGAAAATTAATCCATATCCAACCTTGAGCTACATCAGGTTACATGTCAAATTTAAACCAATGAAAAAAGCATCCCAAGTCATAATAGAAAGTAGCCCTTATGCAACAAAGGAAGCAACTGAGCTTCAACTCATAATTTAATTCTTTGGTGTGCAGTATATTTAAATTAAATATGGACTTTGGCTCAATTTGACATACTAGTTGATATATATTGCCTCCCCTCCTCTGGGTATGAGTCTTAAGAATAGGGATGGGTGAAAATTTTCTCCTCAAACTGAAATCGGTGAATAATGGCACTTTCCGCTTGGGGAAAAATTTCCTGCGAAAAGTGCTTTTTTTCCTCTTTTTTCCTCCTTTTCCACCCATTGAAATCAATGGGAAGAAAAATATTTCTACACCACTGGAAAGTTTTCTACAACCATATAAAAGGCTGTCAGGCTTTCACAGCAGCCATTCTGTGTTTGTGAGTGGAAAGAGCAGCATGTTTTTGAGCTAGAGGAGATAGGCAAATAAAGGGGAATTGAAGCTTAGTTTAGGGAGTCATTTAGGTAGGACATTTTTCTCTGTATTAGGGGAGTCTGGGGGCACTCTGGGGGTTAAGAAGGGAGGAAGGAGGTTGACCCCCAAATACTCCAAAATTCCATGTGACTGACTGGCAAGACACAGGCAGCTAGGGGCCTATTTGCTTGCTGATCTGTTATTGTCTCTTAGCTGGGTGGGGAAGTCTAGGGAAAGACGCTGTTGATTTAGTTTTTCAGTTATAATTTTTTTTGGACAGACTGTGATAAGACAACAGGGTGGACAACGTAAAAAAAAAATAAAAAAAAAATATAAAAAGAATGAAAAACAAAATATCTTAGGTGACAGTGACAGACAGCTGACTGGGCTTAGGCAAAGCATCATACAGCTCCATCAGTTGTATTGTGTACTGTACAGTAAAAAAACACAGTGTAGTTGCATAATGTCTAGCAAACGCATAAGGGGAAGGGTGGAGCAGTGTAGGGACATGAGAGTAAAGTAGTAGTTCAATAACTGACTGCAGCAATGGTTGCTGCAGTGTGTGTAATCAATGGTTATGATCCCTCTACTCCAAGGGAGGATGCAGTTTGTCAAGGTCCCAGCAAAACTAGTTCCAGCACCACCAGTGCCAGAAGAAATATAGATACTGGCAATAGCGTAATAGAGGAAGGTGTAGCAGCGGAACCGCCTGCTGCATCAGACAGTGAGACAACCAAGCACCAAAACACCTGTCCTCAAAGTAGTAGCGAATTTTGTTACAGTAAAAGTAAAAAGAAATTGTTTGAGACCTCTAAAAGCTTAGAGGAATATAAGGGGAGTAGTGGGCAAGAACTGTCAGGTGATGCTGATGCTGCTGAGGATGACCTAATGATGACTGATGATGATGCAGATCTAGAATATATCCCTCAAGCATCCTTCTCTTGTTCAGATACAGATGAAGTTGAGAGTGGGGATGATGACGACTGGGCTATAAGTTAGCAGAAAGGCTGAATCTTCCACCACTTTTAAGGAGCACTGTACCTGTCTATAAAGTGTTTGAGAAAGCCATTGGAATGTCTGACCTTGGGCAAGGACAGATGTCAAAAAGCACACAGTCACCCTATCAGTCATCATCAGCATCATCGCCTCTTCAAAGTCCAAGTCCCACTCAGCCACACACACCTGTTTTGAGTATCCAACAACAGCAACACAGGTTAACATCCACAGTGTTAGATATGATGATTACCTTTGGTGCTGCTGCTGTAAGTGCTGCACCTTTGACACCTAGTAGTGTTGATAGTAGAATTACATTAACATCCAGCTCCAGTAGTTGTAGTAGTAGCATAAACCACACATGACAGACAAAACCAGTACAAATATATTAATAGCAGCACAGATGAGGAGGTGGAGGATGGATGTGAAGAAGGTTTGCCACCATCTACCCCACTTGGGACCATTTGACCAATATGCAATGTGTGTCAATAATCTGAGAAGAAGGATAGAGTATGACAATGGTAGAAATACATACACAAATCACACCATGCCAGTCCCCCTCCACCACCACTAGAATACACATCTGCCACATTGTAGGTTATACATTATTTTTTTCATTACTTGACATCATCATGAATATGTGCCAGTGTCACTTAAGCAGGAAGTTAGTGTTGTGGGCAAAGGACAAATGCATTCTGTATGCTAACACATTTTTCAAGCCATATTTTGCTGTTGGACTCACAACTTTGACTTTCAGTCACTTATTTCTAAACTTCAGCCCTCAGAAGAAGTAATATTACAGAGGGAAATGTAGTACCTATAGGAAATATAGGCAAAAAATGTGTTAAAGGGATAGTAATTAGTGATGAGCGAGCATGCTCGGCCGAAGCTCGGTTCGGCTCGAGCATCGCTCTGCTCGGCACATGGCGGTACTCGTACGAGTACCGCATGTGCTCGTCCACCATGTTCGGGTCTCCTACCCGCACGTTTCGCGGCTGCTGCGCAGCCAATAAGCGTGCGGGGAGGCTCTGACATCAGTGTAATGCCAGCAGCCATGTTGGCTGCTGGCATTACACTGATTGGCTGGCCAGAACCCGTGATCGGGTGCTGTATAGCACCTGACCAGCGAGTTCGGCTCAGTCTTAGCCAGGGAGAGATGAGGATAGGAAGGGAAAGTCAGTGTAGGCAGAAAAAAAGCGCGTTTGAACAACAAAAAGACCCAAAAGTCCTTTTTAGGACTACTGTGTGTGGGGGCAGCAGATATATTTTGTTTTGGGGGGCAGAGTTTAAAAAAAAAACGTCACATATTCCGTTCACTGTGCCTAGCCGCAGATTAGCAGCACATTCTGTTTAGTGTGCAAAGTTTCAGATTAGCAGCACATTCTGTTTAGTGTGCAAAGTTGGAGATTAGCAGCACATTCTGTTTAGTGTGCAAAGTTGCAGATTAGCAGCACATTCTGTTCAGTGTGCAAAGTTGCAGATTAGCAGCACATTCTTTTTAGTGTGAAAAGTTGCAGATTAGCAGCACATTCTGTTCAGTGTGCAAAGTTGCAGATTAGCAGCACATTCTTTTTAGTGTGCAAAGTTGCAGATTATCAGCACATTCTGTTTAGTGTGCAAAGTGTAAAAAATAAAAGTCACTTATTCCGTTCACTGTGCCTAGCCGCAGATAAGCAGCGCATTCTGTTTAGTGTGCAAAGTTGCAGATTAGCAGAACATTCTGTTTAGTGTGCAAAGTGTAAAAAATAAAAGTCACATATTCCATTCACTGTGCCTAGCCGCAGATAAGCAGCATATTCTGTTTAGTGTGCAAAGTTGCAGATTATCAGCACATTCTGTTTAGTGTGCAAAGTGTAAAAAATAAAAGTCACTTATTCCGTTCACTGTGCCTAGCCGCAGATAAGCAGCACATTCTGTTTAGTGTGCAAAGTTGCAGATTAGCAGCACATTCTGTTTAGTGTGCAAAGTGTAAAAAATAAAAGTCACATATTCTGTTCACTGTGCCTAGCCGCAGATTAGCAGCACATTCTGTTTAGTGTGCAAAGTTGCAGATTAGCAGAACATTCTGTTTAGTGTGCAAAGTGTAAAAAATAAGTCACATATTCCATTCACTGTGCCTAGCCGCAGATAAGCAGCATATTCTGTTTAGTGTGCAAAGTTGCAGATTATCAGCACATTCTGTTTAGTGTGCAAAGTGTAAAAAATAAAAGTCACTTATTCCGTTCACTGTGCCTAGCCGCAGATAAGCAGCACATTCTGTTTAGTGTGCAAAGTTGCAGATTAGCAGAACATTCTGTTTAGTGTGCAAAGTGTAAAAAATAAAAGTCACATATTCCATTCACTGTGCCTAGCCGCAGATAAGCAGCATATTCTGTTTAGTGTGCAAAGTTGCAGATTATCAGCACATTCTGTTTAGTGTGCAAAGTGTAAAAAATAAAAGTCACTTATTCCGTTCACTGTGCCTAGCCGCAGATAAGCAGCACATTCTGTTTAGTGTGCAAAGTTGCAGATTAGCAGAACATTCTGTTTAGTGTGCAAAGTGTAAAAAATAAAAGTCACATATTCCATTCACTGTGCCTAGCCGCAGATAAGCAGCATATTCTGTTTAGTGTGCAAAGTTGCAGATTATCAGCACATTCTGTTTAGTGTGCAAAGTGTAAAAAATAAAAGTCACTTATTCCGTTCACTGTGCCTAGCCGCAGATAAGCAGCACATTCTGTTTAGTGTGCAAAGTTGCAGATTAGCAGAACATTCTGTTTAGTGTGCAAAGTGTAAAAAATAAAAGTCACATATTCCATTCACTGTGCCTAGCCGCAGATAAGCAGCATATTCTGTTTAGTGTGTAAAGTTGCAGATTATCAGCACATTCTGTTTAGTGTGCAAAGTGTAAAAAATAAAAGTCACTTATTCCGTTCACTGTGCCTAGCCGCAGATAAGCAGCACATTCTGTTTAGTGTGCAAAGTTGCAGATTTGCAGCACATTCTGTTTAGTGTGCAAAGTGTTAAAAATAAAAGTCACATATTCTGTTCACTGTGCCTAGCCGCAGATAAGCAGCACATTCTGTTTAGTGTGCAAAGTGTTAAAAATAAAAGTCACATATTCTGTTCACTGTGCCTAGCCGCAGATAAGCAGCACATTCTGTTTAGTGTGCAAAGTTGCAGATTTGCAGCACATATTCCGTGTAATATGAAGAAGGTGGGTAAAAAGGGACGGGGAAGTGGACGTGATCCTGATAGTTCAGGGCGCGGGTCAGGACGCGTAGAAACTGTGCCTGGTGCCAGAGCACAAGAAAGAAAGACATCCACCATACCTAGCTTCATGTCTCAGTTTACAGGGCGTCGCAGGACATCACTCTCGAGGTCAGACCACTGCGAACAGGTGGTCGGTTGGATTTCAGCTGATACTGCTTCCAGTCGGTTAAGCACCACCCTGTCTTCCACCAAGTCCACTCTCAGTAGCCAAGAGTCTGGTCAACATAATCCTCACCCTGATCATCCTTCCTCCCACCATAGAGGGTCTGGTCAAAGAAGTGATCCCACACTGGGATATAGTGAGGAGCTCGTCTCATCACCAATCCTTAATTTGAACCTCTCTCCAAGCACGCTTGCAGAGGAACATGAAATCTTGTGCCCTGATTCACAACATCTAGAGGGTACCCAATCACAAGAAGATGACAGAGGTGAACGGCATTTAAGGTCAAAGGAAGTGGATGATGATGATGATGAGACACAGTTGCCATCAAATCAACCACTATTACTGTCTCAAGACCTTGATGAGGAGGATGATATACAGTTGTCAATGACTGAGTATGTGGTGGGATCAAGAAATGAGGAGGATGATCAGAGTGAGGAAGTGGAGGAGGACTTGGTGGACGATGAGGTGACTGACCCCACCTGGGAACGTGGAGAGCCGAGCGATGACAGCAGTCCTGAGGGTGAGCCATCTGCAGCACCGCAACAGGCTGGAAGAGGCAGTGGTGTGGCTACAGAAAGAAGGCGGACCGCACCAAACCGGCCCGCAAATGTTCCACGGAGCACCCCCTTGCGTAAATCTCCCTTGCCAAGGGCTAGGTGTTCCGCGGTATGGCGTTTTTTTAAGGAAAGTGCAGACGACAAAAAAATTGTAGTTTGCAACCTGTGCCACACCAGAATGAGCCGAGGCATGAACACTAGAAACCTCACCACCACCAACATGATCCGACACATGGCATCCAAGCACCGTAATAAGTGGGAGGAACGCCCGGATCGCCAATCTGTGTCTGCAGGCCACACCACTGCCTCCTCTTCCCCTGTTTTCGGTGCCGGCCAATCGCCTGTCGAAGGCACAGGCCCGCATACCTCCCGCCCTGCACCTGTACCAACTGAAGCACCATCAGCGACCACATCCACTTCCCTGTCCCAGCGCAGCGTCCAAATGTCGTTACCCCAGGCATTTGAGCGCAAGCGAAAATACCCAGCCACCCACCCACAGGCCATAGCACTAACCTCACACCTTTTCAAATTACTGGCCATCGAAATGCTGCCATTTAGGCTTGTGGAGACTGAGTCCTTCCGCAGCCTGATGGCAGCAGCTGTCCCTCGGTACGCAGTCCCCAGCCGCCACTACTTTTCCCGGTGTGCCGTCCCCGCCTTACACCACCATGTGTCCCGTAACATCACCCGTGCCCTGACAAACGCAGTTACTGGGAAGGTCCACTTAACGACTGACACATGGACAAGTGCTTGTGGCCAGGGACGCTACATTTCCCTGACGGCACACTGGGTGAATGTCGTGGAGGCTGGGAGCGACTCGGACCCTGGGATGGCACAGGTGCTACCCACGCCGAGGATTGCGGGCCCTACCTCCATCAGGGTTTCCGCCAGCACCTACGTTATTGGCTCCTCCTCCTCCGTTTCCACCTCCGAATTCTCTGCGCGCAGCGCCACTCACCCATCAGCCGGTAGCTGGAAGCAGTGTAGCACTGCAGTGGGGAAGCGTCAACAGGCCGTGCTGAAGCTGATCTGCCTTGGGGACAAACAGCACACGGCCTCAGAGCTGTTGCAGGGGATTAGTCACCAGACCGAGCAGTGGCTCTCACCACTCAACCTGCAACCAGGCATGGTTGTGTGTGATAATGGGCGTAACTTGGTGGCGGCTTTGGAGCTCGGCAAGCTCACACACGTACCATGCCTAGCGCATGTATTTAATTTAGTGGTTCAGCGATTTCTAAAAACCTACCCCAATTTGCATGATCTCTTGACCAAGGTGCGCCGCGTGTGTGCACATTTCCGTAAGTCATCAACAGCTTCAGCCGGCCTGTTGAAGCTGCAGCAGCGCTTACAATTGCCAGCTCACCGGCTGCTGTGTGACGTGAGCACGCGCTGGAACTCCACCTTCCACATGTTGGCCCGGCTTTGTGAGCAGCAGAGGGCAGTAGTGGAGTACCAGCTGTTACACGGTCGTCGCCTCTCCGTTCAACTTCCTGTAATCAGAAGTGAGGAGTGGGAATGGATGTCAGACCTCTGTGAGGTTTTACGCAATTTTGAGGAATCGACACAGATGGTGAGCGGCGATAACGCTATTATCAGTGTAACCATCCCACTTCTGTGTCTACTGAAACGCTCGCTGCTCTCAATTAAAACCGACGCTTTGCATGTGGAAGAGGTGGAAATGCGGGAGGAAGAGCTTACACAAGGTGATAGCCAGAGCACCCTCACTTCGTCTTCTCAGCGACAATTGGAGGAGGCGGAGGAGGAGGAGGAGGAGGAGGAAGACACGGTTGCCTCCGCTACAGAGGGTAGCCATGGAACTTTAGTTCCATCTCTTCAGCGTGGGTGGGCAGAAGAGGAGGAAGAGGATGAGGAGATTGAGAGTCATCCTCCTGGTGAGGACAGCGAAATCTTGCCTGTTGGTACTCTGGCACACATGGCTGACTTTATGTTAGGCTGCCTTTCCCGTGACCCACGCGTTATACGCATTTTAGACAACACGGATTACTGGGTGTTCACCCTTCTGGACCCCCGCTACAAAGAGAATTTCTCATCTCTCATTCCTCCGGTGGAGAGGACAAGCAAAATGGTGCAATACCAGAAGGTTCTTGTTGAAAAATTGCTCCAAAATTTTCCATCTGACAACGCTGGCGGCAGAGTACGTGCTACCTTGGCCAACCGAGAAGGGGAGAAAAGGGGAGCACACAGCAGTTCCGACAAAGGCAGGGCAACACTCTCCAAGGCGTGGGACACCTTCATGACACCCTGCCAGCACCCTCACCCTGATGCGCAGCCTAGTGTCACAAGGAGGGAAAAGTTTTGGAAGATGGTGAAGGAGTACGTAGCAGACCGTGTCAGCGTCCTCAATGATCCCTCTGTGCCTTACAACTACTGGGTGTCCAAGCTGGACACGTGGTATGAACTGGCACTCTACGCCTTGGAGGTGCTGGCCTGCCCTGCCGCCAGCGTTCTGTCTGAGCGGGTATTTAGTGCTGCTGGTGGCATCATAACAGATAAGCGTATCCGCCTTTCCACCGAAAATGCTGATAGGTTGACACTTATAAAAATGAACAAGGCCTGGATTTCCCCTGACTTCTCCACTCCACTGGAGGAAAGCCCCGGGGGAACATAAAGTCACTTTAGATATGTTATTTACAATGATGGGAATACTCTGTATTCCCATTCACCCCTTCCACCCAAAAAATGGGTATATGGTTGTCTCTCTTCCATATACCCTGGGATATAATTTTTATATAGGGCCAGCTCACCAGCGGGCCCTGTGATATAATTTTTATATAGGGCCAGCTCACCAGCGGGCGCTGTTTGACAATTTTTGTATAGGTCAGCTCACCAGCAGGCCTTCTCATATAATGTTTTATTGGGTCAGCTCTCTAGCGGGCCCTCTCATATAATGGTTTATAGCGTCAGCTCACTAGCGGGCCTTCGCATATAATGTTTAGGATGGTCAGCTCCGCAGCAGACCCTCACCCATAATGTTTTAGATGGTCGGCTCAGCGCACGTTTCCCTCTTAATCATGGCCCCAGTTCAGAAAAATCGAGGAAATTTTTGGGAGAATTTGCCTCTGCGCACGTTTCCCTCTTAATCATGGCCCCAGTTCAGAAAAATCGAGGAAATTTTTTGCAGAATTTGCCTCTGCGCACGTTTCCCTCTTAATCATGGCCCCAGTTCAGAAAAATCGAGGAATTTTTTGGGAGAATTTGCCTCTGCGCACGTTTCCCTCTTAATCATGGCCCCAGTTCAGAAAAATCGAGGAAATTTTTTGCAGAATTTGCCTCTGCGGCTTGAGCACGTTTCCCTCTTAATCATGGCCCCAGTTCCGAAAAATCGATGACATTTTTTGCAGAATTTGCAGATGATATACAAGTAAATATACAGCAAATACTGTTTGGTAACAATTTTTCGCCTAAAGTCGTTTTTATCTTCCTTTTTGTGTGTTTTACGGTCAGTCTGTAAAAATGGCGTACTACGGGCGAAACATCATTCCCAGCAGCGATGTTGGAGTCCAAGATGCATCCAGACATCCTCCCTATGCTGTCCCTGAACCATTTCTGTGGTGTTTCCATCATTTTCTGCCCTTTTCCTATGGACCAGGCACCCTCCCCTCATCAGAGCAGGGGGTGCCTGGTGTAATGCTCGAGTCCTCCCATTGACTTCAATGGGGCTCGGGTGCTCGGCCGAGCACTCGAGCCTCCGGGGGCGCTCGGTCAGAGCACCCGAACACCCGAGCATTGGGGTGCTCGATCATCACTAATAGTAATACTTCGTTTTAACTTTATTTTATTTTGTAGGTATTAAAAAACCATGACGAATGATATAAGTCTTATCTCTGAAACCTTTATGGTTTAAGAGATATTCACAAACAAAGTATCCCTTCCCTGTTCAACCAGATCAGAAGGGAGATGCACAGGTAGACTGCAGAGAGGGACAATCTTCAATTAAGATAAGGGAAAAAGCTGAAAAACTTGTCAAGGGGGGAAGGGCTTTCATTGTTTTCATACAAAGAAAATTGTCCCCTTCTGTTATCTGTCCTGTCATACAACCAGACTCACATTTGAGAAGAGATGGCTTACACTAGGTAAAAGGGGCGGGGAGGGGAACTTTGCTTGTGAATATCTCATAAACCATAAAGGTTTGAGAGATAAGACTTATATCATTCTTCATGTTTTTTTAATGCCTACAAAATAAAATAAAGTTAAAACGAAGTATTACTATCCCTTTAACATAGGTGGAAAATTTGTTAAAATAGGCGAAAATTAGGAAATTTTTGCATAGGCAGAAAGACAAAGTTTTTCGCGGGGAAAGCAAAAAATTGGCACGTTTTCGCGAAAAGTCATGCGGGAAATTTTTCACACTTTTCTCCCACCCCTACTTAAGAAATGGCATAGATATAAATTTAGCAAAACTGTGCTTCAGCTGCCCAAAATGTCTTGCTTCTGGTTGTTTGACAGACTCCTTCATATCAAGTATCCCTTCCAAAGCCTTCAGTATAGCAGGTTTGTGATGATCTATTCTTTCTTTCAGCATGGAAGTTGTTTTTCCATTTAAATTGAATCAACACTGGTACTTTATTATGCTATATATATGACAAATCTGTTCTGATAGTTCAGATAATCCTTAAAGTGGATCTCTCACATATAGAAAAGTAAAGCTCATTCGTTAGAGCATTTCACGTTATTCATTTTTTTAAAAATCCCATTATCTGCGCAAACATTATTGTTTTAAAAGTGGCTAGATATCGATCTCTGCCAATGAGATCGCTCCAGCTTAGAGAAAGAAAGCCTCCGTCATCAGAGGATGCCGGGGTAGTGGGACGGGAGCAGCTTCTGTGCAGCAAGCTTCAGCAATCCGGAAGTAGGCTGCTGGACACTTTTAAAACATTAATTTTTGCGCAGATAACGGGATCTTTTAAAAAATTAATAACGTGTTCAACTTTTTCGCTGAAGTGCTCTAAGGAATGAGCATTACTTTTCTATATGTGAGAGATCCACTTTAAATGAAATATTTTGCCTGTGTGCAGATGGGAATAGATCTTGCCTGTAATTTCATTTGGACATTTGGTACAGCCTTTACACTTCTAAACTTATGTGGGACGATCCAACTAATTCTTGCTTTTGTCATACTGATTTTTATCATATTTGTAAAGAAGATCAGCTTTGACCAAATAGTCCCAGAGATTTTTCCAATGGGATAGCAAAACAATGGAGGTTCTTTAAAAGGCGGAGGCCTAGTTTTTGATTAATTGCTAAAATGTGCCAATTTCTTTGGCCACATTTTCTAATATCAGAGGATGCAGTAATGTAAGTACTTTAGACACACAAATGGGGGTTGAGTTACCACTATTATCACCAATCTGTTCTAGGGATAAGAGAGTTTTAGCCTTTTGTATGGCTTCATAAACAACCTGGAATCATACCATCTTTGATAAAATTGTAATCCATTGATTTCAGCCCCTCATTTTGCAAACCAAAATCTGACATATTTCTGATAACACTAAGCATCTGTGCATTGGGAATACCGTGTTTTAAAGGAACAAGATGTATTACGATCAGTATCTTCATTGTAAATCTTAGTTTTCAAAGCTGTGTCCTTGCAATATTCTGTAATATAGAGAAAGTTAAAACAGTTAATGTCATAAGTGAAACAATACTGAATGGTGGATTCAATACAGTTAACGATGTCTATGAACTGGCATAGTTGTCTATCTTCCTTGATACTGTAACAAGATATTATCAATAAACTTGTTATAAAATGCAATAAACAATGCAAAAAGAATGTGGAGATGATCATAGAAATCCATAACAAAGCAGGCATAAGTTGGTGCCATATTGGACACCATGGCTATCCCTTGAAGTTGCAAAAAGAATTAATTTTCAAATTGAAAGTATTTTTTTTCAAGATGAAATCCATTAGTAAAAGCAACTATTAAATGGGAGGGCCATTGAAAGGATCATCAGACATCAGAGCTGCCGTAACAGCATAATTTCCCAATGAATGTGGAATGTGTATAAGGTTAAACCATCAAGTATAACCAACAGAGATTAATCATCACTTTCTCAGGCAGTTTGCGAATGAAATCAGCTGAATGACGAATATAGCTACAGATTTTTGGCATATATGTAGATAAAAATCAATAAATTGGGATAAAGGTTAGCATAAAGCTGAAATTACAGGTGGTTTATCCAAAGATTTATGAACCTTGGGGATAGTGTATAAAACTGGAAATCTAGTGTGATTTTTTGGAGAATTTTGTTATTAATGAAGCTAAGGTTAAGAATCAAATCTATTTCTTTTTTGTACAAAGCAGCTGGGTCTCGTTTAATTGTTTGTAAATCTTACTATCACTAAATTGCTCTAGTGGCTCATGGCAGTAATATTCATAATACATAATAACAATGCTATCACCTTTATCAGCCTGTCTAAAGTTAATTGCATTATCTTTAGCTAGTGCTTTGATAGCTTTAAGTGCCTTTATTATCATTTTAATTAACTCCCTATCACCCAGCATTCACCAAGCCTCAACCCTTAACAACTTCAAATTCAAGCTGAAAGAGCATATATTAAATGTAGTACTGTTGTAATATGTAAACCATATGTTTTCATCAGAACTCTCAAAAATTGCACTTCCTCCTCTACTTGCATGTATCTGTAGGTCATCTGTCCTATGTAAGATCTACGGAACAGGAACCTCTTATCCTAATGTATGCTTACATAGTGTACCCCTTATGATTCTCTATATAACCACTTAATTACTTCACTTATTGTACCCCCCCACCATACAAAATGTAAACTGTAAAATGCTAAGTACCCCTGTTCGTGCTAAATAAATAAAATATACATACAATGACCGCAACCAAACAGTTCCTATAGTTACTGATCAGTACCTCACAGCACCATGGTGTAATTTTGCCCCATTACTACATGCAGAAATGCTGAAACTCAGTGACAGTTGTGGGTTTTTGCCACCAGATCTCAGTGTGGTTTAGTTCTGTACATTGACTAGGGTCATTCCAAAACTTTTCATTTCTTGTTCTTCAACCACTCTGTTGTACACTTACTTACGTGTTTTGGACCATTGTCTTGCTGCATAACCCAGCTTTACTACAGCTTGAGCTCATGGACAGATGGTCTGTTGAGTTCCTGTAGAAGTCGCTGATACAAGGAATAATTCATGGTTCTTTCAGTCGTTCAAATCTTGATACAGTAAAACTCCTCCAAAACATGGCACTGCCTCCATACTAGATCATTGATAGCAAGTTTTTTATATGGAATGCAGTGTTTGTTTTTACAGACATAACAGGCCCCATGTTGTCCAAAAAGCTCCACTTTTGACTAATCAGTCTATAGAACATTGTTCCAGAACTCCTGAGTATACTATAAGCGCTTTTTGGCAAACATTAGATGAGCATTCATGTTCTTCATAGTGAGAAATGTCTTCCACCTTGTTACTCTGCCACAAATCCCATGTTTGCAACTATATTTCTGATGGTGAAGTCATGAACACTCACCTGACACAGACTCTGCATGATCAATTTATCTGTGGTCTTTTGAATAAAGCCATTCAGAAGTGGCTTTCGTCTGAAAAAAACACTGACCAATAAGTCGGCTTTAGAAATAGCATTGGCCAAGGAAATGGCTGAATGCGACTCAGCTCAATTACAAGCACCAAATACGAACATCCCCCAGACTTTGGAAGAGGTGACAGCTGTTCCTAAAATGACTCAGACTAAGCCACCGGGGCAGTGAGAGCAGGCCACATCTATAAAATGTTACCGCTATGGAGCCAATACTCACACCATTGTAGGTTCAAAGATGAAGTCTGTTTTAATTGTTCCAAACATGGACACCTGAGCAAAGTTTGTAGCGAGGAAACTTCTGTGGCAACAGGTATGTGACCTCTAATTTTATTACACCAACACCTGGAGGCAGACAATCCTTTTGAAGGTGGAGATTGGCTGTCCCATTTAACAGTACATAATTTGGTGGCCATGATGACAGCATGCAAGTTGGGGTGAAAATCAATGGTAGAGATGTAGTGATGGATTTACATACTGGATCAGCTATGTCTGTGATGACACAACAACTCTGCACAATTTAAACTACAACTAGAACCGACATTCATGCACCTATGAACCTATAGTGGGCATGTGATCAAACCCCTGGACTACGCTTGGTTGAGGGTGACATACAAGGAATCTACACATTGTGAACAGCTGTATGTTGTCAGAGATGGTGGTCCTCCTTTATTTGGCAGGGTATGGATTAAAGTTATGGGGATGCCCAAGACACAATTACTGAGCAAAAAGATCCAGTCAGTATTCTCCACCTGTCTCCAAGGGTGGGTTGATGATCTTCGGCACAAGAACAAAGCTATCTTTTCTCCAGAACTGGCTAAAGTCAAAGGATTGCAAGCTCATTTGAAGATGTGGCCAGAAGCCACCCCACGATTTTGTAAAGCTTGCACCATTCCATTCACTATACAGAAAAAACTGGAAAGTGAACTATCACGTCTGAAAGAACAAGGGGTTATTTCCAGGGTGACCTGCAGCGAATGTGCGTCTCCCATTGTGCATCAAAAAGATGTGAGAAATCCATCTTTGTGGGGATTTCAGACTGGCATTCAACAGCCAACTAGAGGTCACTAGATCCTTTGCCACAGCTGGAGAACTTGTTTGCTTTCCTTGCTGGAGGGCAGACATTCACCAAACTATATCTCTATCAAGCTTATCTCCAGTAGGAAATGCTCCCAGATAGTCGGCAGTACCTCACCATCAACACTCACAAGGGACTTTATCAATCTACCTGCATGATGTTTGGTGTCACGGCCATATAGCAGTGGACAATGGATACCATTCCGGAAGGCATCCAACACGCAAAAGTGTTTACTGGACAACATGTTAATTATTACTGCCAAAACAAATGCATATCATAAGAAGTATGTGGAATCGATCCTACAGGCATTACAGGATCATGGTCTGAAGGCAAATCTAGAGAACTGCCAGTTTTTCCAACCACAATTACCATTTTGTGGCCGAATGATCACAAAGGATGACTTACATTCAGCTAAAGAGGAAGTGCAAGCTCTGGTGAAGGCACTTTCCCCTATGGATGTCTCACAACAACGTTCCTGTTTGGGATTGTTAAACTATTATCATCACTTCTTAATGTATTACATCATTATATAGGCTATTGGAAGCACATCCGCCATGGACATGGGCACCCGCCTACCAAAAAGCATTCCAAGATACAAAAGACCTCATCCTCACGTTGCAAGTCTTGGTACGCTATGACCTGCACAAGCTGGTAATAGATGCTTGCGATGCTTCACCATATGGATTAGGGGATGTTGTGTCAAATATTAGCTCAGATAGTACCAAGCAGCCTACAGCGTTTGTATCTGACTCACTGACGCAATCAGAGAAGAATTATGCACAAATTGATAAGGAGGCCTTGTCCATCATGTGGGTACTGCAGAAATTTACCTTATACCTGTATGGTCTTCTTTTCACACTCATTATAGATCACAAGCCATTACTGGCGATATTCAATATGTGCAAGGGATATCCCCGATGGTGACAGCCTGGTTACAGCGTTATGCTTTGTACTTAGGAACCTTCAATTATTCCATTCAATACAGACCTCACGCACAACATGCCAATGCAAATGCTCTCTCCCACATGTCTTTGAAACAGGTCGCAACTTCTGGTTACAGACCCTCCACTCCAACACTGTTCACCTCTGACCACCACAAATCTCCTATATGACTACCTGTGCTTCCTAACAAATTGCACAGGCTACGCTTCTGGATGACACACTGACTCAAGTGTATCAATTCTTATTAAAGGGGTGGCCATCTTCCATTCTGCCAGCCTGCCACTCCTATTGACATCAGAGACTGGAACTCAGCATCCTGGATGGCTGTATCTTATGGGGAACCAGTCATAATTCTGCCTTCTTTACAAGAGAAGACCCTGTGCATTCTGTTTAAATGGCATTCCTGAATTGTCAGGATGAAGCAGAAAGCACACACCTCTATTTGTATCACAGTCTACCTAAGAGAGGCCTAGTTATCCTGTGCTTTATTCCTCTGTGGTGTGTCGGCTGGCATAGTTGCGGCCACTTCTGCATTGCTGACATTATGAAACAGGCACTGGCTAGGATGCCTGTTTATGGGCCTATTCTGTGTGGCCTAATTGGGTCTCGCCTTCTCCTTTATAATCCTCCCTGGGCCTGGAAGCCATTGCCCTTATGTGGTGTTTCTGATATTGTCTCTTGCATTCTGTTGTGACCTGTGCTCTCCTGAGAATCTGCTCCATGTATGACCCCGGCCTGTCTGACTACACACATTGATTCTGACCTGTGGCTCTGGCTGACCAACTCGCTCTGTGTATGACCCTGGCTTGTCAGACTACCCACATCGGTTCTCACCTGTGGCTCTGGCTGACTAACGCGCTCTGTGTATGACCCCGGCTCGTCTGACTACCCACATCAGTTCTGACCTGTGGCTCTGGTTGACTAACTCGCTCCATGAATGACCCCTGCTTGTCTGACTACCCACATGGGTTCTGTCTTGTGGCTCTGGCTGACTAACTCGCTCTGTGTATGACCCCGGCTTGTCTGACTACCCACATGGGTTCTGGCTTGTGGCTCTGGTTGACTAACTTGCTCCGTGTATGACCCCAGCTTGTCTGACTACCCACATTGATTCTGACCTGTGGCTCTGGCTGACCAACTCGCTCTGTGTATGATCCTGGCTTGTCAGACTACCCACATCAGTTCTCACCTGTGGCTCTGGCTGACTAACGCGCTCCATGTATGACCCCGGCTCCTCTGACTACCCACATTGGTTCTGACCCGTGGCTCTGGCTGACTAACTCACTCCATGAATGACCCCTGCTTGTCTGACTACTCACATGGGTTCTGGCTTGTGGCTCTGGCTGACTAACTCGCTCCGTGTATGACCCTGTCTTGACTGACTACCCACATTGGTTCTGACACGTGGCTCTGGCTGACAAACTCTCTCCGTGTGTGACCCCGGCTTGTCTGACTAACCACATCAGTTCTGACCTGTGGCTCTGGCTGACTAACTCTCTCTATGTAGTCCCTGATTTGTCTGACCTCTGGCTCTTGCTGCCTATCGCTCCATCTAGTCCCCGGCTTGTCTGACCTGTGGCTCTGGCTGATTACTGACTCTATACTCTCTGAACTTGCCTGACCATCAGTCTCAGTGTTTCATGGTTCAGGCCTGCTTTCTCTCGCTGTTGCCTCTGGTCATGTGACCCGGGTGGAGACTTGTGCCTCAGTTACTGTTTCCTCTGGTGTTCCACCTGCACCACGGTCCTAGTCTCCGGTATCTCGCAGTAGTGCAGTACGCAGCTCTGGGTAGGAGCCTTGGTCCTATCATCCTGTGTTCTGGGGTTGTGTGGGCTATACTATTATTACTGTACTTACTAAATAAAGGTGGATTTATATTTTATATTCATGTCTGTCCTTCTTTGCCTGAAAACCGTGACAATTTGGTGGCGGACCTTGGATACTGATGTTGTAGCTTGGGTGCAAGCTTGTTCTGGATTTGCACAAACACTGAAACAGTTGCCTCCTACTCCAGTAATACCACGTGACTGGCCATATTCATGGCAAGTCATATCTAGTTCTGGTGAATGCCCATTTGAAGTGGCCTGCAGTCTGACCTATGCACTCCATCCAGGTGCCGAAAAAGATTTTCACGGTCTTTGGCCTTCCTTGTGACAGATAATGGTCCTTAATTTACAGTGTACATTTTAAAAGCTTATCTCAATTCTATCTGGGTCTAGCAGGAAGTTCCTGGCCAGTCAGGGCATCCCACCATCCAGTGAGATGGGAGCCCCAGATGAAGTTCTGCACAGGTGATGGTGACTCTGTTGCTTTTTTGTTTGTACTTCCTCTGCTCTGTTGTTTCAGGAAAGGGAGATATGTGATGGAGTAGGGGATTGGTGGCATGAACAGTTGTTTAGCAACCTCTATGAGGCAGAGCCTGGGGAACCCAGACACCGGCAGATGACGTTGCACGCATTAGCAGTAGAAGATGTGACACGCCCTGTGTATGTGGTTGTTGGCGTGCAGCAGTAGGAAGCACCTGCTGAATATGGGGACCCAGATCACTATCTGAACAAGGCACACAAAAAATGGATAGCACTGGTGATAAGCAGGCCAAACAGTATGTAACGGATCCTACCCGTTACTGAGCCCTTGTCTGGACCACAAACTATTTACTTAAAAACTATGGACCTCGTTGCCCTGCTTGGATGTAGCTGTGGGCTCTGGCATATGAACTGGCCAGCTATTGCCAGGAACAAAGACTTATAGTTATGAACATTGGTTTGTGTATTAAGTTTGGTTTTATGTCTTTTCAAATATTGTATGTGTTTAATTGTACTTGTCCAATTTGAAGGTTTGTGCAATCACCAACTACCAGGTATGCAAATATCTTCCCTAGCTTAACCTGGGAAATGGTAGGCAGACCAGCGATTGATCAAAGTTGGGGCAGGGCATTCAAAATAGTCAATCAAAGGCTCCAACCTTGGGCCACTGTCCCTAAGATGTGGATTATAGCAACTCCAGCCATTCACTATGTTGACCCCCTGCCATGTGGTAATTAGTTCACACCCTGAAGTCTTTGTTCAATCAAACCCCTGTGTATCTGAAATGTAACCCTGTCTGAGTCATTGTATCTGTTAAGACCAGCTGTTGCTGGCTTTTGTCTGATGTGCTATGATTTAATCATGTTCCCTATTGTATCAGTTTCCCCATGTGATCCAATGCACTGTACTGTATATAAATATCTGTAGTTTGTGTCAATAAAATGAGTTCTGTTTTGGAGTGAACAAGGAGTCCTGGAGTCTTGTATTGCTTATGGTCTAAAGTATCCACTCTGATACCCATCTGCGCCAAGTATCCTGAATCGCCGACCGCCTGCTGCCAGTTTCCTGCGACCTAACTTCGTGGACTGTCAGGCGGCGACGTGGACTTTTCCATGCTTCCCTGCTTCCAGCGATCCTGCGGCTGTTTCCAGTTACTGTCCATACTTCAACTGGTGCATCCGATGGCGCTTATCTGCATCGAGAAGGAGAGACCCAAGAACAACGGCGGAAGGTGACGTGGTCCCTTCCCAGCTTCCGTTACACAGTATCTTCATGATAAAGTCAATACAGTGTGGTCATGATTAACCACCCCTTAGGTGTGAAACGCATTGACCTTGCACCTGCACTTTTGACATCAAGCCACTCTGTAAGTCCCCCCCTATACAGCTAACAAACAAGATGCAGCAGGTATGATCATTTTAATCATGTTGAAATAAAGCTTTATTAATTTTATCAAGAAGAGACTGTTTGGTCTGCTTATCGTATCACCAGTGATATTATCCATTTTTTGTGTGCCTTGTGAAGATGAAGTTTTGAAACATTCAGAATCAGTATGACAAAGTGTTGTTGAAGCATTTCCCATGAAGAATATTTGTGTTTAAGTTACTAAGATATAATTACTCCTTTGAATACATATATGCCTATTAAGTCATTAATAGCCTAACATCACAGTTGGAGCAGTCTTTTGTTGTTCCAAGGTATGAACAAGGCTTGCGGCCCATCCCATGTCGCAGATAGAGCTCTATGCCACCACTCCCTAGCATCAAAGAAAGGAGCTGGTATGTTGCCGCTACCCAAAATCTGTGTGTGGACTCCTGGCTGCAACAGACATAATCCTCAAAGTGCATTAAATAACCATATATCTGTCCAAAGAGTTTTTAAATTAACTTTTCTGCGTTCGCTTCTACCACTTCCATTGGGGTGCTATTCTATGTATCGATCACCCTTTCAGTAAAGTATGCTTCCCATATTACCTCTTATTTTTACATTCTCTAGGTCATGTCCTATAGTATTTCTTTCAGTCTGAAAAAAGATTCCCACATGAGCATTTTTACATTCTTTAACAGGCAACTAAAAAGCTGGTACATTATTTAGAGAACTAATATGGAGTTCAAACTTAAAGGGATAGTAATGTTTCATAATAAAAGCAGCTCTAATTAATCATCATAGTATTTGGACTTTGAAGAGTGTTATTTCAATTCTGTCAGAGTTGTAGTTCAAGAGTAATTCAATGATAAAGTATCCCCCTCCTGCCCATTTTACTGATGTAACACTGTTCAGCCAGATCAGAAGGGCGGTGCCCAGGTAGATTGCAGAGAGGGACAATCTTCAATTAAGTTAAGGGAAAAACCTGAAAAACTTGTCAAGGGGGGCAAGGCTTTCATTGTTCTCATAGGAAGAAGATTGTCCCCTGCTGTTATCTGTCTGGTCTTACAACCAGATTCCACATCTGAGAAGAGATGGCTTACACCAGGTAAAAGGGGCGGGAGGGGGGAAACTTTGCTTGTGAATATTTCTCAAACCATAAAGGTTTGAGAGATAAGACATATCGTTCTTCGTGTTTTTTAATGCCTACAAAATAAAATAAAGATAAAATGAAGTATTACTATCCCTTTGAGCAACCTTTGTGTTTGTTTTAATTTGTTTTACTTGAAATTAATTTATATAATAGTGGAAATGGAGCAGAACAGTAATGTCATTATTTTGTTATTGCTCTTGAATGTTTGTGAAGCTCATTTTACTAACTGCATTCCTGTAAGTTGTCCTAAATTAATCCTGGAAAACAGGAAAGCATTAATGCAAATTGTATGTGCATTGTATTAGTCAAATCTCTAGCAAACATATGGATTTCCATGTAAATACCATTAAAATGTTTTGCTCTTGACACTAATATTTACTAGAGAAATAGTAGTTATTGTTAGTGTTGGAGACTACATCTCCAGTCATCCCCAACCAGCAAAGACTATAGTCCCCAAAAGCTGGTCCAGTAACTGCATACCCCTTTAGTAGTGTGTGCTAATGTAGTTCTGGGGTGGGCTGTTCACATAAGCATGTGACAACATAATAAGGCAACATACAAACTTGTATCCCTACACACATATTTGCACTGTTATAGACACTTAAGGCAAAACAGACTTCTCTATGAGGTGTTTAGTCCTATAAACTGAATTATTTAACAAATTGGATGCAGTGAAGGCATCCATCTCATATTGAAGAAATACTTTGGAGACAACTTTAGCACACATGGTGTTAACACAGGATGCATATAAATAATACATACTGCAGGATTGCACTGGAATAACAATAACCCTGCAGAGTATGGATTTTTAAGTGTCCTGTATTATAGTTAAGAAATGAATATCCTATGCTCCTTGTTTATAATTGAGGGTTACTTAGTTAGATATATATGTGATATTTTTGTCCGGCTAGCATAAGCCTAGGTTACATTGAATCCAACAAAATCTCCCCATCAGTTATTTACCGAATCTGGATATGTTGGCAAATCCAACTTCAAGCAACTTCATTGCAATAGCTGTTTGAAGTTGTAGTTTTGAAATTAAACTTTTCCCTGCAAATGCTTTGACTTGGGAAGAGTGTTCCTAGGTCATAAAGTTCCCTTGCTTGGCACAAGGTAATTTTCTGGAAAGTGTCACTGGGAGCAATAGTCTCCTGGTCACCTGTATGTCCCTATACCTATGTCATACCTGTATTTTTGCCTGTTAATCCCTCTTTTGCCAGAGTGGCTTGAATTAGCTATATTGGCAATTGAGTGGTTAATAGTTTTAAAAGGATATTATTTTAATTTTTTTAAGGCCAAAATCACCTTAAATAAATTGTGGGAGGATAAAATTATGCACACACTATCTAAATGTAGACTTTTAAATGTTTTCTATGGGTACCTTCACCACGTGAGCTGAAGATAGTTCCACTCACCTTCAACAGAAGCAATCCAGCCTCAAGGTGTACTAGCCTTATATTATACCCCTGAAGAAGCAATGTGAGGCTGCAATATGCGTAGGGTGATCTTTGTATATTGTTTCTTATTTTTGTATTAATTTTATTTTATACTATATATCTGTTCAGATTTTTTATGTTTGTTTTAAATATTTTCAATAAATATTTGATCATTGAGTCCCAGTGTGCTCCTACGTCATACAATAGCTTCTAGAGTATCTCTACCACATTGATTGGCTATATCAGGCCCTAGATAGAGGGCTTATACTAATGTATGTTTAACCTTTAAGACAAGTGAGATTGGGATATCTTTGAAAGAGTGTTTGAAGCTAAAGCTAAGAAAGAAGGAAGCTGAGGAGAGTACGATTGATACTGACACTGGGGATTATCCAGTGACAGTGATTGCACCTTGAGGCAGGATTGTCTCTGTTAAAGGTGAGTGGAACATCTACCTATCTTCAGGGTGACTCCCAAGGTGAAGGAGGTGAAAGAAAACAGCTCACATGGTGAAGGTGCCCAAAGAAAACATCTAACAGTCTACACTTAGATAGTGTGTGCTCTTTTTTTCCCCTTTTTGTGTTTTTATACATGTGTTGTGAAGAAGTTTTTTGATGGAATTTGTCAAGGGAATAGCTGCACTGCTTAGTGGAGGACTTATTAAAGGGATAGTAATACTTCATTTTAACTTTATTTTATTTTGTAGGCATTAAAAAAACATGAAGAATGATATAAGGCTTATCTCTGAAACCTTTATGGTTTAAGAGATATTCACAAACAAAGTATCCCCCCCTGTTCAACCAGATCAGAAGGGAGATGCCCAGGTAGACTGCAGAGAGGGACAATCTTCAATTAAGATAACGGAAAAAGCTGAAAAACTTGTCAAGGGGGGAAGGGCTTTCATTGTTTTCATACAAAGAAAACTGTCCCCTTCTGTTATCTGTACTGTCATACAACCAGACTCACATTTGAGAAGAGATGGCTTACACTAGGTAAAAGGGGCGGGGAGGGGAACTTTGCTTGTGAATATCTCATAAACCATAAAGGTTTGAGAGATAAGACTTATATCATTCTTCATGTTTTTTTAATGCCTACAAAATAAAATAAAGTTAAAACGAAGTATTACTATCCCTTTAAGGACTCACGTTCATCTCTCAGGTTAACGCTGACTATATCTGCTGTAATTAGCGCTGAGGAAGTTTTTGTGTGGATAACATTATGCCCCCATCTCTACATCCTGATGGAGGATACTCTCCATAATAAAATAATAATTATATAATCATATACCCCAAATTAACTTATCACCCCTCCCCCGAACAAACAGAAAAAATAATACGGGGTTCATAAACCTTGTGTTCATTTATATTTAACGCTAATGATCTTGGAATATTAATATGGGGTCTGGAGCCTCATATTAATTTAAACATGGCCCCACTGGGAGAGGAATTAATCGTAATAATTATTTTGGGGTCCACAGACTCCACATTAAACCAAAAACTGACCAAGGAAGGGGTCTGTGGACCACTTCCTCTACTCTTGCACATGGAGAACAATGGTATATACTACAGCACTGGGCTGTAGAAGAAGAAATTGCCAGTTGTAAAGTGATCCTTTGAATGGTCATTTTCATCTGTTATATAGTTTTTTTGCAGAATATTTGGTTGTGAACAGCAATTTTTCTCCAATGTAATCTCAGCCATGAATAGGCTGATATAGTAACAGGAACTGGTATAATTCTAAAACAAATCAGATATACCATTTGGGACAAATGACATTTTTGAAAACTTTCCATTTATTTAACACTTAATTGGCCCCATTCAAGCTGAGTCTCACTGTGATTTTCTACATTCTATTACAAACAGTACTGCATATTGATATATTGATAAATAAGGACATTCTGTGCAGTTTTGAGGTGCAAACTAACCCCCCAACAGAAGTGCAAAAAGATTATGCTAGCATGATGCAGTACAAAAGTGTGATATAAAACTGTGCAATCCTTCCAATCACTGCAATGTGTTGCAGATAAACTAGAAGGAAATGGGTTAAAACTGAGTTGCTCTGCTCCATGCATATAATAGTTGCCATAACAACCTTTATAATTTGACAGGCAATTCTGCCTGACATTTCTTTTTCCACCGCAACCTTCAAAAACTCTCTATAATGCATTCAAAATTGTATTGACACTAAACAAAATATATGCAAATAAATTCAGAGCATGTGACATTATCTATCACCTTTCAGCCTGAAGGAGGGAGTGGCTACATTTAATCATAGACAAAAAGCCACAGAAAGACCAGCTCTGGCAATGCTTGTATCTATTAGTCATGCTAATAAAACATTATTTTATTGTACTGTATTGGTTTAGAGTCAGCTGCTTCATTTACACCCTCAAAACACCAGGAGGAGATTCACTAAGTGGTGATAAAGAGGTGATAAAGTGGAGATGACTTCTCCAGTTTATCACTTATCCAGTTCCCATGTTATTCTATGGAGCCTGTTCACTAAGATCCCCAAAGTTGAAGACATCTTAGTGCATAGACTCCATACAATAACATAAGAAGTCATCTTCACCTCTTTAGCACGCTTACTGAATCCCCCCCCCCTAGATTCGAACAGGGTCCAGTATCTATCTATCTAGCTATCTAGCTAGCTAGCTAGCTAGCTAGCTATCTTTATATCTGTATTAGAAGTCTGCAGGTGTCTATAATCCATTTGTCTGTAGGGATGGGTGAAATCGGTGAAAAATGGCACTTTCCACTTGGTGAAAATTTTCAAGTGAAAAATGCAGTTTTTCCTGCTTTTTTCACCTAGCTCATTGCTTTGAAATGATTGGGTAGAAAAATGTTTCTACACCAAAAGAAAGTTTTCTATTGCCATATAAAAGGGTGTCAGGCTCTCACAGCAGCCATTCTGTGTTTGTGAGAGGAGAGAGCAGCATGTTTGTGAGTTAGAGGAGATAAGCAGATAAAGGGGAATTGAAGCTTAGTTTAGGGAGTCATTTAGGTAGGATATTTGTACTCTGTAGTAGGGGAGTCTGGGGGCACAATGAGGGAAAAGAAGGGAGGAAGGAGGTTGACCCAAAATACTCCAAAATTTGGTGTGACTGACTGGCAAGACACAGACAGCTGGGGTCCAAATTGCTTGTTGATTTTACTTTTATTGTCTCTGTGCTGTGGAAGTCTGGGGAAAGAAGTTGTTGATTTTGTTTTTTAGTCATATATATATTTTTTTGGGACTAACTATGATAAGATAGGGTGGACAACTAAACAAACAAACAAACAAACATAAGTAATTAAACAAATTAGTATATTAGACAGCTGAATGGGAGCTCTGTGACTGAGGCAGACTTGATAGACAGCAGCGACATTGAGAATTTTGTTGAGGGCCAAGGCAAGACATCACATTCCATCAGCTGTGTGCTGAAACAGTTGAATGGTCACACGCTCTTCTGCGTGAAGCATCAGTCCAGAATCCTGCTCCCGGCCAAATGGCGCAGGCCGAGGTAAGGCACTGTGACACCCATCTCTCATATAAGAAGGGACAAATATTTATTTGGCACATACAGAAAAATAATTTTGGATTTATTTTATTAAAGAATGCTGTTATGAAAGTGGAGCTCTGTTAAAATATGAAAATATAATAAACGAGTTGAACACAGGTCACAGTGGCCGGCAGCAACGGCCGCGGTGAAGTCATGCGCAGTAGAGACTGCCAGCGCCGCGGCTGATATCAGTGCAGGGTGCTCCGAATTCAGACCATAGTCCTCTCTGCGCACCTTCCTCTCTGTAGCTTGCAGTTCTTTCCAGCTTGGGAGAAGAGGTTAAGCACTGGAATTACATCTCATGGGGAAAACACTTCTATGCCCCTAGTGCAGCTCCGCTTTCAGCAATTATTTAAAAAAAGTATTCCCTTTGCAATATGTGGCACTCAGAGAGTTCATGTGGACCTCATCCTGCCTTTGGAGCAACATCAACATAAAAGCATTACCTCACTCCACATATCCACTTTATTAATCCCCAATATATTTTCCTTCCTTTATAACCCTTAATTCACCTTACCACCCACAAAATGCAGTCCCTTTTTTTAAACACCCATGAAAAATGTTTAAAAGACACACACACACAACATATTCATATAACATAGGTTATATTTAGGGATTTCCTTGGCCTATCTCATCCTTGTTCATACACATCATGTTAATTTTCAGTAATACAAGAATTAACTATCTGGATTTTGTGACCTCTAATGAATAAATGCGAACTTCATTCAATCCTGGCCATATAGTTGTTTAATGGGGCATTAAACCCTAATTCTGAAAATATATATGTTGTAGGAAGCTGCATACTAAGTAAAACAAGGGTACTTCTAATGCTAAGAGATGCTTCACTGAAAAGTAATTACATAGTAAACTTTGTTTTTGTCAATGTTTACATAGTTTTCATTTCTATTACTGCCTGAAAAAGTTAATGTTGCAGAGATAAGGTTTCCATAGTCCATGTAGCAACAGCACCACCTGGCAGCAAACATCTCGAACTCAAACAATCAGGGAAATGCCACATTAACTCTATAGTCACTTTTGAAGGAAGAAGAAAAGAAAAAAGAAAACACTAATAACAGCACCTAAACCAACCCATTAATTACAAATAGACCGAATCCATATCAGAGGATAATAGGAAAAGAATAAAATATAACTTTTATTATAAATATATTAAAACAATAAAATATAAAAATAAGAAAAAAGCACTTTGAATTGAAAACATTAAGCTAAACCTCTTTCCCGCTACAACACTTAGTATGTCAGTCAGTCCCACTGTGCACAACTGGATAATCCATAAAATCACTTGCTATCCATTAGGACTAAAAACCAACTACCTAACCCATTGTTCTTAATTGGTGGACCAGTGCATAAAAGTGGTAAAAACCAATGAGATTAGAGAAAAGACCCACACTGTGAGTATAAGGTGTCGCTTTTGTACAGTATAGTTCCAATACCCAATTTGCAATTGGGAAAGAAAGTTGAAAACAAAACCAAATTGCTAGCAATCACCAAAACTTAAATTAAATGTGTAGGACAGGGCTGTCCAAGTTCAATCCTCAAGGGCTACCAACAGGCCAGGATTTAAGGATTTCCCTGATTAAAGTGTTAGTAATATCCAACAAAAAGTTTTTTCAAGGTTTTCAAGCACACGTTTTAGACCATTCCAATGAAGGGATTCCTTGTAACAAGATCTCGGCACTTCTCAAGCGCCTCTGTGTCGACCCAAACGAATCTCCTGCTGACAGCTTTACAGCTGTCAGTAGGAGACAGCGAACTTTAAACACCTATATCTCTTAAACCATAGCAGTTTGAGAGATACTATTTTTTTGCATTTAGCTCAGCTTTTTAAGCTCTTCTAAATGCAAAAATCATTTTCTTGGACATTACTAACACTTTAAACCCAGGTTAGTTAATGAGTGGCTCATTCATTTTCACTGACTCACCTGTGCTTAATCAGGGAAACTTTCCTTGGAATACACAGCACACACCTCACTTTAACCCCTAGAGTGCCAGCTACTTACGCCGTACGAGTGGACACAGCTGTACCTGCTGTACCACGCTCGTACGGCGTAAGAGTGAAATGCGGTCACTGCATGAGCCGGTATAACCGGCATGCAGTGGCCGCATTAAAAAAAAACAAACCCTGGCACTCATGGGGAGGCATGAGGATCACTCCTCATGCCTCCCCAGTTATTGATCTCCCAGCCGATCGGGCTGGGAGATCAATAAACACAGAGTTTCTCCTTCCCCCTCTCTCCTACCCGAACTTCCGGGTAGGAGTGGGCGGGACCGGGGGAATCCTCCAAACGTCATCGGTGACATGGTCACCGATGACGTTAGGGAAGTTTCCCGGTCCTGTTCACTCCTACCGGTGGTAGGAGAGAAGGGCAGGAGAGCTCTTGCTCTGTGAGTGCTTTGCAATGTGCTGGAGACCCCTGTTGCACTCACAGGGTCAATTCTTTGGGGGGGGATTTTTTTTTTTTTAAAGACCTCATTGGGGGGATCAGGGGGGATCCTGATGCCCCTCAATGAGGTCTATAATTGGAAAAAATAAATAAATAAATTTAACCCTGTGTGTGCCACAGGTGGGGGTCCAATGCACCCCCCCTCCTGTGGCACACACAGGGCTTTTATCATTATTTTGTTACCAGAGATTGTTGGGGGGCCATCAGGATTGCTCCTGATGGCCCCCCAACAAGCTCTGATTACAAAGTAATGATAAAAAAAAAATTAACCCTCTGAGTGCCACAAGGGTCCAATGCATTGCTTTGCAATGCGCTGGAGACCACGGTGGCACTCACAGGGACACTTTTTTTGATAACTTTTTTTTTTTTTTTTTGGTAAGACCTCATTGGGGGGATCAGGGGGGTTTGTATACCCCTCAATGAGGTCTATAATAAAAAAAGTAAATTAAAAGAAAATTAACCCTGTTTGCGCCACGGGGGGGGGGCAATGTAGCCCCCCTTCTGCGGCACACACAGGGCTTTTATCATTACTTTGTTATCAGAGATTGTTGGGGGGGTCATCAGGATTGGTCCTGATGGCCCCCCAACAAGCTCTGATTACCAAGTAATGATAGAAAAAAAATTAACCCTCTGAGTGCCACAAGGATCCAATGCATTGCTTTGCAATGCTCTGGAGACCCTTGTGGCACTCACAGGGTCACTCCGTTTGTGGACATATATATTTTTTTTTTACTAAGACCTCATTGGGGAGGGATCAGGGGGTCCTGATGCCCCTCAATGAGGTATATAATAAAAAAAAATTAAATTAAAAAAAATGTAACCCTGTGTGTGCCACTGGGATAGGGGTTCAATGCAGACCCCCTTCCTGTGGCACACACACAGGACTTTTTATCATTACTCTGTGATCAGAGCTTGTTTAGTGGCCATCTGAATACAAAGTAATGATAAAAAAATTAACCCTTTGTGTGCTACAGGGGCCCAATGCATTGCTTTGCAATCCACTGGACACCCCTGTGGCACCCAAAGGATTATTTTTTTTTCCCCTTTTATTTTTTATTTAGACCTCATTGTATGGGTTCTGATGCCCCCAACGAGGTCTACACAAAAATATTGGGGGAAAAGCCCAAAAAAATGCACGTGCCACAGGGGGGGTCCAACGCAGTGCTTTGCAATACGTTGGACCCCCTGTAACACACACACACACTTTTTTTTTTTTATTATTCTGTTTTTAGACCTGGATGGGGGACACCAGGAATGTTCCTGACACCGCCTCCCCAACGAGGTATGAATACAAAATAATAATTTAAAAAAAAAAAGACTCTTTGTGTGCAACAGAGGGTCCAACGCATTGCTTTGCAGTGCATTGGGCACCCTTGTGGCATGCACAAAAAATGCCTCCGATTCCCCCCTACACACACACACGTACCGTATTCCCCTGCCTGGTTCCACAGCCAACTGGCAGTCCCATTCCCCAGCCTGACTCCCAGCCTGTTTCCACTGCCTATTGGTAGACTCAAAGTACCAGTATGCACTAGATTCAGGCTGGGAATCAAACTTTGTATGAGGGGGACATACAGTGCACACTGGTAGTCACAGATCTCCCATACACACTCTCAGACACTGCCCCACCATCTCCACCATACTTGCTCCTCTGCTCATACCCACACACACTGCCTAATCCCTCACCCTCCCACACTGTTACACTGGTAGTCACAGGTCCGCGCGTACACTGGCTGACGCCCTAGCTTCTTTCATCTGTTAGCCATAAAATCACACATACACTGTTTGCTTTCCCATTCCTATTTCACTGGTAGCTACGCTCCTGTCACTCAAATTGGTATGTCAACCCACAGCAGCTGAGTACCATTTTTCTTAGGCTGGCAAGAAGTCCTCCTAGGAAATCCCACGCCATTGAACCATTTTAGTATATTTGAAGTGACTGAAGTGTAAAAGAAATGTTTGTTTGTTTTCCTGTAGCACCACATTCTGGAAATAGTTGTGCCAACTAACTTAGGGGTAAAAAGGCAAGTGACCCCTCATTAGATGCGGCATGTTGTCTTCTTTCCAAAATGGTATAGTTTATCTACCTTTTCTTCACTTCTGAAGGTGTTATAGCCATTTTCATAGAGGCAAGTCAGGTTTGAGAAAATGTTAGAAACATCAGTTTGTAGTAGGTGTAGTTTTCTACTTCTAGCACTCCCTAAGGTAATTCAGCTCATACCAATGGGGTGTCGTTTGACTCCTAAGAGCACTAGCTAACGAATGCAGTTGAAAATTCCATGGTTTTCACAGAGCTCCATACATTTGAAGGGGCAGAAATGTAAGAAAATGCCTTTTTTTTCATTAGCGCCACCTCCTGGAAGCATTTGTGCATGCCAGCCTTTGGGTATGAAGGCAAGTGACCCCTTATTAGATGCGTCAGGTTGTTTTCTTTCCAAAATGGCATTGTTTCTCTACCTTTCCTGCATATCTATTATGGTTATAACCATTTTAGTGCAAGCAGATAATTTAAAGGGATAGTAATACTTCATTTTAACTTTATTTTATTTTGTAGGCATTAAAAAAACATGAAGAATGATCTAAGTCTTATCTCTGAAACCTTTATGGTTTAAGAGATATTCACAAACAAAGTATCCCCCCCCTGTTCAACCAGATCAGAAGGGAGGTGCCCAGGTAGACTGCAGAGAGGGACAATCTTCAATTAAGATAATGGAAAAAGCTGAAAAACTTGTCAAGGGGGGAAGGGCTTTCATTGTTTTCATACAAAGAAAATTGTCCCCTTCTGTTATCTGTACTGTCATACAACCAGACTCACATCTGAGAAGAGATGGCTTACACTAGGTAAAAGGGCGGGGAGGGGAACTTTGCTTGTGAATATCTCATAAACCATAAAGGTTTGAGAGATAAGACTTATATCATTCTTCATGTTTTTTTAATGCCTACAAAATAAAATAAAGTTAAAACGAAGTATTACTATCCCTTTAAGAAACAAAAGTGTCAGGTTTACGTACGTGTTCCTAGCACCCACATATTGTATGTTAAGCCACACAAATGGGCTACCATTTTTCTCATGTTGGTAGCAGGTACTGAATACAGCAGGAAATGTTATGGTTTTCAAAGATTTTAGTATCTTTGAAGTGGTGGAAATGTAAAAAAAACATGTATTTATTCCCATAGCGCCACCTTTTGGAAATATTTGTGCACTTCAGCCCAGGGATAGAAAGGCAAGTGACCCCTCATTTGATGCGGGAGAATGTCTACTTTCCAAAATGGTACACCTTTTATACCTTTCCGTCATGTCTCTAACCGTTATGAACATATTAGTACAAGCAGCCATTTTCGAAGAAGCAAACAGGTAGGTGTAGTTATGCTTTTCTGGCACCCCTAAGGTATGTCGATTCATTCCAATGGGGTGTCATTTTTCTCCTAAGAGCACTAGCTAATGAATACAGTTGGAAATTCCATGGTTTTCACAGATTTCCATACAGATGAAGGGGCAGAAATGTAAGAAAATGCCATTTTTTTCCTATAGTGCCACCTTCTGGAAGCATTTGGGCACAACAGGCTTGGGGTAAGAAGGCAATTCACCCCTCATTAGATGCGGCAGGTTGTCTTCTTTCCAAAATGGTATGGTTTGTGTAGCCTTTCTTCACTTCTCTAGTTGTTATAACCATTTTTGTACAGACAAGTAATGTTTGAGAAAATGTTAGAAAAATTAGTGGTTGCAATAGGTGTAGTTTGGTACTTGTAGCGCCCACTAAGGTAGGGGAACTCATACCAATGAGGTGTCATTTTTCTCCTAAGAGCACTAGCTAATGAATACAGTTGGAAATTCCATGGTTTTCACAGATTTCCATACAGATGAAGGGGCAGAAATGTAAGAAAATGCCATTTTTTTCCTATAGTGCCACCTTCTGGAAGCATTTGGGCACAACAGGCTTGGGGTAAGAAGGCAATTCACCCCTCATTAGATGCGGCAGGTTGTCTTCTTTCCAAAATGGTATGGTTTGTGTAGCCTTTCTTTACTTCTCTAGTTGTTATAACCATTTTTGTATAGACAAGTAATGTTTGAAAAAATGTTAGAAAATTTAGAGGTTGTAGTAGGTGTCTTTTTGCACTTCTAGTATCCCCAGTGGTAGGTGAACCCATACCAATGGGGTGTCATTTTTCTCCCAAGAGCACTAGCTAATCAATATAGTTGTAAATTCCATGGTTTTCCCAGATTTCAGTACTGTTGAAGTGGCAGAAATGTAAGAAAATGCCATTTTTTTTCTATAGTGCCACCTTCTGGAAGCATTTGGGCACAACAGGCTTGGGGTAAGAAGGCAATTTACCCCTCATTAGATGCGGCAGGTTATCTTCTTTCCAAAATGGTATGGTTTGTGTAGCCTTTCTTTAATTCTCTAGTTGTTATAACCATTTTTGTATAGACAAGTAATGTTTGAGAAAATGTTAGAAAATTTAGAGGTTGTAGTAGGTGTCTTTTTGCACTTCTAGCATCCCCTGTGGTAGGTGAACCCAAACCAATGGGGTGTAATTTTTCTCCCAAGAGCACTAGCTAATGAATACAGTTGTAAATTCCATGGTTTTCACAGATTTCAGTACAGTTGAAGGGGCAGAAATGTAAGAAAATGCAATTTTTTTCCTATAGTGCCACCTTCTGGAAGCATTTGGGTACCACAGGCTTGGGGCAAGAAGGCAAGTTACCCCTCATTAGATGCGGCAGGTTGTCTACTTTTCAGAACTATATAGTTTTATATAGTTATTCCACTGTTTTAGGGTAGTTTTACCACAAAAACCCTAGAATGTGCATTTTAGTTTATAAAGTTGAAAATGTCATTTCGCGCTGCTGGTGATTAGGGCTCTGCGCTAGCCTTGGACTTAGGTAAAACTATACAAATTTGGTATTTTTTTACTCGGGGGACTCTGGGCTTTTTCAAATAATTGAAACTTTTTCAATCAAGGTAAATGTTTTTGATACATAGTATGTGATTTTAGCAAAATGAGTAAATTTTCACTTTTTTTTGTTATTATGACATCATAGCTTTTTGCACAATGTAAAATTCTCTTCATGTAAGGTATCACGAGAAAGCTCAATTCGTTCTGAAAAAAACAATATATAGTTTTCCATATTTAACTAAAAATCCCCAGAGGAAATCAAGCCTAAACGGAAGGATAGCAAAAATGTTGAAAAAGTGTCTGGCCTGCAGGGTTCAGAAAATGGCCCGAGCCTCTGGCACTGAAGGGGTTAATAATGGTGCTCCAGAACTCAACCTTGTATCAAGACGCCTCTCACCCAAGAGTTGAATACTCAGTTGTCACTGTTAAAATATAATTTTTATTACAGCATATTTAAAATTTCATCCAGTGTTTTAGTCCTCCATTGGGACTTTCGTCAGGGATATCCTAAAATGATGTGAGAGACTGATAAAGTCATACAGAAAACAATAACTTAAAATTTTCCTGCTAAAGGTGGTTCTACAGGCTACTGAATCATAAGGTGTACTTAGTTTTTCACACATGGCTTCTCCATTTGGCTTTATTTTTGTTAAATAAATCATGACACGGTGTAATATGTCATGTGTTGTTGTTTATCTGAGGTTGTATTTACCTAAATTTTAGACCTGCTAAGGAACAGATGATTCTTATTATGTCCTGATATGTAAAACCATAGAATTCAAAGAGGGTGTACTTTCTTTATATATATATTATATATACTAGCAAAAGGGACACGGGGTTGCCCGTGGGAATTAAGTCCTTTGAGTGCTTCAGGGTTTGGGTATGTCACACACATGCTGAATAAGGGGAGAGAGAGACACACACACACACACACTCATGATGGAGAAGGGGGGAGAGAGAGACACGATGAGGAAGGGGGGAGAGAGACACAAGATGGAGAAGGGGGAGAGAGAGACACACACACACATGATGGAGAAGGGGAAGAGGGAGAGACACACATGATGGAGAAGGGGGGAGAGAGAGAGACACATGATGGAAAAGGGGGGGAGAGACACATGATGGGGAAGGTGAGAGAGAGAGACACATGCTGGAGAAGGGGGAGAGAGAAAGAGAGACACATAATGGAGAAGGGGGAGAGAGACACATGATGGAGAAGGGGGAGAGAGAGACACATGGTGGAGAAGGGGGGGAGAGAGAGACACATGATGGGGAAGGGGGAGAGACACATGATGGAGAAGGGGGAGAGAGACATGATGGAGAAGGGGGAGAGAGAGAGACATGATGGAAAAGGGAGGGAGAGGAGGGAGAGAGAGACATGATGGAGAAGGGAGAGAGAGAAAGAGACATGATGGAGAAGGGGACAGAGAGTTTACTTTTGAACTGGCACACTTAAAATGTCGTGTGTTAAAGTGTTGCATTTGTTTGGCCACGTCATTCCGAATGGCGCATTCACCATGTCGCGCCTTAAAGAGTCACAAATTGTACATGTCGCATCATTCCAAATGGCGCATTCACCGTTAAAGAGTGGTACATTGGGTGCAATAAGGACACAATATGGGTGCAATATAGACGCAATATGGGTGCAATGAGTGCAATATGGGTGTAATATGGACACAATATGGGTGCAATATGGGTGTAATATGAGTACAATCCCAGTGCAATCTGAGTGCAATATGGGTGTAATATGGGTGCAATAAAGACTCGTTGCACCCATATTGCGTCCATATAGCACCCATTTTGCGACATATTGTATTCATATTGCACTAATTTTGCATTCATATTGCACCCATATTGTGTCCTTATTGCACTCATATTGCACCCATATTGCAGCCATATTGCACTTATTTTGCACTCATATTGTGTCCATATTGCACATATTGAACTCATTGCACCCATATTGTGTCCTTATTGTACCTATATTGCACTCATATTGCACCCATATTGCAGCCATATTGCATCCATATTGCACTCATATTGGCCATATTGCACATATCGCACCCATATTGCGTCCTTATTGCACACATATTTCACCCATACTGCACCCATATTGCAGCCATATTGCGTCCTTATTGTACTCATATTGCACTCATATTACACCCATATTGCTCCCATATTGCACCCATTTTGCACTCATGTTGCACCCATATTGCATCCTTATTGCACTAATATTGCCCATATTGCACTCATATTGAACCCATATTGTGTCCTTATTGCACCCATATTGCACACATATTTCACCCATACTGCACCCATATTGCAGCCATATTGCATCCTTATTGTACTCATATTGCACTCATATTACACCCATATTGCTCCCATATTGCACCCATTTTGCACTCATGTTGCACCCATATTGCATCCTTATTGCACTAATATTGCCCATATTGCACTCATATTGAACCCATATTGTGTCCTTATTGCACCCATATTGCACACATATTTCACCCATACTGCACCCATATTGCAGCCATATTGCGTCCTTATTGTACTCATATTGCACTCATATTACACCCATATTGCTCCCATATTGCACCCATTTTGCACTCATGTTGCACCCATATTGCATCCTTATTGCACTAATATTGCCCATATTGCACTCATATTGAACCCATATTGTGTCCTTATTGCACCCATATTGCACCCATATTGCTTCCTTATTGAACTCATATTGCACCCATATTGCACCCATATTGCAACCATATTGCACTCATATTGCACCCATATTGCGTCCTTATTGCACCCATATTGCACCCATATTGCGTCCTTATTGCACTCATATTGCACCCATATTGCTACCATATTGCACTCATATTGTACCCATATTGCACTCATATTGCACCCATATTGCATTCTTATTGCACTCATATTGCACCCATATTGTACCCATATTGAACCCACATTGCACTCATTGCACCCATATCGCATCCTCATTGCACCCATATTGCGTCCTTATTGAACCCATATTGCACTCATATTGCACTCATACTGCACCCATATTGCGTCCTTATTGCACTCATATTGCACCCATATTGCACCCATATTGAACCCATATTGCACTCATATTGCATCCTAATTGCACCCATATTACATTCCTATTGCACTGATATTGCACCCATATTGCATCCTTATTGCACTCATATTGCACCCATACTGCACCCATATTGCATCCTTATTGAACTCATATTGCACCCATATTGCGTCCTTATTGCACCCATATTGCATCCTTATTGCACCCTTATTGCACTCATACTGCATTCATATTGCAGCCATATTGCACTCATATTGCGTCCTTATTGCACTCATATTGCACCAATATTGCGTCCTTATTGCACCTTTATTGCACCCATACTGCATTCATATTGCAGCCATATTGCACTCATATTGCATCCTTATTGCACTCATATTGCACCCATACTGTGTCCTTATTGCACTCATATTGCACTCATATTGCACCAATATTGCGTCCTTATTGTACCCATATTGCACCCATATTGTGTCCTTATTGCACCTTTATTGCACTCATATTGCACCTATATTGCGTCCATATTGCACTCATATTGCACCCATATTGCATCCTTATTGCACCCATATTGCATCTTTATTGCACCCATACTCCGCGAATATTGCGTCCTTATTGCATTCATATTGCCCATATTGAACTCATATTGCACCCATATTGCGTCCTTATTGCACCCATATTGCATCCTTATTGCACCCATATTGCACTCATATTGCACCCATATTGCATCCTTATTGCACCCATATTGCACTCATTTTGCACCCATATTGCGTCCTTATTGCACTCATATTGCACTCATATTGCACCCATCCCTCACCTTATAGTGGAATGTAAGTCGCTTGGGGGGCCAAATCTCGCCCCTGTGTTATGTGGCTGGGGGGCCATGTCCTTGCAGAGATTTTCATAGGAGTAGCCAGAGAAATTCACGCCCCTGTGTTATGTGTGAGGAAACATGAATGTCTCCTCAGTACCGCTTGGTTGCCTGCCAAGATTCTCCTTCTAGTGTATGCACCGGGTGTGTTCAGTGCTGGAGAATTTTGGCTGACTGCCAAGCTTCTCCTTTTAGTTATATATATATATATATATATATATATATATATAAAGACTTCCGTGTGCTTGGAAAACAAACCCATAGGCAGCAGCAAAGAGCAGCTATTCAAATCTCCTCTATACTGCCTGTCCTATTGGTCCAACCATGAGAGGGGGTGATTTTGACTGGAGTGGCCAGGGTGGCATAGCACAATGAATACACATGCAACACACCCACACAATACACACAACGCCACAATCAAAATGTATATGCACAACACTATACGCACAGCACTATAAGAAAAAATCTACACTCAAAATACTATATGCTATACACGCACAATACTAAATTTACAATGCAGAACAATGTATACGCAATACGCCAAACACTATATACAATACTCCAAACTCAAAGCGCTATACGTCAATCACTATAAACCAAATCTGTACAACAAATGCTATACGCAATACAGCAAATGCAAAGCGATATATGCCAAATGCAAAGCACTCTACACCAAACACAAAAGACTATACACCTAACGCTGTACAACATATGCTAAATGTTTTACCCCATACGGTAAACACTATATGCCAAACTTAATAAAACAAACACCATATGCTATTGTCAAGCCCGTGATGGGACATCGCCACTCTCCGCTGGTGCCCCAGGCCTCAGGTTGCTATGGGTGACTCTGCTTCCTGGGATGTGTGTCCTCTCACAATGGAGGTATGTGTGGCCTCATGTGGCTTGAGCTGCATGCATCCTTGGGCTCCGTAATCAGTAGTTGACAGGAGCTGGATGGTGGTTGCTGGGACGGGGCGTTCTGGATAGCCTCTCTTTGGAACCAGGTAAGTTTGAATTTGTACTTCTGCATAGTGGAGCTAACAGAACTTTATATGCCTGTGGAGGTGGTGCTATTGAATACATTAGATGCCTTTAAAAGTGGCCTGGATACTTATTTAAAAGAGCATAACTTAGAGGGCTATGTATGTTAGTATTGGGATTAATATTTAGTTAGGGCTTGTTGATCCAGGGAGAAATCTGATTGCCATTCAAGGCAGAATTTTAAATTGCTATATTGAGGGGGGGTTTTGCCTTCTTTTGGATCAACAATGGTAAACAGGAATAGGAAAAGGGTTGAACTAGATGGACGCAAGTCTTTTTTCAACCTAAATTACTATGTTACTATGTTACTATATAATCCCTGACCACCCCTTGCTCTGGGATCAGTTATTGTAGTCTTCCTTCATGTGCAGACCTTACTCTTGTGCTCCTCCTGATTCTTGTTATTTAATTCCTGGCACCTCTGATCTTGGCTATTATCTGATCACTCTGATCGCTGGCATTCCTGAACTTGCTTCTACCTGACCACTATGATTTCTGGTATCGCTGATCCCTGGCATCCACCTGACCACCCTGACCTCTGGCATCCATGACCTTGGCTACCTCTGGATCTCACTGACTTCTAGCATCCTGGACTTGGTTTCTCATCTTTCCTTTTAGACCTCTGGTACCCTTGTCCTAGGTATTCAGTGACGTTACCAGTGCCTTCCTTATCATCTGCTTGACCCTTCAGGTCCCCAGATCTACTTTCAGGTCTTGAGGACTTCTGAACTCTGGCAGCCCCTGTGTTGTGGCCTACTCTCAAGGAGGTCTGTTCCATCCAGCCTACTGGTTAGTGGCGCACTTATACCGGTATGTATGTCCCTACTCCTGGGCTCCAGTTCCCTACAAGCCTCCTGACAGCTATGAGCCAAAAGCTATACACAATACTGCAAACGTAAAAACACCAAGCTCCAAATGCTATAAGCAAAGTGCTATATGCCAAACGCCTAACTCTATATGCCAAACGCGAAACACAAAAAAGCTATACACAAAGCCCTATATGCCAAAGGCTGTGCGCCAAATGATATACGCGAATTGCTATAGCCAAACGGCAATTGCTATACAACAAACACTATACACCATATGCTATATGCAATACGCCAGGCGCAATGCGGCGTACACCAAACGCTATAAGCAATATGCAGCACGCCAAATCCTATACGCTGTACTTCATACACTATATGACATATGCTATGTGCCAAAAGCTATAAGCAATATGCCAGGTGCAGAGAGCTATACGCCACACACAAAGTGCTATATGCTACATGACAAAAGCTATATGCTAAACGTAATATGCCAAACGAAATACACCAAATGCTGTACTCCAAAAGCAACACACATTAGGCCAAAAGCTATACGCAATGAGCCAACCACTATATGCAATACGCAAAACTCTATATGCAATAGGAAAAACGCTTTACTCAATAGGCAAAACTCAATATGTTATGCGCAATAGGCAAAATAAATGCTATATGTAAAATGCTATACGTAAAACACAAGACGCACAATGCATAAATGCTAAATGTAAAATGCTATACGTAAAACACAAGACGCACAATGCTATTAGGTAATAAGCTACACACAATACAAATGCACAACAAACAAGCGGAGAACAGGCTGTGAACCCACAATAGTGAATGCTTAAAGCATTATATACCTGGAATACTCACATCGTACTTCCAAGACCGGTCTCCAACTGAGTGCACCAGTCTGATATCCAGCACTGCAACATTGAGCCTAATATTTTTTATCTTTTTCTCAACTTATTTTTAATATAGTATGAATTAATAAAACATGTTTATTCATAAAACAATACATAAGAGTAAAAACGTATGGGCTTACTGAACTATGGTGGTATTGAAAGCAGCATAAATAATTTGCTTTCAGGAAACTATTAAATCATTGTTAAAATATCAACTTTATAAAAGGAGGAACAAAATCCTGTAATTTCCTTTTCAGCTAAAGTGAAGCTGATGGTTGTCATGTAATATCCTTAGTATGTTTCCTGAATATTAGATGTATAATTTTTCAATTAAATTAATGTACAACTCTCAGATGTTTTAACTGTCACTCTTTATTATACACTATCTATATTTACAAAAATTATATTCTTCAAGTCCAAATCAGACTCCTTCTGTGTGTCAAGGGAATGATATGCCTGAATAGATCTATCTGTATTAGGTTAAAGGGATAGTAATACTTCATTTTTCTAAAGCTGCCTCTTGTAGCCCTTATAAAAAGAAATGAAATGCCCCCAGTGCCATCTCTCAAACCTTTATGGTTTGAGAGATAATCACTGTCAATGTTCCTCCCTCCCTGATGTCAGCACTCTAGCTGACTGCGGGGGAATCCTGTCCTGGCACCAGCTGAGGCTCTTCAGCAGAGCCGAGACAGCGTTAATGAAAAAGAAATCCTTCACTGGAATTGTCTTCTACATGTGCTTGGTTCCCCTTCCCCTGCAGTCAGCTAGAGCTCTGATGTCAGGGAGGGGGACTTTGACAGTGATTATCTCTCAAACCATAAAGGTTTGAGAAATGGCACTGGGGGCATTTCATTTCTTTTTTTAAGGGCTACAAGATGCAGCTTTGGAAGGATCAGGAAGGAGCAGAGGGTGACTAGAGAGGCTAGAGAATCTATCAGGAATAGGAGGAAGCTTCCAAGTCAACCACACTGCTAGAGACTAGGTCGAAGCCAGTGGTAGTCTCAGTAGCCCATATAGTCACAGAATAGACCCGAAAAGTCTCCCCTAAGGATGGCAACAGGGGAGACTACTGACTCACGCCTGCAGTCAGTAAGGAGAAGGCTGTCTCCCAAAATGATGGCAACAAGGGAGACTACTGACTCACACCTTCAGTCAGCAAAGCTAGAGTCCACCAGAGCCACAGGTCTGCATCAGATAGGATGTCCACTAGTCAGGAGGCAACACAGAGAGGATAGTTGGACAGAGCCACAGGTCAGCACCAGATTGGATAGTAAGACAAGCCAGGGTCATACAAGTAGCGGTTAGTCAGCCAGAGCCACAGGTCAGCACCAGATTGGATGCCCAAGAGATAAGGTAGCGCACAGGTAAGATAGTCAGACAGAGCCACAGGTCGGCACCAGATTGGAATGGTCAGACAAGCAGGGGTCATACACAGGAGAACAGGATACAAACTACTAGAACTGCACTGGATAACAACGTAAGGGTAACTGAGTCAGGATCCAGTTCCTTTTAAAACCCAGCCAGGAAGTAGGTAGGTGGAGACTTACATGAGGCCTGCGTCAGTATACAGCCTTGTGCCCGAAAGTGATGCATAGGAGCAGAAATGCGTCCACTACAGCCTCCAACCCTGAGTCATTTTGAGCAGCAGCGCCGCCAAGGGAGAGGATACGGATGGTCACTGGAGGCACCAAGGGTGCCTAGGCCGGACGCCTGGGGCGACATTCAGAATGATGCCAAAGCGCATTCCAGGCGACGCTGGAATTAAGGTATGCTGTGACACTCACCCTCATCATATACAGCTCTTGTAACTCGCCAAACTCACCTAGCGTTACAAAAAAGAAAAAAAAAAGTGAATAAATTATGTTATTAATGTATAAACCTTCCTACATTTAAATCTTTTCCATAACGTTCTAGCATCTAAGAACTTAAACACCAGCATATCGCCCTCCCATTGCCTTTAGCTCCTGAATTTAAAGGAAAGTACTTATTCACTTCTTACATTTTTCTTTTGTTTTATTTATGAAAATACTCATTACCAGATACCATTCTCTTTGTACCAGCTCAAGCATCAACCAGGTTCTTGTCCCTCCGATTAGATTCTCTTGGGCAACAAATTAACTGGTACAAAACTTTTATTATAAAAAAAAATTATGATTACTGTTTTCTTTCCTCTTCCCCCTCCCCTTTTTTGTTTTCTACTTCACCAATATGTCTAACATGTATTTTATACCTTCCCATATCTCCTCGGGGTTCTACCTTTTAATCCCTTGCTTTCTACCATTAAATCTGCCTTAATTTTAATCATTATTCCTTATCACGAAGTATGTTCACCTTCACTCCCTTTTTATAAAAAAACAAAAAACCCTATGGCATAAAAAAAAAAACCCCAAACCAAAAAAATGCCTCTGGCATACAAAAAAGCAAAAACAAAAAAACCCTTACCTCTTCTAAAAGTCAAATGCTTCCTCTTCACACCTTATCTCCTTGAAAAAGGCCTAAGGTTTCCTTCAGGGACCGAACATTCCTCTCCTAAAGTATTACCGCTTTGTTGAGGCCGAAAGTTCCCCTCCTAAGTACCTTACCTCTTTGTAGATGCCAAAGGTTGCCTACTAAGTACCTTACCTCATCGTAGAGGCTGAAGATTCCCCTCCTAAGTACCTTATCTCTTTGTAGTGGACGAAGTTTCCCATCCAAAGTACCTTAATGTAACGGTTTTATTGACACTCAGACATGGAAGGTTTGGGTAAAATGCAATTTTATTAAAGATAACCGTAACGAATAACCCTCACGGGTCCAGTATATATGCAACAGTATATTACTGACACAGGACAGGTAGCAGTACAAAATACCCACACAGGTCCAGTATAAATATACAATACAATACTATACTGACACAGGTCAGGCACAATTCGTGTGAGTCCAAAAGATACAGATAATGATTACTATTAGGCCAGGAGGACAGGTAGGCCCTAATAGTGCAGTGGCCCTTAATATACTCTCCACACAGAGAGTGACACAATGGCGACCAAGGCAGCAACAGCAAAGAAGGACCTGGACAACGACAGACTAACGGAGCTGCCAGAGGAGGACTGCCACTGAGGCACGGAGTAACGCCAATCAGTGACTGCTAAAGCTGTACCCAATGTGCCAGGCACCAACCCAAGATACAAGGAAACTTCATGCAATCCGGCACCATGCGTAGTGGGTGGGGTGCCCACTCTTGCCTCTCGTGGGACTATGGACTGTGAGTATTATATGAAACCCCTGGCAATCTGTACAACTTTGCTGACACACCAAGAAGAGAACAGTAGAAGTGTAGTTTTTATGTTTTACTCCTGTTTGTTTGGCTGTAATTGTTGTCCTATGTTTGTGTGCTGTGACCTGTCTAATAAATGCAATTTATTATCTTTTTGCTTGGCTAGATAAATCGCTTAACCCTCGGTCTACCAAGCAGTAATCCCTGTAACCCATCACAGTGCCCCTCTTAGTAACTTACCTCTTCATATTGGACGAAGGTTCCCCTCTACATACGTACCTCTCTGAAGAGGCCAAAGGTTCTCTTTTAGTACCTTACCTCTTCATTGAGGCCAAAGGTTCCCCTCTTAGCACGTTACCTCTTAGTAGAGGCTGAAATTGGTTCCCCTTTTAGTACCTTACCTCTAGTAGAGGCCGATAGTTCCCTTCTTAACACCTTACCTCCTCATAAAGGCTGTAGGTCCCCCCCCCTTACCTTGCCTCAAAAGAGGCCAAAGGTTCCCTTCTCAGTACCTTACCTCATAGAAAAACCGAAGGTCCCCTTCTTAGTAACCTTGTTTTAACCCCCCCTCTTTCTTTTTAAGCCTAAGGTCACAGTAATTCATCTCTGCACCAGAGTTATTCCGTTTCATTCTTAAACCTACCTTAGTGCAGAGTCCAACTGGTATCCTCATGGCCTCTAGGCCAAAGTTTCTACCCTCATTGGCATTTACAGATTACTAATTGCTCATCTCACACCATCCTCCACAGCACCTCATCACCTTATTCTAATAATTTTAAATCAAATCATCGAAGGACCACTTAGTACCCCCTCACACCTAAACCCCTTCCTCAAATTTCAGGTTCATTCCTCATATGTTTTTCTTTCCTTTCAGAGCTATGGAAGACCAGGAACTCCAATCTTCTATGGACCATGAACATTTAGTAGATTAAGAGGCATCTCAAAGGCCAAAAAAGCCCATCTGTAAGAGACTGGACAGTGCCAAAACTAGTGGCTGAACTCAACAAACAGCACATTCCTTTTCCAGCCTCAGCATGAAAGGCAGAACTGTTCCAGCTATTGTTCAATCCCCCCAGATCCCCATCCCAGCCCCCATAGCTGACCCCCCCTCTCTATTCTCAGCTTTCCCACATCACTCAGATGCGCACAGATTTAGGCTTGACATTCAGCATCGAGTGACAGAGGCCTCTATTCAGTGACCTCTATCGTCATCACCCATTACCTCCCCTCAGCCAGGTACATCTTACGCTCCTTTCCCTTGTATCAATCCAGCCCATTTAATACCACCTCAAATTTGTAGGGACATAACAGAGGGGGAGGATGTCAGTTTAGTGTCCCTGCTCATCGCGTCTCAAGATTTGATGGAACAGAGGACTGTCAACTGTGGAGATGTTTCCGTTACCCTGAGAACCAAGGAGTGGTCAGAACCCTAATGCAGAGTCCAGAAGTTGAACCACAGGCTGAGGGTCGAAAGTCTGTTGGTCACACAGAACAGGTGCAGGTAGTCGTACAACAAGACAGGAGTTTCTACACAGATAGTCGAACAGACAGAGCTATGCAGTTATTCGATATCTTAGAGTCGGAAGAGTGTAGCCGTGTGGGTAGTGGTAGGGCAATCCAACGGTTGATGCACAAAATGTTGAATACTGGAGAAGGTCGTAGACCCAGAGCCGGAGTCGGTACACAGTAGGTCGGATGATAGAAGAGAAGCAAAGGGTTGGTGAGCAGAGCTGGAGTCTGTACACAGTGGATTGGATCACAGTAGAGCAGTGGAAGATCGTTGAGCAGAGCTGGAGTCGGAACATCTGAAGACAGATATCAGGAACAATGATAAGCAGACCAGGTCACAACAGGAAACAGATAAAATCTGGATCACAGGTACAAGACGCTGAGTAATGACCATCCAAGTATGAGGATACCAGGGTTTAAGTAGGCTGCAACAAGGTGTGGACACTTAGCAATTAGTGCTAAATCCTCCTGCGAACAGGAGGAGCTGTATGGGTTGTGACAGTATCCCCCTCAAGGACCGACCCCAGGGTGGTTGGCACCAGGGTGAGTCTGGAATTCCCTATGGTACTGTTGGACAAGGAGGGGAGCATGGACGTTGGTAGACGAAAACCAGGATATCTTCTCTGAACAGTATCCTTTCCAATGCACCAAAAGCTTTTGTGTATCTTCGGTAACCCTCTGAGGAAGCGTGAATCCACAATGACCAAGACCCCCCTGTTTCTTTTTAATCCTAAGGTCACAGTCACTCACCTCTGCACCAGGGATATTCCATTTCATTCTTAAACCTACCTTAGCGCAAAACGCAGAGTCTAGCTGCTGCCCTCTAGGCCAAAGTTTCTACTCTCATTTACAGATTACTAATGTCTCATCTCACCAGTTGTCCACAGCACCTCCTCACCTTATCCTAATAATTTTAAATCAAATCATCAAAGGACCACTTAGTCCCCCCCACCTAAAAAAGCCCCCTCAAATTTCAAGTTCAGTCCTTGGATGTGTTTCTTTCCTCTCAGAGCTATGGAAGACCAGGAATTCCAATCTTCTATGGACCATGAACATTCAGTAGCCAAAGAGCCATCTCCAAGACCAAAAAGCCCATCTCTAAGAGGCTAAACAGTGCCAAAATTAATGGCTGAACTCAACAAACAGAACATTCCTTTCCCAACCTCAGCACGAAACGCAGAGCTGTTCCAGCTATTGTTCAATCCCCCCAGAGCCCCAGCCCAGACCCCCACAGCTGAACCCCCTCTCTATTCTCAGCTTTCCCACATCACTCAGATGCTCACAGATTTAGGCTCGGCAGTAGCCGACATTCAGCATTGAGTGACAGCACTAGAAAATGCCTCCATTCACGAGCCTCTATCTTCATCACCCATCACCTTTCCTCAGCCAGGTACATCTTATGCTACTTCCCCTTGTATCAATCCAGCCCATTTAATACCAATTCACATTTGTAGGGACATAATCGAGGGGAAGGATGTCAATTTAGTGTCCATGCTCGTTGCGCCTCAAGATTTGGTGGAACAGAAGACTGTCAACTGTGGAGATGTTTCCATCACCTCGAAAGCCAAGGACCCCTGTCTAGCCAAGAAATTGTACTTAGCTGAATTTGTTCTTGCATTTAGTATATACTAGACATGTGCAAATTAATTCGGAGACATTCGGATTTCGTCGAAAATGGGGTAATTCGGAGACATTCGGCCAATCCGAAACTCAAGGGTCATTCGGAAAAAATGATCCGACTCCGAACAGCCCAGGTCCGAAATTCGTCAAAACTTTCGGAAGTTTCGGCAATCGACACATTTCCAAAAGTTTTGACTACTTTTGACCAGGACTTTTTTGTACTTCCTGTGCGCGCTCAATTACTTTCCCTCCATAATTTTCCCTCCATGTCTCTACTCCAATTCCATTCTCCGTTTCATGCACTACTTCCCTCTTTTGTCTGTATTCTTCGTTTCATGATGGGGATTGGACTAATGACACAGTCACACAGACAGACAGCCTGCATTTCCTCATTGCGTTGTTGTAGCTCAGAGAGAGAAGAGATTAGAGAGTGTACAGTTGTTGTGTAGGCAGGCAGGTAGCATTAGGCTAGGCTTAGGTAGGCAGCCAGCATTAGTTCCAGTTATTGCCACTGCAAGAGCAAGTAATATTTGTTCCTGTGCAAAATATAAAAAAATATTAGGTATTTGTTCGAATACAGGGCCGGCCCTTACACGGGTCCCAGTGGGTCCATGGACCCAGGCGGCACTTTGACAGGGGCGGCAATTTGCCGTCCCATAGCATGTTTATTTTGTGCTCTTCCGCCAGTTCTGTGTTGCAGGGTGTCCCATCAGTGTGGCTGTCAGCAGCCGTGCAGCCCTATGCTCACTCAGTGGCGATGCCTGCTGGCTGCTTCAGTGACGTGAATTATGTGATAGTGAAACATTATGCCTATTTTGTATTGTTTATCGCCTACCTAAAGTCAAGACTTGAGTAAATAGGTCTACTGTCCCAGATTTGCTAGAGAGGTTTTACAAATACAGGAGGGTGCCCCCTGTACGAAATGAGTCTAAACATTTGGGATCCCTATTATGAGTGCACAACAGTGCATGATGTGTCCTGAACAGGATTGCTGTGAGGTGTCTCCACCCAGAAGGTGCTGGCCGGGCTGAGCTTCAACATTGTGACGAGTGACCAACTAAGAGCACTGTGCCAGACTTAATCTGCAGCCATAGCATCACCCCCTCCTACTTTCCGGGTCCCGCTGACTGGCAATAACAGGTGAGTCACTAAGAGATCTGAAGCCTTTCTGGAAGTCCTTTCACTTGGAAAGGGGCTAGGTATTACTTGGGGGAGTTGCCTCGTGTGTAAATAATTTCTAGGTGGGAGATGAATGTGCATCACTTATGTGTTTCCTAACAGTAGTTAGAATACAACTCCCATCATCCCCTGATGATGATGTTGGGAAATGCCCAGCAATTACCGTAGAGCCCTGTATTGCACACTCACGGAAAACGGTGATATTGCTATACTAAGACAATGCTGTGGACCCCTCTTCAGAATAGATGTCAAGCATTTTTTTTTTTTCTCTCCTGTGTTGCAGTTTGTTCACAACAGAATGTCTCAATTTTTCTTTTTAACACATTACATCTATCACATTACAATCATTGATGTTTATTCTTGATGTAGTATGAAACACTACAATGTATATACACATAGAGTTATCTGATATGAGGGGAAATCAGGATAGGAAAACGAGAGAGAGGAATTTGGGTACTAAAGAGGGACAGTAGGGTAGGAGGCTGGTACCAGAAAATGAAACCTTAATCTTTACCTATGTACTAACATAGAATGTGACATGTAGTTTGTTCATGTTCGAGTCGACCACTTATGTTGAGTAGGATGTGACAGGCATGGGTTTTCGATGTTCGAGCATATGCTATATTGAAGGACAGGCATGGGGTTTCGATGTTCGAACATATGCTTTATTGAAGGACAGGCATGGGGTTTCAATGTTCAAACATGCTAAATTGAATGACAGGCATGGGTTCTCGATGTTCGACGTTTGCATTGTGACTGGCATCCCATGCTGGAGTAGAGGTGACATGCACAGACTGGCAATGTACGACAATGTCCGTTTTTGGGATGGATCTTTTTCTAAATGCACACCCTGTCTGCAAAGAATGATAGCAGCGTGCACGGAGGCGAACTGCTATAATTTAACCCATGTTAAATTCAGCCGAATAATTCGGAATGGATCAGAATTTCGTCCGAATCAAATAGGCCCGGTCCGAAATTAGGATCATCCGAATTAGAAAAAAAAAATTAGTCCAAATTCAAATTTTACCGAAAATTTTGCCCGTGCACAAGTCTAGTATATACCATGAAATCTTCTGTTCCACCTTTCCTATGAGACGTCAGGAGCTCGATAGCTACCTCTTTACTGTTGTAGGTCTATGGAGCCTGTACTTTTTATGATTGTCACTGTTCATTCGCAGCCAAAGCTGCTGCTGCCGAGGTCCAGTTCAATTTTCTGACAAACTGGTGTCAGCTTGACAATTAGCTTATCTGTAACCTTTTCACTGGGTTAAATGCTCCAGTCTGTCAAGCATGCAAATTACCATATCATTCTCCCTTTCTGGGTCCATCAGCACCTACCCCTCAGTCTACAAGTGTTCCGCAGCCAGTAGCCTTCTCATCTTACGCAGCTCCTTCCACTAGTGCAGTGTCATCTCCCCCTAGAGACAAGCTAGGTAAGCACATTTTCTCCCTTGGCAACTCACCAATATGTAATAACTTTAACAGGCTGTTTTTTAGTGGTAACGGATTACTGCACATTTGCTCTATTTGCTGAAAGGCCCACTCCAAAGTGATCTGTCCACGTAACGCACCCAGCAATAAAAGATACAGTGACATCTATCTATCGGTTTTATGTTTATTACTCAGCTCTCATCCTGACCAACAAATAACACAGTTTATTATTTCAGGTTTTGAAACAGGTTTCCACACAGGATTTATCACATGCCCAGCTATCACGGTCCCCGTGTTTCCCTGTCAATTTTGGCTGAATTACCTGTGCATTGGAGGAAGCTGATTGGCCCGCCCAGGATGTTCCTTTATATGCTGGAGTTTGGGCACTTGTCAGTTGCCCTTTCGTGGTGTTCCTGTTCCTGCGCCTCGTTGCTGAGTTCCAGTGTCTCCTGTGTACCGACCCAGCTTGTCTGACTCCTCTCCTGACCCTGCTCCGTGTTTGACCTGGTTCTGGCTGACGACCCTACTCCGTGATTGACCCGGTTCTGGCTGACGATCCTGCTCTGTGTTTGACCCGGTTCTGGCTGACGACCCTGGTCCGTGATTGACCCGGTTCTGACTGATGACCCTGCTCCGTGATTGACCCTGTTCTTCGGCTGTTGCTCCTGCTGCAGTATTGATCCGGTTCCAGTTGTCGCTCCAGTCCTGTCTGCTGTTCCGGTGTTCCAGTATTGCTCCGATCGCTCCGGCGACATTCTGAACTGTTTAAGTGACTCGCTGTTCCTCTCACTATCGTCTAGCTGTAGCCTGAGGTTGCTTTGCCATCCGCTGTTTGCTAAGCTGTTCTCTCCTGTACAGAACCACTTAAACCGTGCAGTGCCTGTAGTCTCCGGTCTCGTGCCTCCTTTATCGCTTGCCAAGCATACAGTTACCCGTTTGAGCCTCTACTCTGAGTACCTCTATTACAGCCATATTATCTCCTGCACAGCACTGTCTGTCCGGTGTTCGGTGTGCACCGTGACCGTGCCGGCTGGCGCTGGTAGTCTGTTCTCTCTTGCTGTGAGAATTGAGTGCGGCACCGGAAGGGTGTCCTGGCTCCGGCCTACATATGCTCAGAGGGTACGCTATCCACTGCACTTCCCAGTGCTTCGGCTCATTGTAGCTTGTGCAGTAACCGTTAGTATTGGCACCCAAGGGGTGTCAGGGCACAATCCATTTGGCACACGCAGGGTTACTACTATTTTCAGTTAAGGGCGATTCTGGTTCTGGTTACTTCAGCTCTGGCAGTAGCATTCCTCTTAAGCCCACGGAGGTGGTATTGGCTCAGCTCTGGGCACTTGTGTGCATTCCTATTCCAACTTGAGAGTGAATTCAGTGCAGACACTTTACTCCTTTTCCGCTATTCAGAGACTGTGTTCCAGAGACTGCTATATATCCTGGGCGTTGGCCAATCCAAGACTGAGTCTCTCCTATTGCACCTGTTAACCCTTTGGGGTACATATTCCTACCACTTTATCGCATTCACTTTGTCTGTAATTGCCACTACTGTTATTCCTGTGCTGGCCCCTAGGGGCATTGTTTTACATTCCTGATTCAATAAAACTGTGTTTTTACTTCATACCCTGGTCTGAGTGTCAGAAAACCATTACAGTAGCTTCCTCTCTCTCATGCCCTAATTTGACATCCGCAATAACCGAATCCAAACAGTCTCCCGTGCCCTCTCAGAAGAATACAATAAAGGTTACCTCTTAGGCCCCTTTCCACCCCCCTAGTTCCTATCTGGCGACTCAATCCCCTAAGCATAGCCACTCGAAAAGTCTCTTATTATAGACCTCTCTGCCCCTCATTCCACAGTAATTCCAAGCATTAACTTACTCTTCCCATCTGCAGAATACTACCTTGAATACTCTAGTATAGATAACTCCATTGCTCTCATTTTCCAGGCCAATCAAGGTTGCTGGTTATCTAAATCAAATATTTCAGATGCATTTAAACTCACTCCAGGTCATCCCTCTCTGTGGCATCTCCAGGGAGTCGAATGGCAGGACCAATTCTATTTCACAACCAGACTAACCTTTGGCTCCAAAAGCAGCCCTAAAATCTTTGATCTGTTTGCAGACATCCATTGCTGGCTACTCCTCAACCACAGTCACTGCCCCTCAGTTATTCACTATTTAGACATTTTTTTACTAATAGAACCCGCTTATTCCCCTCCCACTAGCGTCATTAAATTTCTCTCCATTTACTTTCCTTAGACAAAACATCCAGTCCCTCCAACTCCATAGAATCCTTAGGAATTATCGACTCAAAGCATCTAGAAACTAGGCTGCCCCTAGACACATTTGTATGTATTTGATAACTTGTCCTTTACCACTCCAAACAAACAACCCTCTACAAATTAGAGCTCCAGTCTCTAACAGGCTGTCATGGTTTGGCTGATTTGGTATAACACTCTCCTGTTGACTACTGCTGCCTTTCCTTCCCTGTGTCAGGCTGAGTCAACTGAGGATTAATGAAATGCCTTGACCTCTCTGTTTCCATGGTTACTCACCTGACTGTTATCAGCCAACCCCTTCCAGACTACTTAAAGCAGCTAGGCTCACTTCCTCCTTGCCCTCGTGTTTGCTTCTGGCTGCAAGTGCTTTCCTCTGATGTCCCTTCTGGCTCCTAACTCCTGGCTTGTTCCCGACAACGCTGATCTCTGTATTCCTGACTCTGGCTTGTCTGAGTACCTGTATTCAACAGGAATAGAAGAGGGTTTATTATCTGTTCAGTTGGGAACTTTTATGAGCGTAAAAAATCCAATCACTCCTGTACTGTATTATTTACCAAAAGTACACAAAATGCTCCACAATCCCCCAGGCCGGCCAATTGTGTCTGCAAGAGGGTCTTTATTCTATCCAGTGACTCAGTATGTGGACTTTGTGTTACAGCCACATGTTCAACAGATATTGACCTTTGTGTGGGACACAACAGATTTTTTGAATAAGTTGAATCGAGTGAATTTGAATGATGTCAATTATATGTTGGTGACCATGGACATAACAAGTCTTTATACGTGTATATGCCATGAAGGTGGGAAAAATGCTGTCTGGAAATTGTTGCAAGAGAGTCTATTACACAGCTGAAGAAACTGAGTTTGTAATAGGACTGGTGGATCTCATATTATCGAGAAATAATTTTAAATTCGAAAAGGATATTTTTATTCAATTAACGGGAATGGCTATGGCTTCGAACATGGCACTGGCTTACGCTAATTCCTACATGCAGTATTATGAGCAGGCATATATCATCCAGTCACCCAATTGGCAATGTATAAAGATGTATGTGAGAATCATCGATGATTTGTTTTTTCTATGGACGGGGGAGAGGAAAAGCTGATTGCCTTTTATAATGGTTTAAATCAGATAGAGTCCCCCATCAACTACAGTCACACTGAGAAAACTTATTTAGATGTACTGGTATATAGAAAAGAACAACAATGTGTGCACAACATTATATAGTAAGAAAACAGACAGGAACACACTGTTGCACGCACGCAGTCAGCGCCTGACAGCACTGAAGAGAGGTTTACCATCATCACAATTGATGCAGGTTAAAAGGATAGTTTCATAGCCCGGAGAGATGGGAGAGAAATTAAAAGAGATGGGTAAAAAATGTATTGTGAGAGGGTATTGAGAGAAGGATATACTTAAGAACATTAAAACAGTAAATTACATGGACAGGGAGTCTCTATTGTGAGGCAGTGAAAAACAAGGAGAAAACATGGATAAGATCGTGGTAACTACTACTTACATGGATTTATCCAAGAGGTTCAAGGCTACTACCACAAGTAATTGGAAATTACTTTCGAGTGACCCTGAGATAGTACACATGTTTGTTAAACCACCACTCTTTGCCTACAAAAGAGGTAGAAGTATACTGGATGATTTGGTTAAATCAGACCCGTAGACATAATACACTACAGTTAATGTGAAGGAGACAATAGTCAGAGGGGGTGCAAAAGTGTCATCAAGGATGTGTAACATCTATTACTACACAGAATAATTAAAGGGATCTGAACATATTGCAGGTCTCAAATTAAAGGGATAGTAATGTTTCATAATAAAAGCAGCTCTAATTAATCATCATAGTATTTGGACTTTGGAGATTGTTATTTCAATTCTGTCAGAGTTGTAGATCAAGAGTAATTCAATGACAAAGTGTCCCCCTCCCGCCCCTTTTACTGATGTAACACTGATCAGCCACAGCAGAAGGGAGGTGCCCAGGTAGATTGCAGAGAGGGACAATCATCAATTAAGGGAAAAACCTGAGAAACTTGTCAAGGGGGGAAGGGCTTTCATTGTTCTCATAGGAAAAAGACTGTCCCCTGCTGTTATCTGTCTGGTCTATGGACTGCATTCAACATCGGAGAAGAGATGGCTTACACTAGGTAAAAGGGACGGGAGGAGAAACTTTGCTTGTGAATATCTCTTAAACCATAAAGGTTTGAGAGATAAGACTTATATCGTTCTTCATGTTTTTTTAATGCCTACAAAATAAAATAAAGTTAAAACGAAGTATTACTATCCCTTTAAAGTGTCCTATACCTAGAAAATAGAGAAGATAGAAAAGTAAGGGATAGACATGCTATCCTCAGGGAGAGACCAGTTCAATACTGTGACCTAATGAGACAACTAAGTGTCTTCAAATAAATACACATAACACTATGTAGAATATTTTATTTTTATTAAATATATGTAAAATTAAAATTTATGAATCCTAAATCTATTAATGAATGAGGAGTCTAAAAAATTCCCAGGTGAATTAACAAAGAGATATTCTCAAGTTGCATCTAAACAGTGTTAAAAGAAAAAACTTCTCTCTTATTTACCGAGAGTGAACCTAATAGCAATCTATATGTTTTACTTGTTATCTCAATTAGGATCATAAAAGTCCTGTTTCAATTAATATTAACTTGTAGATGATCCTTCCTGTCTGGATCGTCTCCCACCCTATTAGTTTGAATTCGGTAATTTCCTCATTCAGTCCGGGTGAGAGACTGGTCATTACAACCAAATATAGCACTAAATGGGTTAAATGCTCATTTGTCTATAGAGCTATTAGATTTTACTATCCTGTCAAAAAGATACTACTAAAGTTTTATTGGTCACAGATTAAAGTTGTGCTTATTAACCTCTAGATATAGCAAATATATCCACACCCAGAGCGCGCTGTTCTTCTTTACTTGATATATGTTATGTTTATTACAGAAAGATATAAACACAGATACAACTCATGAAATTAACAATCGTATCTTACTCTGTTAGTTTAAATTAGATAGCCCCTCCACTTTCAATCCGAGAGAGAGACTATTAATACTGGCAACTGATGACTCTTACAATGCCGTATAGTCGAAAAAATTGTATATATGTACACGGGCCAAAATTCTGTGCATTCAGGCAGTCTCTACTGCAAAATGCTGCATCTGACAAACATACATCTGGCCTTTTATATTACAGGATATATATATATATATATATATATATATATATATATATATATATACACACACATATATATATATATGTATATATATATATATATATATATACATATATATATATATATATATATATATATATACATAGTGTTGTTGGTAGAGCACTCACTGCGAATATATAGGAAACTTGCCTGGGTGCCAGTCTCAGTCTCTTAAGATGTAGATAAGATATAGAAGTAGATATCCAGTGGTAAAAACCGCACTCACAGGTCTTTTCTGATGGATACTACATGCTGATTTATTTAAATTGACATTTCGGCCCAAACAGGGCCACTGTATATATATATATATATATATATATATATATATATATATATATATATATATATATATATATATAGATCCATTGATTGGATGTAGGTTTCTACAGAAAGCTAAGGTTGTCACTGTCAATAAACCTTTTCTAACATTGTCGAAAGTCATGTGTGTGATCCAGTCTTTGAACTGTACATATATTGCTGTGGATACACACAGGTATCAAACCCTTATTTTGTGAGTGACTACATCACATGTAAACTATCTATCTATCTATTGCTTTAATATTAAAATGCTGTGAATTTTAGAGCACTCGTCAAAATAACATGTTAAAATGTCACGGGAGTCAAAACGGTGCACTAAAATTGTTACCATTTAAAATGTCTCCTTATCTTAACCTAGCCTAACCTAACTAAAAATACTCCCCATATCCTAAGATCTACCCCAAATTACCCGATCCTAACACATAATTAATTGGATACCCCTAACCTAACATATTCCACAAGTACCCTAAGTACTGTAATAGGTAGTGAATCAGATACCCTAATCTAACAGATAGGAACTTGTAAGTTTTTCTAACAGATGCTATAACTACCCTAATCTAACAGATAGTGCCCTAAGCATATAGTGAACCCCATATCTATCTATCTATCTATCTATCTATCTATCTATCTATCTATCTATCTAGCTAGCTAGCTAGCTAGCTAGCTAGCTAGCTGTCTACCTTTCTATCTAGTTAAGTAGCTACCTATATAGCCTATAGATTGAAAAGACTGCCAGCAAGTGTCACGTCAGCCTCTATGGACATGATCATCCAGGAACGACTGAAGATGTTATCTCTTGAACAAAAGAAAACAATTAATTAGGGCAATTAGGATTTTCTGGCTAGAGTACGGTAAGTTGGGGGTTAATAAGAGGTATTACTTCACCTTAAAGTCTCAATCAGATGTAATACAAACATACTTGCTCAGATAAGCACTGTTGGTTTACACTCATTTTTCCACATACTTGATTTATAGAGTTTGTGGCAAAAATTGTGAGTTAAAAGATGTCCCTTGTTTTTCCACCAGCTGTTACCAAAAACCTTTATTTTCTGTCTCGTGATTTAATTAGTCTGCTAAGCAAGGTTCTTCTGCTATGCAAGGTTTTTAAATCTCTTATTTTATTTGCATATTATTAAGAAGCCCTCTGAGCCATGGCATTCAGCACACACACACACACAATTACATTTGAAAAAATGAATGGAATAACATTAGTTAAATTTATTCCATATACAAAACCCACTATGCAAATGTAAGTGTAGAAGGTAATTAAGCAGGCGTTCTTAACCCCTCTTATGTAACACGAAGCAAAAGAAAAAAAATAATAGAAACATTGCATTGAGCTTACATGTAACAGTAACAGTTCTCCAAAAAATTAGACTGTAGATTATTATAATAAAAATATTTACACACACATTAAAGAGGTAAAAATTTATTTTTCGAAACATAACTAAAAATGCTACGTTAAGGCTTATTGAAAAACAGACATTTTCTAATATAGTTACTAAATATATATATATATATATATTTATAATGTAACCAGGTATAAAATCTCCAAATTGTAGAAATGTATGAGAAGACATCACGTGATGGCATCTTCATGTTGTAGATTAAGTGTGTCTGCCCCGTGGTGGCTATATTCAGTACCGCCATGCGCTTGTTTACATTTTGCCGTGGAGATATAAACATTACAATGCCATCATAAAACAGATTTGAATTTCTTAGTCAGAAGAGACACTCATCTTGTCTTTACAATTATATTTATACAGATGAAAAACATACTAATTATGAGCTAGATTCTATTTCATCATAAAACATTTGCCAACCAACTATTTTTTGCATTGGAAGATATTTTCTGATGTTCAGTTCTGCAATCACATTCTGGCCGAGGGCCAGATGCTGATTGCCAAGCTGGCTTTAAAAAAAAAAAAAATAACAAAACATAACATTATTTTATATCATTTCTTGAAAAGAACCTCAACATGATGGTCAAGAAGCCCAAGGGAATTGGCTAGACATCTGCCTCTTCCCTAGGGCTTGACTAAGTTGGGGGAAACTGGGTGGAAACAACCTGGCTGGTGTTCTGTCTGACTACCACCATGACCCTCTACACCCTATGCACATACCTACCAACCATGCTTAATCCCTTAGTTGCCAGATCTCAGCTACCTCTTTGCGACAGCAATGGATGTGTTAACTGTCATGTTATAAAATAAAATAAATCTCCACAACCACAATCCCCTCCACCATTCCACCCAAATGTGTTATTAACCACTCCAGTGCCTTTATGGCTAGAACTAACCACACTGGCAACAGAGGTGTTAATCAGTTAAATAAAATAAAATATACTGTACTGTGCAAAAGTTTTAGGCAGGTGTGAAAAATCATCAACTTATTATGTAGGTTGAAACACAATCATTATATGAAACAGAAACTGCTGTGTAGGAGGAATAAAAATGGGTAAGGAACAGCCAAACTTGGCTAATAAGGTGAGGTTGCTGAAGACAATATAATGTCAAAAGTTATGCGCCATGGCAAGACTGAACACAGCAACAAGACACAAGGTAGTTATACTGCATCAGCAAGGTCTCTCCCAGACAGAAATTTCAAGGCAGACAGTGGTTTTCAGATGTGCTGTCCAAGCTCTTTTGAAGAAGTATATATATAAGTATATATATATATATATATATATATATATATATATATATACAGGGTTTAAAAGTTGAAGTCCTTTGCTACTAGCCAGACCTGAAAAGTTACTCGCCACTGCAAGCCATAACATACCAACCAGGGCTGAATTTCTACTCGCCAGGGCTAAATTTTCACTCGCCATTGGCTAGTGGCGAGTGGAAATTTTGAGTCCTGATATATATATATATATATATATATATATAGTTTTCCACTTATAACTACATAGGGCGAGATTTATAAAACTGGAGTAATAAAGAAAGTGTCTATAAAACTGACAAAGTGACATAAGGATAAGTATAAACATTTAAGGACATTTTCTCTAAGTGCTAACTCCTGTCAGTTGACTTTTCTTGAAAAGTAGAGTAGAAATGGTCTTTTCCAAATTAGAATTGTGGTGCAATGTACTAATAATGAAATTGCTAATTACACCAAAAATAAAGGAAGTTTTACTGGTCAAATTTTAACACCAAATATAACGTGGAAGTATATAATGATAGGTTTATATGCAAAAAAATATTCTCAGTTGCAAATGTTCTCAGAATATTCTCAGACAGATATATTTATAAACTTGATGTTATTTCTTTATAAATATGACCCGATGTTAGAGACAGTTCTTATACAGTATGTGTTTTTTTTAGTCTCCTCCATAGTTACCAGTAGGAATCATACCTAAATGGATGGACAGCAAAAATGCTGAAAATGTGTCTGACCAGCAGGGTAAAAAAAATTCCCCAAGCCTCTACCACTGAAAGGGTTGACTCTTTTCACACACTCTTATTGGCAGTGAGATGAGGTTACACAAATGTAACATCCCCTTCCAGCCAATCAGAGGAGTTGTTGATTGGCTGTCCTGGGCATCATCCCTGGAAGGTCCGGAAAGGTGTTCTTTCTTATTTGTTTTGGAAGTGGTGGCATAATTTTCAGAGGTTTTTTTTATTTCCTTTATTTTGCTATTTTAATAGAGATGTGAAGACCAGGGAGTTGAGCACACAGCTGAACCCAGATGTCCATCTGAGTACATATCTTTGTAAATACCGTTGCACACACTTACTTAATGGGTGGACATGATCCCAAGGACGCTTTCTTTGTTTTTTGTTTTATTTTGTTTTTTAACTAATATTGGGGCTCCTATGTGTTTACCATGCTTTCCTGAAATTTGTTGCAGCGCCCCTCATTTTATATCACATCTATTAGCAGACATAAACAGAAGTATTAGTATATGTGCCTGTGTATTTAATGAATAATTTCCTTTACAGTCCACACTTTATTGTAATAGGTTTCCTTTTCAATTAGGTGTACACAAACCAAGAAGAGAGTAATCAGTTTATTTAGTGTATTTGTAAAGGGTACACAGATGCATTTCTTCATTGTTAGTTTACAGTTAGGGACTAATTTCCTAAAATAAAATACTTTAATCAATAGCATGAAATTGGCAACAGTTCTGAATTATGCCGAAACTGTAAGCAGCGAGAAAAGGATTTATTTAAATAAATTAAAAGCTTTGAAATTTTTGTTTTCATATTTTTCCTGAGGCAAACACCTATTATTATAAAACTCTACAGCTGTGCAAACAATACACTCAATGATTTTTTAATGTTCTATAATGTTGAAAATGTCATGGATTAAAGTTGGTGAATGTGTAAACTAAAGGCAACGCTTCAAAAAATGAAAAGCTATGTTTTAAAACTGAAGGAAAATACCTAACCCTTTAAGAGCCAGGGATATTTATTTATTTATGTTTCTTCATTTTGTTTCTTAAACAAGATATCACTGATTTATTGTTTAATGTACACAGGCAACTATACATAGGGGGTTATTCACAAAGGAGTGGTAAAGTGGAGATGACTTCTCCAGTAATATCACTTCTCAGGTTCCTGTGTTATTCTATGGAGCCTATGCACTAACATCTCCAAAACTTAAAGGGATAGTAATACTTGAAAATAAGTTTATTTTATATTGTAGCCCTTAAAAAAACATGAAAAATGATATACGTCTTATCTCCCAAACCTTTATGGTTTGGGAGATATTCCGAAGTAAAGTTTCCCCTGGAGTGACGTCATTGCTCCACCCTTCAGATTTGGAATCCGGTCCCGAGACCCGGTTGTGCCTCTCCAGAAGTGCTGAGATCACCATCTTTAAAAAGAATTTCTTAATTGGAACGGTCTACAAAGTGTGCTTTCAAGCCAGGCACACTTTGTAGATAGTTCCAGTTAAGTAGTTCTTTTCAAAGATCGTGATCTCGGCACTGCTAAAGAGCTGCCGGTTGCTCTGTGGACCGAATTCCAAATCTGTCCACTAGATGGCAGACTTGGCTGAAACAGCCAGGAAAAGAGAATTTTACTACATTTTACAAGTGAATATCTTCCAAACCATAAAGGTCTGGGAGATAAGACTTATAGCATTTTTCATGTTTTTTTAAGGGCTACAATATAAAATAAACTTATTTTCAAGTATTACTATCCCTTTAAGAAATGGTAGTGAATTGGCTCCATAGAATAACATAGGAATTAGAGAGGTAATATCACTGGAAAAGTCATCTCCACTTTATCACCTCATTATTATGCATTAGTGAATAACCACCATAGTTTTTTCTCTTCATTTACAATGACTTTAAATTCATGAGATTACTTTTTATTTTTACTCTAATTAGTTATAGGTTATTAGAGATCATTATAATATACAATATCCTTAATGTGTGAATTAGAAGCGGGAATTAGGAGGTTAAGTATCCCCGTATATACTAAAATATATACATAAATCTTTTATTCATTGATTATTTTATTTCATAGCAGGTTCTAATCTTTACCCCCTTTTTCTCTCTCTTTTTATGTCTTTTTATGGATTTTTAAATATTTATGTAGTGTCCTCGTTTAAAAGCTTTTTAGATATATGAATTTTATAGTGAAAGATTTTAAGCGTATTTTATGGAAAAGTTTATATATTCACTTAACAGTATTACATGTTTTATTGATTAGTAGGGCTTGTATGGTTCCAGTAGTATTGTATTTGAGCAATTAGACTGGAGATACTGAGAAGCTAAATAAGCATACATATGGGTATAAACAATATATCATAGTTTATTGTATAGCTTGTTTTTAGCATATGGGCACAGTACATATATTACTGGCCACTGAGTGTTTAAACCTTCCTCATAATATGATGAAACATTTAAATATTTAATATTGTAAATGTATGTAAGACTCTAGGCTAAGTAAGGGAGGAAAGCAAGCATCACAGTAACCGTTAGGAAGCAGACAAGTATGATCATTATTGAATAGCTCCCTACCATAGGCATTTGCTTAGTAACTCCCAGTCATCCCTCACCCCCCCCATGAGGAACCACATACTGTCAGAATTGCACAAAAATGCTACAGAACAGGGCAAACAGCGGATTTCATAAGCCCCAAAGATAACAACTGGTGGCCTAAATGGTCTGTAACTACGGAAACAGGTAGTGACTCCCCTAAATTGTGAAAAATAGACAAAATTGGGATCGCACAAGCTGAAATAAAGATAAATCACATATATAGACTTAAATAGACCAGGTGCTCTCTGGGTCAATAAGTAATGAAACACACTAGCTAATGGAGGGCTCAAAATGAGAGCCAGATGAGCCCCCCAGAAAAAGAACCCAAGTAAGGTGAAGCATGCTGAATTTACCAAAAATAAGTAAAATATATTTTATTGATACAAAAATTAGTAATAAACATAGGCACACTTAAAATTAAAAGCATATCTGGAGAGTCCAAAAATAATCTAGGAATGCTGCTAAATGTTGGAATGCTACTGAATAAGATAAGTAGGACAGCAAATGTTCAGCACAAGTATATATAGCGCAAACAATGGAGCAAATAAGCACTAGAGAACAGAGAACAGGAATACTTATCCAAATCACATATGAAGAACAAAGGACCCCAAAAGCAAGAAATAGCAATCGGACTCAGGGGTGACAAAGCCACAGTTGGCGGCGATACGCATTGGGTCCTGATGTTCTGGAGAGTCCGATTGCTATTTCTTGCTTTTGGGGTCCTTTGGTTCACTCAGACAGCGATTGCAAGCAGCATGTTTCCACTGAAGTACCTACAAAGGCATCAGAGGAGGAGGCATGTGAGGGCTAGGGAGCCCCAAGATCCCCCAGACACACCTGCACATCTGCCACCTGTTGAATGGTCGGATGCACTGTCTGGTGAACCACCCAGAAGACCATCTCCTGGTGGAGGATCAGGCCAGTACCTGAACTGCCTGAACCAGGTCTCACCTGGCCACAGGTGCCAGAGGGACCCTTGGAGCAGCACAGGGAGGGCAGATGCCCACCAAGACCCAGGATATAACAGGCAAGCGTCACGCTCTTCGGAATAGCGGAGGCTGATGTGACATGATCAAAGATGACATCGACCCCATAACCAGCACCAATCATTCACTATCCATCATGGAGAAGTGGCTCTGTGCCATACATTTCATGGCAACTGGATCATTCCAGTCCGCTGAGGGATATGTATCTGGGATGTCCAGGCTACATATTACAGTGTGTTGTATCAGGTGCTGACAGTCCTGAAAGGGAAGGCCAGGAGTTGCATCCACTTCCCCTCCAACCTGTCTACAGAAGGCAATCTACACAATAGGAGTCATACTTACAATCATGGGTGTCATTGGCTGCACATATGAGCTTAACAGCTCCTCCGCATGAGAGACATATGTTCATAAACAGAAAGCATTTCCACTTCATCAATGCTGAGATGGTGTGTGATGGCAACATGAGGACACACATGTCTGTGCTTTGTATCCTGGCAGTTCTTATGACTCCAACATCTTCAGGCACTCCTCCGCCTACCGTGACTTTGAGACCTATACAGGAGGGTGGCTATTGGGTAAGTTACCAATTGAACATCACATGACATGCACAGAGGCACTCACACGATAAATGAAATCCATGGCTTATCATGGTCATTAGACACAAAAAGTATGTCCCCATTACATAACATCATCCACATAACCATGTAGTACATGTGTCATGATGTCACCTAGTTTTGACATGGGATGCAGGATATGACTGCATATCGTAGCTCCTCACACCTGTCATAAATCCTCAAACACCAGCACATCACCACTACAGTGAGGCTCATGTGAGGACCAGAAATGCTATAGAACTCACTTTTGGCCTCCTCAAAACAAGATTTTCGTGCCTGGTTATCTCTGGTAGAACTCTACTATGTGCCCCACAAAAATAGTGTGATATCATACTTGCATGTGCCATACTCCACAACATCACAGTGGACAAGCATTTAGTGGATGATCTTGATCCTGAACCCATTGTGGAGGTGCTTGTTCCCCATCCTGAGAATGAGGAGAATGAAAGACAGCGAGGAAGAAAAATCTAAGTGTAGTAGTTAATTTATTAGGTATAAATAGAATAAAGTAAACAATAAAAATGAGATAAAAACATGAAAAAATAAGAAATAAAATGTAAAAAAATAAGTATAAATATAATAGGTACTCTGTTTGAGAGAATCAAGAACAAACATATCAGAAATTCATTGGAAATATATGTTCAAGACAAGGAAAGTTGACTTGGAATCTGCAAATATCAAGTGGAATATATGAGTGACAGTGAAATAAGTATAGGCCTTGAGAATAGTCTGATCCTAAAAGGTATCAATGTACAACACTGAATTAGCAGGCAGTAGTTAGATAGTAAACCAAGGACAAGAATCTCTAAGAATAAAGTCAGGATTTTAGTAAGTAATGGCCTCTTACTTAAATACTAGGCTATCTTTGCAACAATGTTTCTTATATTAGTATTGCTTGTCTCTCAGTCAGATGCATCTGTGAGAAGTGGCCTCTTACTTGATTTTCATGAGGAGTCTTGACATTGTACTCAACAAAATAATGCTCCAAGGTGTTTCTGTATGAATTGGGTAGTCCTTATTCAGCACTGCTGAGTTCTCCTCACCCTCCTCTCTAGGATTCTTCAGGTCGGTGTTCACTGTCCCCACGTGTAGCTTCTCCAATAAGAATGAGGAGACCCTGAGTGATGCTGAAACATGGGACAGGCTTATCTGGGACTTCTTTACTTGTGAGTACAATGCATGAATCAAACATGATACATGTATGACTATGATTATGCATGGGGAATGTGTGGAAACATAATTGCATAATGAAATGCTTCAATCCACAGGATGACTGGGATCCATCTAACCCTCCAGCCTTGAAAATGCCCACTTGAACATCACAACTACATAGCTATCACATAAATGAACAGATGCAGATGCCATGCAATGGATGGTTCCAAGTGATTATGTGAATGCTACTGACATCTGGAATTCCGTAAGTTCATGATGACATTGTCTCATCATGGATATGACCTATCCCCCTGTGAACATTGGTACATGTTTAACTCCTGTCATTTCTTCCTACAGGCATCCATGGCAGTGGCGTAACTAGAAGCCACCGGGCCCTGGTGCCCCATGTCCATCTCCTACCTCCATCACCTGTTCCTGCTCGGTTCTCAGTTATGCAGAGCACTGGGAGATGATGTCATCTCCCAGCACTCTGCATTACTAGAGCGCTGGGAGATCAGCTGAGCTGCTGAGGGCACGGGCTGTGGGCGAGTGGCAATGGTTTCCCATCACTCCAGGGGCCCGGCCACAGATGCAACCCCTGCGACCCCTATAGTTACGCTACTGATCTATGGCATGACCCATCATGGAACAGAGGGATGTTGGACTTTATGAGGGCACATCTATTGCTGCACAATGAAACAAAGAGACATGAAAAATCCCCAGTGGCTGACTGATATATGTGTTGGCCTTGAAACAAAGTTATTGTCTCAGTGGTCATCCACACCATGAAGAGCAAGGTTTTGAGGACCCACACAACATCCACATGTTGAAAAACTTAAGGGACATCGTCTGAAATCAACACATGTCCCCTGTTGGGAATATTGGACAGCCATTATATGCACAACCTTATCTCAGTGTAATTGTGAAGGAACCCATCATGAAGATAGTACAACACTGAAGTTTGAACAGTTCTGTTATGACAAAATGTGGATCTTGCATATGTTCAACCAGCCTGTACTCTGGAATTCCAGAGGGGTACGCAACATAAATATGTGTGATCCCAAGAGTCCCCTAAGACCCCTCTACAATCCACAATCACATTCCTGATGAAGACAGACCTTAAAGGATGCACATTTGTTGCTGAAAGGGATGTGTTTGTGTCTCAGGCACTGTGTATTGTGAGAATGGAGTTTGACTCAGTGTGATCTCTGTGTCACACACCTGATATGATACCACGTTAAGGAGGTGTGATGGAGTGGTAATTGTCCCTGTGTGTTAACAATGGTCCTGTGTGTAAGACTTAGATTGTGAACTGTTTACCATCAGCTGTTTTTAACGACAACTCACTTCATACCCAGACAACACATTCCAGATATTTGCTTTGCTAGGTGTATTGTGAGTTGAAATTTGACAACAGCGGATGAGCTGAGTTTGGTTACCACTGCTCAAACACTTTCCCACCAAGTAAAGTATGCAAGAGTTGTGTTGAAGACATTACTTTGCAATGCACTGGAGAAATCTCTGGAACTGACCTTGTTAGATACCTGAAGGAAACAAAGACATGATTGTTATCAAAAAGGTGCATTTTTATTTTGGGAACACATAACACATATGGCTTTATTTCTTTTTTTGTGTTTGGGAGGCGGTGCAGATGTGGATGCCCTCACTGACTGTCTGGTGATTCTTGGGTGTCTTGGTGTTGTTGAGGCTATCACACTTGAGGGGGAGTTAGTTGCTGTTGACCCCTTGGTTGACTGTGGGCTCAGGAGAGATTTTACCAGTCATGGATATAATTAAAATGTCATAGACATCCAAATTCATAGAGCCACCAGTGTACCCAGAAGAAATCTCCTGGAATACAAACAATCACAGGAAGAGAACAGTGTGCCATTAGTAGTCACCTTCAAACCCCAGTTTGAAGTACTGCGCAAAATCTCAAAAGAGCTCAAAACAACACAACCCAACATACTGATGACAGATTAAACAGAATATTCACAAAACCTTCACTGCTTTCCTGAAACAACTAGGGGGTGAAGAGCTCCCTTTCTTAAGAACAGAAAATACTAATTCTCATTGTCTACAAAAGACACGTGGAACTTGTGCACACATTTGCAGCTCAGATAAGGTGCCCATACCACATTCCCACTGAAACCACAACATCAAGGGAAAATTCTCCTGCAGATCATGTCTTCCTCACCATGGGTGTGAAATGTCCCAAAACAGGACTATATATAGGTGAGACATGGTGAACCCTAAGAAAACAGATGAATTCTCATAGGTCCAGTGTGAACAAATTGCCTGAAGTAGAGACTTAGGAGGAGATTCACTAAGGCATGATAAGAAGGTGATAAAGTGGAGATAACTTCTCCAGTGATATAATTTCTTCAATTCCTATGCTATTCTATGGAGCCATTGCACTTCAACTTTGGAGATCTTAGCAAATAGGCTCTATGGAATAATATAGAAACAGGAGAAATTATATCATTGGAGAAGCCATCTCTGCTTTATCACCTCTTTGTAATGCCTTAGGGCATAACTCCCCTAGTGTCTTGATAGCTTACGTCCTTGAACCACTCAGTTAGCCAATAAAGGTATCATTTTTATTCTATTATTCCATAGTTAAAGACCAAATGCATCATTCCTCCCCAGTGAACATAACAAAGTTATATAGCTAAATATACATTGCAAATTAAAAAATAAAGAAGGCTTTTGTTCTTGCTGACCATCAGCCAGTTGGCTACACTGAAACCACTTCTATGAAAGTAGCTATTGTACGTCTTAATGAGTGGAATCTATCTATATTTTGTTAATCACAGCCTCTACATAAAAATCTGCTATTTGTAAATCATGTATCCAAATATCTATTGTTTATGAGCAATACCCAGATTGTAAGAAATATGTATTCTGCATGGTAGATGAACATGTAAACTTAGCCTGTGTGTCACAAAATATCAGGGGGGTTATGCACTGAGGAGTGATAAAGAGGTGATAACGTAAAGAAGACTTCTCCAGTGATATCAGTTCTCCAGTTATTTTATATGTCTATTAGTGATGAGCGAGCACCCCAATGCTCGGGTGTTCGGGTGCTCTGACCGAGCACCCCCTGAGGCTCGAGTGCTCGGCCGAGCACCCGAGCCCCATTGAAGTCAATGGGAGGACTCGAGCATTACACCAGGCACCCCCTGCTCTGATGAGGGGAGGGTGCCTGGTCCATAGGAAAATGGCAGAAAAGGATGGAAACACCACAGAAATGGTTCAGGGACAGCATAGGGAGGATGTCTGGATGCATCTTGGACTCCAACATCGCTGCTGGGAACGATCTTTCGCCCGTAGTACGCCATTTTTACAGACTGACCATAAAACACACAAAAAGGAAAATAAAAACGACTTTAGGCGAAAAATTGTTACCAAACAATATTTGCTGTATATTTACTTGTATATCATCTGCAAATTCTCCCAAAAATTTCCTTGATTTTCTGAAGTGAGGCCATGATTAAGAGGGAAACGTGCGCAGAGGCAAATTCTCCCAAAAATTTCCTTGATTTTCAGAACTGAGGCCATGATTAAGAGGGAAACGTGCGCAGAGGCAAATTATCCCAAAAATTTCCTTGATTTTCTGAACTGGGGCCATGATTAAGAGGGAAACGTGCGCAGAGGCAAATTATCCCAAAAATTTCCTTGATTTTCTGAACTGGGGCCATGATTAAGAGGGAAACGTGCGCAGAGGCAAATTATCCCAAAAATTTCCTTGATTTTCTGAACTGGGGCCATGATTAAGAGGGAAACGTGCGCAGAGGCAAATTCTCCCAAAAATTTCCTTGATTTTATTGAACTGAGGCCATGATTAAGAGGGAAACGTGCGCTGAGCTGACCATCTAAAACATTATGGGTGAGGGTCTGCTGCAGAGCTGACCATCCTAAACATTATATGCGAAGGCCCGCTAGTGAGCTGACGCTATAAAACATTATATGAGAGGGCCCGCTAGAGAGCTGACCCAATAAAACATTATATGAGAAGGCCCGCTGGTGAGCTCACCTATATAAAAATTGTCAAACAGGGCCCGCTGGTGAGCTGGCCCTATATAAAAATTATATCACAGGGCCCGCTGGTGAGCTGGCCCTATATAAAAATTATAGCACAGGGCATATGGAAGAGGAGGAGGAGGATGAGAAGATTAAGAGTCAACCATATACCCGTTTTTTGGGTGGAAGGGGTGAATGGGAATACAGAGTGGAGAAGTCAGGGGAAATCCAGGCCTTGTTCATTTTTATAAGTGTCAACCTATCAGCATTGTCGGTGGAAAGGCGGATACGCTTATCTGTTATGATGCCACCAGCAGCACTAAATACCCGCTCAGACAGAACGCTGGCGGCAGGGCAGGCCAGCACCTCCAAGGCGTAGAGTGCCAGTTCATACCACGTGTCCAGCTTGGACACCCAGTAGTTGTAAGGCACAGAGGGATCATTGAGGACGCTGACACGGTCTGCTACGTACTCCTTCACCATCTTCCAAAACTTTTCCCTCCTTGTGACACTAGGCTGCGCATCAGGGTGAGGGTGCTGGCAGGGTGTCATGAAGGTGTCCCACGCCTTGGAGAGTGTTGCCCTGCCTTTGTCGGAACTGCTGTGTGCTCCCCTTTTCTCCCCTTCTCGGTTGGCCAAGGTAGCACGTACTCTGCTGCCAGCGTTGTCAGATGGAAAATTTTGGAGCAATTTTTCAACAAGAACCTTCTGGTATTGCACCATTTTGCTTGTCCTCTCCACCGGAGGAATGAGAGATGAGAAATTCTCTTTGTAGCGGGGGTCCAGAAGGGTGAACACCCAGTAATCCGTGTTGTCTAAAATGCGTATAACGCGTGGGTCACGGGAAAGGCAGCCTAACATAAAGTCAGCCATGTGTGCCAGAGTACCAACAGTCAAGATTTCGCTGTCCTCACCAGGAGGATGACTCTCAATATCCTCATCCTCTTCCTCCTCTTCTGCCCACCCACGCTGAAGAGATGGAACTAAAGTTCCATGGCTACCCTCTGTAGCGGAGGCAACCGTGTCTTCCTCCTCCTCCTCCTCCTCCTCCTCCTCCGCCTCCTCCAATTGTCGCTGAGAAGACGAAGTGAGGGTGCTCTGGCTATCACCTTGTGTAAGCTCTTCCTCCCCCATTTCCACCTCTTCCACATGCAAAGCGTCGGTTTTAATTGTGAGCAGCGAGCGTTTCAGTAGACACAGAAGTGGGATGGTTACACTGATAATAGCGTTATCGCCGCTCACCATCTGTGTCGATTCCTCAAAATTGCGTAAAACCTCGCAGAGGTCTGACATCCATTCCCACTCCTCACTTCTGATTACAGGAAGTTGAACGGAGAGGCGACGACCGTGTAACAGCTGGTACTCCACTACTGCCCTCTGCTGCTCACAAAGCCGGGCCAACATGTGGAAGGTGGAGTTCCAGCGCGTGCTCACGTCACACAGCAGCCGGTGAGCTGGCAATTGTAAGCGCTGCTGCAGCTTCAACAGGCCGGCCGAAGCTGTAGATGACTTACGGAAATGTGCACACACGCGGCGCACCTTGGTCAAGAGATCATGCACATTGGGGTAGGTTTTTAGAAATCGCTGCACCACTAAATTAAATACATGCGCTAGGCATGGTACGTGTGTGAGCTTGCCGAGCTCCAAAGCCGCCACCAAGTTACGCCCATTATCACACACAACCATGCCTGGTTGCAGGTTGAGTGGCGAGAGCCACTGCTCGGTCTGGTGACTAATCCCCTGCAACAGCTCTGAGGCCGTGTGCTGTTTGTCCCCAAGGCAGATCAGCTTCAGCACGGCCTGTTGACGCTTCCCCACTGCAGTGCTACACTGCTTCCAGCTACTGGCTGATGGGGGAGTGGCGCTGCGTGTAGAGAATTCAGAGGTGGAAACGGAGGAGGAGGAGCCAATAACGTAGGTGCTGGCGGAAACCCTGATGGAGGTAGGGCCCGCAATCCTCGGCGTGGGTAGCACTCGTGCCATCCCAGGGTCCGAGTCGCTCCCAGCCTCCACGACATTCACCCAGTGTGCCGTCAGGGAAATGTAGCGTCCCTGGCCACAAGCACTTGTCCATGTGTCAGTCGTTAAGTGGACCTTCCCAGTAACTGCGTTGGTCAGGGCACGGGTGATGTTACGGGACACATGGTGGTGTAATGCGGGGATGGCACACCGGGAAAAGTAGTGGCGGCTGGGGACCGCGTACCGAGGGACAGCTGCTGCCATCAGGCTGCGGAAGGACTCAGTGTCCACAAGCCTAAATGGCAGCATTTCGATGGCCAGTAATTTGGAAAGGTGTGAGGTTAGTGCTATGGCCTGTGGGTGGGTGGCTGGGTACTTTCTCTTGCGCTCAAATGCCTGGGGTAACGACATTTGGACGCTGTGCTGGGACAGGGAAGTGGATGTGGTCGCTGATGGTGCTTCAGATGCTACAGGTGCAGGGCGGGAGGTATGCGGGCCTGCGCCTTCGACAGGCGATTGGCCGGCACCGAAAACAGGGGAAGAGGAGGCAGTGGTGTGGCCTGCAGACACAGATGGGCGATCCAGGTGTTCCTCCCACTTACTACGGTGCTTGGATGCCATGTGTCGGATCATGCTGGTGGTGGTGAGGTTTCTAGTGTTCATGCCTCGGCTCATTCTGGTGTGGCACAGGTTGCAAACTACAATTCTTTTGTCGTCCGCACTTTCCTTAAAAAAACGCCATACCGCGGAACACCTACCCTTTGGCAAGGTAGATTTACGCAAGGGGGTGCTCCGTGGAACATTTGCGGGCCGGTTTGGTGCGGTCCGCCTTCTTTCTGTAGCCACACCACTGCCTCTTCCAGCCTGTTGCGGTGCTGCAGATGGCTCACCCTCAGGACTGCTGTCATCGCTCGGCTCTACACCTTCCCAGGTGGGGTCAGTCACCTCATCGTCCACCAAGTCCTCCTCCACTTCCTCACTCTGATCATCCTCCTCAAGTCTTGATCCCACCACATACTCAGTCATTGACAACTGTATAACATTCTCCTCAACAAGGTCTTGAGACGGAAATAGTGGTTGATTTAATGGCAACTGTGTCTCATCATCATCATCATCATCCACTACTTCCTTTGACCTTAAATGCCGTTCACATCTGTCATCTTCTTGTGATTGGGTAGCCTCTAGAGGTTGTGAATCAGGGCACAAGATGTCATGTTCCTCTGCAAGCGTGCTTGGAGAGAGGGTCAAATGAAGGATTGGTGATGAGACGAGCTCCTCACTATATCCCAGTGTGGGATCACTTCTTTGACCAGACCGTGTATGGTGGGAGGAAGGATGATCAGAGTGAGGATTATGTTGACCAGACTCTTGGCTACTGAGAGTGGACTTGGTGGAAGACAGGGTGGTGCTTAACCGACTGGAAGCAGTATCAGCTGTCATCCAACCGACCACCTGTTCGCAGTGGTCGGACCTCGAGAGTGATGTCCTGCGACGCCCTGTAAAATTAGACATGAAGCTAGGTATGGTGGATGTCTTTCTTTCTTGTGCTCTGGCACCAGGCACAGTTTCTACGCGTCCTGACCCGCGCCCTGAACTATCAGGATCACGTCCACTTCCCCGTCCCTTTTTACCCGCCTTCTTCATCTTACACGGAATATGTGACTTTAATATTTGAGTTTGAAAACTTAACAGTATTTCTTACTATTCTGCAACTGTGCAGAGTACACAGAATAGGCTGCTAAACTGCGGTGACGAACACAGAATGGAATATGTGACTTTAATATTTGAGTTTGAAAACTTAACAGTATTTCTTCCTATTCTGCAACTGTGCAGAGTACACAGAATAGGCTGCTAAACTGCGGTGACACACACTGAATGGAATAAGTGACTTTAATATTTGAGTTTGAAAACTTAACAGTATTTCTTCCTATTCTGCAACTGTGCAGAGTACACAGAATAGGCTGCTAAACTGCGGTGACACACACTGAATGGAAAATGTGACTTTAATATTTGAGTTTGAAAACTTAACAGTATTTCTTCCTATTCTGCAACTGTGCAGAGTACACAGAATAGGCTGCTAAACTGCGGTGACACACACTGAATGGAATAAGTGACTTTAATATTTGAGTTTGAAAACTTAACAGTATTTCTTCCTATTCTGCAACTGTGCAGAGTACACAGAATAGGCTGCTAAACTGCGGTGACGAACACAGAATGGAATATGTGACTTTAATATTTGAGTTTGAAAACTTAACAGTATTTCTTCCTATTCTGCAACTGTGCAGAGTACACAGAATAGGCTGCTAAACTGCGGTGACACACACTGAATGGAATAAGTGACTTTAATATTTGAGTTTGAAAACTTAACAGTATTTCTTCCTATTCTGCAACTGTGCAGAGTACACAGAATAGGCTGCTAAACTGCGGTGACACACACTGAATGGAATAAGTGACTTTAATATTTGAGTTTGAAAACTTAACAGTATTTCTTCCTATTCTGCAACTGTGCAGAGTACACAGAATAGGCTGCTAAACTGCGGTGACGAACACAGAATGGAATATGTGACTTTAATATTTGAGTTTGAAAACTTAACAGTATTTCTTACTATTCTGCAACTGTGCAGAGTACACAGAATAGGCTGCTAAACTGCGGTGACACACACTGAATGGAAAATGTGACTTTAATATTTGAGTTTGAAAACTTAACAGTATTTCTTCCTATTCTGCAACTGTGCAGAGTACACAGAATAGGCTGCTAAACTGCGGTGACACACACTGAATGGAATAAGTGACTTTAATATTTGAGTTTGAAAACTTAACAGTATTTCTTCCTAGTCTGCAACTGTGCAGAGTACACAGAATAGGCTGCTAAACTGCGGTGACGAACACAGAATGGAATATGTGACTTTAATATTTGAGTTTGAAAACTTAACAGTATTTCTTACTATTCTGCAACTGTGCAGAGTACACAGAATAGGCTGCTAAACTGCGGTGACACACACTGAATGGAATAAGTGACTTTAATATTTGAGTTTGAAAACTTAACAGTATTTCTTCCTATTCTGCAACTGTGCAGAGTACACAGAATAGGCTGCTAAACTGCGGTGACACACACTGAATGGAATAAGTGACTTTAATATTTGAGTTTGAAAACTTAACAGTATTTCTTCCTATTCTGCAACTCTGCACAGTACACAGAATGTGCTGCTAAACTGCGGCGAAGCACACTGAATGGAATATGTGACTTTGATATTTTAGTTTGAAGACTTAACAGTATTTCTTCCTATTCTGCAACTCTGCACAGTACACAGAATGTGCTGCTACACTGCGGCGAAGCACACTGAATGGAATATGTGACTTTGATATTTTAGTTTGAAGACTTAACAGTATTTCTTCCTATTCTGCAACTCTGCACAGTACACAGAATGTGCTGCTACACTGCGGCGAAGCACACTGAATGGAATATGTGACTTTGATATTTTAGTTTGAAGACTTAACAGTATTTCTTCCTATTCTGCAACTCTGCACAGTACACAGAATGTGCTGCTACACTGCGGCGAAGCACACTGAATGGAATATGTGACTTTGATATTTTAGTTTGAAGACTTAACAGTATTTCTTCCTATTCTGCAACTCTGCACAGTACACAGAATGTGCTGCTAAACTGCGGCGAAGCACACTGAATGGAATATGTGACTTTGATATTTTAGTTTGAAGACTTAACAGTATTTCTTCCTATTCTGCAACTCTGCACAGTACACAGAATGTGCTGCTAAACTGCAGCGAAGCACACTGAATGGAATATGTGACTTTGATATTTTAGTTTGAAGACTTAACAGTATTTCTTCCTATTCTGCAACTCTGCACAGTACACAGAATGTGCTGCTAAACTGCGGCGACGCACACTGAATGGAATATGTGACTTTGATATTTTAGTTTGAAGACTTAACAGAATGTGCTCTAATCTGCAACTTTGCACACTAAACAGAATGTGCTCTAATCTGCAACTTTGCACACTAAACAGAATGTGCTCTAATCTGCAACTTTGCACACTAAACAGAATGTGCTCTAATCTGCAACTGTGCACACTAAACAGAATGTGCTCTAATCTGCAACTTTGCACACTAAACAGAATATATTTTTTTTTTTTTTTTTTTTTTTTCCCCCCACACAAAATAACCTGCTGCCCCCACACACAGTAGTCCTAAAAAGGACTTTTGGTTCTTTTTTTTCACAATTTTGCTTTTTTTCCTCCCTACACTGACTTTCCCTTCCTATCCTCAGCTCTCCCTGGCTAAGACTGAGCCGAACTCGATGGTCAGGTGCTATACAGCACCCGACCACGGGTTCTGGCCAGCCAATCAGTGTAATGCCAGCAGCCAACATGGCTGCTGGCATTACACCGATGTCAGAGCCTCCCTGCACGTTTATTGGCTGCGCAGCAGCCGCAAAACGTGCGGGGAGGAGACCCGAACATGGCGGGCGAGCACATGCGGTACTCGTACGAGTACCGCCATGTGCAGAGCAGAGCGATGCTCGAGCCGATCCGAGCATCGGCCGAGCATGCTCGCTCAACACTAATGTCTATGCATCAAAATCTCCAAAGCTGGAGAAATCTTTGCATTGGCATGTAAAAGTCTCATCTACTCTGAGCGCTCCATTCAATAAATGAACCCTGTCACCGGGTTCATTGTTAGAAAGCAGCCCTGCACTCAGATCATTTAATCAGTCACCCAGTTTGACCCAGGTGACTGATTCAATGATGGAAGAGCATCGCTCTTTTTACCTTGAATGAAACCACTGACCGCGTTCATTCATTCATTCAGATCTTGATGCTGCAGTCGGCTGTAAACCCGGCAGCATCAAGAAGGCTGTAAAAGCCTTTGGGGTCACCCCATGGATTAGCTATCCTTTTGGATAGCTGATCCATGGTAGGGGGCTATCAGGAGGGGTCCTGGTGCCCCCCTTTGAGGTCTGATCTTTTAATATCAGCATAAAAGAACATATAAGCTATGTTTCACGTAGCTTATATGCTCTTAATGTAATTCATGGGCAATTGTTGGCCTCATGTTAAGGAGGTGTCAAGAGGGGTCATAATACTCCCTTTGAGGTCTACTGTTCATATAATTGAAGTAAAACACATTTTGTAATGAACACGTTTTAATAAAAAACAAATGGTTAACACACACACACACATATATACAGGCAAGAATGCAGTCCATAACTTGCCTATTAACCCTTCAGGTACCTGAGGGGTTGGAAACACATGCTAAGCAATGCTTTCCTAACACTCTGGTACTCAAAGGGTTAAGTGTCGAATAAAAGACAGGTTCGACTACTACATGTCAGTCCCTGAGGTGAATGTCGGATGGAATTAGTATGTCAAATATATGCAATATATGTCAACATACTAAAGGGGAGGGGATGTCGAAGGGGGGCCATTGTGTAGTGCTTAGTGTACTAGTTTTGTTTATTGTAACCCTTTGAATGCCACAGGTGTGAGCAATGCACATCTTTATGGCATTCAATGCTGTCCATCGTGCTGAAAGCCTTCTCTGTATTCCCCTACAGTCTAGGTAGGGAAGCACAGAGAATGCTGTTCTTGTATGCTAATAGGGACCTTCTCCAACCCTCCCCTTCCATCCAAAAATTTTTGTGAATATGTCGATGTGTGTGCAGATCGAATTGTAGGAGTGATTCGAACACATCGACAATATCATACCGACACAACATCAACATTTAGTACATCTAGGCTGTTGTGTAGTGTGGACTACAGAATGTTACCTGTAACATTTGATGTAAAAGACTAAATTGTGTTAGAGATTTGGTTGAACATATAACGTGAGTTTCCACATTTATAACTACCATTATAATTAAGACAATTTATTTTTTCAACAGTTCCACGTCCCGATATTCCTTTCCTTATTATAATTTCTACATTTGATGGTATCATATTTTTCAGAGTCATAGCTCTATTAAAACTGACCTTCTGGAAATATCCTTCTTCAGCATGGGGTCATTGGTATCATTCTTCAAAATATTTCTCATATACTTATGTGGACAATTATATTGAGTGATAAATGAAGATGGGAGTACTCTTTAATCAATGGCTTTCTTTTTCTCTGAGTATCTAACATCTCTACTCTGTTTGCATATCTATCTTTATAATATGAGAAATACTATAATTGAGAAATATTCGCCTAAGCTGACTTAGAGAAAGTCTTTGTAATAATATTACATCATGGTCTACCCTCAAATATTACATCCAAAAATTAAACGCTGTTTGAATTATTTCCTGTATTCATAGCGAATTGAATTCCCATAACTTATTTTTTAATATGTTTAAATAAAAAGAATTATTATACTGTTGTCAATGTATATCTTATAGAGAACCAGTTTGCGCCCATAGGGTTATAATTCAACATATACTATTCTTCAAACACTCTATAAATATGTTTGCATAACTGGGCACAAACCTGGTTCCAATAGCAGTCCTTTCCATTGTAAGAAAAACTGATAATCAAAAGTAATAAAATTATGAGTCAATATGGGTCAGTTCTATTGCATTAAGTATGAACCTAGTTTGTTTCAATGACATGAGATAATACTCCTTCAAGAAGTATCCAACAGCTTCTAAACCAAAAGTCTGTTTGATATTAGAATAAAGTGAAATAAAATTCGAAAGATACTCATGTATATTCAGCATCCCAAATCACTTTGTGACAAATCTGAAGTAAAGTCGTAGTGTTCCTTAGATACTATTTGAGATTAACTACATATTTCTGAAGGTGGTGATCTACAAATTCTGATAAATCTGAGGTAAGGGAATTAATTCCCGGGATTATGGGATGTCCATGAGGATTGCTGATTTGTTTTGTGAATTTTTGGAAGGTGGAGTGCACTATTCTAGGATTTTTAAAATATATAAAAATGATCTGTCTTTTTTAGCAACCTTTAGCATAAGCTGTCCCTATCAACCTGCAGAAAGAATCTGCAAATTCCTCAGAGGGATCCCTTCCTAGTTTTTCATAATACTCAACATCTGTTAGTATTCTATTTGCCTCTTTCCGATAGTCTTCTATGTTTTGCCTTACCATTCCTCCTGCTTTGTCTGCTTTTTTTTTTATAACTGGGTTATCCCAATGAATTACAAAATAATTTATGTTATCCTCATTTAAAATAATGGGGAAATGTGAATGGCTATCTTTTAAAGCTTGTTGTGCAAACACACATTTGAGTGAAGGTTTCCTTATAAAATCATTTTAAATCTACATATAAAGTGTATAGAATTGGTCTACTGATTGGACAAAAGGAGAGAACTCTATTTAATACTGCATATCTCATAGTTAGAAAAAATAAAAATGCCTCTAGGTTGAATCCATTCTAAAGTCTGCTTCTTTTTATTTCTAGAGCCTCTCCCTCTAGTTCCTCTTTTTCTCTTGACCATTGTCTTTTCAGTTGGTTTGGACTTTAGTTTGAAAGGTATCAAAGCCGGTTTGTAAGTATGGAGTTGTTTGTCTCCAGATAGGATTGTTCCAAAAAAAGTATCCTTATGTTTCAAACAATCAATCTTTCGTGTCTTATTATGAAACATAGAGAATAGAGTTGTATGTTATCTCTAGGGAAATCGAAGAGTTACAAAAAGAGCTTAAGTCTTTTGCACGTCCCTGTTTTGACAACAGGTTAAACAGAAATATTGTTACATTTGAGGAAGATATTATCAAAAAGAAAAACAAAAATCGGAAAGAGATAGATTAGAATACAAAAACAATCATGGTAGACACTGGAAGGAGAATAATTTGTCACCAACAGCATCCATAGCACTGTAAGGAGAAAATGTTGTCACCAACAGTATACATAGACATCGATAAAGATCAGGTAAACCAGATGGAAATAAGACATCTGGAAACTGTCGGGGATATTCACAAGGAAAAGAGTGCACAGGAGACCCCCAAATATTTGTACACCTCGCATAAAATAAAGTATTTAGTTAAATTAATTTGAGATCATTTCATAATCTAGGTTATGATACGTTACTTCACAGTAAGTAAATTGATTAAAATAATCAATTATGAATATTCATGCAAAAATATATCATTTTATTTAAATATAAATAAGTAATATATAATATCGTAATCAGTGCAATTAGAATATTAGTGAATACAAGGTGACTCAGAAATATATCTCATACATGTGACAACGTCATAGATTAAGATATATAAGGGAAAATGTAAATATGTTATAATATATCAGCTAGCAAAGAAATATAACATTCCCAGCATAATTATGTTCAATACCAACACATATGTATCCAGAGATATATGCTAGCAATATCTGAACACAGCAGCATTGCAAGGGTTAATTGTCCGTTATAATAAATAATACAGTTGCCTGCAGCATATATGAATTCCTGCCCCAGACCTGAATAAAGCTGTATTAATTTAGGTGGAAAGTAATTTTGTCATTTGAGATATGCTCAATATGGCCGCATGTCCCATGACAGGCCTATAACCACATGCAAAATATTGCAAGAATAAGCAGCTTATTTGGAAGACAAAATATCCCATATCAGATAAATATAATTTAACTATCTGCTGTTTTAAATTTGCATAACTTCTGGATAATACACAGTAATAAATGAATACAATCCCCAGTAACAAATTGCATTTCCTACAATATAATCATATGCAAAAGAATAATATGTGTTCATAGAAAAGCAAAGACAATGTAAATAATTAATCCAATCTAATATATATATATATATATATATATATATATATATAACATCATGTTTGCTACAACAATAACAGCACTATAAGGGTTAACCAAACTACGGGCTGTAAAAAAATAATCGTTACCACAATCCAAGATGGCAGATGTCCTTTCCTCTCCTAGGATTTTCACATGTTACTATCCCAGCAGACCAATCACTGGCCGCCCCCAATACAACCACCCATGCAATGAGATTAGCATACATGAAATAAGGAAATTGCTTGAAGGAAACAAAGGAAAAACATCCCAAATAACAATAACAAATTATTAATAATTGAAGTTACCAGATCATAGGAACACAATGACCATCTCAGAAACAACAATATCATGTATCATTTACATGTACTTTCAAAGGTGTTTCCAGCACATCCCACAGCATTTACATGTATATTTGTACACAATAAAATCAAGTGGCTCTGCAGGTGTCACTAAACATAGCATAAAACTGATCTAGCAAATCCTATATGGACTTAAATTGCTATCCCTCTTATTTCAAACACTTTTAATATCTTTCTCTATGAATTGGCAATGAACTATTTTGTATAGCTTCCAGAATGTGCTTAACACTATGGCCCAAACAGCTACTAGGTAGCAATCCCCATCAGGTAGGCCAAGTCTACTGGGCAGTGTCACTTTAATTACCTCAGAATAGATTGGGTTATAATAATTCTAGAAGCTTTACAGGAGTTATTCAAAAAGTATATAGGTACCAATCCCAGAAAATGGCATGATTCTGTGGTCCTGCTCACGCTCAGCGAGATTCAGTAAGGGCCAGGAAACAAGACAAGTAAAATACAGCAAAAAGCTATTTTTCCCTGTCTGCACATACTTTTATTACCAATAATTCCTTATCAGAAAAAAACACCCATGCCTACTTGATAGGCTAACACCAAGGGAATTATAATATGAGGCTGTTCTACGTTTCCAGAAAGCCTTTCTTATTGGTTAATAAAAGATAACTTTAAAATAAACCAAAACTTTTTAGAAACAATCTATTATACCAGTAGGTGGTGCCAAAAGACTAAAAACTAAAAAGTACCCTTTACCAATTAAAATATAATTAGTGTTTGTTCAAGAGAGAGGGCCTCTCAAACAAAATGTCAGGCATGCTATCTCCTTAGGGAGAGATTCAGGTGTTTCTCTCCCACAAATTATAACACTCATGAGAATACAATATTCTCCATGTTTCAAATAAGGGAAATTAACTCTTATCTTATGTGTGGCCTTGCAAAGTTTCAGACACTCTAGAGCTAAACATTTTAGAGAAACAAAACCATTGTCTCTTAAACACACAGGTTATAAATAATATATACAGCAGACAAAATGGCTGCAACAGACCATTTTTACCATGTGCTACCCAATGCAGGGCAAAGTCTCTGACAAAATCCCCCCTTTTAGCATAATGTTTCAAACTTAGGAAAAGTTCTGAAACGTTATCACCAAAACCAGAAGAGAAAGTCTGTTATATTCTTATACCCGTGATAGGTATTGTGCCTGAAGTAGTAAGAGTTCACTGTCTTTTACCAACTGGATTAATTCATAGACTTATCTCCTTAAGATGAAGTCTTTATTGTTCTTACTAACAACTAAGACAGTAGCTCCAATCAGGAAATCAATGGACCGATTAGGTTGATAAATAAGAGAAATAGTATCTGATATGAACAATTGCTTGGCCTACCCAAGGCTCTCCTTAGTCCTGCCTTGAGATAACTTGGCTTGCATAACATATCAGGCTCCCAGCTCTGGAGACTGGATGTGAGAAATATTATATTCCTCCTCACTGGCAGTCTTTGTAGCCACACTGACAAAGATCTTATGGGATACAAGTCTCTTCTCCGTGAGGGAAAACCCTTGCATCTCTTGCAGCATGATTTACAACAATGGACCTAGAAACAAATTTTGCTCTGCCCGGAACTCCTGGCAAAGAAGAAGAATAATCCACATCATGGCCTTGGTCTGGACATCCATAGCGAATGGATCAGTCATCCGACCACTCAATCTTTTGAAACCTCTTAGAATCTAGAAGAAATGACTTGTGAGTGATCTGACATTTTAAACAATTTACATACCTGCATTACAGTTTCAACAGATATACCTATAACTCTGGAAATACTAGGGTTAATTGCCTATACCTCTCTAGCCTGCTTGTGGCAAATTTTGTATTAAAGGGAGTGTAATACCTCAAACAAAATGCAGCTCTGATTCCTCTTCATACTATTTGTCCTGTGTAGTGCTGTATTTCAATAATATCAGTCTTGTAGTTCAGCAGCAATTGGATGACAAAGTATCCCCCTCCCACCCCTTTAAGCCACCTCCCATCAGATGTAGAATCCGGTCGCTTGACCGAACAGCTTTCAGCAAGGGAAAATCTCCTTGCTGGGAGCACAAGGAAAAGCCTTCCCCCCTTGACGAAGGAGGGCAGGTTTTCCCTTGTGTTCACAGTAGATTGTCCCTTGCTATGCTCCATCTGGAGCTGCTTGAAGAGCAGCATGACGTAAGTAAAAAGGACAGGAGGGGGGTACTTTATTATTCAATTGTTGCTGAACCTACAAGACTGATAACTGAAATACAGTGCTACATGGGACAAATAGTATGATGAAGAATCTAGTTGATTTCAACTGAATGGTGAGTGTGTGGGTATCTGGAGAAAGAAATTAATTCCTAGTGTATTTAATTAAAGACAGAGAATTTGTATACGTATGTTAAGAATTCTAGAATATCACACTATTACCCCCTCCCGAAAATTCACAAAAATATCAGCGAGCCTCATGGATATCCCATAATCTTGAGAATTAATTCCCCTTATCTCAAGTTTATCAGAATATGTGGATCACCACCTTCAGAAATATGTGGTTAATCTCAAATTGTATCTGAAGGACTTCAGATTTGTAATGAAATGATTTGAGACTCTAAATATACATGGGCATCTTACAATGTGGTCTCTCTTTATTCTAATATCAAACATGCTTTTGGTTTAGAAGCTATTGGATACTTCTTGAAGGAGGATTACATCATGCCAATGAAACAATCTTGGTTCATAATGCAATAGAATTCATAATGACTCATCATTTTTTTACATTTGATTATTAGTTTTTCTTATAGAAGAAAGGGCTGCTATGGGAATCAGGTTTGTGCACAATTATGCAAACCTATTTATGTAGTGATTTGAAGAACAGTATGTGTGGAATACTAAGCACATGATGGGCATAAACCTGTTTCTCTACTAGATGCACTGACAACATTAAAATAATTTGGAAGGGGGTATCCTACATTTTAACAGATTGTTTAAACATAATAATAACCATATGGGAATTAAGTTCACTATGAATACAGTAGATAATTTAAACAACATTGAATTTTTGGATGTAATATTGGAGGGTAGACCAGGATGTTATATTATTACAAATACTGTATTAAAGAAAGTGGATACAAACAGATATTTAGATTTCACCAGTAGCCACTATACAAGTTGGAGCAATAATATAGCATACAGTCAGTTTAGGAGAATATGCTGCAATTGTAGTAAATTGGGAGATTATTATAAACAAGCAAATTTACTAATAACATATATACTGATAAAAATGATCCAGATGGTCATATTCAAAACTCAAGAATCTAGATGTACAAATAGAGTAGAGATGTTAGATACTCAGAGAAAAAAAAGACATTGATTAAAGAGAATATCACTCCTACATTTATCACTCAATATAACTGCACATAAGTTTATTAGAAATATTTTGAAGAAACATTGGGCTGTACTTACCAATGATCCCATGCTGAAGAAGGATATTTCCAGCTTTCGCAAGGTCACTTTTCGTAGAGCTAAAACTCTGAACAAACATGATAGCACCCAGCAAATTTAAAAAATTATAATAAGGAAATAAATATCAGAAGATAAGACAAATAAATTGTCTTAATCATAATGGTAGTTATAAATGTGGAAAATCATGTTTTAATTCATGCAACCAAATCTCTAATAGAATCAAGTCTCTTACATCAAATGTTACAGGTAATACTTATTCTGTAAAAAAATGTATGAACTATGATTCCTCCTTTGTAATTTATCTTATTACTTGTCAGTGCAGTCTACCGTATGTAGGTCACACTACATAACATCTCTGAAAAACATTTAGCCAACACATACAAAATATAATGATGCATGGAGTCTCTAATCATTGTACATTATTTCATCATTCCAATACTGATTGTATTAATATTACACCGATTGAAAGAATTGTGGGACCTAACAGATATACGAGGGTCACAAGAATAATTAATAGAGAATATTTTTGGATTTTCACTTTGCACACTCTTAGTCCAGAAGGTATTTAAAAGTAATTACATAAGAAAAAAAAACATGAATCTCTTTATATGTTTCACATTTAACTAACATCTCTATGTTTGTTTTTAATGTAAACATCACTGATATTGTAATATGAATGCTGTATGTACATTTGTGTAAATTGTGTGCATGTTTATGGGAATGTGTAGATTGTGTGTACACTAATGTGTAGAGTGATATACATATTCTCTTTCATGCATACAGAGAGCACATGATATAGCCTATAGACATATATATCTGTTTTCATATTGTCAAGCTATGCAATATTGTATTTATATGTTTATAGAATGGGACTACATTTATATTCAATCAAGGGCTATTTATTAATTAAATTAATCAGAATATTTTTTATTATTACATTTCAATATTGTAAGGAATTCTACAATATAAGATATTACAGTGTATGATCCCTTTAAAGTAATTCTTCTTGCCTTTTTCAATGCAAAATGTTCCGATTGAAAAATAAGGAGATATTGTTTCTTTTAAATGTATCCCTTTAATTCAGTTAGAATACTATACCACGAAGGATTTAAATAGTGGAGTGCATAGACAGGGCTTTCTTTTGTTTTCAGTTGTTTGCTTCTTATGAAATAACCAGTGGATTATGAAACGTATTAAGCAGTTACTGCTCAAGTGTTGTTTTTTTTATAGTTAACCATAGTTAACAGTATTATCCCCTTAGTGACAGATGACTTACCTGGTAAGTCCAGGAAGTCATTCGCTATAATGGAAAAAAAAAAAAAAAAAACCCTGTCATTAAGGGGTTACATTTTTATATAACTGCAGATTTGGACACTGTTTTGTTTGGTCTTGAGAGTCACTGCATCTTTGGCTAGCAAAGATACTTCCTTGATACCAATGAAGTGGTTTAGAGCCTACATAAGAGAAGATGCCAGCAAAACCGAGGGAGGGCAGTTCAATAATTACTCCCACAAATTAATTGCCCGATTGTCTAGTACCCCTTTGGTTAGAATCAATCTGTGAGTATGCGTTTATAGTTTCCAACTGGTCATCTGTGAATCATGTAACACTATAGAGATGTTGACTTGAATGTGGACAGTCCTAATATCCCTCACATGTATTTCTAGCTTGCCTGACTTTGTGTCAGCCAAGCAGAGACAAAATAAGTGAGTTCTGTTATCTATACGGCTATCAAGTTTTCCAAGATTTACTTATTGGACTGTTGTTGAATGTTAATTTCAAACTCATCAGAGAGATTGAATAAATATTAACCTTTCTGTAATAATATAAAGTGTGTATAGAGTATATGTTATAAAGTGGTGTGCAACGGATCAAGTTATGTTTTTTCCTTTTCTCTCATTTACATGTGTCTTCTGAGCTTACAAGCCATTCGGATTCATTTTTGGATTGGTTGGTCACATTCTGAATCCTTTACTTGTGAGTAAAAACACTGATCTGTAATTGCTTGCATAATATATTTTGTTTGCATTGTACACTGTTTTCAAAACAATTCATAGCGCGCAGATGTCACTATGCAAAGGTGTCTGCTCTGTTTCCTGGCTGTCAGTCCCAGGAACAGTAGGAATTCTCAATAACGCATTAATAATTCTGGCGACTAGCACTATTGAGCAACTAGTCGCCAGATGGGTAATTACTTGGGGGCAAGTTTAGAAGGGGTGGTAGTTCCGCTTTAAATAAATTAGCTCTAAAAAGAGAATTGTTTTGAAAACAATGTACATCAGTCCCTTTTGGTACCAAACGGCTCCTAGCAACACCTCCTAGAGCACACTGGGACTGATAGCGCAGGCGTGCAGAAGTCACTATGCAAAGACTCCTGCTCTGTTTCCTGGCTGTCAGTCTCGGGAGCAGTAGGAATTCTCAGTAACGTGATAATAATTCTGGCGCCTAGCACTATTGAGCAGCTAGTCGCCGGATAGGTAATTATGTGGGGGCAAGTTTAGAAGGGGTGGTAGTTCCGCTTTACATTTTTTTTTTTTTTTTGAGCACCATCCTGAATTTATTTTCACATAATGCCATTTTGTTCTCCAATATAATTATACTGCTCATTATTTTGATATGTTTAAAGAACTAAATTGGCCAACACTCGAATCCAGACTGGTTTATAACCTTTTCCCTGGAACACTACCATACTACCTGAACAGTATGCTCACTCCAGTTCTCCATACTAACTATAACCTCCGTTCCATTGCTAACAACTTACTGACACCTCCACACTACAAGAAAGAAGCGGGTCGATTACAGGGCTCTATAAACCTGGAATGACCTACCTGAAAAAAATCCAATCTTCTGCCAGATTAAAATCCTTAAAAAAAATTATGACAATTATGACAATATGTAACTGAATTTAAAAGTTTTTATTTTTTTTCTTGTTTTTTTGTATAAATATATAACTTTTATTGTAAATGCTCTCCAGGACTGAAATGCAAATTCCATTGTTTACATAGCAAAACTACTTAACCCCTTAAGGACCTGCCACGCGCACATGTAGCCAGCACTTAAGGACCACAAACCTTTTTTTTTGTTTATTTTTGTGATCGAATTCAGGGCTCCCCAAACAGCCTGCAGCCGCGTGGAAAGTCCTGAATTCCATGACGTACATGTACATTCTTGGTCCTTTAGGGACATCCACCCCGTGATGTACATGTACGTCATAGGTGGTTAAGGAGTTTAAAATGAATATCTCAATAACTGCAAAAAAACCCCATACATTTCATGAAAGTAGATATCCCACTGCATCAAATAAGGATTGACTCACCTATCTACCCCTAATCTGGTTGTTGTACACAAATGGTAGACTTGTGCGAATCAGTTCGCCTATTTTGGAATTCGGACAAATAAGGGTCATTCGTTTTCATTCGGGCCAGCCAAAAGGTAAGAGCCATTCACAAAAAAAAAATGAATCCTAATAGCCCTTGTCCGAAATTTCATCGTAAATTTCGGAAACTGGGACAACGATTTCCCTCACTACTCTCATTCTTCCCACGTGCATGCTACTTTCCTGCTCATTCTAGTCCAATTAGCTTCTTTGTTTCATGATGGTGTTGATTGGAGGTTGGACTAATGACACAGACACCCAGACAGCCTGCATTTCCTGTTAGTCTGTTGTCGGAGCTCAGAGAGAGAAGCAGCAGAGAGCGAGTGTCCAGAAAAGCTATTTTATTATTAGCCAGTCTGCCTGCATTTCCTATTAGTCTGTTGTTGAAGCTTAGAGAGAGAAGAAGCAGAGAGAAAGTATCCAGATAAGAGATTTTATTAGCCAGTCTAGTGCCTTATTACATAGAAACATAGAATCTGATGGCAAATAAGAACCATTTGGCCCATCTAGTCTGCCCATTTTCCTACTATAAAAACCAAATGTACTTCCATCTTGCACTTTGTTGAATCCCTTCATGTTTTTGAATGTTTCTGTCATATCCCATCTCTCTCTTCTCTCCTCCAAGCTATACATGTTCAGATACTATAGTCTATCCTGATATTTCTTTTCCTGTAAACCAGTCACCATTTTAGTAGCCCTTCTCTGAATTTTCTCAAGAGTATCTATATCCTTCTGGAGATGGGGTCTCCAGTACTATACACAATACTCTAGGTGAGGTCTAACTAGAGATCTGTAGAGTGCCATGACCACTTCCATTTTTATACTGCTAATGCCCCTAGCTATACAACCCAGCCCCCTGCTTGCATTCCCTACTACTTTATTACATTGCCTGCTTACCTTTAAGTCATTAGAAATAATTACTCCCAAATCCCTTTCCTCTGTTATCTCTGACAGCACAGTACCCTTAATACTATATTTTCCTTTTGATTTTTATGTCCCAAGTGCATTATTTTACATTTATCAACATAAAGCTGCAGCTGACACACTCTTGTCCATTCTTCTAATTTATCTAAATCATTTGTCTAATTCCCCCTGGAATGTCTACCCTATTGCAGATCTTTGTATCATCTGCAAAAACGGCATACTTTACCTTGAAGACCTTTTGCAATATCATTAATAAAAATATTCAAAAGAATGGGCCCCAGTACAGATCCATGAGGTACCCCACTAGTAACACTCCTTTCATCCAAATATTCTCCATTGACTACCACCCTCTGCCTCCTGATACTCAGCCATTGCCTTATCCATTTAAATATTTTTGCATCCAGACCCAAACACTGATGTGTATTAGTGAGAGACAGTGTCAAATGCTTTATCTGTAGTTACCAGATTCTTCCCTGCTACCTTTTTTCTGAAGTGGTACTACATTTGCTACCTTCCAATCTTCTTAAACTACTCCTGTCAATAGTGACTGATTGAATAATTCTGTTAAATGTTTTACCAGAACACACTTAAGTTATTTTAATAACTTTGGGTGTATCCCATCTGGTCCCATTGATTTATCTGTTTTACCTTAGAAACTTGAATTATAACTTCTTCCTTTGTAAACCTGCATGTTTCCCATGTCTTGCCATTTCTTTTTTCTAAAAGAGGTCCATTCCCTTCATCTTCCTCTGTAAAAACTGAACAAAAATGTTTGTTGAGGCAGCCCTTTATTCTCATTTTCATAGTTTCCATTTTTTGTTTTCAATCTAACTATTCCTTGTTTCATTTTCCTCCTTTCACTTATATATCTAAAAATTGTTGTTTCCCCCTTTTTTATTGACTGGGCATTTTTTTCCTCTGTGTGTGCTTTGGCATATCTAATAATGCATTTGGCCTCCTTCAGCCTAGTCTTATATCGATACCTATCTTCTTCCTTCTGTGTCTGCTTATATTTCTTAAATGCTTCTTTTTTTGTCCTTTACTATATTTGCCACTTCTACAGAGTACCACAGTGGTTTTCTTTTTCTTTTACTCTTGCTGACATGCCTAATGCAATGCTCTGTTGCGTTTAGTAAAACACATTTTAGATAATCCCATTTCTCCTGGACTCCATATAAAGATCTCCAAGTTGTTAAAGACTGACATAAAAATGTTTCCATTTTAGAAAAATCAGCCTTTCTAAAGTCTAGAACTCTTGTATTTCTGTGGCTCAATTCTGCCTCTATCTTTATATTAACCCACACAGATTGATGATCACTGGAGTCCAATCACTCTCCTACAGCTACATCTGATACCAAGTCTCCATTAATAAATAATAAATGTAGTGTGGCTTCCTTCCTAGTCCGCTCTTCTACTAATTGACTAAGAGCTAATCCTTGTAAAGAATTTAGGATATCTCTACTCCTGGCTGAACCTGCTGCTTGGTTTTTCCAGTCCACATCAGAAAGATTTAATGCCCCCATAATAATAACCTCACCTTTCACAGTCATCTTAGTTACTTCCTTGACCAGCAGTTGATCCAACTGCTCTGCTTGTCCTGGTGGTCTATAGATCACACCTATACGAGTGACCATCTTATTCCCATATTCTAAAGTTATCCAAACAGTCTCTGTGTTCTCCTTCATACCCTGTATAAGATTAACCTTTAAGCTATTTTTGACATAAATGGCAACCCCTCCTCCTTTTCTGCATTTCCTGTCTTTTCTAAATAGAGAGTACCCTGATATTTCTACATCCCAGTGATTTTTTTTTGTACCAGGTCTCGGTAATCCCCACTAAGTCCACATCTTCACTGGTATTTTTGCAATGAGTTCAAGGATCTTATTCCCTAAACTGTTTGCATTTGTACATATTGCTCGAAGTCTACTGGTTTTTGACCAATGTGCCAAAGACAAATTTATCTGTGCAATGCTGTAGGGGGCAATTGGTTTTATCCTGTATCATTCCATTGCCCCCCCTTTACTACTTTAAATACCTGTTAACAACATTTCTGAATTGCTTGCTGAGAACCTCTGTTCCCTTTTGAAAAAGATGCAAGCCATCCTTTTTGTACAATTCCTTGTTACACCAAATAGGGTTGGTGTGAGAAGCAAAGCCAAATCCATGTTTTTGGCCCCATTTCCCTAGCCATGAATTAAAGTCTCTAATTAGTTGCAGCCTACCATCAACTTCCTTATTCACTAGAAGAACCTCTGAAATAGATACAGAGGAAGAAACTTATTGCAGATCCTTACATAGCTTCTTAAAAACATATTTTACCACATTCACCTCATTACAAGCCAAATAATCTGTCCCTAAATAGACTATGACATCCAACTCTCCATTCTGTCTTGCTTCCTTATCAGTTCTTAACAACTTAGCCTTCCAGAACCAACTGTAGTCCATCTGCCATTTTGTGGAAGTCTCTGAGGCAGTGACACTTGTTTTATTTTGTATCTGTGTGGAGCTCACAGACATCTTGTAGATTTCAGCCTTCACATTATTAATCTCCTGTTGTAAAACAGAAAATTGCTGACAAATTGGACAACTTCTGAACTTCCAAAAAGGTTTCCCAGGGGAGAAAGTCAAAACATCCATTGCACTGCAACATGCCTGACGTGTTCACAGCACTAATGTAATCAGGGGACAAAGAGTAAAATACCTTCAGATACTGCAGTTGTTTTCTAACTTTAATCACCACAGATCACGTCCAGATAATCTCCAGAATTTCTCCTTGTACACTTATAATTGTTCACTTTCAATTGCTGTGCTGCCCAGCTAGTAATTATTAGCCAGTCTAGTGCCTTATTAGCCAGTCTAGTGCATTATTAGCCAGCCTAGTGCCTTATTGCCACTGTTAGGAGCTGTAATTTTTTTATTGTATATTTTAAAGTATTTTAAATTTGGCCGAATAATTCGGACTACTTCTCCTGATGAAGTGACATTGATTTGTGATGTCACGAAATGCGTAGAGCTTTTTAGATTTGTTATACCCTTACTTTGGGGTATATTCATATATTTTAACTTTTTATTCTACTATTTAATGTCTTTTTATATTGAAGTTCACAATTATTTTCTTTTTGCATTTACTTTTAGATATGAGGCTATATATTTTTATGTTTAATTACCAATAAAGATTGCCTTTTATTTTCATTAGCCCTATATTACCCATATAAAGGTCTACTCTTATATATATTTTTATCTATTGTATGTACCATTAATAGGTTCCCATAGACATTTAGTCCATACATTTTGTATATATGGTCTTTGTCATTTGGGCACTACATATCTTCACCTTCACATATCTGGTATCATTGTTTGAAGCGATTATCATCAAGTGCATGCTGTTTATACTGGGAGGCAGATATAACCTCCTGAAAATGTGAGTAGATCGTATATTGGGTCACAAGGGTTCTTTTAATTTTACTGTTGATAATACTACGCTTAGAAGACTGTTTTTGCACTTTGTCCTCTTTTTCTTCTTTTTGCTTATATATATATAGAGCGACGTGGGTGATGTAGGTGATACCCGCATTGGAACAGCAGCAAACAGAGCTTCTTTCGGCAGATCTCCATATATCTCTATCAACTTACCAAGCACCTGATTCTTTACATTTTCTTTGGACATTGCACTGCAACATGCCTGACATGTTCACAGCACTAATGTAATCAGGGGACGAAGAGTAAAATACCTTCAGATATTGCAGTTTCTAACTTTAACCACCACAGATCACTTCCAGATTATCTCCAGAATTTCTCCTTGTACACTTCAGTTGCTCACTTTCAATTGCTGTGCTGCCCAGCTAGAAATTATTAGCCAGTCTAGTGCCTTATTAGCCAGCCTAGAGCCAGTCTAGTGCCTTATTGCCACTGTTAGGAGCTGTAATTTTTTTATTGTATATTTTAAAGTATTTTAAATTCTGCCAAATAATTTGGACTATTTCCGAATTTCGTCCGAGTCGAACAGGTCTGGTCCGAAATGTGGATCCTCCGAATGGGGAAGAAAAATTTGGCCGAAGTTGAATTTTACCAAATTGTTTTGCCGTGCACAAGTCTAACAAATGGTTTCTGAAGGGGGCTCTAAAGGAAAAAATAGGCATTTTCATTTAAATTTCAACTCCTTCAAATGCACATAAATATTTGAAAACTATGGAATTCCCTATTGTATTCATTAACTACTACTCTTAAGAGAGAAATGGCACCCCCACTAGTATGAGCTGACATACCATAATTGTGCCAGAAGAACAAAACTACACCAACTGCAATATCTAATTTTTCTTAACATTTTTTTCAAATATGGCTAGCCTGCTCTAAAATGGTTGCAACAACCAGAGAAATTAAGAAAAGGTAGACAAAGCATTCCATTTTGGAAAGAACATACTCAACTGTCTCAAATGAGGAGTCACTTGCCTTTCTACTCCTAACACAATGTCCACAAATGTTTCCAAAAAGTCTCACTAAAGAAAAAGTTAGGCAATATATTTACATTTCCACCCATTTAAATGTACTGAAATCTCTTACAACTATGGAATTTCCAACTGTACCATTGATGAGGCTTTCCACATTCCTATCCAGAATGGTAGGACAGAAGCAAGAAAGTCATTATGCTCTCTGTGGTCACATATTGACTGTGAGATCAATAACTGGGGGTCATCAAGAGGGGTCCTGTGGCCCCCAACAAGGTCTGAGAGATGAGGGAGAAAGTAAGGATGAGGGGGGATACTTTTGTCTTAGTATGTAACAGCAACTACATTGATGTGGTACATATGGGCTTGGGAAACTGGGTCCATCTGTACAACTTACCATCTTAGCATTCTAGGGGCTAAGTGAAGGCAGCCAATTTAGAAAAGAAAAATAGGTAGGTGTTAGACTTGTGCACGGGCAAAATTTTCGGTAAAATTCGAATTCGGACGAATTTTTTTTTTTCTAATTCGGATGATCCTAATTTCGGACCGGGCCTATTCGAATCGGACGAAATTCTGATCCATTCCGAATTATTCGGCCGAATTTAACATGGGTTAAATTATAGCAGTGCGCCTCCGTGCACGCTGCTATCATTATTTGCAGACAGGGTGTGCATTTAGAAAAAGATCCATCCCAAAAATGGACATTGTCATACATTGAAAGTCTGTGCATGCCTCTACTCTAGCATGGGATGCCAGTCACAATGCAAACGTCGAACATCGAAAACCCATGCCTGTCATTCAATTTAGCATGTTCGAACATCGAAACCCCATGCCTGTCATTCAATTTATCATGTTCGAACATCGAAACCCCATGCCTGTCCTTTAATCTAGCATATGTTCGAACATCGAAACCTCATGCCTGTCATTCAATTTAGCATATGCTCGACATCGAAAACCCATGCCTGTCACATCCTACTCAACATAAGTGGTCGACTCGAATATGGACAAACTACATGTCACATTCTATGTTAGTACATGGGTAAAGATTAAGGTTTCATTTTCTGGTACCAGACTCCTACCCTACTGTCCCTCTTTAGTACCCAAATTCCTCTCTCTCGTTTTCCTATCCTGATTTCCCCTCATATCAGGTAACTCTATGTGTATATACATTGTAGAGTTTCATACTACATCAAGAATAAACATCAATGATTGTAATGTGATAGATGTAATGTGTTAACCCTTTGAGTGCCAGAGTGGTACGCAATGCATTGCAAAGCAATACGTTGCATACCACTCTGGCATTCAAAGGGTTAAAAAGAAAAATTGAGACATTCTGTTGTGAACAAACTGCAACACAGGAGAGAAATAAAAAAAAATGCTTGACATCTATATTGAAGAGGGGTCCACAGCATTGTCTTAGTATAGCAATATCACCGTTTTCCGTGAGTGTGCAATACAGGGATCTACGGTAATTGCTGGGCATTTCCCAATGTCATAATCAGGGGATGATGGGAGTTGTATTCTAACTACTGTTAGGAAACACATAAGTGATGCACATTCATCTCCCACCTAGAAATTATTTACACACGAGGCAACTCCCCCAAGTAATACCTAGCCCCTTTCCAAGTGAAAGGACTTCCAGAAAGGCTTCAGATCTCTTAGTGACTCACCTGTTATTGCCAGTCAGCGGGACCCGGAGAGTAGGAGGGGGTGATGCTATGGCTGCACGGCACGGTGCTCTTAGTTGGTCACTTGTCGCAATGTTGAAGCTCAGCCCGGCCAGCACCTTCTGGGTGGAGACACCTCACAGCAATCCTGTTCAGGACACATCATGCACTGTTGTGCACTCATACTAGGGATCCCAAATGTTTAGACTCATTTTGTACAGGGGGCACCCTCCTGTATTTGTAAAACCTCTCTAGCAAATCTGGGATGGTAGACCTATTTACTCAAGTCTTGACTTTAGGTGGGCGATAAACAATACAAAATAGGCATAATGTTTCACTATCACATAATTCACGTCACTGAAGCAGCCAGCAGGCATCACCACTGAGTGAGCATAGGGCTGCCCGGCTGCTGACAGTCACACTGATGGGACACCCTGCAACACAGAAATGGCGGAAGAGCACAAAATAAACATGCTATGGGACGGCAAATTGCCGCCCCTGTCAAAGTGCCGCCTGGGTCCATGGACCCACTGGGACCCATGTAAGGGCCGGCCCTGTATTCGAACAAATACCTAATATTTTTTTATATTTTGCACAGGAACAAATATTACTTGTTCTTGCAGTGGCAATAACTGGAACTAATGCTGGCTGCCTACCTATGCCTAGCCTAATGCTACCTGCCTGCCTACACAACAACTGTACACTCTCTAATCTCTTCTCTCTCTGAGCTCCAACAACCCAATGAGGAAATGCAGGCAGTCTGTCTGTGTGACTGTGTCATTAGTCCAACCCCCATCATGAAACGAAGAAGGCTATTCGAATACAGACAAAAGAGGGAAGTAGTGCATGAAACGGAGAATGGAATTGGACTAGAGACATGGAGGGAAAATTATGGAGGGAAAGTAATTGAGCGCGCACAGGAAGTACAAAATGTCCTGGTCAAAAGTAGTCAAAACTTTTGGAAATGTGTCGATTGCCGAAACTTCCGGCAACGAATTTCGGACCTGGGCTGTTCGGAGTTGGATCATTTTTTCCGAATGACCCTTGAGTTTCGGATTGGCCGAATGTCTCCGAATGACCCCATTTTCGACGAAATCCGAATGTCTCCGAATGAATTTGCACATGTCTAGTAGGTGTAGAAATGTGTTTCTGGCACCCCCAATGGCATGTCATCCCATACCAATAGGGTACCATTTTCTCAGAATAGATGTAGATAATGAATACAGTTGGAAATTCCATACTTTTAAATATTTCAGTACATTTGAACGGGTGGAAATGTAAATAAAATACTTATTTGTCCTGTTAGAACCACATTCCTGAAACATTTGTCCATACCTGGTTAGGGGCTGAAAGGCAAGTGTTCCCTCATTTGATGTGGCGTGTTATCTTTTTCCCAAAATGTTATGCTTTGTCTATCATTTCTTCATTTCTGTAGTTGTAACAACCATTTTGGCACAGGCAAGTCAAGTTTGAAAAAGCGTAAGAAAATGAGATTGTAGTTGCTGTAGTTTTGTGCTTCCGGCACCACTATGCCAGCTCATATCAGTGGGATGTCATTTTTCTCAGAAGAGCAATAGCTAATGACTTCAGATGGAAATTACAAAGTTTTAAAATATTTCAGTACATATGATGGGGTGGAAATGTAAAATATACTTTTGCTTTAGTGCCATCCTCTGGAAATGTTTGTGCATACCAGGCTAAGGTAGAAAGGCAATTGACCCTTCATTTGATGCATTTGGATACCTACTTTCTGAAAAAAGTATGCTTTGAGGTTTTTTTTTTATGTTTTGGGGTAATTATGCCTTCAACCTATGTTTTGGTTGTCTCCATGAAAATGTAAACTCATATATGTTACGTGATGTTACCAATTTGGGTCCTCAGGGAAGGACATACATTTGTCCACCTATCCGTATTTCACTCAATGGATATGAGGCATTTGTATTTCAAACTCTTTTTTGTTTGTTATACTAAACTTGCTTCAGATATTATACAGTAAATTGTCATTTTAGTGTAAATTTCTGAAAATGTTCTGGAACCCCTATTTCTAACAATCAGCCATTTTCTGATTTGTAAGTTAGCTACTTTCAGGAAATATATACGGTTACATATTTATTGAGTTGCTTTAGGATAGTTTTATCATGTAACCAATGGAATATGTATTTTTAGTTTATGAAGTTGAAAATACCATTCTGTGCGCCTGTTAATTAGGGGACTGTGTCGTCAATGTATGTAAGTAAAACTACACATATCTGATACTTTGTACTTGAGATTCAGGGCTTTAAAAATAACAGAAACTTTCACAACAAACATAAATATTTTTGAATAATAATGCATGATATTAGCAAAATAAGCAATTTTGCACATTTATGACATCGTTGCTTGTTGCACTATGCAAAATGTAATTCATGCTCAGTTCCATAAAAAGCTGAATTTAGTCTCAAAAAACGGTTTTCCACATATAACTAGAAAGTTACCAATGGGAATCATACCTAAACAGATGGTTAGCAAAAATGTTGAAATGTGTTAGACCTCCAGGATGTAAGAAATATCTAAGACCCTGGCACTGAAAGGGTTAATCACCTCAGAGGCCAATTCCATCAATCATCAGCAGATGGCAGCCTACCATAACCTAAATATTTCTACCTATAGTAAAACATTTTCTACTGAGCATGTTATCCAATTACATTATGACCAGAAATTATCTTGTTTTTTTATTATAAACTAGCAATGTGGGACGGCACTGCCCATCATGATATATAGGGAATTAATTACAAACACACACAGAGACACACACACAAATGCACACGCATGCACTGAGATGCATAAAGAGCGACACATTCATACACACATACATGCAATGCACAACATACAGACACAGAGTGTGATACAGACATGCAACACACACAGTGAGGAACACACAGGCACACACAGAGACACACACACACACAGAAGTGAGTCGTAAGGGGGTGACATGTGTCATTGTAATGAGTTTGTGTTTGTACTTATGCCTCCACTGGGGCATTCATTCATATAGTTGAAATGCACGTGGTAATTGCACATACTATGGTGGAAGGTGGATCGTGCTGGCTCCCGGGGTGTGAGTGAGTGTGAGTGAGTGTGTGTGAGTGAGTGGCATTCATTCATGTAGTTGAAATGCATGTGGTAATTGCACATACTATGGTAGAAGGTGGATTGTGCTGGCTCCCGGGGTGTGAGTGAGTGTGAGTGAGACTGTGGTGGAAGGTGGATCGTGCTGGCTTCCGGGGTGTAAGTGAGTGAGTGCGAGAGTGAGTGATTGCGTGTGATTGATTGCGTGAGTGTGTGTGTGTGATTGAGTGAGAGTGTGTGATTGAGTGTGTGAGTGAGAGGGTGTATGAGAGTGAGTGTGAGTGAGTAAGAGTGTGAATGTGTGTGATTGAGTGTGAGTGTGTGTGTGATTGAGTGTGTGTGATTGAGTGTGTATGATTGTGTATGTGTCACGGCTTGTTATGACACTCAGACAGAGAGTTAAGATAATAACACAACTTTATTGAAAAGTTTAAAGGGAACACTCGCGGGTTAGCATACACATGCAACATACATATTCAATACATAGTCATAGTGAGTAGTGGTATACAGAATGTAAGACAGGCTCTACCGGCCTTGCCAGTACTGGGTAAGGCAACCATAGACTGGCACAAGATGGAATAGGTTCTACCGGCCTTGCCTATACCGGGAAAGGCAGCCTGGAAGGCTAGCAACTGAGGAGATGGGGGCTCTACCGGCCTTGCCAATATACCGGGCAAGGCAGCCTTGAGGCTAGTAATGAGAAATGAGGCTCTACCGGCCTTGCCAATATACCAAGCAAAGCAGCCTTGAGACTGGTACAACGAGGAATGAGGCGCTACCGGCCTTGCCAATACCAGGTAAGGCAACCTTAGACTGGCACAAGATGGAATAGGTTTTACAGGCCTCACCAATATACCGGGCAAGGCAGCCTGGAGACTGCAAGTACTGGAACACAGACAGGGATAGCCTCAGCGACTGGCATAAAGGTGTAACTAGCCAGTCGCCTATGATGGACAGACAGAGGCCAGCTGGGTATCAAGATGTAGAGAACACCCAACGAAATAATGAAGCGAACCAGTACCCGCATACTGGGGTTACACAATCTCTACCAGTGCTGTAAGGAACGCAACAAGCAGCTGGTGAACATGGAGCGAACCAGTACCTGCATACTGGAGTTACACAATCTCTACCGGTGCTGTAAGGAACGCAGCAAGCAGCCGGTTAACATGGAGCGAACCAGTACGCACGTACTGGAGTAACACAATCTCTACCGGTGCTGTAAGGAACGCAGCAAGCAGCCGGTGAACATGGAGCGAACCAGTACCCACGTACTGGAGTTACACAGACTCTACCGGTACTGTAAGGAACGCAGCAAGCAGCCGGTGAACATGGAGCAAACCAGTAACCACGTACTGGAGTAACACAATCTCTACCGGTGCTGTGAGGGACGCAGCAAGCAGCCGGTGAACATGGAGTGAACCAGTACCCGCGTACTGGAGTTACACAATCTCTACCGGTGCTGTAAGGAACGCAGCAAGCAGCCGGTTAACATGGAGCGAACCAGTACCTGCGTACTGGTGTAGTACAATCTCTACTGGTGCTGTAAGGAACGCAGCAAGCAGCCGGTTAACATGGAGCGAACCAGTACCCGCGTACTGGAGTTACACAATCTCTACCGGTGCTGTAAGGAATGCAGCAAGCAGCCGGTTAACATGGAGCGAACCAGTAACCGCGTACTGGAGTTACACAATCTCTACCGGTGCTGTAAGGAATGAAGCAAGCAGCCGGTTAACATGGAGCGAACCAGTACCCGCGTACTGGAGTAACACAATCTCTACCGGTGCTGTAAGGAACGCAGCAAGCAGCCAGTTAACATGGAGCGAACCAGTACCCGCGTACTGGAGTAACCAAACAAAGTGAATGAAAATGTCGCCAAATGCGACTGGAGGAAGGAGACACTCTACAGGCATCCAGGAGCAGGAACACAGCCGGTACAGGACAGGAAGCAGAACCATCAATGGCAGTCAACCGGAGCAGGAACAGCAACCCCAACCGGATCAGGAACGGAAGCTGGAACCGAGGAAGCTGTCAGACAGGAACTCAGGTGATCAATGGACAGCATAGAAAGCAGACGGCCCAGGAAGCTCAGGAACACAATGCAGGTGCGGGCAACATAGAGACACCATGAAAGGGCAACCAAAGGGTGCCCAAGGCCAGTCTAAATAGGCAATACTGGGTGGGTTGAAAGCAGACAGCCAATGGAGAGCCATTCAGGTAACTGACAAGAAAGGCACCGTGATAGTACCCCCCTCTCAAAGACCCCCTCTCCTAGAAGAGGGACCTGATTTCTGAGGGTACTTGGAATGAAAAATTTGCAGTAATTTGGGAGCATGAAGGTCCTTACTGTTCACCCAGGATCGTTCTTCAGGACCATAACCCTTCCAATGTACCAAATTCTGCGGGAATCAATGATACTCTGAAGTTCATACTCCTCCTGACCTTCAACCTCTATAGGCCCTGGCACCACAGGGTTAGTAGTATAACGGTTGCATACAAGAGGTTTGAGGAGAGACACATGGAACACATTATGAATACGCATGGAGGCAGGAATGTCCAAAGCATACGAGACAGGGTTGATTTTACGAATCACCCTATAAGGACCAATAAATCAGGGGGCCAATTTATTAGACGGAACTTGTAGTTTGAGGTTTCTAGAGGAAAGCCACACTCTGTCCCCAACCTGGAAGGAAACTGCTGGTAGCCATCTACGATTGGCATGACGCTGATGGCGCTGGAAAGACTGACTGAGTGCCCTCTGAACCTGTGCCCATGTGGAGCAGAGCTGCTCGATATGCTCATCCAGAGCTGGAATCTGCTGTGACTGGAATGAATCCGGGAGCAAACAGGGCTGGAACCCATAATTGATCAGAAACGGGGAGCTCCCGGATGAAGAGTTAACCGCATAGTTCCTGGCGAACTCTGCCCAAGGCAACAGGTCAGCCCAATTATCATGATGGTCAGTAACAAAACAACGCAGGAACTGCTCCAGTCCCTGATTGGCACGCTCAGCAGCCCCATTGGTCTGGTGGTGATAGGCAGAGGAGAAGGACAATTGGATGCCCATTTGTTCGCAAAATGCCCTCCAAAATCTGGATACAAACTGGCTCCCCCGGTCGGACACCAGCCCTCTGGGTACTCCATGCAACCGAAATACTTCTTTAGCGAAAACCACCGCTAATTCTTTGGCAGAGGGAAGGCCACGGAGAGGCACGAAATTAGCCATTTTCGAAAACCTGTCCACCACCATAAGTATGAAGGAATACCCTCTAGACACTGGCAATTTTCCCATGAAATCAATGGAAACGTGGGACCAGGGACGTTCGCCATTAGGCACCGGCTGGAGTAGGCCCACAGGGAGGTGTCTAGGGGTCTTGGCACGGGCACAGGTGGCACAGGCATTGGTAAACGCAGCACAATCTGCTCTCAGGGAGGGCCACCAAAAGACTTGTGAGAGAGACCAGATCAATTGATCTCTACCAATATGACCCGCAGCTTTAGAGGAATGGTATGTCTCAAGCAAACGAGTGGGAAATGGCTCAGCAACAAAACACTTGCTCACTGGGGTCTGTGGTGGAGCAGTAGCCTGGAAGGCCAATATCTCTTCCCCAGTGGTGAAGTGATACTTGTGCGTAAAGTAGCCAATATACGATCAGGCTGTATTATAGGTGCTGGGACTTCGTCTCTGTCTATTTCAGGCTCAAATTGTTTAGACAGGGCATAAGCCATAACATTCTTGGAACGAGGCAGGTATGAGACAACAAAATTGAATCGAGAGAGGAACAGCACCCACTGGCCTGGCGTGAAGACAATCTCTTAGCCTCAGAGAGATAGGTCAAGTTTTTGTGATCAGTCAGAATTAATACTGGATTTTTTGTGCCCTCTAGTAAATGACGCCATTCTTTAAGGGCAAGAATGATGGCCAATAATTCTCTGTCACCTATCTCATAATGACTTTGAGCCACGGACAATTTCTTGGAGAAAAACCCACAAGGTCTGAGAGTTCCTCCTTTAACAGGTCATTGAGAAAGTACTGCCCCAACCCCAGTCTCTGAGGCATCAACCTCCAATGTAAACAGGAGAGATGGGTTGGGGTGGGATAACACAGGAGCGCTAGTAAAAGTGGATTTCAATTTCTCAAAAGCATCTTCCACTGCCACCGACCACTGGGATGGATTAGCACCCTTGTGCGTAAGGTCAGACAAAGGTTTAACAATTGTTGAAAAGTTCTTAATACATTTCCTATAATAATTAGCGAAACCCAGAAATCGCTGAATAGCTTTAAGGCCCTTGGGCAGAGGCCATTGCAAAACTGCCGCCAGTTTCTCCTGATCCATGGCAATGCCTTCTTTGCCAATCACAAACCCCAAGAAGGGCACACTGGTTTTGTGAAACTCACATTTTTCCAATTTGCAATACAATTTGCTTTTACGTAGGCGGAGCAACACTTCTGACACGTCTTTAATGTGTTGTGACATGTTTTCAGAATGAATGAGGATGTCGTCCAGGTAGACAACAACACAGGACTGCAGCATATCCCTGAGGATATCATTGATTCATTCTTGGAATACTGCGGGTGCATTACAGAGACCAAACGGCATAACTAGATATTCATAGTGCCCGGATCTAGTGTTAAAGGCCGTTTTCCACTCATCACCAGCTCTTATCCGAATCAGGTTATAAGTAGTGATGAGCGAGCATGCTCGGCCGAAGCTCGGTTCGGCTCGAGCATCGCTCTGCTCAGCACATGGCGGTACTCGTACGAGTACCGCATGTGCTCGTCCGCCATGTTCGGGTCTCCTACCCGCACGTTTCGCGGCTGCTGCACAGCCAATAAATGTGCGGGGAGGCTCTGACATCAGTGTAATGCCAGCAGCCATGTTGGCTGCTGGCATTACACTGATTGGCTGGCCAGAACCCGTGATCGGGTGCTGTATAGCACCTGACCAGCGAGTTCGGCTCAGTCTTAGCCAGGGAGAGATGAGGATAGGAAGGGAAAGTCAGTGTAGGCAGAAAAAAAGCGCGTTTGAACCAAAAAAAGACCCAAAAGTCCTTTTTAGGACTACTGTGTGTGGGGGCAGCAGATATATTTTGTTTTGGGGGGCAGAGTTTAAAAAAAAAACGTCACATATTCCGTTCACTGTGCCTAGCCGCAGATAAGCAGCACATTCTGTTTAGTGTGCAAAGTTGCAGATTAGCAGAACATTCTGTTTAGTGTGCAAAGTGTAAAAAATAAAAGTCACATATTCCATTCACTGTGCCTAGCCGCAGATAAGCAGCACATTCTGTTTAGTGTGCAAAGTTGCAGATTAGCAGCACATTCTGTTTAGTGTGCAAAGTGTAAAAAATAAAAGTCACATATTCCGTTCACTGTGCCTAGCCGCAGATTAGCAGCACATTCTGTTTAGTGTGCAAAGTCGTTTTTATCTTCCTTTTTGTGTGTTTTACGGTCAGTCTGTAAAAATGGCGTACTACGGGCGAAACATCATTCCCAGCAGCGACGTTGGAGTTCAAGATGCATCCAGACATCCTCCCTATGCTGTCCCTGAACCATTTCTGTGGTGTTTCCATCATTTTCTGCCCTTTTCCTATGGACCAGGCACCCTCCCCTCATCAGAGCAGGGGGTGCCTGGTGTAATGCTCGAGTCCTCCCATTGACTTCAATGGGGCTCGGGTGCTCGGCCGAGCACTCGAGCCTCCGGGGGCGCTCGGTCAGAGCACCCGAACACCCGAGCATTGGGGTGCTCGATCATCACTAGTTATAAGCAGCTCGTAGGTGCAATTTAGTAAAGATTGAGGAACCTTTTAACCTGTCAAATAATTCAGTGATGAGTGGTATCGGATAAGCATTCTTAGACATTAATTTGTGTAATCAATGCACGGTCTCAGTTCGCCATTCTTCTTTTTCACAAAAAAGAATCCAGCCCCGGCTGGAGAGGTGGATTTCCTTATGATCCCTCTCTTGAGGGCATCTGAAATATATTCCTCCATAGCTTGGTTCTCTTCACAAGACAATGGATATGTGCGTCCCCTAGGGGGCACCACCCCCGGAGGCAAATTAATAGCGCAGTCATAGGATCTGTGCTGTGGTAGGGTACTAGCCTCTCCCTTACTAAATACATCACTGAAATGTTGATACTTATCTGGCAGTGAAGGGGAGGTACATATTATCTTAACTGGGTGGGACACACAATGCTCCATGCAATACTGAGACCAAGCAGAAATTTCACACTTTTGCCAATCAAACTGAGGATTATGAAGCTGCAACCATGGAAATCCCAAATGATTGCGTAGTGTGGAGAATTGATAATCTGGAACTGCTGTTCCTCTTTATTAAGCGCTCCAATGGTCATAGGTAATGGCATTGTTTCAAAGGTAACCTGTGCAGGTTCTAGAGGTCTGCCGTCAATAGCTTCAATAGCGAGAGGGGATTCTCTCTCGACCAGCGGAATCTTATGCCGTTCAGCAAAAGCACTATCCATAAAATATGCAGCTGCTCCGGAATCAACCAGGGCCAGAACCTCCACTGAGTGATCTGCCTAAGAGAGTACCACCTGTATGGTGGGTTTCTGAGTGATCAAACCTGGGGACGGTTGAACACCACCTAGGGCCTGTCCCCCGAGGTACCCTAGGTGTGTTTGTTTCCCGGACGTACGGGACAAGATCTCAGCAGGTGCCCACTTTTGCCACAGTATAAGCACAACCCCTGCCTCCTGCGATGTGCTCTTTCCTCCTTGGTTGGCCTGGTGAAGCCTAATTGCATAGGTTCACCTGATTCCCGTAACTGATCATTGTACTTAGATGCCAAGGGAGGGATGGGTGGGCAAAATGAACTACTAGATCCGTTAATTCTTGACCTTTGCCTGCGGTCCTTAGCCATCAATCTTTCACGGATCCGAGTGTCAATTAGGATAACATAATCAATATATTCATCTAGATCAATTGGCAACTCTTTAGCTGCGATTTCATCTTTGATCTGCTCGCTCAAACCTTGAGCAAAGGCTGCCAGCAACGCCTCATTATTCCAACCTACCTCTGCTGCCAAGGTGCGGAATTCAATGGCATAATCGCCCACCGTACGCCTACCCTGCTGTATCTCCATTAGGCGTTTAGCAGCAGAGGCGGTTCTACCAGGGATCTCAAACACTCTCCGAAATGACTGCACAAATTCCCTGAAATTCTTTGTGCACGGTTTCGCACTCTCCCATAAGAGATTGGCCCATGCCAGGGCTCTGCCAGTCAGTAGGGATATCATAAACCCAACTTTACTGCGTTCATTAGGAAAGCCATGCGAGGTTAGTTCCAGAAATATTTCAAGTTGGTTAATAAACCCTCTGCACAGGCTGGGTTCACCATCATATCTGAGTGGTAAAGGGGCGGAAGCGGTTAACCCCTTGACTGCAGCCCCTGAGGGCATGGTATCGTTCTCCGGTGTTGAACCTGGGGAGACCACCGGACTCGGGGTGGACTTGTCCGTGAGTACTGTACGTTCAAGAATGGCTTTGATCACTACCGCTAGCTGATCCAGACGCTGTTCATGTACATCCATCTTCCAATGAATGCTCTGTGTACTACCATCACTCTTATTATCTGAGGTCATGGCCCTTTCGTACTGTCACGGTTTGTTATGACTCTCAGACACAGAGTTAAGATAAAAACACAACTTTATTGAAAAGTTTAAAGGGAACCCTCGCGGGTTAGCATACACATGCAACATACATATTCAATACATAGTCATAGTGAGTAGTGGTATACAGAATGGAAGACAGGCTCTACCTGCCTTGCCAATACCTTGTAAGGCAACCTTAGACTGGCACAAGATAGAATAGGTTCTACCGGCCTTACCAATATACCAGGCAAGGCAGCCTGGAAGGCTAGCAACTGAGGAGATGGAGGCTCTACGGCCTTGCCAATATACCGGGCAAGGCAGCCTTGAGGCTGGTACAACGAGGAATGAGGCTCTACCGGCCTTGCCAATACCGGGTAAGGCAACCTTAGACTGGCACAAGATGGAATAGGTTTTACCGGCCTTACCAATATACCGGGCAAGGCAGCCTGGAGACTGCAAGTACTGGAACACAGACAGGGATGGCCTCAGCGACTGGCATAAAGGTGTAACTAGCCAGTCGCCTATGATGGACAGACAGAGGCCAGCTGGGTATCAAGATGTAGAGAACACCCAACGAAATAATGGAGCGAACCAGTACCCGCATACTGGGGTTACACAATCTCTACCGGTGCTGTAGGGAACGCAACAAGCAGCTGGTGAACACGGAGCGAACCAGTACCCGCATACTGGAGTTACACAATCTCTACTGGTGCTGTAAGGAACGCAGCAAGCAGCCGGGTTAACATGGAGCGAAGCAGTACCCGCGTACTGGAGTTGCACAATCTCTACCGGTGCTGTAAGGAACGCAACAAGCAGCCGGTGAACATGGAGTGAACCAGTAACCGCGTACTGGAGTAACACAATCTCTACCGGTGCTGTGAGGGACGCAGCAAGCAGCTGGTTAACATTGAGCGAACCAGTACCCACGTACTGGAGTAGTACAATCTCTACCAGTGCTGTAAGGAACGCAGCAAGCAGCCGGTTAACATGGAGCGAACAAGTACCCGCGTACTGGAGTTACACAATCTATACCGGTGCTGTAAGGAACGCAGCAAGCAGACGGTTAACATGGAGCGAACCAGTACCCGCGTACTGGAGTTACACAACCTCTACTGGTGCTGTAAGGAACGAAGCAAGCAGCCGGTTAACATGGAGCAAACCAGTACCCGCGTACTGGAGTAACACAATCTCTACCGGTGCTGTAAGGAACACAGCAAGCAGCTAGTGAACATGGAGCGAACCAGTACCCGCGTACTGGAGTAACCAAACAAAGTGAATGAAAATGTCGCCAAATGCGACTGGAGGAAGGAGACACTCTGCAGGCATCCAGGAGCAGGAACACAGCCGGTACAGGACAGGAAGCAGAACCATCAATGGCAGTCAACCAGAGCAGGAACGGCAGCAGAAACAGCAACCCCAACCAGATCAGGAACGGAAGCTGGAACCGAGGAAGCTGTCAGACAGGAACTCAGGCGATCAATGGAGAGCATAGAAAGCAGACGGCCCAGGAAGCTCAGGAACACAATGCAGGTGCAGGTGACATAGAGACACCACGAAAGGGCAACCAAAGGGTGCCCAAGCCCAGTCTAAATAGGCAATACCGGGCGGGTTTAAAGCAGACAGCCAATAGAGAGCCATTCAGGTAACTGACAGGAAAGGCAGCAAATCACGGGCACCGTGATAGTATGAGAGTGTGAGTGTGTGAGTGAGAGAGTGTGAGTGTGTGAATTATTGTGAGTGTATATGAGTGTGTGTGCGAGTGTGTGTGTTTTTTGTCTGATGGTTTTGTGTTTGTGGTGTAGGAGCGAGTGGCAGCCATTTTGTTTTTTCAGTTACTTGGATAGTGGTGGGCGGGCTGGATAGTGGGGGCAGGCCAACTCCCTGCATGATTTAAATCATTCCCCCATTGAATCACCCAATGGGAGCAGTAACTCCTCCTTACTTAACCCTTTGAGTGCAATGTGTTGCGTACCCCTCTGGCACTCAAAGGGTTAATTTGAGGTAACATAGCAATATAACACACGGTGGCTCTTCAGTTGAGGCAGCGTAGCAATATGCTGAGGGAACAAATAGAAAGTGGTGTTTGAGTCTTGCCCTCTGTAACATACGGCAAAGCATCTCTCTCCCTTTAAGGAGAAAGGGCGGGAAGCAGGAAGTGGAGGAGTGACAGTTGAAAACAGACAGACAGTGAGGTGACTGAAGAGATGAAAAGAGCTAAATAAAAGAGTTGCTTTTAAGTTTATCCCTGAGTTTGTATTTTATGGAAACATTACACCCTCGTACTGACACAGAGTTTATGGAGGGTTACAATTATCTGTGGGAGGTGACACAGTGTGTTTGTGGGGTCATGATCCTGAGTGAGAGTGTGTGTGGACTGGGAGAAGTTATTGACATCCCCTACTTCAGGAGTGAGTGGCAGTTATATTATTTTTTGTCAGTTGGATAGTGGTGGGTGGGCTGGAAGGGGCAGGCCAACTCCCTGTATAATAAACATGCCCCCATTGAATCACCCAACGGGAGCAGTAAAGTCCCCATTGAATCATCCAATAGGAGCTGTGTCTCCTAATGAGACATAAATTATGTTCTGTGTGTGAGGTACCATAAATTATGCAATGAGGCTTATTCTTTTATATATATAGATACAAACTTCTCCAGGAGAAAGATGCACTAAGGGGTGATAAAGAGATGCAATAAGAGGTGATAAAGAGGTAATGAAGTGGAGATGACTTCTCCAGTGAAATAATTTCTCCAATTTCTTTTTCAGTGGCACCCATGCATTAAGATCTCTCCCACTTGAGAAACTTAGTGCATAAACTCCATAGAATAACATAGGAATTGGAGAAGTAGATATCACTGGGGAAGTCATCTCTGCTTTATCACCTCTTTATCACCCTTTAGTGCAAGTCCCCCTAGTTGTACTTATAGGATTTAATAACTTTTAAACAACCATGCATTACTTATCGAGGCTCTTCTCCTTGCCAATTTTGATGAACCTCCAAAGATTAGTGTGAGGACCAACAACAATATTGGTAACATTTAGAACGGTTTATGAAGCATAAATCATGTGAATCTAATTTACTTGCATTCTGTGAAAGGGTTTTTGTAAACAGAACCTTTTCAGATTGATCTTAAGTTGTAAGTGGAGTTTCTCAGGGTTCATTCCTGAGCTTAATGTGTCTCAATTTGTTTATTAATAATCTTGAAGTATGTATTGAAAATAATGTCTCAGTCTTTGCCTGGCACTTCGTGTCTGGATTGCCATTGGCAGGATCAGTGTTTTGTGATTTAGGATATTTTCTTTCTGTGTAAGGCACTGGTGAGCCTACCATGGATAGGATACCATTCATGTGGAGCCTGCTAAATTCTACAGCAGGCTCATTCCTAGTTGAGCATTTCTGACCAGTACTTTGCATATGCAAATAATTAACTTTGGAATTGGTCACCCCAAGGGTAACAGGGAAATCCAGACATGTACCCTTGCTCACAGTGTTTAGAAAGATCAGATACACTTCACTGATGAGGCCCAACAAAGCACAAGTGAATGTCTGGGGTTGGCTGGTTCTCTTGTTCAGAGAGGAGTTGCTTAGCACTTTTTGGCTGAACTACCATTTTGGCAGGATCAGTAGGATGTGCTTTAGCATATTTTTCTCTTTGTAAGGCACTAGTGAGCTACAAGATATTACACCCTGGGTAGAATACCATTCCTATAGACCCTGCTATTTTCTGTAGCAGGCTTGTTCCTAGTTGATTTTCTCTGACCAGTTATTTTGCATATGCTAATTATCCTTGGGATTGGTCATCCCAAGGGTAAGAGGGGAATCCAGAAGTGAACCTATTACTCACAGGACCTAGAGAGATCAACTACATTTTGCTGCAGAGGCTCATCAAGGCTGAAACGTACATCTGGAGTTGACTGGTTCTCTTATTCAGAATGGAATTGCCCAGCACTTTTTGGCTGGACTGCTTTTTTGGCATAATCAGTATGATGTGCTTTACAATATTTTCTAGTGAGCAAAAAGAGATTGCACCCAGGGTAGGATACCATTCCTATGGAACCTGCTAAATTGTATAGCAGGCTGGTTCCTAGTTGAGTGTCTCTGACCAGTACTTTGCATACTTTTCATTTTTTCCTGAAATGGAGATACATGCAGAACAGGTTGTTTTTCTCTGCAGAAAGATTTGGATATATTGAGAGAATGGACAGAAATGTGGCAAATGATGTTTAATATAGTTAAATGTAAGGTTATCCATTTGGGTTGCAGAAACAATCATGCTACATATACATTAAATAAGAAAGTACTTGAGAATCCTTGTTAGAGAAAGATTTATAAGTGCTCATAGACGATGGATTTCACAGCAGTGTGCAGTGTCACTCAGCCACTGCAAGAGCCAGTAGGGTACGGTCATATAAAAAAGAGGTATAGAGAAGCAGGACTAAAATGTACATCTAGCACTATAATACATATAGGACAGAAAACCCCAAATGCAGAATATGAACTTTATGGTATTTTGATGATAACAGCAGTGGAAAGGGAGTTAGGAGTAACTATGTCTTATTATTTAAAGGTAGGCAAGCGCTACAGAAAAACCTTGGGGAAAACCAGCAGAATACTAGGTTGTATTGAAATTGACATTTGCAGTAGAAATGACGCTTTTTAGATCACTAGTTGAACTTAACCTAGAGTGTGGTGTACAGTTATGGAGACCAGCGGGTTATGTACTGAAGTTTGATAATGATGTGATAAAGTGGAGTTAACATTTCCAGTGAAATCACTTCTCCAATTTGTATGTTATTTTATGGCGCATATGTACTAAGATCCCTCCCACCTGAGAAATCTTAGTGCATAGGCTCTATAGAATAACAGAAATTGGATAAGTAATATCACTGGAGAAGTCATCTCCAGTTTATCATCTCCAAAACATATCAGGAAAGACTCCGGGGCCTTAATATGTGTAGTACAGAGTATAGAAGTGAGAGGGGTGATATGACAAACATTCACATATATAAAAAGCATTTAATAAAGTTCATGAGGGATCCATTTATTAAATAAAAGGAATACTAGGATGAGTGGGCATGCCCTGAAATTGGATGGTGGAAACATAAAAATAAAAATAAAGAAAAACAACTACCTTATCAGAGGGTGATGGATTTGGCTATTTTAAAGGGATAGTAATGTTTCACAAAAAAAGCAGCTCCGATTAATTTTCATAGTATTTGGGCCATGGAGAGTGTTATCTCAATACTGTCAGAGCTGTAGTTCAAGAGTAATTAAATGATAAATTATCCCCCTCCTCCCCCTTTTACTGATGTAACACTGCTCACCTCAGAGCAGCAAGACTGTCCAGATGGATTGTAGAGAGGGACAATCTTCAGTGAGCACAAGGAAAAACCTAAAAAAACTGTCAAGGGGGGTAGATTTTCATTATGCTCACAGTAAGAAGATTGTTCCTTGCTGTGAGCTGTCTGGTCCCAGGACCAGATTCCACATCTGAGGGATGGCAGCTTACACTAGGTAAATGGGGTGGAAGGGGATAATTTGTCATTCAGTTACTCCTGAACTACAACTCTGACAGTAATGAAATAACACTCTCCACGGCACACATACTATGAAGATTAATCAGAGCCATTTGTTTGAGAAACATTACTATCACTTTAAGCATAAAATTAGTCTAAGGTAAATAGACAGGGAAGCTGGTAGACTAAAAGGGCCTACAGGTTCTTATCTTCCACCAAATTCAAATTCTGTTTCTATGTTTAAAAGCCCCAGTGTAGACCTGTGCATGACAAAAATTTTCGGTAAAATTCGATTTCGGACTAATTTTTTTTTTCATTCGGAAACTCAGCATTTCGATCATACGTGTTCAACTCGGACAACATTCGACAACAGTCTGAATGATTCATCGAATTTAAAATACTTTAAAAAATACAATACAAAATGTAAATTAAATAAATTGAACCATTTCCAGGGTCTAAATGAAGATGGTGGAACAGGGTAAGGTGGAGCTTTAGCCTTATGGTACTATAGATAAAGTAGATGAGGTTATCACGGTGCCCGTGATTGGCTGCAGTTACTTGTCTGTCACCAGTAGGGGGCTTCTATTGGCTGTCTGCAGATAGCCCGCCTCTTATTGACTATTTAAACCTGGATTGGGCACCCTTTGAGTGCCCTTTCGTGTTGTTTCTGACCTTCTTGCTATCACTATGCTAGTGATAGCTGGGCCTCTGTTCCAGTGTTCCTGATCTCATGTGTTCCTGAGTTCCTGATCTCTACTGTTCCAGTGTTTCCTGCATGCTGAAGTACTTCCAGTCCTGGTTCCGGCCTAGTCTCTGGTGTTGCAGTTCCTGCTGATCTTCTCTGCTGTTTTCTGACCTGACTGATCGTTGCTGGTTCCTGTCATCTCATCACCTGTCTTCAGTATCCTGGCGACCTTCTGCCTGGTCGCGTTGGTGACATTGCTACAATTCCGTGTTGGTCCCAGCGTGCGGACGCTGGTTTGCTCCCAAGCCTTGCGGCTATACAAACTCGCTTGTTACACCAGTGTGCGGTCACTGGTTTGCTCCAAAGCCTATCAGCTATACAAATCTGTGTTGGTCCCAGCGTGCGGACGCTGGTTTGCTCCTAAGCCTTGCGGCTATACAAACTCGCTTGTTACACCAGTGTGCGGTCACTGGTTTGCTCCAAAGCCTATCAGCTATACAAATCTGTGTTGGTCCCAGCGTGCGGACGCTGGTTTGCTCCTAAGCCTTGCGGCTATAGAAACTCACTTGTTACACCAGTGTGCGGTCACTGGTTTGCTCCAAAGCCTTTCAGCTATACAAATCTGTGTTGGTCCCAGCGTGCGGACGCTGGTTTGCTCCTAGCCTTGCGGCTATACAAACTCACTTGTTACACCAGTGTGCGGTCACTGGTTTGCTCCAAAGCCTTTCAGCTATACAAATCTGTGTTGGTCCCAGCGTGCGGACGCTGGTTTGCTCCTAAGCCTTGCGGCTATACAAACTCGCTTGTTACACCAGTGTGCGGTCACTGGTTTGCTCCAAAGCCTATCAGCTATACAAATCTGTGTTGGTCCCAGCGTGCGGACGCTGGTTTGCTCCTAAGCCTTGCGGCTATACTCTCGCTTGTTACTCCAGTGTGCGGTCACTGGTTTGCTCGCTAAGCCTAACGGCTATACTATTCAGTGTTGTTTCCAGCGTGCGGACGCTGGTTTGCTCCAAAGCCTTGCTGCTTAACGATTCTGCTAATTTGCCAGTTCCATCTGACTGCTGCTATTATCTCTGGGCTGCCCTGCCCGGTATTGGTAAGGCCGGTAGAACCTTTTGCCACATTCCATCTGAGGTTGCCTTACCCGGTATTGGCAGGGCCGGTAGAGCCTACATTGTGTATCTATTGAGGCTGCCTTGCCCGGTAATTTGGTAAGGCCGGTAAACCGTTATGCTATTCCATCTGCAGGTTGCCTTACCCGGTATTGGCAAGGCCGGTAGAGCCTAAAGACTGTCCTGTCCGGTATTTTGACAGGACCGGTAGAGTCTGCCTTCTGTCTGTGCTATATTCTGTATATATATATTATGTATGTTATTGCCATCCTAAGTTATCATTTATTATTTCAATAAAATTGATTTTTTTTACCTAAAACTTGTGTCTGAGAGTCATAATAAACCGTGACAGTACGAAAGGGCCATGACCTCAGACAGCAAGGGTGAAGGTAACGCACAGAATATCCATTGGAGGATGGATGTGCTCGAGCAACGTTTGGATCAGTTGGCAGTTGCAATTCAAACGATCCTTGAACGCACGGTACCTGCTGCCCAATCTAGCTCTAGCCCGGTGGTCTCGCCAAGTCAGACACCGGAAAGTGATACCAGACCCCTAGGGGGTACTGTTAAAGGGTTAACGGCTTCTGCACCCTTGCCGCTAAGATATGATGGTGACCCTAGTCTCTGCAGAGGGTTCATCAATCAACTCGAAATCTTTATGGAATTGACGGCACACGCATTTCCCAATGATCGTAGTAAAGTGGGGTTCACGATATCACTGCTCACTGGCAGAGCATTGGCTTGGGCTAACCCCTTGTGGGAGAATGCTAAACCTTGTACTAAGAACTTTAGTGAATTTGTGCATTCCTTTCGAAGAGTGTTTGAGCCTCCTGGTAGAACCACCTCTGCTGCCAAACGCCTTATGGAGATACAACAGGGCAGGCGTACAGTGGGCGACTATGCCATCGAATTCCGCACATTGGCAGCAGAGGTAGGTTGGAATAACGAGGCATTATTGGCAGCCTTCTCTCAAGGCCTGAATGACCACATTAAAGACGAAATCGCTGCTAAAGATCTACCTATTGATCTAGATGATTACATTGAGTATGTTATGATAATTGACTCCAGAATACGTGAGAGATCAATTGCCAGAGATCGTAAGTTACGGTCAAAAAATAATGAGCCTAGTAGCATGTTTTGCCCACCCATCCCTCCCTTGGCATTGAAGTCTAGTGAACCAGTACGGGAAACAAGTGAACCTATGGAAATAGGCTTCACTAGACTATCCAAGGCAGAGAGACTATATCGCAAACAACAAGGGTTATGTTTATACTGCGGTAAAAAAGGGCACTTGCTAAATTCCTGTCCGGTACGTCCGGGAAACGCACACACCTAGGGTATCTTGGGGGACAGGCCCTAGGTGGTGTACAATCGTCCCCAGTGTCGGGCATAATGAAACCCACCATACAGGTGGTATTGTCTTGGGCACAACGCTCTGTGGAGGTTTTGGCCTTGGTTGACTCCGGTGCAGCAGGGTATTTTATGGATGATACCTTTGCTGAATTGCACGGAGTTCCACGCATTGAAAGAGAAAACCCCTTGACTATTGAAGCGATTGATGGTAGACCCTTAGAACCGCCTCAGGTTATATTTGAAACTATGCCATTGTCTATGACTATTGGGGCACTTCACAGAGAAGAGCAGCAGTTTCAACTGATTAATTCCCCGCACCATGCGGTGATCTTGGGATTTCCGTGGTTACAGTTACATAACCCACAATTCGATTGGAAAAAGTGTGAAATTGCTGCTTGGTCCCAGTTTTGTATGGACAAGTGCGTCATCCAGCCTATTAAGGTCATGTGCACCTCCTCTGCTATGCCGGATGTGTACCAACAGTTTGGCGATGTTTTTAGCAAAGGAGAGGCTAGTTTGCTACCCCAGCATAGACCTTATGATTGTTGCATTGAATTGCAGCCTGGTGCAGTACCTCCGAAAGGACGCACTTATCCATTATCTTGTGATGAAAATAAGGCTATGGAGGATTACATTTCTGATGCCCTTGCTAGAGGGATCATACGTAAATCTACCTCTCCAGCTGGGGCTGGGTTCTTTTTTGTAAAAAAGAAAAATGGCGAATTAAGACCATGCATTGACTACCGGGGCTTGAATAAACTAATGGCAAAAAACGCATACCCAATACCACTCATCACCGAGCTTTTTGACAGGCTTAAGGGCGCTTCGATATTTACCAAGTTGGACCTACGGGCCGCTTACAATCTGGTTCGCATTCGAGCAGGTGATGAGTGGAAAACTGCCTTTAATACTCGAGCTGGGCACTACGAGTATCTAGTAATGCCTTTTGGGCTGTGTAATGCACCCGCAGTTTTCCAGGAACTGATAAATGATGTTCTGAGAGATATGTTACAGACATGTGTTGTGGTGTACCTCGACGATATACTGATTTACTCCCAAAACATGGCACAGCACATCAGAGATGTATCCGCAGTATTGCTACGACTCCGTGAGAACAAATTATTTTGTAAAATGGAAAAATGTGAGTTTCATAGAACCAGTGTGCCATTCTTGGGGTTCATAATTGGCAATGATGGCATTGCCATGGACAAAGAAAAGTTGTCAGCTGTCCTACAATGGCCAAAACCCAAGGGTCTTAAAGCCATACAGCGTTTCCTGGGTTTCGCTAATTATTATAGGAGGTTTATTAAGAACTTTTCTTCCATTGTCAAACCTCTGTCCGATCTTACGCACAAGGGTGCTAATCCTTCTTGTTGGCCGGTATCTGCTGAGAAAGCCTTTGAGAATTTGAAGCTGGCATTTGCTGCGGCTCCTGTGTTATCCCACCCCAATCCTTTACTTCCATTTACGTTAGAGGTTGATGCCTCAGATATTGGGGTCGGGGCAGTACTTTCGCAGCGACACGAGAAAGGTGGAACTCTCAGACCTTGTGGGTTTTTCTCTAAAAAGTTGACTGTCACTCAAAGCCACTATGAGATAGGTGACAGAGAATTATTGGCCATTATCCTTGCTCTTAAGGAATGGCGTCATTTGCTTGAAGGTACTAAGAATCCTGTCTTAATCCTAACAGATCATAAGAATCTGACCTATCTCTCGGAGGCCAAGAGATTGTCCTCTCGTCAGGCCAGGTGGGCACTGTTCCTGTCTCGATTTAATTTCATTGTATCGTATTTACCAGGGTCAAAAAATATCAGGGCTGATGCACTGTCAAGACAATTTGAGGCCGACAGTGACAGAGTGGAAGCACCAGCTCCTATCATCCAACCTGATAGAATACTGGCTACTATACGCACGAGTATCACTTCTCCTCTAGGGGAGGAGATCCTGGCCTCTCAGGGGTCCGCTCCCCATGAAACCCCAGTGGGCAAATGTTTTGTCGCTGAATCATTTCGTACTAGGCTGCTCGAAACCTACCATTCCTCTAAGGCTGCGGGACATATTGGTAGAGACCAATTGTTATGGTCCCTTTCTCAGTTATTTTGGTGGCCTTCCATGAGAAACGATTGTGCCGAATTTACGAATGCCTGTGCCACCTGCGCCCGCGCTAAGACCCCGAGACATCTCCCTGTGGGCTTGCTTCAACCGGTGCCTAATGGCGAACGCCCCTGGTCTCATGTTTCCATTGATTTTATGGGAGAGTTGCCTATGTCGAAGGGGTACTCCTTTATATTCATGGTGGTGGACAGGTTTTCTAAAATGGCTCATTTCGTGCCCCTCCGTGGTCTTCCTTCAGCGAAGGAATTGGCAATGGTGTTCGCCAGAGAAGTATTCCGGTTGCATGGAGTGCCTAGGGTACTGGTGTCTGACAGGGGGAGCCAGTTTGTGTCTAGATTTTGGAGGGCATTTTGCCAACAGATGGGCATACAGCTGTCCTTCTCCTCTGCCTACCATCCCCAGACCAATGGAGCCGCTGAACGAGCTAATCAGGGCTTGGAACAATTTCTCCGTTGTTTCGTTACTGACCATCATGATAATTGGTCCGACTTGTTGCCTTGGGCAGAGTTCGCCAGGAACTGTGCGGTCAATTCTTCATCTGGGAGCTCTCCATTTCTGATTAATTATGGGTTCCAGCCCTGTTTGCTTCCAGACTCATTTCAGACGCAACAGATTCCAGCTCTGGATGAGCATATCGAGCAACTCCGTTCCACATGGGCACAAGTTCAGAGGGCACTTGGTCAGTCATTTCAGCGTCATCAGCGCCATGCTAATCGCAGAAGGCTTCCAGCGGTTTCCTTTCAGGTTGGGGATAGAGTATGGCTTTCCTCCAGAAATCTCAAGCTGCAGGTTCCGTCTAATAAGTTGGCTCCTCGGTTTATTGGTCCATACAGAGTTATTCGCAAAATTAACCCTGTCTCCTATGCACTAGACCTACCTGCATCCATGCGTATCCATAATGTGTTCCATGTGTCCCTTCTTAAGCCTCTGGTTTGCAATCGCTATACTACCACACCTGTGGTGCCAGGACCTGTTGAGGTCGAGGGCCAGGAGGAGTACGAGGTTCAGAGCATTATTGATTCCCGTAGGCTTAGAGGAAGGGTACAGTACCTGGTACATTGGAAAGGGTATGGTCCTGAGGATCGATCATGGGTGGATAGTACGGACCTTCATGCACCTAGGTTAACTAGGGCCTTTCATGCCAATTACCCGCAGAAACCTAAACCCTATTCTAGGAGAGGGGGTCTTTGAAAGGGGGGTACTATCACGGTGCCCGTGATTGGCTGCAGTTACTTGTCTGTCACCAGTAGGGGGCTTCTATTGGCTGTCTGCAGATAGCCCGCCTCTTATTGACTATTTAAACCTGGATTGGGCACCCTTTGAGTGCCCTTTCGTGTTGTTTCTGACCTTCTTGCTATCACTATGCTAGTGATAGCTGGGCCTCTGTTCCAGTGTTCCTGATCTCATGTGTTCCTGAGTTCCTGATCTCTACTGTTCCAGTGTTTCCTGCATGCTGAAGTACTTCCAGTCCTGGTTCCGGCCTAGTCTCTGGTGTTGCAGTTCCTGCTGATCTTCTCTGCTGTTTTCTGACCTGACTGATCGTTGCTGGTTCCTGTCATCTCATCACCTGTCTTCAGTATCCTGGCGACCTTCTGCCTGGTCGCGTTGGTGACATTGCTACAATTCCGTGTTGGTCCCAGCGTGCGGACGCTGGTTTGCTCCCAAGCCTTGCGGCTATACAAACTCGCTTGTTACACCAGTGTGCGGTCACTGGTTTGCTCCAAAGCCTATCAGCTATACAAATCTGTGTTGGTCCCAGCGTGCGGACGCTGGTTTGCTCCTAAGCCTTGCGGCTATACAAACTCGCTTGTTACACCAGTGTGCGGTCACTGGTTTGCTCCAAAGCCTATCAGCTATACAAATCTGTGTTGGTCCCAGCGTGCGGACGCTGGTTTGCTCCTAAGCCTTGCGGCTATAGAAACTCACTTGTTACACCAGTGTGCGGTCACTGGTTTGCTCCAAAGCCTTTCAGCTATACAAATCTGTGTTGGTCCCAGCGTGCGGACGCTGGTTTGCTCCTAGCCTTGCGGCTATACAAACTCACTTGTTACACCAGTGTGCGGTCACTGGTTTGCTCCAAAGCCTTTCAGCTATACAAATCTGTGTTGGTCCCAGCGTGCGGACGCTGGTTTGCTCCTAAGCCTTGCGGCTATACAAACTCGCTTGTTACACCAGTGTGCGGTCACTGGTTTGCTCCAAAGCCTATCAGCTATACAAATCTGTGTTGGTCCCAGCGTGCGGACGCTGGTTTGCTCCTAAGCCTTGCGGCTATACTCTCGCTTGTTACTCCAGTGTGCGGTCACTGGTTTGCTCGCTAAGCCTAACGGCTATACTATTCAGTGTTGTTTCCAGCGTGCGGACGCTGGTTTGCTCCAAAGCCTTGCTGCTTAACGATTCTGCTAATTTGCCAGTTCCATCTGACTGCTGCTATTATCTCTGGGCTGCCCTGCCCGGTATTGGTAAGGCCGGTAGAACCTTTTGCCACATTCCATCTGAGGTTGCCTTACCCGGTATTGGCAGGGCCGGTAGAGCCTACATTGTGTATCTATTGAGGCTGCCTTGCCCGGTAATTTGGTAAGGCCGGTAAACCGTTATGCTATTCCATCTGCAGGTTGCCTTACCCGGTATTGGCAAGGCCGGTAGAGCCTAAAGACTGTCCTGTCCGGTATTTTGACAGGACCGGTAGAGTCTGCCTTCTGTCTGTGCTATATTCTGTATATATATATTATGTATGTTATTGCCATCCTAAGTTATCATTTATTATTTCAATAAAATTGATTTTTTTTACCTAAAACTTGTGTCTGAGAGTCATAATAAACCGTGACAGAGGTATGGATATAGCTAAATTTGAAGGAAGGCGTGCCTGCCTACACAACTGTGAGATTGGCTGTGTCACTCTGAACATTATTCAAACAAATTCCTAATATTAATTTTAATGTTTAACACAGAAACAAAGGTGACTCTCCCTTGTTGTGGCAATAAGGTACTAGGCCTCCCTACACAACTGTGAGATTGGCTGTGTCACTCTGAACATTATTCAAACAAATTCCTAATATTAATTTTAATGTTTAACACAGAAACAAAGGTGACTCTCCCTTGCTGTGGCAATAAGGTACTAGGCCTCCCTACACAACTGTGAGATTGGCTGTGTCACTCTGAACATTATTCAAACAAATTCCTAATATTAATTTTAATGTTTAACACAGAAACAAAGGTGACTCTCCCTTGCTGTGGCAATAAGGTACTAGGCCTCCCTACACAACTGTGAGATTGGCTGTGTCACTCTGAAAATTAGTCAAACAAATCCCTAATATTAATTTTAATGTTTAACACAGAAACAAAGGTGACTCTCCCTTGCGATGGCAATAAGGCACTAGGCCTCCCTACACAACTGCGAGATTGGCTGTGTCACTCTGAAAATTATTCAGACAAATTTCTAATATTCTTAATATTTTACACAGGAACAAATGACTCTCCCTTGCGGTGGCAATAAGGCACCCTGCCTGCCTACACAACTGCGAGACTGGCTGATGTGTCACTGAAAATTATTCAAACAAATCCCTAATTTTTTAATATTTTGCACAGGAACAAAGATGACTCTACCTTGCAGTGGCAGTAAGGCACTAATGCTGGCTGTCTGCCTATGCCTAATGCTACCTGCCTGCCTTCACAACAACTGGACACTCTCTAATATCTCCTTCTTCTCTCTCTGAGCTCCAACAACGCACTAACAGAAAATGCAGGCTGTCTGGGTCTGTGTCATTTGTCCAACCCCCATCATGAAACGAAGAAGCTAACTGGAATAGAGACAAGGCGGGAAAGTAGCGCATGGAACAAAGAAGCTAATTGGACTAGAGAGGGAGAGGGATATGGAAACAAAGTATTGCGCGTCTGCGGGCAGTCGCCGAATTTCCAAAATTTTCGACGACATTTACCAGGGCTGTTCAGATTCAGATCATTTTTTAAGAACGACCCTTGCCTGTCAGACGGTCCGAATGACGCTGAATGACCCCATATTCGTTGAATTCTGAATGTTGACGAACCGAATAGCACAAGCCTACCCCAGTCATATCAATGGTATTTTTTATTTGTCTCTTATGTTGCAGTTAGTTTGGCTCTACTTATTTTTTGTGTATCAGCCTCATCATATCAAATATCAAATTCAGAAGCATAATTATCCTGAAAATAGAAGCATTGCTTTTACACTCCTACTTTTCTGAGTCTCTGTCTTGGTTGGGGAAACAACATGCATTTTGCAAATAGTATTTTAGCTTGTCAAGGGCTATTAAGGGTTGTGGAAGGCTTGCAAACTGATGGTCCTTAATCGGTTAATTACTGACATAATATCCCAGATACAATTTATGAGACATTTATGGGCGCCACTTAAAAAATGTGTTGAAAATTTTGTGAGTGATTTGCGCCTAATCATTAAAGAAAACAGTGACAGAAATGTAAAATTAGTGACTCGTGATAGATCAAAAGTGGACTCCCAGAAATTCCATTAGTGACCCTTACACATATTTAAAAATAGAGCAATGAGGACAAAATAAAGGACGTAACATAATTTTCAGTATCTGCTTATAAATTGTATATGTAAATAAAATACTTTGGTCTTGCTCTAAATCATTTATTCATTTACACAAAAAAGTGTCAATAGGTCAAGAAATCACTTAAATATTATTGGTAATGCCTGACCCACTAGCCACCTCCCCAGCAACACCACCTAAAACAAAAGTGTCCTTCTTAGACCATTTAAAATGTTGGGAGGCATGAAAGTGCAAAGCTATTAACATTTCTTTATCAAAGTGACAATAAGGACAACTTACAGATTCTATTAAAGAACTTTTTATTCCAATGGTTTTTTAACTTTTAATGAGAGGTGATAGATATGCTCAAAGATTTAGCACCTTAAATTAAAGATAGAGGAGGCTTCCTAGTTTCAATAAACTAATAAAGTGGGGACTTTCAAGTGACAATATGATACATTTACCCTTGTACATTTTCCAGTCGTAAATTGTTTTTTATTTGCAAAAGACAGATGTTTTTTCTTGAGAAAACAGCTGCATCATATTTCTCAAAAAACGCTCTTTATTTTCAATTTTAATTTTTCTTTGCTAAAAGTGGAGCAGATAGCTTCCACCAGAACTGCTCGTTTCATTTGCTAAATGTAACCCATGCTATGTGCCATCCTTTAACTACACTCCTTAGGCTTAACTCTTTGAGCGCCAGAGAGGTGTTTAGCGAATTGTCACACTCATACAGTAATGAGGGGTGTACGCATGATAACAAAACTGTCTACAGGTAAAGACTATAAAATAGTTTTGGGACGACAAAACAGATGCGGCAGAAGAGTGCATTGCTTTAAGAGTCTTGAGCTTAGACTATTCAGGATGTCGGTTGTTGTTTTCAAACCACACACTGAAGAAAATGTAAAGGCGTAGTAGTGTAAGTAACAATTCCCGGCCCTGTCAGGGAAGCTGTTCTGTATTTCATGTAAGGTAGACATAACGATGACGCAGTTGCGCAGTGTCATTAATCTTCACATACACCCATGTGTCTGAGAAAAAAAAGAGGCACTGCATAAGCGTCTCTGTGGCGCAATCGGTTAGCGCGTTCGGCTGTTAACCGAAAGGTTGGTGGTTCGAGCCCACCCAGGGACGTAGTGTTTTGTTTTCTTTTAAATTTATTTTTAAGGTTACAAACCTTAATTCTTATTATCGCACTTCTGACATGGCATCTTCGTCTTTTTTAAAATCGACTGCTTAAGTCTTAAAATTCAATTGCTTAATATCTAAATTCGTCGTGCACCGTGTGGAAAGGAAGCCGCGCACACAGTGATTCCTATTCAAGATAAAGACGCGAAGTAACCTTTTAACCCTTCGAGCGCCAGGAGTGAGCACCCTTCTGCGCGTCAAAAGGCTAAGGGGCAGTGGCGCGTACGATGCATTGCGAAACGACGGGGTGCATCCCCATCTGCTTCTCAAAAGGGTTTAAAACAGAAACTATGTATCTGTTTTCACACAAACAGCATGGACGTGAACAGCACATCATATGGAAATAATATCGGACGTGTGGCGTAGTACCGCCTTACACACGGCTTTATAGTGAATGCGTAATTCAATGTTCTAATTTCTCTGTATAACATGGAATTGAATTTAGTTTTGAATAACAATACATTTGAACGACGTGTATTGCACGGAGCAACTGCTACATATGTAGCTAGGTATCTGTAAGAGCCAGAAATGAACACTCTTCACTGCCATATGGGTATCCAACGCATTGCGCATATCTGGTACCCAAAAGGGTTAATATTATACAAGACTGTCTTTTGGGTTGGATGAGTTAATGATTAGAATAAACTGCCCCTTTAAAGTAAACCTCTCGCAGTAAAATACATTTAGTTAAAAAGTTTCATTCTTCTGGGGGTCTGTGATTTTTTTCTATGAAGTGTTGAAAGCGATTGCTACATATTCAGGCTGCATCGGAACTGTGTTATCAGTCACTTGTGAGAACATGTACTCTTCGTGTATCAGCGGTATACGGTAACACTTTCCTAGCATGTTTCTGGATAATGTGGTCCAATTGAAATATAAGGGGGGAAATAAATAAACAATTCATTACTTGTAGCGCCGATGCTAATATTAACCCTTAGAGTGCCAGAACGGTTTGCTTAACCCTCTGGCACTCAAAGGGTTTACATGTAACATCATCTCACCCTAAAACTTACTATTCAAAACAGCATATATACAGGGCTTATAATTTTAAGTCCTTTGCTGCTAGCCAGACCTGAAAAGTTACTCGCCGCTGCAAGCCAAAACATACCCAACAAGGCTGAATTTCTATTCTCCAGAGCTAAATTTTCACTCGCCATTGGTGAGTGGAAATTTTGAGCCCTGATATAGATAGATATATATATATAGAAAAAGTTTTGTGTTACTTTCTTTCAAGACGTTACTAAAAAAAAAAATAAGTATCCAATTTATATAGAATACATTTAATGGAATCTATCATACACCAGTCAACAAGTGAACTGTTGTTACTGTTGCTTTTTGTTTACTAAGGGATGGATTCCATTGCAGGTGATAACTTTATGGTGTAATCTACATATTTCCCCATATGTGAGATAAAGCTAGTGCAAAATGTTATCACTTGTAGTGGAATGCAGGCCTAAATGGGTTATTAGATTATTAAAAATGTTATACAGCGGGTATGAAAAATATGGACAAACTAAAAGAAAAGAAGCAATTGCATTTCTATGCCGGTGAGTATATAATAGAATTACATAGAAATATTAATAGTTTAAGGATTGCAAGCAAAATATTTGGTAAATATAAATGAGTTTATTTCATTGCCAGGCCAAATTCATCTATGAATGTTATCATTTTTAAAGATGAACATATTTCACATGGAACATATTACACATTCGTAGCCACATATTTACTGCATATTCAAATAGAGAACACACATAAATGTATTTGACAAACACTTGGTTAATTGTAAAGGACTGCTCTTCCATAATATGATCAATGCTATTAGTTATGCAATTTATCACAAATGCAATAACTACTAAATATAATTCAAACATTTATTGTTCTACCTTTTCTAGGGTTTGTAGTAAATGAAGACCACTTCCACCAACCTGAACCAATATCTCTATAGCTGGCACATCCTCTCCCTTCTCTATCCAACATTTTTTATAGTTGCCCTTTAGAATTATTGGAGGGTTTTCTTGGTTACTCTAACCAGCCCAAACCATGACTGTAAAAGGCCATTTAAATATTGTCATGGTGGTAAAATATCTCTGTTCAATTACAGACTACATCAGAGTTTAAACACATACAAACACTTACTGACTGTATGGTTGACTTTGTTAAAGAAATCAAGAACCATTTACCCCAAAGGTGTAGTTAACTGTTAATGGAATTTGGAGTGACAAAAGTTTTTCCTTCTATGAAACTGGTGTTAATTCTGTCCAGCATTTCACAAACCAGGAAATGGTTTCAGTGATAAGGCTGTGTTTAAAACATACTGGCAGCACATTCTCAGAATATTTTTTCTTATTTGTAGTACTCATAAAACATTTATACATGTAACCATTTCTGCTGTATGGAAATGCTTCATTTATACAAATGTATTGGCCAATAATACATTCCAGTATATCATAATCTTTTATATTGACATGGATGCATTTTATCAGAGGTCTAAGCTAAATTCCCTATGCAAACATCCACTGAATGTTCTTTCATGAATTGAAATATAATTAAGGCATCAGAATTACCAACACTGGACAGGATTCAACTGCAGGTGTTAACCTTATCACTGATTTTATCAGCAAATGTCCACATAGAGGTCAGTAGGAGACTGTGAGATAAACCAGAGATAACATTTATCATCTGCAACAAAATTCTGCACCACCTATTTAAATGTTAGTGTCCAGTTATTTATTTAAAATGCAATTTGTAACAGTCACTGCTTTTCATTAACACTTTTTTTTAGCTCATGGTTTTTGACAAAGTAACAATTTGATACAAAATAGATTGTACAAGCTAGTATGTGGTTTATTCATTCATTTAAAGGATGAGTCATTCTAAAGCAAGATAAGATAGTAGTATGCAGCTGTTTTGTCCTAGAATAAAATATGTTGCTTTCTTTTCACTTATAGGCAAATAGCAGAAATGTTACAATTCATACTTGATTAATCACTGAAGGACAAGAGGAGTGTGCAACTCCTCTGGTGAGTAGAGGTCAAATCATACCATAATATAAATTTGCTACCAAGCATTTCTTACAGCAAAATCTTTGATGAAAAGTCTGGAGATTTTTGCGCCACTGTCTTATTATAAAATAAAGGATTAATTTCTAGCAGTCACATAACTGATACACTGGAGGTCTAAAATAATCAGTTTATGCAAATATGAATGTTTTTTACATTGAACATACAACACAAACCCAGTTAGTGATTTCTGTTATTTTTTATTGGATAATTAAAATAAGTTGTGTAGATTACAAATACAGGTTCTGTATTGTCAGAATTCATGACGCACCATCACCGATGATGTACGAGAAGGAAATTACTGTGAATGAATAAGCCTGACCTAACTATATGATCAGATATACAATATAACATTTGCCCACAGCTCACATAATGCACATCACCTCTGAAGTGTATAACAGGTGTGGTATCAATTGTCAGCAAATTAGAATTATTGTGCGTGTAATACATTATTTTCTTGATAGTAATGCTTGCGTTTAAATGAAATAGCATTACAGCTCCAGTAAAAATACAACAGTCTTACAGAACATTTAATTTCATGCATTCAATGTGTAATTACCTTTAGCATACTAACTGAAATACAGTGTAAATCAATTTGGATTGTATTATGGTTTGACTTCTGGGAGAAGTACCGAGTTTTCAGCAAGAGCTGTAGGAGCACCCAATGTGAATATTTTACTCTCACTGTGAGGGGTCTGTGTGTCACAAAATGGATGTTTGGTGGGAAACTGTGGGGTAGTTGTTCATGGTGTATAAATATCTGTCTGGCACGAGCAGTTTCAAATAATAGTTCATTGTCAGTACTCTGTCTCTATTTCCACATATTGCAGCTTTCATGACAGGACGAGAGGAAAATCAAGACACCATTCTGTAAAACATTTGTAAAAAGCACCCAATGGTATCAATTGACTCAGTGGTTTGGAAGAATAGCATTCTTGGTAGTATTTTTTTTTTTTATGAATGAAAAATTTTGCACCAGTGTATTACATTTTTACCTTCAACTTTTCTCTGCAGTCAAATTTACAGATCACTACTTCTCTAATGTTCCCCAAAGACCCAGGAACCTTTAGGAGTGCTTCTGCTGCTGCTAGTTGTGGCTCCTCTGACCTGTTGATGGTGTGTCTCCCAGTGAGACCTATGGTTGTGCTTCAGCTGGGATCTCAATGAGGAGGTGCCTAGATGTTGATAACCTGTCTTGCTGCTGCTGCTTAACCAACACTAAGTATGTGGCTAGGTGTGGGATGGACTTAGAAGTGGTGATGAGGCTGATGATGACTGACAGGATGACTGTGTATTTTTTGGCATTTTTGCTTGTCCAGGTTCAGACTTTCAATTGTTTTCTCAAACCCTTTATAGACAGACACAGTGCTCCTTTTCAGTGGTGGACGATTGAGCCTTTGCCTTTCAGATAACTTTCTTGCCATGTCATCGTCTCTCTCACTCTCAGCTTCATCTTTATCTGAAGAGAGATATATTCTCGATCTTCATCATCATCAGTAATTAAGTCATCCTTAGCATCACCCGCCTCTTCTTCTTTACTACTTTTATATTCTTCTAGGCTTTTAGAGGTCTCAAAATATTTCATTTTTACTTTTCCCCATAGAAGGATTTTCACAATGTGCTCTACTACTTTCAGGACATGTTTTTTGTGCTTCTTTGTCTCACTGTCAGATGCAGCAGTTGGTTGAGCTGTTACATCTTCTGCCACTTAGCCATCAACACTAGAATTTGACATTGTGTCAGGGTTCTGTACGGTGCAGCGTTATCTGCCCGTTTTAATTTGCATTTCCTGCATGCCTCTGATTCTGCGGTGCGGTTGGTCTCCTTCAGGCAGCCGGCTATCTCATAGCTTAGATGCCTCTCCATCTCAGGAGCGAGTTCAGGTGGATTGTGCACGTGTCACTTTCAGGATGGGCTCTGATTGGAAGCACGCACGCTCTTTATTCCGATCCAGGCATCCTTTCCATAGTCTCCGCCTTCCAGCTGGCATATATATAGTGGACTTCGATCCCCTGGCAGTCTCCCTTGTGTGGCGTCTGTGTACTAAGCATTATTGTGTCTATTCCTGGGTTTGACCTGTGCCTCGGCTGACTTCCCTTCTGGTGCCTAATTCCTTATTTGGCTTCTGTTCCGGACCCTGCAATTTGCTGGTATCCTGACCTTGGCTACGTCTGACTACTCTGTCTGGCTCTTGATCCTGGCTACGTCTGACTACCCACTCTGGCATTGGATTCTGGCTGTGTATACTTACCCTCTCTGGCTTTTGACCCTGGCTGTGTATTTAACCCATCTCTGGAGTTGCCCAATATATTTATAGTGCTTACAATAAAGTATATTTATTATTTGTGCCTTGACAGGTACACAAGTGCCATGAATCCTGAAGGCACAGGGAGCCCATCTGTTCAGACTGTAGACGTCTTCCAGCACCCTCTTACCTTGTGGGGCAGAGAGTTTGGCTTCCTCTAGGAACCTCTACCTTTGTGTACCCGCTCTGAAATTGCCCCTCGTTACATAGGGTCTTACTGTATTCTCAGATGGGTAAACCCAGTTGTGTATGCTTCAGAACTTAGACTTTCTATGCGGATTTCCAATGTCTTTCATGTCTCTCTCCTCAAACCGCTGCTTTGCAATCCATTTAAGTCCCTGACTTTTCGTCCACGACCTGTCTGTGTCGGCAGTCATGTGGAATATGTGATCTGGAGTATTATTGATTCCCGTATGTCCAGGGGTCAACTACAGTATCTTGTCCATTGTAAGGGTTATGGGCAAGCGGAATGGTCTTGGGTTTCCTCAAGAGTTGTCAACTCTACCACTCTCCTCCATGCTTTCCATTCTTGATTTCCCCTGAAACCTGGTCCTCTCCCATTGGGGAGGGCTCATTGAGGGGAGGGTACTGTCAGGGTTCTGTATGGTGCAGCGTTATATGGCCATTTTACCTGGCATTTCCTGCGTGCCTCCGATTGTGCGGTGTGGATGGTCTCCTTCAGACAGCCGGCTGTCTCATAGCTCAGGTGGATTGTACGCGTGTCACTTTCAGGATGGGCTCTGATTGGACACACGCACGCTCTTTATTCCAATCCAGGCATCCTTTCCCTAGTCTCCTCCTTCCAGCTGGCATATATATATAGCGGACTTCGATCCCCTGGCAGTTGCCCATGCATGGTGTCTGTGTACTGAGCTATCACGGTACCCGTGATTCCGCTTGCCTGTGATTCTGTCCGGTGGTCCGTGGTTTATGATTCGGGTAGGACCTGGCCACCTTCATGCTTGCCTCTATTCTGCGGGCATGCGCCTGTGACGTCACACTCGGTATTTTGTACCATTAGGCACAATTGGCCGATGGAGTCCTGCCCTCTGGCAGCGGCATTATAGTTTGCCCACGAACTGGGCTTAGTTGCCCTTTCGTGGTGTTTCTGTGCGTTTTTCTAGTTTTGCTCTCACTTAACCCTAGCTTTTGCTTCTGTGTATTTTCTGGCTCGATCCCTGTCTTTGTCTGACTATCCACTCCAGTTTTGACCAGTGGCTCTGTCTGACTATCCGATCTGTGTTTGGATCTGGCTTGTCTGACTACCTGCTCCAATCTGACCTTGGCTGTGGCTGACTACCCGATTTGGCTCCTGACTGTGGCTTGTCTGACTTATGCTCCATGCCTACTCCTGCTCCTGTCTGACTACCACTTGCCTCAGTTAGCCTCAGAGGGCTCGCTCCAATGACCCGTTGCAGCAGTTACCTCACTGGTAGTGTTGCAGGTTGCCTTACGTTTTGTCACCTCCGCACTGTGCTTTTCCAGCAATTACCTTACCGGTATTGTTGGGTGTTACCCTCCGCTCTGACATTTACCTCCCTGGTATTGTTGCAAGCCCCCTGAGGCTACAAGTCTGAGATTATCCCTCTTCAGGGATCTACCAGTTACGCTCTCCTGGACTGGACTCTTGGGGTTCCAGGTTTCCGTTCGCTCTGCTGTTTAGAGCCACGTCTGGTTCTATATTTAAGTTCTCCTACCTACAGCGGACCAGGTACAGCTCAGTGTCAGTCCCTGGGTAGTGGACTGGGCAGTGTCCTCACGCCTGTCCCTAACTTGGTTGTGGAAGTGCTTGCTCTGTGTAACGGTTTTTTAAGACACTCAGACCAGTAGGTAAAATCAAACACAGTTTATTAAATAAGAAATAAGGCAAACGATCACCCTCTACAGGCAACACAAATAATAGCAATATATGGACAGGTATGCCCCACAGGCCCAATATACAGAATCAGGATACACATATACTGTCTCAGAACAGGTAATAGCAATTTAGACACAAACGGTTTAAATGCATTAAGCAGTCCATCTCTGCTGTGGAGTTTGGCACGCCCAAGGTGGTGATTGGAGGTAAAGTGTAGATGTAGGCAACACTTAGAGTTCTTAAGGCAAGAATGCTGCTAGGCAAACTGTGACCAGTGGTAGAATCAGCAGAACAGTGACCCAAAATAGCCCCCGCGGGCGTAACCAAGGAGACAACTGAATCTGCAAGTGCGTGAGTCGGTAGCCCCCAGGGGCGTAACCACAATATAGCTTGATATGCAAGAGCTTGCAAATAGCCCCCACGGGCGTATAAATGGAGACCAACAGAGGTAGTTGAGCCAATAGCCCCCACGGGCGTATACCAACGAGAACCTGCCAGAGCTTTGAGCCTACCCTTTGCTGCACAGCTTGAGCCTTAAGCCACAACGGGTGTCCGCCGGTAAACAAACGTAAGACCAAGAGCCAATGGCGCCCTACCGGATCCGACTAAACGTGACTACTCTGCAGCTAGATCGTATGAGTCGCTGTCCCACACAAGCGGCCGACTCAGCAGACGTAGCACAACTGGTTAAGGCTCTATACCGGGGAAAGAAGGCTCTGCGATTATGAGGCAGCACTGCAAGGGTTAAAATGCACTTTTACCGATAGAAGGCTCAGTATAGTGGAGTAGCTCTGCAAGCGTACGGAGGCTCAATGAAGGAAGCACAGCTCTGCAAATCAGCACGGATACTCTGCACTGAACTTAAGCACATCAAGGGTGAAGTTGGTCACTCTACAGCTTGGCAAACAGCAGCAGCGTAAGTAAGAATGTTGCGGTGGCGACAACAGGAACAAGCAGGTCACTGGAACAGGCCGGTTGCAGATCATGAAACAGGAACGTCAGCCGAGCCGGGTCAGATAACAGAGGTGGTTCTCAGACAAGCCGGGTCAATCACGAGCAGGAACACTGGAGCGTAGTCAGGACAGGCCAAATTGGTACACAGGAATCCGGAACACAGGAACACAGCAACATCAATACTGGCTCAGAAACACCACGAAATTTTAATTTTTCAGTTTGGAATTTTTTTATTGCCAGTTCTTTGTGGCTGCTCATGTGATTCTCCCAGTTCACATATTTTGAAAGGGAGCTTGGTGGTTATTGTTAATCATTTAGTATTCTGGGGTGTAATCAATTGATTTATTTTATAACAATGTATATTGTAGATTGTTTACATTTCTAGTTGACTTATTTACCTTTTAGGACCAAAATGTCAGTTGAAGTGGGACGCAGGCTAATGTCTGATTATACACGGGCATGCTAGCATGCTTCTATATATTTGTTTATTAATAGCACAGAGCTTCATGCCTAATCATATTAATTCTAGTTAACTATTTCCTAGGCATTGTCTTCATAGCATTGATTACCTGGCCCAACCAAAATAATTAGCTGGTATTCAGCTGTATCAGTGAGAGTGATACAGCCCATATGGATTTCAGCACAACAAATTCTTGTCCTGTCAATTTGTTGGTAATGGAAAGTCACAAATTGGGGGCATATTTAACGCACCATTTAGTTCATGGCATCTATGTTCCCTTTTTATGTTTTAATCATTCTCTATTATTTTTAAACTCTCTTTTATTAGTCTGTTAATATAAGTTAAGTTTTAATTTCCGGGTGACTTCGGTTACAGAGCTCTGCCTCTGCTCTCCTCCCTCTTCCGATGACGGAGGCTTCTGTCTGTAAGCTGGAGCAGTCTCATTGGCAGAGATTGATATCTAGCCAATGAGAGCGGTCCAGCTTCCAGACTGATGCCTCCGTCATTGGAAGAGGGAGGAGAGCAGAGGCAAAGCATCGGGCTGCAGTCTATGCGGAAGTGGCTGCAGCCCAGACTTTTGTAAGTTAAATTTAGACAAAATCAAAGCTGAAAATAAAAAATAAATAACGTTTTTATGGTATTGGATGTGCCACCTAACTATTTATAGAATGTTGTCCATAGGTGAGACATCCACTTTAAACTGCATATATAGCAGTTTACCTGTTCAAATTATTTTACTGTGCCATGACATTACTGAATTGGATGGGCTTTGTTCATACTAGTGACGTTTTGTGGCACTGTTTCATGCAATTCATGCATTCATTGTACATATGCTAGTGTAGCATGCTTTTTCTCTCCCAGCATTATTTCCTCTCTCAGTATAAATAGCAGCAAAACATTGCATGATAAATGAAATGATAAGAGAATGTTATTATTTAAATGTGGTTCCTTTGACACCCATACTATATTTGTGGATGTGTTACTGTACAGTAGGAGGAAAGTTTCAGAAAATTGTATTGACTTGCTACATGAACTGCAGTAGTCACCTGTGTGAACATCCTCATGCAAAACGTTGTGTACTAGCAGCTGTGGTCACTTTTTTAGAACAGAAGGGTTTCGCTGCACACCTATGCTTTTGATGAAAATATTTATTATATTTGTCACCATTTTGACATCCTAAGTGTTCAGGACTTCCAATATACATGCATTTCCCATGGAAGCATTACTTACAACTTAGAAATACTGTCAAATATAGTTCTTAGTTTCATCAAAAATACTGGTGTGCAGTAAGACAATCCTGTTGTATACTTTGGTCTTGAACTGTGCCTTGACTGTCCATCACCCGAAGATTGAATCATTAGGTGTGCACTTGCCATACATATTTTGCTTTTGTCAAATGTTTTATACCCATATTCTAGGAGCTGAACTGTACAAAAATTGTATAATATAGTAAAAGCTATAAAGCTATCAGGCAGCCCATGACAAAAGAGGTGAAAAATGAGAAGTTGTGAAGCTTTTATAGATCATTATATATAAACAAACATTTAAAAAAACCCTCCTGTCATTATTAATAATAATAATAATCCTTTATTTATATAGCGCACACAGATTCCGCAGCGCTTTATTCAAAAATGATTTTGTTTTTGTATCTTCTGCACCACAAAGCATATAAGCCTCCCATCCCATGTGAAAGTGTTTACCGTGTGCCAGACTGGCTTTTCATTGGCTTAGGCTCAACCAATGGAGACATCCAGCTCTGAGATTGATAGGGTCATTGCATGGCCTGTGTCTTTATTACATCTGATTCTCTGGCTAATATATGGCTGATAGAGTAAGAAGGATACAACAGTGTGTGTGTGATAATGTGTTCCATAATAGTAATGTTATAATTGGGTTGTGTATTCTGGTTATTATTCATAATAATTAGATTTTTCTCTGTGTAGTACTTTGAGAAGTTTATAGCTTTAGGTGGACAAAGCCCCAGTCTTTTTGGCATCCCTTCCTCTTGTGTGAAAGTAAATAATTACAAGCCGCAAAAACAAACAAAAAAAACCCTGCACACTTGTGGTTTGCACATATTTATGGGTCTTACCCTTCCACGGAGGGCATTTTTTAATTAAAACCTGTAGCATGAAAAATGCCATCCTGGGAATTCCCTATTCAAAAATGCCAGCCCATAAATGATCACAAATTGAAGAAAATTGTGAGTGTTATTTAGAGGTATTGACTGCTGTCAAACAGCTAACTTTGCAACACTGAATTTTCTCCTGAATAGCATCTTTTGTTACTTTTGCAGATTTTATAACCGCTAATATAATCAACCCCATAGTCTTTATGATATAAATAATATGAACTTTTAACTGGCATTTGAGATATTTGGATACCTTGTTGTATTTCTAAGTACTGGACTGATTCATCCAATATGAAGTGTTAGTTAAAAAGAAATCCATTCATTAACTCCTTTTGATGGGTGTGGGAAACCTTAGCCCGTATAGATGTGCAGGACCACAGGTTAGTTTGGCTGGGGATGATGAGAGATGTGGTTCTCAACAGCTGAGAGGTCTCAGATTGTCTATATTTGCCTTATAAGCAATATATTTATGATCTCACAGCACATAAAGCAGGAGTGGGCAACCTGAGGTCCTTCTACTGTTGTTGCAATACAACTTCCATCATGGGCCAGCTGCTTGCTGATTGAGAATGATGGTGGTTGTAGCATGAGCTGGAGAACCCCAGATTACCTAACCCTTACTTGATGGATTAAGTAAAGTCTTTTTTGTGCTAAGCATAGTCTTCATTAAAATAAATAATAATAATAATAATAATAATAATCTTTATTTATATAGCGCCAACTTATTCCGCAGCGCTTTACAATAGGGGATAGACATACACTGATATTAAATAGTACAAATCATATGTGGAGAACAGAAGGATCAGAGGGCCCTGCTCGTGAGAGCTTACAGTCTAGAGGAAGGTGGGTAGGACACAGAAGGTGTAAGTGCTATTGGGTGTAAGTGCCTCCTGCCACATGAGCTGCCAGTCAGTGGGTGGGAGTGAGAAGTGCTAGTGAGTGCAGTGGTCCAGGCAAGGGGTGGTACTTGGTGATAATGTTTATGGAGGTAGTTGATAGGCTTCCCTGAAGAGGTGAGTTTTCAGGGAGCGTCTGAAGATCTGAAGGCTAGGGGAGAGTCTGATGGGGTGGGGGAGGGAATTCCAGAGCTTGGGTGCAGCACGGGAGAAATCCTGTAGGCGGGAGTGGGAGGTTGTAATGAGAGCTGTGGAGAGGAGAAGGTCCTGTGCAGAACGAAGATGGCGAGTGGGAGTGTATTTAGAAATGAGAGATGAGATATAGGGGGGTGAGGTGTTAGTAAGGGCTCTGTAGGTGAGCACCAGGATTTTGAATATAATTCTGTGTGCTAATGGGAGCCAGCGTAGGGATTGGCAGAGGGGACTGGTGTTGGAGAAGCGGCTGGTTAGGTAGATTAGTCGTGCTGCTGAGTTCATTATGGACTGTAGTGGGGTTAGGTGGGCAAGAGGAAGGCCAGTTAGTAGTGAGTTACAGTAGTCAAGACGGGACATGATGAGTGTTTGGATTAGAATTTTAGTGGTATCTTCATTAAGGAAGGGTCAGATTCTAGAGATGTTGCGGAGGTGGAGGCGGCATGATTTGGAGATTGACTGGATGTGAGGAATAAATGATAGGGCGGAGTCGAATGTGACCCCCAGGCAACATGCTGTAGGGGTTGGTTTGATGATAGTGTTGTTGACAGTGAGGGTAATATCTGGAGTAGGACTGTTAGGAGAGGGAGGGAAGATAATTAGTTCAGTTTTGTCAAGGTTAAGTTTGAGTTGACGGGAGGACATCCAGGAAGACACAGCGGACAGACAGTTAGATACCTGGGACAGGAGGGAGGGGGAGAGGTCAGGGGAGGAAAGATAGATTTGAGTGTCATCAGCATAGAGATTATGGTGAAACCCAAAGGAGTTTATTAGTTTACCCAGGGATGTAGTGTAAATTGAGAAGAGCAAGGGGCCCAGGACTGAGCCTTGAGGCACTCCAACAGACAGTGGGAGGGGTGGGGAGGTGGAGTCAGAGTAGGACACACTGAAGGAGCGGTTGCGGAGATATGATGAAAACCAAGAGAGGGCAGTGTCACGGAGACCTAGAGAGTGGAGGGCTTGCAGGAGGAGTGGGTGATCTACTGTGTCAAAAGCTGCAGACAGGTCCAAGAGAATGAGTAGGGAGTAGTGGCCTTTTGACTTGGCAGAGAGCAAGTCATTGGCCACTTCAGTGAGGGCAGTTTCGGTGGAGTGATGAGGTCGGAATCCAGACTGCAAGGGGTCTAGGAGGGAATGGGAGCAGAAGAATCCCTTGGTTCTTATCTGCTCACTACTCTACTTATAATTTAATACTAAAGGATGGTACATTCTCCAGTTACAGTAGGGACAGTGCAAATGTTTAATTTTTACCAAGTTTAACCCCCCCAAACCTGGGCTGGCTGGAACACATTGATAGCAATGCGTTCTCAGTCTATCCAGCATCAGATGAGGTTGCTGCTAGACCCGCTTTGATTAGTAGGAGGTGGTGGGGAAGTGTATGCGTTAATTTCTCCCTACCACACCCATCCTATGCTAGACAGTTTAAAACACATTGCAGAGCAATGCATTGCAAGTTATCTGGCATCAGAGGAATTAAGGGTAAAGCATGTGGACGTAGGAAGGGATACAAAACGAAAAAAAGAGAAAAAGCGCACACAAATCTAAGTGTAGACTGTTTTAAATATATCTTGCACCTCCACCTTCTTCAAAAAGTGTTTTCCTCCACCGTGCCAAATAACACCAACCGATGCGTGTTTATTTGCACTCACCTTTAAGTGAGGCAAAACCGGCCTCTCAGTAATATATGCCTTCACTGGATAACCCCCAGTGTCGGTATTGTCTGTACAAGCTGCTACTAGTTTTCTGAGCCTATTGATACAACAATTGTTTATTTAATATGGCATGTATATGTATATCAGCAAGAGCTGAAAGAAAAGCTTTATTGAAAACTTGTTTTGATAACAATGATTGTGATGAAAATGATCCTGTTCAAAATGGAGACCTAAAACGGAATTTTTATAAATTAGAAAATCTCCTGTGTGCCGAATTAAAACATTGGTGGGACCTCCTCTTGCTGAGTCAGTACCTAGAAAAGAGGATTATTCCCAGGGGCTTGAGAATATTCAAGCCATCTACTTTTCCGGGGGCTGACTTTGCGAAAGGGTGGGAACAAATTTTAGATGAATGTTCATTTCAATTAATGAAATATTTAGTCAAGTATAGAGAGCAGTGCTTGCAAGAGTTAGAAAAAGATATACAAAAAATTCAGGAGCAGATTCAACCCTATGAAAATACTAAAGTTTTTAAAGAAATGGATAAAATGGTAAATGATAGAATTAATAAAGTAGAGTTGGAACTGAAAAATAGGAAAAATAATAAGATGCAGAGAGACGAGGAAGATTATCATAATAATGGAGTAAGAATATACCAAAATAAAAATAAAATTAAAAATAAAAGAAACACTAGTAAGTATCAAAATAAATATAAATTAGATAATAGGAATAATAATCATGATCTTACTAATAAACCCTTAAGTGTAGAGAAGGAACAATTAAGATTAGATACTAGGGCAGAAAACCCTGAAGATTTGACTCAAGAAACTAGTGGTTCCAACAAGCACAATGTAAAAGAAAATTTAAGTTATGCAAATGTAGTTGTGTCTAATAGGTTTTCTGCCTTAGAAAATTCAGAATCAGAAGAACTCAATAAACCCAATAGTTTAAGGCCAACAGAAGTTCCAAGCATAGGTGGATTATCTCTTTCCCCTGAGGTTTTTCCTTTTTCGGGAAAGGGAGTAAAGCACAAACTGGTAATGACACCAGAGAAAGAAAACCAGTTCGAGAATACCCATTTACGAATAGGCACAATTCCAAAGAGGAGAAAGGAGAAAGAAAAAGAAAAAAAGGAAAATGTAGAAGAGGTACAAGAGGAGGAAAAAGTGCTAAAGATGGAAAAAGGGAAATAGGTTTAAAAGCTGGAGCCCATGAGGATGGAATTTACAATTTGTCTAGTGTAGATTTAGACTCTAATCAGGTTAAACTGTTAAGGAAGGGTCTTAAATTTTGTCCCTCAGCGGTACCAAGAGATTTTGATTTCTATGTGGATGTACAAAGATTTGTGAGAAAATTAGCATTAAAAAGATTTTTCTCAAATAAAAAGAATAATGAGATCCATAGTTTAGAAAGTAATCAAGATCATAAGTGGACTGAAAATGATCTTGCCACATTAGAAAATCTCATGGAACTGCAGGAGGGAAATAGTGAGGAATATGAAATGATAATAGAAAATAGCCAATATACAGAATTTTCTCCTACTATCGTAAATTCCAATCTAAAAAATCCTTCCAAGTTTTATCCAGTAAACTGGAAGGGTCCATATGTGGAAATTTTTGCCAAATTAGTCTTAGAAGATTATAGTAAACATATAAAAAATGTAAAGATAAATAGACATAACATGTCAGTTGGTGAGAAAAGAGCTATGAAAAATTTATCGATAAATAAATCTTTAACTATTAGAGAAGCGGACAAGGGGGGGGCAATAATAATACAGGATACTTTACAATATTTACAGGAGGGTTGTAGATTATTAGGAGACAAAGTGTCATATACAAAATTGATAAAGGATCCTCAGAAAGACTTCCATGAAGCACTGATTTCCCTGATTGATGAGGCGCTACGAAGAGGGGTAATTTCTAAAGAGGAATATAAATTTATTAAAATTGAACATCCTAATGTTCCTTTTTTCTATCATATACCAAAACTCCATAAAAGTACAACAAACCCTCCTGGGCGCCCAATCATATCGGGGATTGGTGCGTTTACCTCAAATCTATCTAAATATATAGATTTTTTCTTGCAAAAATATGTGATACAGTTGCCTTCATATATAAGAGACAGTCAACACATTTTGGAGAAATTATCTGGATTTAAATGGCGTAAAGACAGGTATAGGTGGGTGACATTAGATGTCTCCGCACTGTATACGTCAATACGCCATGATCTTGGGTTACAATCAGTTAAATTTTTTTTAGATAATGATCTAGAAACGCACATGATTCAGAAAGAATTTATTCTGTTGTGTATAGAATTTATTTTAACACACAATTTTTTTGAATTTCAGGGTGATTTTTATTTACAAATTAGAGGTACTGCCATGGGCACCAGGTTTGCCCCCTCATACGCCAATTTATTCATGGGTTATTGGGAGACCCTTGAAGGTTTACAACAAGGCGGATGGGGGGGCAGCCTGGTGCTCTATGGTAGGTATATTGATGATATTATTTTGGTTTGGGATGGTTCATCAGAATCATTAGAGCACTTTCTTACCACACTTAATTTGAATAATAGAGAAATAGTACTTACACACAATATCAGTTCGGAGAGTATACAATTTTTAGATTTGTTATTGTCTGTCTCAGAAGATGATAGTATCACTAGTACCATATACAAGAAAGAAGTCGCAAGAAATCCCTATATTGAAGCTACAAGTTGCCATCTTCACCGTTGGCTGGATAGTGTTCCGTATGGACAATATCACAGACTGAGGAGGAACTGTAGCAATTTTGAGGATTTTACAATAAAAGGAAAAGAACTTAAGAAAGATTTTGAGGAGAGAGGTTATAATTCTATTAAAGTGCAGAGGGCCTTTGATAAGGCTTCTGCACTTGAAAGAGTGGACCTTTTAAAGAAAAAAGATAAAGATAATAAGATCAGTAATGTCAATATTGGGAATAGTAAAATAAATAGAGAGCAAAATAAAAAGACAAATAAGAATCAAAATGAACAAGTTATGTTTATTACACAGTACAATGTACATGCAAAAAAGATGGAAAAGATATTTAAAAAACATTGGCAAATTCTACAGAAAGATCCTTTATTAACACAACATATAGGAGAATTTCCCAAAATGATTTACAAAAAGTGTAAAAACTTGAGAAATTATGTGGCACCCAGTAAACCAAAAAATATTAAGAAACAAGTAGCTCAAGATACTAATTGTTTTTTATCTAAAATAGTGGGTAATTATAAATGTAAGAAAAAAAGATGTTTTGCCTGTAAGAATATGGAACATGGTATTAAACAATTTAAGGGTAATGGAGAAAATACTAACATTTACGATATTAAACAATTTATAAATTGCAATAGTAAATATGTAGTATATATGATCTCCTGTGCGTGCGGAAAACTATATATAGGACGCACTATTAGGGAATTACGCAGTAGGATTGGAGAACATAGAAGGTCTATTGAAAGGAACGATAAAGAATGAAGTGTTGCTAAACATTTTAATATATGTATAATAGGTAAAGAAAAGGGTTTTAAAGTTAAAGGTATAGAGTGTATAGCTTCTTCAGTTTCTAAAAGGTTCCAATTGCTATGTAAAAGAGAATCCTACTGGATTCATAAATTAGAGACTATGAGTCCAGTGGGATTAAATGAGGAATTGGAGTTGGATATGTTTTTATAAATTAAGTTTTATACTATGTATTAGAAGATAATAAGCTGTAAACTGAGGGGTGCTTAGTTCCCTTCAGACTTGCGTCCGTGACCCTGACTCCATATAGTTATGTAGATGTGACTCATACACTGTGGCGTCCGGTCTAAATCGTTGGGGAGTTGTGGCCAGAGTTGTCCGCAGTGTGTGTTCGGCTTAGATGTGCCCTGGAGGTGGAGGATTGCTGGGGTTGCGGTTGAGTCAAGATGTAACCATGGAGATGGATGACATGGTGTTGTTTACCGCATTGTCATGGCGAGTCCCACAAATGGGTATGGGCCGTACACACAATGCGGAAGGAAGAGTTTACACGTGCCCTGATAGAGAGGCTTGGAACGCGGAAACACAATGGTGACTAGAGTTGCAATAGACTGCGTAGCTGGAGCCGAGGTCGTGGACGTTTGTTTGGCGGGAATAATGATTACCCTAAAGGTATTTAAATGGCAAAAAATATATGGTAAGAAGGAACCCCTGATGAAGCGGTGTGAATCGCGAAACATGTTGGGAGGTTAAGTTTGACCATTTTAAGATTTTATCATATTGTATCAAGTACTGCTCTTATACTTGGTTTTTTATATTTTATATTTGCCATATGGTGGTATATTCTCAAAGGGACTATCCCGAATAAAGATAACACAATTGATTAATGTCAATGGTGTATGTTGGTTTCTTATAACACCCGCATATAAGCTTCCTCCTCAGTACATATTTGAAGAAATATTCCTTAGCTTTGTAGCGTTGGATGAATAATATATGAAAAGAAGGAGAGAAAAGCTGTGACATTGCGAGTTGTTCCTGAATGAAAGAAACCGACACTGGGGGTTATCCAGTGAAGGCATATATTACTGAGAGGCCGGTTTTGCCTCACTTAAAGGTGAGTGCAAATAAACACGCATAGGTTGGTGTTATTTGGCACGGTGGAGGAAAACACTTTTTGAAGAAGGTGGAGGTGCAAGATATATTTAAAACAGTCTACACTTAGATTTGTGTGCGCTTTTTCTCTTTTTTTCGTTTTGTATCTATATATGGGAGAGGACTGTGGTACCGAAGTCTTCTGAGGAAACGGCTGCACCATCAAAGTTGGAGACTAAAGTGAAGGACTCTATTCATATATCAGGTGTATTGATCATTGAGAATTCATTTGCGCTATTACAGCAGTTTTAAGTAGTGGATGTAGGAAGGGTGCTAGGCAGTGTTCTCTCCAAGCTGAGAAAATGTGAACAACCTAGCACTGAAAAAGTTAAATGTGTAATTTAAAACTGGGCGGGGTCAGTCAGTCCTCTCACAAAATTGCATTCTTTGCTGATAATATTACCTCGCCTTTACTAATCCTCAAATATCTCTTGCCAATATTCATCTGATTGTTAAACAATTTAGCAAGGTCTCACTGAATTTATATCAGAAATTTTCTCTGTTTGTATACTGGATATTACATGCCTTCAATCCTCATTTCATTACTCGTGGAGATACTTGCATATCAAATATCTGGGGTTAAAATTCATGTTAATTTTTTGTTCATTTGATCTAAACGATCGTCCATTGAAGCCTACTTTCATACCTGGAAAATCATGAATTCTCATGGCTGGGCAGGATAGCAGCAGTTAAGATGCTGATTTTGCCAAAACTGTTATATGTTTTGCAGACATTTACTATTGCTACACCAAAATGTTTCTTCCATAAAGTCCAAAAACTAACATCCAACTTCATTTAGCTACTTAAAAGATCTTACCTGTCCCTGCAGGTACTACAAAGGCCCAGGAGGGTCGGACCTTTGGTGAGTCCTAATATAGAACTTTAGTTTTGAGTGGTGGTTTGGGACAAAATCAAGCTTCTTAAAAAAATGATAATTGTTTCATCTGCTGTGGACTCCAGGGACATGTATGACTCTATGTGGTGATTCAAGTCTCTTCATGGCTAATATTTGGGACCAATTAATTGTCAAAAAGCTTACTTTCTTATAGTACATACAAACTAGTGTTCTCTACTTGGGTGAATGGTTAACTAATGGTATTATGGACACCTCTTTGACTCTGTCTCTAGGACAAAGTTCCCTGAATTGCGCAGGAGATTTGGCTTCCCAGACTCCTTCAAACTTCATAGGGTCTCTTAATTAATCAAAGCCCTCAATCTCCCTGGTGATAAACTCCCTCTACCTGCCCCCTTGGAAACTATCTGTTCCAAATTGACTGTAGGTTCTAAGACCATTTCATGATTATACATTCTTCTTAGTCAACCTGTGGAGGAGGATTACAGGTCTTATTGCATGAAAATTTGGGAGAGAGCTCTTGGAATGATATTTGGACCCCTTAAATGGGTTGAAGCTCTCTCCCTTATGATAAAAGCTTTGAATTGCTCAAATCATATTGAAACATTGCCTAAACAAGCCCTGCTGCTGTCAGCTCTGTTACTAAATATCACATCCCTCCCTTGCTGCCTCTGGCTCTCTTTCATTTCAGCTTAGGAAAATTTAGATGTACCTTTTTGGTAATTTCTCTTGAATGATGTTTTGACCATCTGTAATGCTGTAATGTTGTTATAATTCTCTCCTGATTGTTTTATAATGTAGACCTTTAATTAAAACCAACTTTAAAGAAATAAAAATTGGCCAGGGCTGCTTGATGCATCTATTGTTCCAATTCAGCTCTGTATAGTCAGCTTTCTTTAAGTCCTGGTTCTCTAAACTTTGCGCACGTCAGAGGGAAAACTGGTGCTTTGGTTCACATGGGGACACAGGTGGAGGGGAGGTGCAGTGGTGGTCACATGTTTGAAAGCCATATAAACCTTTTCCCTAGGCCCAGAAGCCCTGAGATATTGCGTCTAGGAAAGTCTATCCTGGCAGACAAAGCAACCTCGCAAAAGCCATTCTGCTTGTATTTAAAGTGATAGTAATACTTGAAATTCAAACCATTTAATTCTGTAGATATTTACAAAATAAACTAATTGCGCCGTTTCCGATCTCCCAAACCTTTATGGTTTGGGAGAAATAAGTCTGCAAAGTTCCCCCTTCCCTCCCCTTGTTCTAACGTCAGCTTTAAAACTTACAGACGGAGATCACAGTCTATAGACCATCCTGCGGCTCTTCAGCAGAGCCGTGATCGCGGTAGTTACAAAGAAATACTTCATTTGAACCATCTACAACGTGTGCCTGGTTTGCAAGCACACGTAGACCGTTCAAATGAACGTCACTCTTCTCTGTCTCTTGTGTCCCCATCACTCCTTGTGTGCTTCAATAAATTGTGTTTTACCAACATCTACCGTGTCTGAGTGTACTGAACCGTAACACTTTCCTTCTGGCACTTCAGGATCTGGGTTTTATGCATGGCGTAGGTTTGGGATCTATCGGATCAGGGATGTTCTTGGGCCTAGGGGGGGCGTCTTGACTTTTTTGACAATTTTAGTAGAGTTTATGTTACGGACTATTTGATTCACTTTGAATCTTCTTTTAGTAAGGGTAACTTTTTATCCAAATCTATATCTGGATGCTACCAACTACTTCTGACTACTCATTCTCCTGCGCATTGGAATTTTCAACGGGCATGGGAGGGGGAGTTAGGTATTCAGGTTTCTGAGGAAGATTGGAAGGGAATCTTTTTGGCGACTTTCCGACATGTGTCTAGCTCCCATCTGAGGGAAACTAATTATAAACTGCTAACTAGATGGTATCTTACTCCTGCCCATCTCAAAAAGATTTTTCCAGCAGGGTCAGGGGAGTGCTGGAGGTGTCACTCCCACCTCCACATATGGTGGGAATGTGACTTGATCAGGGATTTCTGGAGAAGGGTGTTCCATGATCTGGAGCATCTTTTGGGGCCATTGCCGACTGCGTCTCCTGCATTGGTATTACTGAATCTTGTATCGAATCTGGTACTACCGACTAGAATAGCCAAACTGCAATGGGCATTAGCAATCACTCAGACTAGAGCGTGTATACCCTTATATTGGAAATCTGAATCACCACCCACTCATGAGGAATGGAAATATAAACTGAAATCCTTGTTTGAACTGGAAATATTCCATGCCCGTGTATTGGGTGACAGAAAAATTTACTGAAACCTGGCACAAGTGGTTTGTTTTCTTTGACCTGGATGTGCATCGTTGCGGTCTCCTTCTCTTTCTATCGCCTCTTTATTATCTAAGATACTCGAGTCTGGGATCAGGGGCAGAATGCCAACCTGTTACATGTTTCTCGAACCCGGGCCCTACTCCACCCTCCTTGGCTTGGATGTCTCCATATTCTCATCTTTACTCTTAGACATTCCCTTTCTGGGTACTTTTTCAATCTATTTTCTGTTTTTGTCTCTTCCTTTTCTTTCTGCTTCTCTAATTGCCTACCTCTTGGTCTATCTCTTGCTATCTCTTCTTCTTACATAGTATGTAATTTTTCGCTTTATTAATGGATAAATGTAGCTTACAAGTCTTATTTAGCACCAAAGATCTGATCCGAGTGAAGACTTGTTTTTGCACCTTTTGACTGTCAGATGAACACTGCATTGTATTTCTTTACTAACTGTAATGCTCAACTATTGTTGCTCTGCTTACTTGTGTCCCTGATTGGGTAGAAGAGTCCCACGGGTGACCTATTGTTGTACATTTGATACTTTTAATAAAGCATTTTCTAAACTGAAAAAAAAAAAGGCAAGTGACCCCTCATTAAATGCGGCATGTTGTCTTCTTTCCAAAATGGTATAGTTTATCTACCTTTTCTTCACTTCTGAAGGTGTTATAGCCATTTTCGTACAGGCAAGTCAGGTTTGAGAAAATGTTAGAAACATCAGAGTTTGTAGTAGGTGTAGTTTTCTACTTCTAGCACCCCCTAAGGTAGTTCAACTCATACCAATGGGGTGTCGTTTGACTCCTAAGAGCACTAACTAATGAATGCAGTTGAAAATTCCATGGTTTTCACGGAGCTCCATACATTTGAAGGGGCAGAAATGTAAGAAAATGCCTTTTTTTTCATTAGCGCCACCTCCTGGAAGCATTTGTGCATACCAGCCTTTGGGTATGAAGGCAATTGACCCCTCATTAGATGCGGCAGGTTGTTTTAGTTCCAAAATGGCATTGTTTACTACCTTTCCTGCATATCTATTATGGTTATAACCATTTTAGTGCAAGCAGATAATGTAAAAAAGAAAAGTGTCAGGTTTACGTACGTGTTCCTAGCACCCACATATTGTATGTTAACCCACACAAATGGGCTACCATTTTTCTCATATTGGTAGCAGGTACTGAATACAGCAGGAAATGTTATGGTTTTCAAAGATTTTAGTATCTTTGAAGTGCTGGAAATGTAAAAAAAACATGTATTTATTCCCATAGCGCCACCTTTTTGATATATTTGTGCACTTCAGCACAGGGGGTAGAAAGGCAAGTGACCCCTCACTTGATGTGGGAGAATGTCTACTTTCCAAAATGGTATACCTTTTATACCTTTCCTTCATGACTCTAACACTTATGAACATTTTAGTACAAGCAGCCATTTTCGAAGAAGCAAACACGTAGGTGTAGTTATGTGCTTCTGGAACCCCTAAGGTAGGTCGATTCTTTCCAGTGGGGTGTCATTTTTCTCCCAAGAGCACTAGCTAATGAATACAGTTGGAAATTCCATGGTTTTCACAGATTTCAGTACAGTTGAAGGGGCAGAATTGTAAGAAAATGCCATTTTTTTCCTATAGTGCCACTTTCTGGAAGCATTTGGGCACAACAGGCTTGGGGCAAAATGACAAGTTACCCCTCATTAGATGCGGCAGGTTGTCTACTTTTCAGAAATATATAGTTTTATATAGTTATTCCACTGTTTTAGGGTAGTTTTACCACAAAAACCCTAGAAAGCAAATTTTGGTTTATAAAGTTGAAAATGTCATTTCACTGTCGTCCAATACAGGTTACTGGTACAATGGGAGGCGATCCGCCCTTTTAAGTAGGCAGGAACATTCATCTAAATGTATGCAGGGGGTGGAGCCTCCCCTCCCTCTTAAGCTGCCCTCAGTCAGAACAAGCTAGATTGATTTGTTCCTGCGTGCTATGCACACCAGGTGGAGAACATATCTCAATCAACTTTAGTTTTTTTATTGTTTTCTTCAAATATGGAATACCACCATTAGGCGGGTGACCATGGCTGACAATTGCCCTCTCCAAAGTGGCTAGTGCAGCTTCCAGGGATTTTCTGGTGGACCTTATGCCCTGAAGAGGGAACAACTTCAGTCAAGTAGCTTCCCTGGTGGGGGATTTTCCTTTGGTTAATTCCCTTTTCACATGGTTACTAGTGATGATCGAGCACCCCAATGCTCGGGTGTTCGGGTGCTCTGGCCGAGCGCCCCCGGAGGCTCGAGTGCTCGGCCGAGCACCCGAGCCCCATTGAAGTCAATGGGAGGACTCGAGCATTACACCAGGCACCCCCTGCTCTGATGAGGGGAGGGTGCCTGGTTCATAGGAAAAGGTCAGAAAATGATGGAAACACCACAGAAATGGTTCAGGGACAGCATAGGGAGGATGTCTGGATGCATCTTGGACTCCAACGTCGCTCCTGGGAACGATGTTTCGCCCGTAGTACGCCATTTTTACAGACTGACCGTAAAACACACAAAAAGGAAGATAAAAACGACTTTAGGCGAAAAATTGTTACCAAACAGTATTTGCTGTATATTTACTTGTATATCATCTGCAAATTCTGCAAAAAATTTCATCGATTTTTCGGAACTGGGGCCATGATTAAGAGGGAAACGTGCGCAGCGTAAAGCAGGTGTTCAACGTGGTTATGGCCCGGGTAAGGTACAGCATTCAGGAACGGAGGCCGCAGCTACCACAGGTTTTACAACATGTCCGTTTGCCCTTGTTAAGTCCAAAATTTATAGTCGGAACAGTGGGGTCTGATCCATTGAGTAAAAGTGACGAAGTGACTTAGTGGATGAAGCCAAGAACTACCTTCTGCTCTGTCGAACACCCCAGCCCTATTTAATTCAATGGGAGGACCTGAGGCACTCCGATACAACCTGTATATCACAAAATGGAGGGCCTCATTCACATTGTGGTACAATAGTTCAGGTAGTGGTCCAACACTCATAAAGCCTATGCACTAAGTGAAAGGGCTGCCAAAAATTAGACTGAAATGTCACTCCAATACACCCTTTATTACACATAAAGGAGGGCATCATACACACCCTTGAAAAATTAGGATTAATGGCCTGCTGGTGACCCTCTAAAACATTAGGGGCGAGGGCATGCCGCTAAGCTGACCATCTAAAACATTAGGAATGAGGGTCTGCTGCTGAGCCGACCATCTAAAACATTATGGGTGAGGGTCTGCTGCGGAGCTGACCATCCTAAACATTATATGCGAAGGCCCGCTAGTGAGCTGACGCTATAAAACATTATATGAGAGGGCCCGCTAGAGAGCTGACCCAATAAAACATTATATGAGAAGGCCCGCTGGTGAGCTGACCTATACAAAAATTGTCAAACAGGGCCCGCTGGTGAGCTGGCCCTATATAAAAATTATATCACAGGGCCCGCTGGTGAGCTGGCCCTATATAAAAATTATATCACTGGGCCCGCTGGTGAGCTGGCCCTATATAAAAATTATATCACTGGGCATATGGAAGAGGAGGAGGAGGATGAGAAGATTAAGAGTCAACCATATAACCGTTTTTTGGGTGGAAGGGGTGAATGGGAATACAGAGTATTCCCATCATTGTAAATAACATATCTAAAGTGACTTTATGTTCACCCGGGGCTTTCCTCCAGTGGAGTGGAGAAGTCAGGGGAAATCCAGGCCTTGTTCATTTTTATAAGTGTCAACCTATCAGCATTTTCGGTGGAAAGGCGGATACGCTTATCTGTTATGATGCCACCAGCAGCACTAAATACCCGCTCAGACAGAACGCTGGCGGCAGGGCAGGCCAGCACCTCCAAGGCGTAGAGTGCCAGTTCATACCACGTGTCCAGCTTGGACACCCAGTAGTTGTAAGGCACAGAGGGATCATTGAGGACGCTGACACGGTCTGCTACGTACTCCTTCACCATCTTCCAAAACTTTTCCCTCCTTGTGACACTAGGCTGCACATCAGGGTGAGGGTGCTGGCGGGGTGTCATGAAGGTGTCCCACGCCTTGGAGAGTGTTGCCCTGCCTTTGTCGGAACTGCTGTGTGCTCCCCTTTTCTCCCCTTCTCGGTTGGCCAAGGTAGCACGTACTCTGCCGCCAGCTTTGTCAGATGGAAAATTTTGGAGCAATTTTTCGACAAGAACCTTCTGGTATTGCACCATTTTGCTTGTCCTCTCCACCGGAGGAATGAGAGATGAGAAATTCTCTTTGTAGCGGGGGTCCAGAAGGGTGAACCCAGTAATCCGTGTTGTCTAAAATGCGTATAACGCGTGGGTCACGGGAAAGGCAGCCTAACATAAAGTCAGCCATGTGTGCCAGAGTACCAACAGGCAAGATTTCGCTGTCCTCACCAGGAGGATGACTCTCAATCTCCTCATCCTCTTCCTCCTCTTCTGCCCACCCACGCTGAAGAGATGGAACTAAAGTTCCATGGCTACCCTCTGTAGCGGAGGCAACCGTGTCTTCCTCCTCCTCCTTCTCCGCCTCCTCCAATTGTCGCTGAGAAGACGAAGTGAGGGTGCTCTGGCTATCACCTTGTGTAAGCTCTTCCTCCCGCATTTCCACCTCTTCCACATGCAAAGCGTTGGTTTTAATTGTGAGCAGCGAGCGTTTCAGTAGACACAGAAGTGGGATGCTTACACTGATAATAGCGTTATCTCCGCTCACCATCTGTGTCGATTCCTCAAAATTGCGTAAAACCTCACAGAGGTCTGACATCCATTCCCACTCCTCACTTCTGATTAGAGGAAGTTGAACGGAGAGGCGACGACCGTGTAACAGCTGGTACTCCACTACTGCCCTCTGCTGCTCACAAAGCCGGGCCAACATGTGGAAGGTGGAGTTCCAGCGCGTGCTCACGTCACACAGCAGCCGGTGAGCTGGCAATTGTAAGCGCTGCTGCAGCTTCAACAGGCCGGCTGAAGCTGTAGATGACTTACGGAAATGTGCACACACGCGGCGCACCTTCGTCAAGAGATCATGCAAATTGGGGTAGGTTTTTAGAAATCGCTGAACCACTAAATTAAATACATGCGCTAGGCATGGTACATGTGTGAGCTTGCCGAGCTCCAAAGCCGCCACCAAGTTACGCCCATTATCACACACAACCATGCCTGGTTGCAGGTTGAGTGGCGAGAGCCACTGCTCGGTCTGGTGACTAATCCCCTGCAACAGCTCTGAGGCCGTGTGCTGTTTGTCCCCAAGGCAGATCAGCTTCAGCACGGCCTGTTGACGCTTCCCCACTGCAGTGCTACACTGCTTCCAGCTACCGGCTGATGGGTGAGTGGCGCTGCGCGCAGAGAATTCGGAGGTGGAAACGGAGGAGGAGGAGCCAATAACGTAGGTGCTGGCGGAAACCCTGATGGAGGTAGGGCCCGCAATCCTCGGCGTGGGTAGCACCTGTGCCATCCCAGGGTCCGAGTCGCTCCCAGCCTCCACGACATTCACCCAGTGTGCCGTCAGGGAAATGTAGCGTCCCTGGCCACAAGCACTTGTCCATGTGTCAGTCGTTAAGTGGACCTTCCCAGTAACTGCGTTGGTCAGGGCACGGGTGATGTTAAGGGACACATGGTGGTGTAAGGCGGGGACGGCACACCGGGAAAAGTAGTGGCGGCTGGGGACTGCGTACCGAGGGACAGCTGCTGCCGTCAGGCTGCGGAAGGACTCAGTGTCCACAAGCCTAAATGGCAGCATTTCGATGGCCAGCAATTTGGAAAGGTGTGAGGTTAGTGCTATGGCCTGTGGGTGGGTGGCTGGGTATTTTCGCTTGTGCTCAAATGCCTTGGGTAACGACATTTGGACGCTGCGCTGGGACAGGGAAGTGGATGTGGTCGCTGATGGTGCTTCAGATGGTACAGGTGCAGGGCGGGAGGTATGCGGGCCTGCGCCTTCGACAGGCGATTGGCCGGCACCGAAAACAGGGGAAGAGGAGGCAGTGGTGTGGCCTGCAGACACAGATTGGCGATCCGGGCGTTCCTCCCACTTATTACGGTGCTTGGATGCCATGTGTCGGATCATGCTGGTGGTGGTGAGGTTGCTAGTGTTCATGCCTCGGCTCATTCTGGTGTGGCACAGGTTGCAAACTACAATTCTTTTGTCGTCCGCACTTTCCTTAAAAAAACGCCATACCGCGGAACACCTAGCCCTTGGCAAGGGAGATTTACGCAAGGGGGTGCTCCGTGGAACATTTGCGGGCCGGTTTGGTGCGGTCCGCCTTCTTTCTTTAGCCACACCACTGCCTCTTCCAGCCTGTTGCGGTGCTGCAGATGGCTCACCCTCAGGACTGCTGTCATCGCTCGGCTCTCCACCTTCCCAGGTGGGGTCAGTGACCTCATCGTCCACCAAGTCCTCCTCCACTTCCTCACTCTGATCATCCTCCTCATTTCTTGATCCCACCACATACTCAGTCATTGACAACTGTGTATCATCCTCCTCATCAAGGTCTTGAGACAGTAATTGTGGTTGATTTGATGGCAACTGTGTCTCATCATCATCATCATCCACTTCCTTTGACCTTAAATGCCGTTCCCCTCTGTCATCTTCTTGTGATTGGGTACCCTCTAGAGGTTGTGAATCAGGGCACAAGATCTCATGTTCCTCTGCAAGCGTGCTTGAAGAGAGGTTCAAATCAAGGATTGGTGATGAGACGAGCTCCTCACTATATCCCAGTGTGGGATCACTTCTTTGGCCAGACCCTCTATGGTGGGAGAAAGGATAATCAGGGTGAGGATTATGTTGACCAGACTCTTGGCTAGTGAGAGTGGACTTGGTGGAAGACAGGGTGGTGCTTAACCGACTGGAAGCAGTATCAGCTGAAATCCAACCGACCACCTGTTCGCAGTGGTCTGACCTCGAGAGTGATGTCCTGCGACGCCCTGTAAACTGAGACATGAAGCTAGGTATGGTGGATGTCTTTCTGTCTTGTGCTCTGGCACCAGGCACAGTTTCTACGCGTCCTGACCCGCGCCCTGAACTATCAGGATCACGTCCACTTCCCCGTCCCTTTTTACCCGCCTTCTTCATATAACACGGAATATATGCCGCTAATCTGCGGCTAGGCACACTAAACAGAATGTGACGCTAATCTGCGGCTATTTTCAGTGAACGGAATATGTGACGTTAATTTTAAAATTTGCACACTAAACAGAATGTGAAAATAATCTGCGGCTAGGCACACTAAACAGAATGTGACGCTAATCTGCGGCTAGGCACAGTGAACGGAATATGTGACGTTAATTTTAAAATTTGCACACTAAACAGAATGTGAAAATAATCTGCGGCTAGGCACACTAAACAGAATGTGACGCTAATCTGCGGCTAGGCACAGTGAATGGAATATGTGACGTTAATTTTAAAATTTGCACACTAAACAATATGTGCCGCTAATCTGCGGCTAGGCACACTAAACAGAATGTGACGCTAATCTGCGGCTATTTTCAGTGAACGGAATATGTGACGTTAATTTTAAAATTTGCACACTAAACAGAATGTGAAAATAATCTGCGGCTAGGCACACTAAACAGAATGTGACGCTAATCTGCGGCTAGGCACAGTGAACGGAATATGTGACGTTAATTTTAAAATTTGCACACTAAACAATATGTGCCGCTAATCTGCGGCTAGGCACACTAAACAGAATGTGACGCTAATCTGCGGCTATTTTCAGTGAACGGAATATGTGACGTTAATTTTAAAATTTGCACACTAAACAATATGTGCCGCTAATCTGCGGCTAGGCACACTAAACAGAATGTGACGCTAATCTGCGGCTAGGCACAGTGAACGGAATATGTGACGTTAATTTTAAAATTTGCACACTAAACAGAATGTGAAAATAATCTGCGGCTAGGCACACTAAACAGTATGTGACGCTAATCTGCGGCTAGGCACAGTGAGCGGAATATGTGACGTTAATTTTAAAATTTGCACACTAAACAGAATGTGAAAATAATCTGCGGCTAGGCACACTAAACAGAATGTGACGCTAATCTGCGGCTATTTTCAGTGAACGGAATATGTGACGTTAATTTTAAAATTTGCACACTAAACAGAATGTGAAAATAATCTGCGGCTAGGCACACTAAACAGAATGTGACGCTAATCTGCGGCTAGGCACAGTGAACGGAATATGTGACGTTAATTTTAAAATTTGCACACTAAACAATATGTGCCGCTAATCTGCGGCTAGGCACACTAAACAGAATGTGACGCTAATCTGCGGCTATTTTCAGTGAACGGAATATGTGACGTTAATTTTAAAATTTGCACACTAAACAATATGTGCCGCTAATCTGCGGCTAGGCACACTAAACAGAATGTGACGCTAATCTGCGGCTATTTTCAGTGAACGGAATATGTGACGTTAATTTTAAAATTTGCACACTAAACAGAATGTGAAAATAATCTGCGGCTAGGCACACTAAACAGAATGTGACGCTAATCTGCGGCTAGGCACAGTGAACGGAATATGTGACGTTAATTTTAAAATTTGCACACTAAACAATATGTGCCGCTAATCTGCGGCTAGGCACACTAAACAGAATGTGACGCTAATCTGCGGCTATTTTCAGTGAACGGAATATGTGACGTTAATTTTAAAATTTGCACACTAAACAATATGTGCCACTAATCTGCGGCTAGGCACACTAAACAGAATGTGACGCTAATCTGCGGCTAGGCACAGTGAACGGAATATGTGACGTTAATTTTAAAATTTGCACACTAAACAGAATGTGAAAATAATCTGCGGCTAGGCACACTAAACAGTATGTGACGCTAATCTGCGGCTAGGCACAGTGAACGGAATATGTGACGTTAATTTTAAAATTTGCACACTAAACAGAATGTGAAAATAATCTGCGGCTAGGCACACTAAACAGAATGTGACGCTAATCTGCGGCTAGGCACAGTGAACGGAATATGTGACGTTAATTTTAAAATTTGCACATTAAACAGAATGTGAAAATAATCTGCGGCTAGGCACACTATTAAAATGGCCCTTTTTGTTGCTGCGTTGTACACTATTTGTCCCTGTGCACCTAGTACAATGTCACCTAAATATCCCCCCCCACAAAAAAAAAATGAAATTGTGCCCCCCCAAACAAAATATAAATGCTGCCCCCACACACAACAGTCCTAAAAAGGACTTTTGGGTCTTGATAGAGTTCCAACACTTTTATTCTCCCTACACTGACTTTCCCTTCCTATCCTCATCTCTCCCTGGCTAAGACTGAGCCGAACTCGCTGGTCGGGTGCTATACAGCACCCGATCACGGGTTCTGGCCAGCCAATCAGTGTAATGCCAGCAGCCAACATGGCTGCTGGCATTACACTGATGTCAGAGCCTCCCCGCACGTTTATTGGCTGCGCAGCAGCCGCGAAACGTGCGGGGAGGAGACCCGAACATGGCGGGCAGGCACATGCGGTACTCGTACGAGTACCGCCATGTGCCGAGCAGAGCGATGCTCGAGCCGAACCGAGCTTCGGCTGAAGGTCCACTTGTCCCACAGTGTCCCTTCATTGGGCTTGTATTTGGGAGTTCTCATTATGCACTCCAGCACTCATTGGGTGTTTTTCATTATTTGCACTGTATATACAATGCCTGTGTGTATTCTCTGGGTTTTGGAGCAGTTTATGGGGGTTTTAACCTTTTCCCTGCTGTTTCCCTCATTGGGATATAGTTTTCTCATGTTTTTCATGTGTTTTATATGTGTTTGGTAACTTTTTTCTGTCAGGGTTAATTTATTAAAAGTTAATGTTCCGCGCCTTTAAGCGCGCTTTTCCCGCATAGACGTCTTTGCTCCTTTACTCTCTATGGGTTTACACAGTGTGGGACGTATCTCTGGAACCGCTTGTCACAACGACTTCAGAGTGGGCTCATTTTGTTGGTCTTCCCTTGCTCTATCATCTGGTTGCATGATTCAGTGTGTTGGAGGTCTGGGGGGGCTTCGGGCACTGTTTTGGGGTACTTCTGAGAAAAACTACGTTTCCCATGAGCGCTTGTTTCGCGCCCGTTTTCTGATTGGCTCCCGTCGCAGCAGCCATTTTGTGAGTTCTTCTCAGCGAGTATACTACGCAGGGACCAAGCCTTCTCTCTCTCCTCCGCAGATTAACCCTTCGCTTGCCAGATAAGTTTAATTTTAAGCATTTCTGGGGTGAATATTTAATCTTTCACACTTCAATTGGGTGATTCTTATTAGTGGAGTATATCTGACGCTGTGAGCATGTCTACTCCACTGGAGTCAGGAGCTAGACCCAAGACTAAGGAGGCTGGGGTGTCAGTTTCCCCCATTGCATTTTGCTCCTCTTGTCACTCTGGGCTGCCTAGAGAATTTTCTGGTCATTTATGCCCAAAATGTGCGGAAGGCCGTGACAGCAACCCAGGGCTTTCCAGTCACGCCATTGAGCCAACATGGGTGAAAGAGTTCAAGGCTGCCACTAGGGATCTCAGATCCACTCTTCAGCTCTTTCCCTCTCAGTTTTAGGGGGCTCTTCAAGTTTGGCAGACCCCTTCCACTGTTAGGACCACCCTGCCCAAGCCACAGGGTGCTCCTGATATGTCTTATTCTTCTGAGGAAGAACTATTACAGGATTCTGATGTTGAGGAAGGCACTGTTATTGAGTCTACCAGGTCTATTGGTGACCCCTTTGAATGTGACCCTGAACTCTCCGCTGAGGGTTTGATCAGGGCTGTGCTAACCACCCTCAGACTTCCTTTGTGTCAGGATTCTACTCATGATCCAAATGATGTTTTTCAGAAACCCTCTAAGGCTGTTATATGTTTTCCTACTAATCCTACTCTTGCACGTTTAGTCTCTGATGCATGGAGAAATCCTGATAAATCCTCTTCTGTATCTAAAAAGTTTGCTAAACTTTACCCTTTTCCTGAGACTGAACTGGCTAAGTGGGTTCATCCTCCTAAAGTGGATGCTCCAGTTTCTAGGTTGTCTAAATCTACTGCCTTGGCTGTATCTGATGCTTCTGCCCTGCAAGATTGGACGGATAAAAAGTTAGAAACTTGTCTTAAGTCTATTTTTGCCTCTATTGGCACTGCCATGCGTCCAACCTTTGCAGTGGCGTGGGTTAACCGGGCCATTGCGGTCTGGACTGAACAGCTTACTGAGGCGGTTCGCCAGGATGCGCCAGTGTCTGAGCAGTTACAGCTTCTTGCTAATATATCCGAAGCTCAAAATTATGTTTCTGATGCTGCTTTTGATGCTGTGCGCATGATGGCGAGGGCCTCCACTTACTCTGTGGTGGCTAGACGTGCTCTTTGGCTGAAAATTTGGTCTGCTGACACCGCTTCTAAGAAAGCCTTGCTTTCATTACCCTTCCAAGGGACCTCACTGTTTGGATCTGAACTTAAGGAGATGATTAGTGAGGCTACTGGTGGTAAAAGTACTCTTCTACCATCAGTCTTCAAAAAGAAGCTTCCAGCCAAACGCAATCGGTCCTTTCGTTCTTTCCAAACTGAGACACGCTGTGCGTCCCAGATGAATTCGTCCTCTGCGCGCTCCTCCTCCAAGCCCAAACAGTCCTGGCAGCCCAAAGTTACCCCCAAGGCCAAGACCTCCAAGACTGCTTCGGCATGACTCACCGAACCCGGGTCCTCATCCGGCTGTAGGTGGACGTCTCCACATCTTTCGCCGGATTTGGGAGGAGTCAGTGGCGGACCCGTGGGTTATTCAGGTGGTATCAGAGGGATACAGGATCCCTTTCTCTTCCCTTCCTCCCTTTCGGTTCCATTTTACTCGTCCTTCTCAGGAACCTACAAAAAGACGTCTGTTTGACGACGCTATTCAGGATCTTTTGGACAAGGAAGTCCTGGAATTGGTTCCTTCAGAGGACACAGGTTCAGGATTTTATTCCAACCTGTTCGTTGTGGCCAAAAAGGACGGGGGCGCCCGTCCTATTTTGGACCTCAAGGATCTCAATTCCTTTGTTGTGAGTTCCCACTATCGTCAAGAATCACTGCATACTGTGATAGCAGCAATGTCTCCAGGGGAGTTCCTTGCCTCCCTGGACCTTCAGGATGCATATCTTCACATCCCTATCCATCCAGAGAGCAGGAGGTATCTCAGGTTTGCCTGTCACAGAGGCCACTTTCAGTTTTCAGCTCTTGCCTTTGGACTGACTTCAGCTCCTCAGGTTTTTCAGAGAGTCTTGGGTGCTCTGATAGCTGTGCTTCATCGAGATGGTGTCAGAGTAACTCCCTACATGGACGATCTGCTTCTGAAAGCTTCATCTGCGGAGATCCTTCACCAGCAGGTTCAGACGTGCATCCAGACACTCAACCGCCACGGAAGGATCGTGAATCTGGACAAATCAGACTTGATCCCATCTCAACAGATCCTTTTCTTGGGTCTCCTATTCGACACTCAGCAGTGCATGGTGTTTTTACCGGAAGAAGTGGCTCATCAGATTGCTCTCCGTGTATCCAAGATCCTGGAACTCGAGAGGGTTCCAGTGCCGAAGTTGACTTCTCTGGTGGGGAAGTTCATTTCCACTATAGAGGCAGTACCATTTGCCATGGCACACACCAGGGAGCTTCAGAGATTTGTGATCCAGACGTGCAAGACTCATCCAGATCATCTGCATCTGTCAGTCTCTCTTCCTCCTCATGTCGAGCTGAGCTTGGAATGGTGGTTGGACCTGTCTCATCTCCTGAAAGGGAGGTCATTTCAGATTCCCTATTGGACCACAGTCACGACGGATGCCAGCCTCCTGGGTTGGGGGGCAGTCTTGGGTCGGTTCAGTGCTCAGGGGAAATGTGGACTGGAAGAATCTCTCCTCTCCATCAATGTGCTGGAACTTCGTGCCATCTTTCTTGCCCTGAGACACTGGGAATCTCAACTGGAGGGTTGTCCAGTCAGAGTGGAGTCCGACAACGCCACCGCAGTGGCCTACATCAACAGACAAGGCGGCACAAGAAGTCTCACCGCTTGGTTAGAAGTCAAGGCCATCTTATCTTGGGCGGAAGCACATGTTCCCGTCATTTCAGCGGTACACATTCCAGGCGTAGACAATGTCATGGCTGACTTTCTCAGTCATCACACAGTCGACAGCGGAGAGTGGGCGCTTCATCCAGAGGTGTTTCACCTTCTAACTCAGATGTGGGGGGTACCTGTAGTGGATCTGATGGCTACCAGACACAACAGGAAGGTTCCAGTGTTTTGCTCTCGGTGGAGGGACCCTCTTGCTCTAGCAGTGGACGCATTGTCAATCCCTTGGGAGTTCTCCCTAGCCTACATCTTCCCTCCTCTCCCTCTGTTGATCAGAGTCATCCAGAAGCTGAAGATGGAGCGTTGTCCTGTCATCCTAATCATTCCGAATTGGCCTCGTCAGTCCTGGTATCCGGACCTGCTGGCCATGTCAGTGGCGGATCCCTTCCCGCTCCCTGCCCGTCCAGATCTGCTGCTTCAAGGCTACCTGTGGAAGGAGGATGTTCAGCATCTCCATTTGATGGCTTGGAGGTTGAATCCTCAATTTTGAAGAAGAAAGGGAGTGTGCTATAGCAATGCGAACAGACAGAAATGCCATTCTATGATCATGATTGTCTTTAACAACTACGCTCTGTATTGGGAGCTGCATTAAGCAATACCACATAGCTGCAATGCAGTAGTGATGTAACAGCTACCATTTTATTATCTGGGCATTTTGCCCCCTGAAATATTCTGTTTTCTTTGCATATTTTGAGCATATCTTAGATCTACCACTATGAAAAATATAAAGGGAAATAATACACACTAAGTTTTTAATGTATTTTTTATTACTGATGGGTTTAGAAGTTTTTTATTAATAGATTACATTTTTTCATTTTTATCTGTAGACTAGAGTAAAAGCCCATGTACACTGGGCAGCATTCTGTGTGTTCGGGCAGTCTCTACTGTGCATGACTGCTTCGGACAAACATACATCTGTCCTTTTATATTATAGGATGGTTATCAATCTGTTTTAAATGTAGGTTAGCAGGCAGTGCCAAGTGAAAGTCCCAAAGCCAGAGCATCCAGTGACAGAATCAACACACAAAATTTTACTTAAAAGGCCCCAGAATAGTTGACACATCTACTCTCCATGAAGTTGAGAAATAGCAGAATCTAATGTGTGATAGTTTTCTGCAACCAAATATTTTTGTACAAGAAATCCATCAAAAAAGCGTAGATGCCTTTTCATACTGAAGTTTTTGACTGGTGGTCAGGTGGCTGCATAAAAAGTGTCAAAATGCACCTAGAATGAAACCATGAGTTATCTACTTTTCAAACATGTACTTTTGTGGGGAAAATTTGAATTTGAGGCCTGCTAAACTGCCCCAAATGATATATAGCACCCATAAAGCAATCTGTCAGAACTGGAATCACTCTATCACAGTAACATAGATAAAGAAAGACTCTGACAGGTACAGTTAAGATCAACACCACTTTATTGAAAGATATAATACAATGAATATCAAATAAGCACTACTCCAGCCTTCCCCGGGGTCAGGCTTGGAGACAGTGCTACAGTCCACTACCCAGGAGCTGACACTGAACTTAGCCTGAATACTGGAACCAGGAACATGGCAGAGAGCTTGCCTATGGTTCTGGGTACACCTGAGATGGAGAAGGGTAGCAAGCGGCCGATCTCTACCCTAGAATGCTAGGGTCAGCAGAGGCGCGATACCCTAGAACACTAGGGTCTAACGGGATACAATACCCTAGAACTCTATGGTACACAGCAGTCAGGCACCACACCCTAGAACGATAGGGTTCAAGGCAAGATACTCTGTAAGACCAGAACGCTACAAGGTTTATAGGTATAAACAAAACCCTGAGCAGTATGATGGCATAGACCAGGCCTAGGGACTTTCACAGAGAGGGAGTCAGGCCCGAGGTATAGCACAATTGGAGTCAGACAAAGCCAAGGTCATACACGTAACGGGTAGTCAGATGGAGCCACAGTACTTAGCACGGAGCTGGTAGTCAGCCACGCCAGGGGTCCTACATGGATCTGGTGGTCAGACTGAGCCAGAAATCGAGCACGGATCGGATAGTCAGACAAGCCAGAGGTTCAGGCACAAATCAGGTAGTCAGACGGAGCCAAGGGTCATACACAAATCGGAATCAACAGCCAAGAACGGGTCACAACGAGGAATACAAGCAATGCTCAGATACATCACGAAAGGGCACTGAAGCTATGACTGAAGGCTGCATATAAGGCCTATCGGAGAGGGGGGCATAACTCGGTCATTAGGCCGTGGCTACAAAATACCGAGCGTGCTGTATTGATGCACGTATGCAAACAGGAAGTCAGACAGCGGCCAGACATGCTGCCGCCGCGCACACATGGGGAAAAGCAGGTAACGCCACGGGAGAAGATCACGGGCACCATGATAGTACCCACCCCTCGATGACCTCTCCCTCGTGGAAGAGGACCAAGTTTAGATGGAAACCGGGGAATGGAACTTGCGGAGCAATGCAGGAGCATGGACATTGCCACTGGACACCAAGGAATGCTCTTCTGGACCATAACCCTTCCAGTGTACAAGATATTGTAGGTGACCTCTGACTCTACGAGAGTCTAGATTGCTTTGTATTTCATACTCCTCATGATCCTCCACCTGCATTGGCCCAGGCTGGACAGGCGCAGAAGTGTAGCGGTTAAAGATCAGTGGCTTAAGTAAAGATACATGAAACAAATTGTGAATGCGCATACCAGCAGGAAGGTCCAAGGCATACATGACAGGGTTGACTCACAGGAGCACCCAGTAGGGACCTACAAAACGAGGGGCCAGTTTCTTACAGGGCACTTGGAGGTTCAGATTATGGGAAGATAACCATACCCTCTACCCTACTTGAAAACTGGAGCTGGGAATCTCCTACGGTCTGCATGACGCTGCGTGGACCTTTGTAAGGCTCTCGGGACCCATACCCAAGTGGAACGGAGTTGCCTAAAATACTCATCCATAGCCGGAATGTCTTATGCCCTAAAGGAGTCAGGAAGCAATGATGGCTGGAAACCATAGTTGATCAGGAAAGGAGAACTCTGGGAGGAAGAGTTGTCGAAGGTATCCAAGATTAACCTATAACAGGAGAACCAATTAGGTTGGATATCTTCACATAAATAGATGAAATTAAATTTGAGAACTTTACACTATATTAGGTATTGACACGCTACTTTACAGTAAAGAATTTATTAAAATAATCAATCCTGCATATTTGTGCAAAAATATATATATAATTTATTAAATATAATATACTGTATATAAAGTGTAAACAACAATGAAATAAATGAGTGACCAGCAATTACAATAGATGTACAGTAACACAAACCACAATTATCACCATTAGGATTAACAGTAATTGAAGGGTTAACCACAGATAATAATATTTGAACTCAGCAGCATAGAAAAAGGATAATTTATCCTTACAATTAATTAAAATACAGTTGGCAGCAGCATATATGAATACCTCTGCCCCAGAAACTGTATAAACTATGCTAATTGAGGGTTAAGGTATATTGTCAGGTGAGTCAGCTTAAATATTAAGCCAGGTCCTCTGACAATTTCCTTATACCATATATAATAACCAAATTTAGAGAAACTAACTGTAATAAAATCCCAGATTTCAAATATTGCATACCTTCTGAATAAAACATATAAATTGCATTTAATATAGTCAATAATAAATTATACCAAGAATATACTCAGAATCAATCTAGTAATATATGTATAGACAGCATTCAAACTTCATGCAACATATATCATACACATGACCATAGCAATCCTATGTAAACTTGTATGGTACTCTAAGAGTTAATCCACTTAGAAATATATGATGCCACACCCAAGATGGCTACTTCTTTTGTGTAGTGTGAGATTTAAATAAACTTATCACTATACAAAAATTTAGACCCAAAACACACACAAAGAAATCCAAAGAAACACCTCAAATTAAATAGACAAATAGCAGTTAAAGGGTTAACAACCAAATTCAAAAAATTCCCCCAGATCAAATATTAGCTATAATAACCTTTCTAAAAACACAATATATTCTAGAAATATCAATGATTATATTAACCAATATATAAACAAGGATAAATAGATGTGACTGCTATCACTATTTTATTATCTATCTGCCAAAATATAATAATTTACCAATTAATTAATGAATTCTGATTAATTCAGAATTAATAGAGCTAATATAGCTTATTATAATTGGTCACAATTGGGTGGCCAGTCCAATTCAGACAAATTATAAGAAAATTTAAGTTTCTTCAAATACAGAAGAAATATATTTTTAATTCTGAATTTTGGAGAATTAAAGTAAGGAAAGATATAGTTACCAGTCCAGTTACCAGTCCAATAAGTGTTTTTAGTATCTCTTTACCAGCCAGCCAGGGACACTTCAGGTAATTAAGAGGCAGGAAACCAAGAGGAAAAAGCCCCTACTTTCTCAAAACTTACGTATCTATAATGTAAAATTACCCCTATCAGAATCTTCTCTGATTGGATAGAGATCCATCTCATTATGCAGTGACATCATCATATATTAACACAATATATTTTTGGGAATTCCTTAAAACACTGGTAATAACGCTATGTAACCTAGAGATGGCACTCTTACTGTACATTAAAATTCTAGATATGGTCATTTTTGTGATATCAGTGATGTATTGAAGAGGTCATTAGACATCATATAAATATTTCATCCTACTAGACTTTTCCACATAGTAGTATCTCTGTCTCAGACCTTTTGTCTGTAATAGAATCGTTTATAATCGTAAAATTCACTCAACTATTTTCAATCCCCTATAGGTAGCAAGAGGAGCCTTTTGTCTCTAAAATGCAGACATTGGTATAACATGAGATCATTACACACATCTTAAAAACAGACATTGAGAGAATTTGGTTTAAAATAAAAATTAACAATTTCCTCTCCATCATGGCAATGTCTCTGACAGAGTTCATGGCACAGTTCCCGGCAAACTCAGCCCATGGTAACAAGGTCGCCCAGTTATCGTGATGGTCCGAAATTAAGCAGCATACAAACTGTTCCTACCCTTGGTTGGATCTCTCAGCAGCACCGTTCGACTGGAGGTGGTAGGCAGAGGAGAACGAGAGTTGGATACTATCATGGTGCCCTTGCTCTTTTTGTTTTTTATCTGTCAGTCTAGCCTGTGCCTTGCTCCCATTGGCTACCGTGTGTTAGTCCCGCCCAGTATGACCTTTATATACTGGGCTATGGGCAACCCTCTGGTGCCCTTTCGTGGTGTTCCTGTGCCAGTGCTTATTTCTGCTCAGTGATTCCCAGTGTACCGACTTGGCCTACCTGACTACTCTGCATATTGTCTACTGCCCTTGTGTACCGACCTGGATTGCCTGACTATTCTTCTGACGTTCCTGCTCCGTGATTCGACCCGGCTTGGCTGACGTTCCTGCTCCGTGATTTGACCCGGCTTTGCTGACGTTCTTGCTCCGTGATCTGACCCGGCTTGGCTGACGTTCCTGCTCCATGAATCTACCCGGTTTGGTTGGCGTTCCTGTGCTGTGTCGCCTAGGCGACATTCTGACTGTCTGGCAATTGGGTTATTTCCTCCTGCAGAGTACCAGCGGCCAGTCTCCATTACTGCTCCGGCAGTTGAGCCACCAGTTGCCTCCGGTTATACTTCAGCAGAGTGCAAGTGTTGTCTCCGTTATTGCTACGGCAGTTTACCTTGGGCCTAGTCTCCGTTACTGCCTCTGCTCTGTGCAAGTGTCTGCCTCCGTTACTGCTCTGGCAGTTGAGCCACCGGTTGCCTCTGGTTATACTTCTGCAGAGTGCAAGTGTTGTCTCCATTACTGCTACGGCAGTTTACCTTGGGCCTAGTCTCCGTTACTGCCTCTGCTCTGTACAAGTGTCTGCCTCCGTTACTGCTCCGGCAGGTGAGCCACTAGTTTCCTCCGGGTATACTTCTGCAGAGTGCAAATTTTGTCTCCGTTACTGCTACAGCAGTTTACCTTGGGCCAAGTCTCCGTTACAGCCTCTGCTCTGTGCAAGTGTCTGCGTGTGTTACTGCTCCGGCAGGTGAGCCACCGGTTGCCTCCTGTTATACTTCTGCAGAGTGCAAGTATTGTCTCTGTTACTGCTACGGCAGTTTACCTTGGGCCTAGTCTCCGTTACTGCCTCTGCTCTGTGCAAGTGTCTGCCTCCGTTACTGCTCTGGCAGGTGAGCCACCGGTTGCCTCCGGTTATACTTCTGCAGAGTGCAAGTGTTGTCTCCGTTACTGCTACGGCAGTTTACCTTGGGCCTAGTCTCCGTTACTGCCTCTGCTCAGTGCAAGTGTCTGCCTCCGTTACTGCTCCAGCAGTTGAGCCACCGGTTGCCTCCGGTAAAATTCAGCAGAGTGCAAGTGTTGTCTCCGTTACTGCTACGGCAGTACCTCATGTGTCTCTGTTCCCATTGTTGCCTAGGCAGTTCACTCTAGTTCTGCTTATCTGGTTTTGGGTGTTACGAGTTCTACAGCTGTCTATATGCAGAGAGCCTCATCACAGACCTCTCTACACATGGGACTTTTTACACTCTAAAGATCATTAACCCATGCAAGACCTTGCTCCTGGGAATCCATCATATCTGCCTGACCTGTGTCAGTATAGACTGTTGTGGACTTTATGTTTATGCTGGACCTGTGTAGGCATATGTATCTATAACCTGTCGTGTGTCTGTACTATTCTGCCGATATACTACAAGACCTGTGAAGGTTATTTAATTACTGGGATTTCAATAAAACTGTGTTTTATCCTAAACCACTGCATCTGTGTGTGAAACAAACCGTTACAGTACGAAAGGGCCATGACCTCAGACAGTAAAGGTGAGGGAAATTCACAGAACATCCATTGGAGGATGGATGTACATGAGCAGAGTTTGGACCAGTTGGCACTGGCCATACAAACTATTCTTGTGCTCACGATGCATCTCGATAAACCAGTTCAGAATCTGGTGGTCCCCCCAGTTTTGACACCGGAAAGTCAATCAGTGACAGCTGTGGCCTCAGTTAAGGGGTTAACGGCTTCTGCCCCGTTACCACTCAGATACGATGGTGAACCCACCCTGTGCAGAGGGTTTATTAATCAATTGGAGATATTTCTGGAATTAACCCCTCATGCCTTTCCGAATGACCGCAGTAAGGTCGGGTTCATGATTTCACTATTAACGGGCAGAGCCTTGGCGTGGGCCAGTCCCTTGTGGGAAAATGCTAAACCTTGCACCAGGAACTTCAGTGAGTTTGTACGAACCTTCCGGAGAGTATTTGAAGTTCCTGGGAGAGTCGCCTCTGCTGCCAAATGATTGATGGAAATACAACAGGGCAATCGTACTGTGGGCGAGTATGCCATAGAATTCCGTACATTGGCAGCAGAGGTGGGTTGGAACAATGGGGCGCTGGTGGCAGCCTTTGCTCAAGGACTAGCTGACTATATTAAGGACGAAACAGCGGCTACAGAACTACCCAGTGATCTGAACGAGTATATTGATTATGCCATTTTAATTGATTCTCGTATTCGTGAAAGACTTATGGCCAAAGACCGTAGGTTACGGCCTAAAAGCAGTGGGCATGGCAGTTTTTTGAACCCACCCTCACCCCCCAATACTCCTGATCGTATACAGGAACCCTGTGAACCGATGCAACTTGGGTTCACCAAATTAATGAAGGAGGAACTGGCACACCGCAGGAGGCAGGGGTTATGTTTATACTGTGGCAAGGCTGGCCATCTATTACGTACTTGTCCTGTGCGTCCGGGAAATGAACGCACCTAGGGTACCTTGGGGAACAGGCCCTAGGTGGTGTTCATCAGTCCCTAGAACCGATCATGCAGAAACCCACGATCCAGGTGGTGTTTTCCTGGGCAGAACACTCTGTGGAAGTTCTGGCTCTGGTCGATTCCGGCTCGGCCGGTTATTTCATGGATAATTCTTTTGCTGTGTTACATAAGATTCCGTTGGTCAGAAGGGAATCTCCCTTAGCTATTGAGGCCATTGATGGCAGACCACTAGAACCAGCTCAGATAACTATGGAGACTATTCCGATTTCTATGTCTATTGGGGCCCTCCACATGGAGGAACAACGATTTCAGATTATCCATTCTCCTCATCATGCGGTCATTCTGGGGTTTCCATGGTTACATTTGCACAATCCCCAGTTTGACTGGTAGAGATGCGAGATCACGTCTTGGTCCAAGTACTGTATGAAGCATTGTGTGACTCAGCCGGTTAAGATTTTGTGTGCTTCTCCCTCCGTGCCAGCCGAATACCATCAATTCAGTGACGTTTTCAGTAAGGGAGAGGCTAGCACATTGCCCCAACATAGGGCATACGATTGTGCCATTGATTTGCCCCCTGGGGTTTTGCCCCCTAGGGGTCGCACGTATGTACTGTCGTGCAAAGAGAACCGGGCTATGGAGGAGTACATTGAGGACGCCCTTAATAGAGGGATTATTTGGAAGTCTACCTCACCTGCTGGTGCTGGGTTCTTTTTTGTGTAAAAGAAGAGTGGCGAGTTGAGACCTTGCATTGATTACCGGGGATTAAATAAACTTATGTCCAAGAATGCATATCCCATACCACTCATTACTGAGCTATTTGACAGGTTAAAAGGTTCTTCCATTTTTACGAAAATAAACCTACATGCTGCTTATAACCTGATCAGAATAAGAGAGGGGGATGAGTGGAAAACGGCATTTAATACTAGATCTGGGCATTATGAATACCTAGTTATGCCATTTGGTCTTTGTAAAGCACCAGCTGTATTTCAAGAATTCATTAACGATATCCTCCATGATTTACTACAGTCCTGTGTAGTGGTATACCTTGATGACATACTCATACACTCTGCCACTCTGTCCCAACACATCAAGGATGTGTCCGAGGTCTTGCTTTCCTTTACGCAATAATAAGCTATATTGTAAAATGGAGAAGTGCGAGTTTCACAGGTCCAAAGTGCCTTTTTTGGGTTTTGTGATATCTAAGGATGGTATTGCCATGGACCAGGAGAAACTTGCAGCAGTCTTGCAGTGGCCATGATCCAAGGGGTTGAAAGGAATTCAGCTTTTTCTTGGGTTCGCTAATTATTACAGGAAGTTTATCAATAATTTCTCTACCATTGTTAAACCTCTGTCTGACCTTACGCACAAGGGAGCTAATCCCTCCCAATGGTCTGATGCTGCTGAGCTTGCTTTTCAGACATTAAAATCCGCTTTTGCATCTGCCCCGGTACTGTCCCACCCTAACCCCTCCCTTCCATTCACGTTGGAGGTTGATGCTTCTGCAATAGGGGTTGAGGCAGTACTATCACGTCCAGTGGCGGGGGGTGCTCTGAGACCATGTGGGTTCTTCTCTAAAAAGCTGTCCAGTGCTCAGAGTCATTATGAAATTGGTGACAGAGAACTCCTGGCTATCATTCTGGCTCTGAAAGAATGGCGCCACCTGCTGGAGGGTACCAGAACTCCTGTACTAATTCTTACTGACCACAAAAACCTAACTTATCTCTCGGATGCTAAAAGATTGTCGTCTTGTCAGGCCAGGTGGGCCCTGTTCCTATCTCATTTTAATTTTGTAGTATCCTATTTGCCGGGCTCCAAGAATGTTAGGGCCGATGCCCTGTCTAGACAATTTGGGCCAGAGATGGAGAAAGATGAGGTTCCCGTACCCATCATTCAGCCTGATCGCATCCTGGCCACCCTACGCACTAGTATCACTTCACCACTGGGGGAAGAGATTCTGGCTACCCAGGCTATGGCACCCCCAGAAACCCCAGTGGGTAAGTGTTTTGTGGATGAGCCATTTCGTACACGGTTGCTCGAGACATACCACTCTTCTAAGGCTGCTGGACATATTGGGAGGGATCAATTAATATGGTCTCTCTCACAAGTTTTCTGGTGGCCTTCCCTACGGGCCGACTGCTCCACTTTTACCACAGCCTGTACCACCTGTGCCCATGCCAAGACCCCTAGACATCTCCCAGTGGGCCTACTTCAACCACGGTGCCCGTGCTCTTTTTGTTTTTTTTCTGTCAGTCTAGCCTGTGCCTTGCTCCCATTGGCTACCGTGTGTTAGTCCCGCCCAGTATGACCTTTATATACTGGGCTATGGGCACCCCTCCGGTGCCCTTTCACGGTGTTCCTGTGCCAGTGCTTATTTCTGCTCAGTGATTCCCAATGTACCGACTTGGCCTGCCTGACTGCTCTGCATATTGTCTACTGCCCTTGTGTACCAACCTGGATTGCCTGACTATTCTTCTGACGTTCCTGCTCCGTGATTCGACCCGGCTGGGCTGACGTTCCTGCTCCGTGATCTAACCCGGCTTGGCTGACGTTCCTGCTCCGTGATTCGACCCAGCTTGGCTGACGTTCCTGCTCCGTGAATCTACCCGGCATGGTTGGTGTTCATGTGCTGTGTCACCTAGGCAACATTCTGACTGTCTGGCAATTGGGTTATTTCCTCCTGCAGAGTACCACCAGCCAGTCTCCTTTACTGCTCCGGCAGTTGAGCCACCGGTTGCCTCCAGTTATACTTCAGCAGAGTGCAAGTGTTGTCTCCGTTACTGCTACGGCAGTTTACTTTGGGCCTAGTCTCCGTTACTTCCTCTGCTCTGTGCAAATGTCTGCCTCCGTTACTGCTCCGGCAGGTGAGCCACCGGTTGCCTCCGGTTATACTTCTGCAGAGTGCAAGTGTTGTCTCCGTTACTGCTACGGCAGTTTACCTTGGGCCTAGTCTCCATTACTGCCACTGCTCAGTGCAAGTGTCTGCCTCCTTTACTGCTCCGGCAGTTGAGCCACCGGTTGCCTCCGGTATTATTCAGCAGAGTGCAAGTGTTGTCTCCATTACTGTTACTACAGTACCTCATGTGTCTCTCTTCCCATTTTTGCCTAGGCAGTTCACGCTAGTTCTGCTTATCTGGTTTTGGGTGTTACGAGTTCTATAGCTGTCTATATGCAGAGAGCCCCATCACAGACCTCTCTACACATGGGACTGTTTACACTCTGAAGATCATTAACCCGTGCAAGACCTTGCTCCTGGGAAGCCATCATATCTGCCTGACCTGTGTCAGTATAGACTGTTGTGGACTTTATGTTTATGCTGGACCTGTGTAGGCATATGTATCTATAACCTGTCGTGTGTCTGTACTATTCTGCTGATGTACTACAGAACCTGTGAAGGTTATTTAATTACTGTGATTTCAATAAAACTGTGTTTTATTCTAAACCACTGTGTCTGTGTGTCAAACAAACCGTTACAGATACCCATCTGATTACAGAAAGGCCTCCAGAAACGTGACACAAACTGGATTCCTCGATCCGAGACCAACACCTTGGGCACTCTGTGGAGTCGAAACACCTCTTTAGCGAAAACCTTGCCCAATTCCTTGGAGGAAGGAAGTCCCTTCAGAGAGACAAAGTGGGCCATTTTTGGAAACCGGTCAACTATCATCAGAATGACTGTGTAACCCTTGGACGCCGGCAGTTCCACCATAAAGTCTATGGACAAATGAGACACTCGCTATTGGGAACAGTTTAAAGTAGGCCCACAGGAAAATGTCTTGGGGTCTTGGCAGGAGCACAAGTGTAACATGCTGCCATGAAACTGAGCAGTCTGCCCTCAGACTGGGCCACCAAAAGAGCTGGGAGACAGACCAAATCAATTGGTCACGGCCGATATGTCAAGCGGCCTTCGAGGAGTGATATGTCTCCATAAATTTGGTGCGAAGGGACTCGGGTACAAAACATTTACCGCTGGGTTTGTCCACAGGAGCAGAGGCTTGGGAGGCCAAAATCTCCTCCCCCAAGGGAGATGTGATTCTAGTGCGTATAGTAGCCTAAATACGATCAGACGTATGATAGGCACTGGCGTATTATCAGCCTCAAGGTCAGGTCTGAACTGCCTGGACAGAGCATCTGCTCTCATTCTTGGTACCAGGAAGGTATGAGACCACATAGTTGAATCTGGACAAAAATAATGCCTACCTGGCCTATTTTGGAGACAGCCTCTTAGCCTCTGACAGATATGTCAGATTCTTGTGGTCAGTGAGAATCAGGATTGGAGAACTTGTCCCCTTGCGTAGGTAACGCCATTCTCGGAGAGCAAGGATAATGGCCAGGAGCTCACGATCACCAATGTCATACAGACAAAATCCCACATGGGAGTAGGGTTTTACGAGGCCCTGATCACTGGGACAGGAGGGTGCCTACTCCTGACTCAGACGCATGGACCTCCAGCATAAAGGGTAAGCTGGTGTAACGGTTTTTTAAGACACTCAGACCAGTGGTAAAATAAAACACAGTTTTATTAAAAGATAAATAAGGTAAATGATTGCCCACTACAGCAAACACAAAATAATAGCAAGATATGGACAGATATGCCCCCACAGGCCCAGTATACAGAATCAGAGTATCACATATACTGTCTCAGGACAGGCACATATTAGAGATACATATAAGGCTTAAATGCATAGACAGACAGTCTCTGTTGTGGAGTTTGGCACACCCAAGGTGTTGTTTGGAAATATTAAGTGTAGCTGGAATCACACTTAGAGTTCTTGAGACAGGAATGCTGCTAGGCCCTGAGTGACCAGAGGTAAAATCAGCAGAACAGTTACCCAGAATAGCCCCCACGGACGTAACCAAGGGTACAACTGGATCTGCAAGTGCCTGAGTAGTTAGCCCCCATGGGCGTCACCACGGTACAGCTTGAACTGCAAGAGCTGGCTAATAGCCCGCACAGGCGTACTAACGGGGACCAACGGAACAGTGGTAGTGAGCCAATAGCCCCCACGGGTGTATACCTAATTTAACCTGCAAGAGCTTTGAGCCAGTAGCCCCCACGGGCGTAACAACGGAGACCACATTATGCTGCAAGTGGAGAAGCCAATAGCCTTCCACTGAAACCTTCCCTTAGCTATAGTAGCTTGAGCCTTCAGCCCCAACGGCGTGAACGTATGAGCCAGAGCCAAAAGGCGCCCTACCGGGATCGTTACCGAACAGCACTACTCTGCAGTTAGGTAGAATGAGCCGCCAGCCAACCAGAGCATAAGCGGCCGACTCAGCAGATGTAGTGCAAAAAGGCTAGGCTCTATACCAGAGATAGGAGGCTCAGCAAATGATAATGCAGCACAGCTAGGGTTAAAATGCAGCTTTACGGATCGGAGGCTCAGAGAAGTGCGATAGTTCTGCAAGTGACACGGAGGCTCATAGACAGCAGCACAGCTCTGCAATTAAGCACGGATACTCAGCACTGGAAACAAGTAACACAGGGCAGGAGTAGGTCACACGGCCAGCTTGGCAAGCGACAGTAGCGGAAGTCAGAATGTCGCTTCGGTGACAACCAGAGAGGAGAGCAGGAACTAGCAGGTCACTGGAGCAGGCCGATACTGGTAACGTCGCAGGAAGTCGGATCACGGAGGGTGGTACTCACACAAGCCGGGTCAATCACGAACAGGAACATCAGCCAAGCCGGATTGGATCACGGAGATGGTTCTCAGACAAGCCGGGTCAATCACTAGCAGGAACACAGGAACGTAGTCAGGACAGGCCAATTTGGTACACAGGAATCCGGAACACAGGAACTCAGCAACAGCAACACTGGCTCTGAAACACCACAAAAGGGCACCAGACAGGTGTCACGACCAGGCATAAAAGGGTCACCAGGGGCGGGCCAAACCACTACAGCAAATCAGCGTACACCACAAACGAGAGTGACAGAGGAGGATCACAGGCACTGTGATAGCTGGGTTGGGATGAGACAAGATCATAGCCCTTGCGAAAGCAGACTACAAATCCTAAAATGCCCAGAGAGCCCTGGGGGACCATTCAGACGGGTTCTCCGCCTTGTGTGTCATGTCAGTTAGTGGTTTAACCACTGTGGAAAAGTTCCCTATAAATATCCTATAATAGATAGGGAAACCCAAAAAAACTCTGTATGGCTTTTAGCCCTACCGGGCGGGTCCATTACAGAACAGCCGAGAGCTTTTGTGGGTCCATCGCAAGACCGGATGAGGAAATTACATAACTCAAGAAGGTCACTTGAGTTTTATTAAATTCGCACTTTTCCAGCTTACAGAACAGCTTGTTCTCCCTCAAAAGTTGCAAAACTGATGCAACATCCTCCTGATGTGCTGCTAGGTTCAGGGAATGGATTAGGATATCATCCAAATAGACTGCTACACATCTTTGTAGCAAGTCTCTTAGTACATCGTTAATAAATTCTTGGAAGTCCGCAGGCGCATTACATAAACCAAATGGCATAACCAAAAATTCTTGGTGTCCGCTACGACTATTAAATGCAGATTTCTACTAGTCTCCCTCCTTGATTCTGACAAGGTTATAGGCTTCCCTTAGGTCCAGTTTGGTGAACACCGTGGAACCCTTAATACGGTCGAACAACTCAGTAATCAAAGGTATGGGGTAAGCATTCTTAACCATAAGTTTATTCAGTCCTTTATAGTCAATGCAGGGTCTTAGCTCCCCATCCTTTTTCTTTACAAAAAAAGAATCTTGCACCAGCAGGTGAGGATGACTTACGAATAATCCCTCTGGCTAGGGCATCAGCCACATACTCCTACATAGCACGATTCTCCTTCACCAATAGTGGATATGTATGCCCTTTGGGAGGTATGGCACCTGGAATTAAATTAATAGTACAGTCATATGCCCTGTGCATTGGCAATAATACTGGCTTCTACCTCACTGAGAGACTGATACTCCAAGGGTAATGAGGAAGAGGTACAAAAGATCTTGGTAGGCTGCTGAAGACAAGACTCGGCAGAATAGGATGACAGAATATCTCACGTATGCCAATTTATTCTGGGATTGTGTGTCTGTAGCCAAGTAAATGATAGCACGTGGAGAGCCCCCACCCTTAGAGACAGTGGACAAGTCTCATTTGTCACATGTGACGGTTTCAACGGTCTCCCGGCAATGGCCTCAATGGCAAGAGGAGAAGAATGAGGTACCAGCTGAATAGCATGTTTGGTAGCAAACTCTGCATCCATGAAATACACTGCGGCTCCAGAGTCTATCAAGGCCGGAGCCATGACCGAAGATGCAGCCCACGATATAATCACCTCAAGGATGGGTTTCCCTTGCATTTGGTCTAGGGACTGTGAAACTTCACCCAGGGTCTGTCCCCAACACAACACTAGGAGCGAGGGTTTCCAGTCCTCACGGGATAAGACTGCAACAAGTGACCTACCTTACCACAGTAAAGGCAAAGGCCCTCTCTATGACAGAAGGCCCTCTACTCCCGCGAAAGACATGTGAACCCCAGTTGCATAGGTTCAGCCCTGACGGTCTCAGCACTAGGAGGCCAGGGAGGATAGGGTGGGAGAGCAAAATTAGAAGGAGGAAGGAGGAAGACTTACGCATCTATTCTTTAACCGAGGATCTTTCTCTGATCCTGGTATTGATCAGAATCGAAAAGGTGATGAGTTCATCTAGATCCTCTGGCAGCTCATGGGCGGCTACTACAGCCTCATTGTTCCAGCCCACCTCCGCTGCCAAAGTAAGAAATTCAATTGCGTACTCAGCTGCCATGTGTGCATGAGTTGTTTTGCAGAAGATATTGCCCAGGCTGGAACGTCAAAGACTCTGCTGAACACGGTCACAAATTCCAGTAAATTTGAAATTATGGGTTTTTGTATTTCCCAAAGCGGGTTGGCCCAAGCCAGTGCTTTACCTGACAGGAGAGAAATCATGAAACCAACTTTGCTTCGTTCACTTGGAAAAGCATACGGCACCAATTCCATAAAAATGCCCAATGGGTCATGAACCCATGACAGAGTGTAGGTTCCCCATCATAGCACTGAGGGAGTGGAGCGGATCTGGACAACCCTCAGGCCACTGGTTGTTGCACAGTCCTGTCAAGGTACACTGTGTGATTAAGGAGGGTCTGCATAGCCAAGGCAAGCTGATCAATATGTTGATCTTGAATGTCATACATACATAGTGACATAGTAATTTAGGTTGAAAAAAGACTTGGTCCATCTAGTTCAACCCTTTTCCTATTCCTGTTTACCATCGTTGATCCAGAAGAAGGCAAAGAAATCCCCTCAATATAGCAATTTAAAATTCTATCTTGAATGGGGGGAAACAATTCCTTCTTGATTCCAAATGGTAATCAGATTTCTCCCTGGATCAACAAGCCCTAACTAAATATTAATCCCAATACTAACATACATAGCCCTCTATGTTATGCTCTTTTAAATAAGTATCCAGGCCCCTTTTAAAGGTATCTAATGTATTTGATAGCACCGCCTCCTCAGGCAGTGAATTCCATACCTTTATTGTCCTTACTGTAAAGAAACCCTTCCGCTGTTGTAGATTAAATCTCCTTTCCTCAAGTCTAAGCGGGTGGCCCCTTGTCCTGTATACTGTTCTGTTAATGAACAGGTCTTTGTCCATTCTGGACAAAATGCTAGGCACCTGTGGGTTGCCTGTACCTTCAGTAGTAATGTGGTCCTGTTACAGCTTACCTTGTTTTGAAAGTCATCTGCAGACGCGAGGCTTCAAGCATGCAGCAGGCCTCTGTTTTATGTGCCATGCTTCCTATAATCCCCTCCTACCTATTTCCTTCCTCTGAGCTGCTCATCCTACTTCCTGTGGAGGGGTTTAAAGGGCAGTCTGAGTCCTGACTCAGTTGCCCTTGCGTTGTTGTTCATAGCAGTTCTATTACCTTGGGCTCTGTGTATGACCTGGCTAGTCCTCCATCCAACCTGGTGCTGACCTGTGACTCTGACTATTCTTTTGTCTATCCCTATAGTGGACACCCAACCTGGTAAAGACCTGTGGTTCTGACTGACTACCTGAACTGTATATGACCTGGCTTGTCTGACTACCCCCTCTGGTGCTGACTTGTGGCTCTGTTTTTTCCTTCTACCTAGCAAACACCCAATTTAGTGCGGACCTGGGGCTCTGGTAGACTAGCTCCGATACTGACTGCAGGCTTCAGTCAGGTATCCCTTTCCTTATACTGATGGCAGGCGTGAGTCAGTACTCTCGCTTCGTCGGATCAAGATCCAGTGTTCCTGTTCCTGCTCCTGTTCCTCCTCCTGGTTCCTGCAGAGACTACCAGTGGCTGAGGCCTAGTCTCCAGCAGAGCGATCAAGCTTAGCAGCTTACTTTCACTGTCGTCCAATACAGGTTACTGGTACAATGGGAGGCGATCCGCCCCTCTTAAGCTGCCTTCAGCCAGAACCAGCCAGATTGATTTGTTCCTGCGTGCTGTGCACACCAGGTGGAGAACATCTCTCAATCAACTTTAGTTTTTTTATTGTTTTCTTCAAATATGGAATACCACCATTAGGCGGGTGACCATGGCTGACAATTGCCCTCCCCAAAGTGGCTAGTGCAGCTTCCAGGGATTTTCTGGTGGACCTTATGCCCTGAAGAGGGAACAACTTGAGTCAAGTAGCTTCCCTGTTGGGGAATTTTCCTCTGGTTGATTCCCTTTTAACATGGTTACCTGAAGACAGAAGTCCTGCAGAAAGGTGAGCCACCTTTTGAGTGCTGAAGGTCCACTTGTCCCACAGTGTCCCTTCTTTGGGCTTGTATTTGGGAGTTCTCATTATGCACTCCAGCACTCATAGGGTGTTTTTCTTCATATTGCCTGTATTTATGCAATGTCTGTGTGTATTCCCTGGTTTTGGAGCAGTTTATGGGGTTTTTAACCTTTTCCCTGCTATTTCTCTCATTGGGATATTATTTTATCATGTTTTTCATGTGTTTTGTGTGTTTGGTAACTTTTTTCTGTCAGGGTAAATTTATTAAAAGTTACTGTTCCGCGCCTTTAAGCGCGCTTTTCCCGCATAGACGCCATTGCTCCTTTACTCTCTATGGGTTTACACAGTGTGGGACGTATCTCTGGAACCGCTTGTCACAGCGACTTCAGAGTGGGCTCATTTTGTTGGTCTTCCCTTGCTCTATCATCCGGTTGCATGATTCGGTGTTGGGGGTCTGGGGGGGCTTCGGGCACTGTTTTGGGGTACTTCTGAGAAAAACTACGTTTCCCATGAGCGCTGGTTTTGCGCCCGTTTTCTGATTGGCTACCGTCGCGGCAGCCATTTTGTGAGTTCTTCTCAGCGAGTATACTACGCAGGGACCGAGCCTTCTCTCTCTCCTCCGCAGATTGACCCTTCGCTTGCCAGATAAGTTTAATTTTAGACATTTCTGGGGTAATTTTTAATCTTTCACACTTCAATTGGGTGATTCTTGTCAGTGGAGTATATCTGACGCTGTGAGCATGTCTACTCCACTGGAGTCAGGGGCTAGACCCAAGACTAAGGAGGCTGGGGCGTCAGTTTCCCCCATTGCGTTTTGCTCCTCTTGTCACTCTGGGCTGCCTAGAGAATTTTCTGGTCATTTATGCCCAAAATGTGCAGAAAGCCATGACAGCAACCCTGGGCTTTCCAGTCACGCCATTGAGCCAACTTGGGTGAAAGAGTTCAAGGCTGCCACTAGGGATCTCAGATCCACTCTTCAACTCTTTCCCTCTCAGGTTCAGGGGGCTCTTCAGGTTTGGCAGACCCCCTCCACAGTCAGGACCTCCCTGCCCAAGCCACAGGGGGCTCCTGATAAGTCTGATTCTTCTGAGGAAGAACTTTTACAGGATTCTGATGCTGAGGAAGGCACTGTTATTGAATCTACCAGGTCTATTGGTGACCCTTTTGAATGTGACCCTGAACTCTCTGCAGAGGGTTTGATCAGAGCTGTGCTAACCACACTCAACCTTCCTTTGACTCAGGAATCTACTCATGATCCAACTGACGTTTTTCAAAAACCGTCTAAAGCTGTTATATGTTTTCCTACTAATCCTACTCTTGCTTGTTTAGTCTCTGATACGTGGAGGAATCCTGATAAATCCTCTTCTGTGTCCAAAAAGTTTGCTAAACTTTACCCTTTTCCTGAGGCTGAACTGGCTAAATGGGTTCATCCTCCTAAAGTGGATGCTCCAGTTTCTAGGTTATCTAAATCTACTGCCTTAGCTGTATCTGATGCTTCTGCCCTGCAGGATTGGACGGACAAAAAGTTAGAAACTTGTCTTAAATCTATTTTTGCCTCTATTGGCACTGCCATGCGTCCAACCTTTGCAGTGGGGTGAGTTAACCGGGCTATTGCGGCCTGGACTGAACAGCTTACTGAGGCGGTTCGCCAGGATGCGCCAGTGTCTGAGCAGCTACAGCTTCTTGCTAATATATCAGTAGCTCAAAATTATGTTTCTGACGCTGCTTTTGATGCTGTGCGCATGATGGCGAGGGCCTCCACTTCCTCTGTGGTGGCTAGACGTGCTCTTTGGCTGAAAATTTGGTCTGCTGACACCGCTTCTAAGAAAGCCTTGCTTTCATTACCCTTCCAAGGGACCTCACTGTTTGGATCTGAACTTAAGGAGATGATTAGTGAGGCTACTGGTGGTAAAAGTACTCTTCTACCATCAGTCTTCAAAAAGAAGTTTCCAGCCAAACGCAATCGGTCCTTTCGTTCCTTCCAAACTGAGACACGCTCTGCGGCCCAGGCGGGTCCATCCTCTGCGCGCTCCTCCTCCAAGCCCAAACAGTCCTGGAAGCCCAAAGTTGCCCCCAAGGCCAAGACCTCCAAGACTGCTTCGGCATGACTCACCGAACCCGGGTCCGCGTCCGGCTGTAGGTGGACGTCTCCACATCTTTCGCCGGATTTGGGAGGAGTCAGTGACGGACCCTTGGGTTATTCAGGTGGTATCAGAGGGATACAGGATCCCTTTCTCTTCCCTTCCTCCTTTTCGGTTCCATTTTACTCGTCCTTCTCAGGAGCCTACAAAAAGACGTCTGTTCGACGACGCTATTCAGGATCTTTTGGACAAAGAGGTCCTGGAATTGGTCCCCTCAGGGGACACAGATTCAGTATTTTATTCCAACCTGTTCGTTGTGGCCAAAAAGGACGGGGGTGCTCGTCCTATTTTGGACCTCAAGGATCTCAATTCCTTTGTTGTGATTTCCCACTATCGTCAAGAATCTCTGCGTTCTGTGATAGCCGCAATGTCTCCAGGGGAGTTCCTTGCCTCCCTGGACCTTCAAGATGCATATCTTCACATCCCTATTCATCCAGAGAGCAGACGGTATCTCAGGTTTGCCTGTCACAAAGGCCACTTTCAGTTTTCTGCTCATCCCTTTGGACTGACTTCAGCTCCTCAGGTTTTTCAGAGAGTATTGGGAGCTTTGATAGCTGTGCTTCATCGAGATGGTGTCAGGGTGACTCCCTACATGGACGATCTGCTCCTGAAAGCTTCATCTGCGGAGATCCTTCACCAGCAGGTTCAGTTGTGCATCCAGACACTCAATCGCCACGGCTGGATTGTGAATCTGGACAAGTCAGACTTGGTCCCATCTCAACAGATCCTCTTCTTGGGTCTCCTGTTCGACACTCAGCAGTGCATGGTGTGTTTACCGGAGGAAGTGGCTCATCAGATTGCTCTCCGTGTATCCAAAATCCTGGAGCTCGAAAGGGTTCCAGTGCCGAAGTTGACTTCTCTGGTGGGGAAATTCATTTCCACGATAGAGGCAGTGCCATTTGCTATGTCACACACCAGGGAACTTCAGAGGTTTGTGATTCAGACGTGCAGGAATCATCCAGATCATCAGCATCTGTCAGTCTCTCTGACTCCTCATGTCGAGCTGAGCTTGGAGTGGTGGTTGGACCTGTCTCATGTCTTGAAAGGGAGGTCCTTTCAGGTTCCCTATTGGACAACAGTCACGACGGATGCCAGCCTCCTGGGATGGGGGGCAGTGTTGGGTCGTTTCAGTGCTCAGGGGAAATGGGGACTGGAAGAATCTCTCCTCTCCATCAATGTTCTGGAACTTCGTGCCATCTTTCTTGCTCTGAGACACTGGGAATCTCAGCTGGAGGGTTGTCCAGTCAGAGTGGAGTCAGACAACGCCACCGCAGTGGCCTACATCAACAGACAAGGCGGCACAAGAAGTCTCACCCCTTGGTTAGAGGTCAAGGCCATCTTATCTTGGGCAGAGGCTCATGTGCCAGTCATTTCAGCAGTACACATTCCAGGCGTAGACAACGTCATGGCAGACTTTCTCAGTCGTCATACAGTCGACAGCGGAGAGTGGGCACTTCATCCAGAGGTGTTTCACCTTCTAACCCAGATGTGGAGGGTACCTGTAGTGGATCTGATGGCTACCAGACACAATAGGAAGGTGCCAGTGTTTTGCTCTCGGTGGAGGGACCCTCTTGCTCTAGCAGTGGACGCTTTGTCGATCCCTTGGGAGTTCTCCCTAGCGTACATCTTCCCTCCTCTCCCTCTGCTGATCAGAGTCATCCAGAAGCTGAAGATGGAGCGTTGACCTGTCATCCTAATCACCCCGAACTGGCCTCATCAGTCCTGGTATCTGGAACTGCTAGCCATGTCAGTGGCGAATCCCTTCCTGCTTCCTGCCTGTCCAGATCTACTTCTTCAAGGATATCTGTGGAAGGAGGATGTTCAGCATCTCCATTTGACGGCTTGGAGGTTGAATCCTCAATTTTGAAGAAGAAAGGGTTTTCCTCTTCAGTGGTGTCTACCATGCTTTGAGCTCGCAAGCCTGTGTCTTCCAGGATCTATCATCGCATATGGTCAACTTTTGTTGCATGGTGTGCTGATAAGAATCTATCACTTGATTTCCATCTTCCCACGGTCCTGGCCTTTTTGCAGGATGGGGTTGAAAAGGGACTCAGCCTGAGTTCTCTCAAAGTTCAGACTTCTGCTCTGTCTGTATTTTTCCAGGAACGCATTGCTATTCTTCCTGATGTTAAAGTTTTCTTCCAAGGTGTGGCTCATGTTCGGCCTGCCTTCAAGAGTCCAGCTCCCCAGTGGGACCTCAATTTGGTGCTGGGGGTTCTCCAGAGACCCCCGTTTGAATCCTTGGCTTCTATTCCTTTACGTCTCTTGACCTGGAAAATGGCCTTTCTCTTGGCTATTGTTTCAGTTCGCCGGGTAGCAGAGTTACAAGCTCTGTCTTGTAAACCTCCTTACTTGGTGTTCCACAAGGATAAGGCTGTGCTCCGCACTTCCAAGGAGTTTTTACCCAAGGTTGTTTCAGAGTTTCACATCAATCAGGAGATTGTGGTGCCCTCTTTCTGTCCTAACCCTTCCTCTGACAAGGAGAGAGATCTCCATTTGTTGGATGTTGTGCGTTGTCTTAAATTTTATGTTCATCGCACTGAGTCTATCAGGAAGTCTGACGCCCTGTTCGTCATTCCTGAGGGCCCTAGGGCAGGGAGACCGGCTTCCAAGGTGACTATTGCATCTTGGATAAAATCTACCATTCGTGAAGCCTACAAGCTGCGGAATAAGCACGTTCCCTTCAGGGTTACTGCTCATTCCACCAGATCAATTGGGGCCTCTTGGGCCTATAAGAATCAGGCGTCTGCTGATCAACTGTGCAGGGCGGCCACTTGGTCCTCTGTGCACACTTTCTCGAAGCACTATCATGTAGATGTACTGGCCTCGGCTGATGCCAGCTTTGGGAGGAAGGTCCTGGAGGCAGTCTTGCCTATTTAGGATCTTCTACTTCTGTGGTTCTTAGTGTTTCTTTGCTGTTGAGCCCTGTTGGCTCTAGTTCAGTGTGCTGTGATAGTTCGGGGGTTAGTTTTTACCCCTGGTTGGTGTCCGTTGACACTTCTGTTTTTGGGCTCTATGATTAATTGGTTCATAGCAGTTCTGGTGACTTTTGGGCCTTGCGCTTGGTCCTTGCCTTACTTCCCGCCTCTGGGAAAGCTCAATGTTTGTACATCCCATTGTACCAGTAACCTGTATTGTACGACAGTGAAAATAGGATTTTAGTCTTACCTGTTAAATCCTTTTCACTTAGTCCATACAGGTTACTGGTCTCCCACCCTGTCAAGGGTCCATGCTTGGCTCTCCTGTGGCACTCAGTGGGAGACCTTTGGGGCATGCTCACAGGAGTCTTCCTTTTCCTTCTTATCTCTGGTCAGTTTTAGTGTCTCAAATCAATCTGGCTGGTTCTGGCTGAAGGCAGCTTAAGAGGGAGGGGAGGCTCCACCCCCTGCATACATTTTTATGAATGTTCCTGCCTACTTAAAGGGGTGGATCGCCTCCCATTGTACCAGTAACCTGTATGGACTAAGTGAAAAGGATTTAACAGGTAAGACTAAAATCCTATTATTCCTGATAGCAGTGCTCGCTGGCTTGTACCTTCTGTTTGCTACTTGTGTATATAGTGTACTCTACTTTTCTATTATTAATAAATTTTGCATTTAACTATACCGTACAGACTCCTGAACGTTATTGGTAAACCGTGACAGGCCCTTTTGTACTGTCACGGTAACTTAGACAAAGAAAGACTCTGGCAGGTACAGTTAAGATCAACACCACTTTATTGAAAGATATAATACAATGAATAACAAATAAGCACTTCCTCAACCTTCCCCAGGGTCAGGAGTGGAGACAGTGCTACAGTCCACTACCCAGGGGATGACACTGAACTTAGCCTGCATACTGGAACCAGGAACAAGGCAGAAAGCTCGCCTATGGTTCTGGGTACCACCTGAGATGGAGATGGGTGGCAAGCGGCTGATCTCTACCCTAGAATGCTAGGGTCAGCAGAGGCACAATACCCTAGAATGCTAGGGTCTAATGGGATACAATGCCCTAGAACACTAGGGTCCACAGCAGTCAGACACCACACCCTAGAATGCTAGGGTTCAGGCATGATACTCGGTAAGACCAGAGCGATACAAGGCCTATAGTTATAGACAAAACCCAGAGCAGTACGATGGCAGAGACCAGGCCTAGGGACCTGCACGGAGAGGGAGCCAGGCCCAAGGTATAGCACAAGCAGAGTCAGACAAAGCCAAGGTCATACACATAACAGGTAGTCAGACAGAGGGTCAAGGGTCATACACGAATCGGAATCAGCAGCCAAGAACGGGTCACAAAGAGGAATACAAGCAATGCTAAGATACACCACGAAAGGGCACTGAAGCTATGACTGAAGGCTGCATATAAGGCCTATCTGAGAGGTGGGGTATAACTTGGTCAGTAGGCGTGGCTACAAAATAGCAAGCGCGCTCTAGTAACACGCGTATGCAACAGGAAGTCAAGCAGTGGTCAGACATGCTGCTGCCGGGCACACGTGGGGAAAGGCAGGTAACTCCACGGGAGAAGATCACAGTTACCGTGATACACTCATGTTCCAAATTGGCCTGTTCCTTCCCCAAAACATGACAAACCTCTGCATGTGAGGCATTACCATACACAGAAGATGTAGTTGAACACTAATTTAGTTACATCTTCAAATATCCTGTGCTTTTAATCCACAGCAAATTTGTAATATAGGTGTGTAAAATTTTTTGGGGGGAAGCACCTACAATGAAACCGTGGGTTGTCTTTTTTTCAAAAACATATATTTTTGTGGTGATAATTTGAATTGGAGGGCTGCTAAATTGCCCCAAATGAGATATGGAACCGGTACAGCAAACTGTAAAAATTCCATGTCTGAAAATGGAAACGTGCATATTTCAAATTTGGCCCAAGATCTTACCCAAAACGCATGCATGTGGGATTGTCATACTCAGAAGATGAAGATGAACACTAATCAATATTTTTATATCGCAAGTATCCTGTGCTTGAAATCTAAAGCAACATTGTAATACAAGTGTGGACAATTCTATTTTGTTTTTCTTAATGCAGGTTTTGGAAGGGATTGGTGATAAAGATGCAAAATGCACCTAGAATGACAACCTGGGTTATCTAATTTTTAGAAACATATCATTTTGTTGTGATAATTTGAACTGGAGTACTTCTAAATGAAAATTGAGTACACTTAATGAAAATTAGCAATCTGTGAAAATTCCATGTCTAAAAATTGAAACACTCATTCCAAATAGGGCCCAGTAGCTTCACAAAACATGACAAACCTATGGATGTGAGGCTTTGCCTTACTCAGAATATGTACCTGAATACCAATCAAGGCTTTATTTTTTACATCAACAAATATCCTGTGCTTGAAATCCATAGCAACACTGCCGTGTAAGTGTGAAAAATGCAAAAAACTAAAAATTACCACAAATTTGTTACAAATTTATGGAAAAATAGCTGCATAAAAAGCCCCAGAATCCTACTGATGAAATACCCTAAGTTGTGTTAGTTCCAGAAACATATACTTTTGTGGACATTTTTGGACTCTGAAACCATTAACTAAGCTATGATCCTTGAATGCCAACATTTTGAAAATCTACAGCTTGGAGATAGCAGTTCTCCCCTTGTAATATTTACCTTGTATATGTGAACAAGATTCTAGGCATATGGGGTACTTCCAAATTTAGGACAAGTATTTGAATATATTGGGGGGATTTTTTTCCAGATGCACTAATTGTGTACACATCACGACAGGAAAACCTATGAAAAATATTTTTTTCTTTCTTCAATTTATCCCTCTTTTTTATATTATAATCAAAGTGAATGATAGGTTATGCATATATGTATACACCAACAGAAAGCTCTACTTAACCTAAAAATATAATTTGTGTGGATATAATAAATTAATTAGGGTTAAATAAGGTTGAAGAAAGAAATACTAAAAAGGCCAAAATTGTTCTTGTCACCAAGGGGTTAATGGACTAATTCACAATTTAGCAAATCCTTGTCAAGGTCTTGCTTGAATTAACCCCTTAACAACAGGCCATCTGGCGATGGGCAGCCTTTAAGGACCACAGCACTTTTTTTTATTTTCGCACCCCATCCCAGAATTGCATGACGTGCCAGCACTATCATTGGTCCTTAATGCACATCCACCGATGACGTCCTGCATGGGGATAAAGTCTTAAAGATGGTACAGTGTGTGCACCAATATACTAAAGCAATGATACATTCTAATATATATATTGAAGCTAAGTTGCCAAGGCAGAGTTGGAAAAAAAACAATGCTCATTACTCAAAATGTAATTTCTCTAAGGAGTTTTACCAGGTTCATTTAATTTTATCTTTGGTCTTTCTATAGGATAACAGAGCTTCATTTGAGGCACATTAATTTACATTTTTAGATGAGTGTACTATGAGACTGCACATATATTTAAAGCAGCACTATCATGCATATCATGCCTACCAATTAATTTTTACCATAATGTTAAGCAGATCAATTATTTTATTATCTTTATTAAGTCTGACATTATTTAAAAATGTAACTTCTTCAGAGACTCACCAGCAGGCACCTTGCCATAGAGGCATCTATGCACATGCGCTGTATGTCCCTGTCCTGTACCTTAAGGTACAATGCAACTCCACCTTGCCAGTCATTGAGGAGTGCAACGGTTACCCAGAGAAGTTCAGGAGTCAGTATGGTTTAGTTAATGCAGTTTATTAACAAATGACATAAAGCTGATACAATATATACAATAGGAATAAGCACAGGGTAATATCCAGTAAGCCTGCTACCAGAAATAATAGGTTGCAATGCTAAACCACTGTGCTGAAGACTAGGCCTTAGCCACCGGAACCAGGAACAGGAACTGGAACAGGAACCCAGGATCTTGATCTGATGAGGAATGAGGTCTGACTCAGCCTGCAGTCAGAAGGAAATATCACTGACTCACACCTGGAGCCAGTAAGGGTGAATACTGACTCACGCCTGCAGTCAGTAGGAGCGAATACTGACTCATGTCTGCAGTCAGTAGAAGTAAGGTGAAAACCGATACACGCCTGCAGTCAGCTACGCAAGTCTACCAGAGCCCCAGGACCGCACTATATTGGGTGTCTGATCATCAGGGAAAACAACAAAAGAATAGTCAGACAGAGCCACAAGTCAGCACCAGAGGGGGTTGTCAGACAAGCCGGGTCATACGCAGTTCAGGTAGTCAGCCAGAGCCACAAGTCTGCACTATATTGGATGTCTGATCATCAGGGAAAATGACAAAAGAATAGTCAGACAGAGCCACAAGTCAGCACCAGAGGGGGTAGTCAGACAAGCCGGGTCATACACAGTTCAGGCCAGAGCCACAAGTCTGCACCAGATTGGATGTCCACTATTAGGGGTTAGGCAAAAGAATATTCAGACAGAGCCACAGGTCAGCACTAGAATGGATGGAAGACTAGCCAGGTATCACGGTTCCCGTGCTACACTGTCAATCAGGGTTGTGCTATCTGTGCATTGGAGGAAGCTGATTGGCCCGCCCAGGATGTGCCTTTATACTCTGGGGCCTGGGCACTTGTGCTTTGCCCTTTTGTGGTGTTCCAGTATCTGCGCCTTGTTGCTGTGTTCCAGTTCTCCAGTGTACCGACCCGGGCCGGTGGATGTGCAGGGCCAAGAGGAATACGAAGTTCAGAGCATTATTGATTCAAGGAGATTTAGAGGCAAGTTGCAATATTTGGTCCATTGGAAGGGATATGGGCCTGAGGAGCGCTCTTGGGTCGACCACAAAGACCTCCATGCTCCACGGTTGTTGCGCAACTTTCACTCTAAATACCCTCAGAAACCAAGACCCTCCGGCAGGGGAGGGGGTCTTTGAGAGGGGGGTACTATCACGGTTCCCATGCTACACTGTCAATCAGGGTTGTGCTATCTGTGCATTGGAGGAAGCTGATTGGCCCGCCCAGGATGTGCCTTTATACTCTGGGGCCTGGGCACTTGTGCTTTGCCCTTTTGTGGTGTTCCAGTATCTGCGCCTTGTTGCTGTGTTCCAGTTCTCCAGTGTACCGACCCGGCTTGTCTGACTCTTCTTTTTGATCCTGCTCCGTGTATGACCTGGCTCTGGCTGACGACCCTGCTCTGTGATTGATCCGGTTCTGGCTGATGATCCTGCTCCGTGTATGACCCGGCTCTGGCTGACGACCCTGCTCCGTGATTGATCCGATTCTGGCTGACGATCCTGCTCCGTGGACAACCCGGCTCCGGTAGACGACCTCGCTCTGTGACTGATCCTGTTCTTCGGCTGCTGTTCCTGCTTTGCTCCGGTTCCGGTTATCGCCTGTTCCAGTCTGCTGTCCCGGTGTACCTGCACGGCTCGGTCGCGTCCGCGACATTCTGATCTCTTGGTGTCTCGCTATTACTCTCACTATTCTAGCTGAGATTAAGGTTGCTTTGCCATTCTTAGTACGTTGCTGTGTTCCGGTACAGAACCAGTTAACTCCTGCAGTACTTCGTAGTCTCAGTCTTGTGCCTCAGTTCTTGCCAAGCATACACTTATCGTTAAGAGCCATTCCTTCTGTACCTCTGAAACGCTTCATTACCTTCAGCAGAGCATTGCCGGTCCGGTGTTCGGTGTACACCATGACCGCGCCTGTGGGCATTACTATCCGTTCGCCTCTTGCTGGGAAGGTTCCGTACGGCACCAGAGGGGTGTCCTGGCTCCGGCCTACTGTCATACAGAGGTTACGCTATCCATCTGCACTATCCAGTGCTTGGCTGTCAGTGCTTGTGCATTCGATACCACTATTTGACATCCACGAGGTGTCAGGGCACTATCCATTGGGTACATGCAGAGTTAGCTTCCATTTCCAGTTAAGGGCGGCTCAGGTTCTTGTACTACAGTTTGGCAATAGCACTTCTTCATATCCCACGGTGGTGGTATTTACTCGGCTCTGGCACTTGTGCCTTCCGTTTCCATTTGAGAGTAAATCTAGTACAGACACCTTGCTTCAGCTTTGTGATTCAAGAACTGTGTTCCAGAGACTGCTACTGAGTTCCAGCTTTGTGATTCAAGAACTATTACCCAGAGACTGCTATATATCCTGGGCGTTGGCCAACCTAGGACTTAGTTCTCCTCTTGCACTTGTTAACCCTTTGGGATCATTTACTATCTATCTATTGTCCAGTATTATTTGCTGTATTGCATTCACTCTGTTCGTGTTTGCTATTTCTGCTATTCCTGTACTGGCCCCTAGGGGCATTATATTACTGTTTAATTCAATAAACTGTGTTTTTACTTTACACCCTGGTCTGAGTGTCAGAAAACCGTTACACCAGGTCATACACAGAGCCCAAGGTAACAGAACTGCTATGAACAACAACGCAAGGGCAACTGAGTCAGGCCTCAGTCTGCCCTTTAAACCCCTCCACAGGAAGTAGGAGGAGCAGTTCAGAGGGAGGAAGTAGGAAGTTGGTAGGAGGAGACTACAGGAAGCAAACAGATAAAAACAGAGGCCTGCAACATGCTTGAAGCCTCGCGCCTGCAGATGATGCTGAAGTCAAGGTAAGCTTTAACAGTGAGACGGATGGATAGAACAGGCGCACAGATGCCTCTTTGGCAAGATGTCTGCATTGTCGTCTGTCGGTGAAACTCTGAAGAAGTTAAATTTCTAAATAATGAAATTATAATAATAAGGATAATAAAAGGACTGATATGCTTAATGCTATGGTAAAAATTAATTGGGGGGCACTTTTATATGCATGATAGTTCCGCTTTAAGGATCAGAGCAATTCTGTCCTTTTTGAGTATGTGTTTGTTCAACCATATTTTCCTTCTATTTCGTTTAGTATTCTCACACAAATTATATACTGTTTTTTAAGCACAAGTAGGGTTTTCTTCTCATACCACATTTATATGAATATCCACTATTTTATTTGATAATAATAAAAAATAAATAATAAAGAAAACTATAAAAAAAATGTAAAAGCGCAACTTTATCAGTTCTTCTGTGATAATTTGTGCTTAATTGGAAATTTTTTATGGCGACTGTATGAAATGTATGAACGGTCAATCATACCTACCAAATGTCCAGTTTTAGGGGGGTACTGTCCCTCTGGGGTGGAAATCACCATGTCCCTTTTTCTTACCCTGATTTTCTACTTTTTTGTAGATTAGACTTTGTGATATGTATACAAGTGTATTACATTGCTCCACAGCAATAAATGTCACCTTAATGTTTATTTAAACTTCAGTATATGTGTTTATAAATTAGACTGTGTAAATAAAATACTTTTCTTTTGCTCCAAATACTTTATTCAGTTACACAGCGAGGGGGCAGTTGGTCATAAAGTGATCTTCATTCTGCCCCAACAGCTCTGTAAGGGTTAATGTCCCCATCTGTGGTCAGTTTTATTTTAGAATACATTGCCTTTATCATTATAACAAGTATTTATTTAGCGCCTTTCTCCCAGTGGGACTCAAAGCACTTTCAGTGCACTCTCTTGGAACTAACCAAATGAGCAGCTGAATAATAGATGTTATTATTAGCCAATCAATGGTACTCATTTATCGACCTCGGAAAGTTAAAGGACTGAATTGACCCTGCCAGGATTCGAACCTGTAATCTTGCAGTTTGAACAAGCTCTGTAGTCAGGGTATTTACCACTGAGCTATCTCATTGACAATGCTGGTACGTGTGATCGGTATAGCAGCGATCACATGTACTGGCAAATTGGGAGCAGTCAGTTTTAGCCTCCCCAGCATGATCACAGCTTGCATTATGCACCAGGATTATCACCAGTCCTTAACCCCACCAGCACTTGAGGACCACGGGGCATTTTTTTTTTAGATCCAATTCAGGGCTCCACAAGCAGCATGCAGCCATGCGGGGAGGCCTGAATTCAATGACGTGCCAGGACCGCCTTAAGTGCCGGACAGCCATGATGGTCCTGACACGGCATTGGACGTTAAGGGGTTAAGGCACATACGCTGAAGATAGTCCTGACACGTCACCAGTCATTAAGGGTTTACTAATGAAATGTTGTCACCTACATGGCGTCCCTCAGAAAGGCAACATCAGAATGTTACCCACTGCAAAAGGGCAACATCAGAATGGTCACCATGTTTAGTGTGGAGAAATCATGAACATTAATGGCCTGTGTGTGTGTATGTACCGGAGAAAGGAGGAATAGGAAACATCGACAGCATGTTTGAAGCGTGTTTGAAATGTTCCTTATGAAGAATGTCCAGAGCCAGAGTCAAGACCCCTGGTGACTTTGGCTCCTTAAAGTTCAGACTGGAAAATAAACTTTATACATCCTGAATGAATGAGATTTGGCACTGAAAAAAGGACAGGCAAGGCTGAAAAATTGCACTTTAAGTGAGTTCAGCACCCTGGGCAAATGATGAGAAAGTGAAGAGAACCGATTCTCCTCCCTTCAACTGAAGGAGAGCAACAAAATGAGAAATCTTGGACAAGCCTGCTTGCATACCTTAAAGGGATAGTAATACTTCATTTTATCTTCATTTTATTTTGTAGGCATTAAAAAAACATGAAGAACGATATAAGTCTTACATCTCAAACCTTTATGGTTTAAGACATATTCACAAGCAAAGTATCCCACCCCTGTTCAGGCAGATCAGAAGGGAGATGCCCAGGTAGACTGCACAGAGGGACAATCTTCAATTAAGATAAGGGAAAAAGCTGAAAAACTTGTCAAGGGGGGAAGGGCTTTCATTCTTTTCATACAAAGAAGATTGTCCCCTTCTGTTATCTGTCTGGTCATACAACCAGATTCACATCTGAGAAGAGATGGCTTACACTAGGTAAAAGGGGCGGGGAGGGGAAACTTTGCTTGTGAATATCTCTCAAACCATAAAGGTTTGAGAGATAAGACATATCTTTCTTCATGTTTTTTTAATGTCTACAAAATAAAATAAAGATAAAACGAAGTATTACTATCCCTTTAAGCATAGTTGAGATGACCCAGATGGAGAATCCTCTGTGACTTCCTGGGTATCTGCAAGCTTGCAGCAGTGGAACAGTGGACACAGGATGGCAATGTTTCTCCCCAATTTAGAAGTATTCTTGCAAGCACTATATTCTAGGGCATCTAAGTATAGGCTTCTCTTTAATGGGGAAGGTGCTTCGCTGTAGTCCCACTTAGATCCACATCTGAATGACTTAATCATGGAGGTACTGAATCCATCATCCCTACCAGTATTGTAGTAAATATAAATGGTCTGGTAGGGATGATGATGAATATGTACCTCCTAAGCCACAGAACCCCCGGGAGAGGTGAGAGATTCTTTGGAGGAACAGAGCATGAAAGAATACTTCTAATTTGGGGAGAAGCAGTGTGGTCCAGTGTTGCAAGTTTAAAATTCCGGGCTACCCGCACAGCTGCACGCCGTTCGGGGAGTCAGGAATCGAATTGCTACAAAAAAATGCTCCGTGGTCCTTAAGTGTCCTTAAGCGTGCACAGCCAGTCCTTAAGGGGTTAATATATCTGTTGTTGTCTCTAGTACAAATTTTAATTGGGACAAACAAAGCTCTTTTATTCTTTCTAGTCTATGTTTGAAATTTAATACAGTGGCATGACAGATCTGCACATAGTATTTCTATATTAAGACTCCTGACGAGCTGATCCGCTATTGTGATCATTTCATCAGTGTTGCTATCCTACCTTTCTCCCGCACATGCAAACACAGACCATGAATGTTCAACAAACAGAGCACCCACATGGCAACCTTTAAGCGGATGACATTCTGATGTTGCCGCATATTAATAGGGTGACATTCTGATGTCCCCTTTTGATGAGAGTGACATTCTGATGTCTCCCTTTTGAGGGTTGCCATGTAGGCAACGACATTTCAATAGGATACCATCATTAAGGGGGTTAACCCCTTCAGTGCCAGAGGCTTGGGCCATTTCCTGTACCCTGCAGGCCAGACACTTTTTCAGCATTTTTGCTATCCTTCCGTTTAGGCTTGATTTACTCTGGTGACTTTTAGTTACATATGGAAAACTTTATGTTTGTTTTTTTTTTCAGAACAAATTGAACTTTCTTGTGGTGAAGAGAATTTTACAACTTTCAAAAAGCTATGATGTCATAATGACAAAAAATTGAAAATTTACTCATTTTGCTGAAATCACATACTATGTATCAAAAACATTTACCTTGATTGAAAAAGTTTCAATTATTTGAAAAAGCCCCGAGTCCCCCGAGTAAAAAAATACCAAATTTGTATAGTTTTACCTACGTCCACGGCTAGCGCAGAGCCCTAATCACCAGCAGCGCGAAATGACATTTTCAACTTTATAAACTAACTAGGGTTTTTGTGGTAAAACTACCCTAAAACTATATATTTCTGAAAAGTAGACAACTTTACGCATCTAACGAGAGGTAACTTGCCTTCTTGCCCCAAGCCTGTTGTGTCCAAATCCTTCCAGAAGGTGGCACTATAGGAAAAATTGCATTTTCTTACATTTCTGCCCCTTCAACTGTACTGACATCTGTGAAAACCATGGAATTTCCAACTATATTCATTAACTAGTGCTCTTAGGAGAAAAATGACACCCCATTGGTATGGGCTGACCTACCTCAGGGGACGCTAGAAGTGCAAAAAGACACCTACTACAACCTCTAAATTTTCTAACATTTTCTCAAACATTACTTGTCTATACAAAAATGGTTATAACAACTAGAAAAGTGAAGAAAGGGTAGACAAACCATACCATTTTGGAAATAAGACAACCTGTCTCATGTAATGAGGGGTGAATTGCCTTCTTACCCCAAGCCTGTTGTGCCCAAATGCTTCCAGAAGGTGGCACTATAGGAAAAAATGGCATTTTCTTACATTTCTGCCCCTTCATCTGTATGGAAATCTGTGAAAACCATGGAATTTCCAACTGTATTCATTAGCTAGTGCTCTTAGGAGAAAAATTACACCTCATTGGTATGAGTTTACCTACCTTAGGGGGCGTTACAAGTACCAAACTACACCTATTGCAACCTCTAATTTTTCTAACATTTTCTCAAACATTACTTGTCTATACAAAAATGGTTATAACAACTAGATAATTGAAGAAAGGCTACACAAACCATACCATTTTGGAAAGAAGACAACCTGCCGCATCTAATGAGGGGTGAATTGCCTTCTTACCCCAAGCCTGTTGTGCCCAAATGCTTCCAGAAGGTGTCACTATAGGAAAAAAATGGCATTTTCTTACATTTCTGCCCCTTCATCTGTACAGAAATCTGTCAAACGACACCCCATTGGTATGAGTTGACCTACCTTAGGGGGTGCTAGAAGTAGAAAACTACACCTACTACAACCTCTGATGTTTCTAATATTTTATCAAATGTGACTTGCCTGTACGAAAATGGCTAAAACATCTTCAGAAGTGAAGAAGAAAAAGTTAGATAAACAATACCATTTTGGAAAGAAGATAAGCTGCCGCATTGAATGAGGGGTCACTTGCCTTTTTATCCCTAAGTTAATATGCACAACTATTTCCAGAATGTGGTGCTACAGGAAAATAAACAAACTTTTTTTTACACATCAGTCACTTCAAAGATACTAAAATGGTTCAATGGCATGGGATTTCCTAGGCGGACTTCTTGCCAGCCTAAGAAAAATGGTACCCCACTGCTGTGGGTTGACATACCAGTTTGAGTGATAGGAGCGTAGCTACCAGTGAAACAGGGATGGGAAAGCAAACAGTGTATGTGTGATTTTATGGCTAACAGATGAAAGAAGCTAGGGCGTCAGCCGGTGTACGTGCGGACCTGTAACTACCAGTGTAACAAAGTGTGTGGGAGAGTGAGGGGTTAGGCAGTGTGTGTGGATATGAGCAGAGAAGCGAGGATGGTGGTGATGGGGGGGGGCAGTGTCTGATAGTGTATATGGGGGATCTGTGACTACCAGTGTGCACTGTATGTCCCCCTCATACAAAGTTTGATTCCCAGCCTGAATCTAGTGCATACTGGTACTTTGGATCTACCAGTAGGCAGTGGAAACAGGCTGGGGGTCAGGCTGGGGAATGGGACTGCCAGTTGGCTGTGGAACCAGGCAGGGGGATACGGTACATGGGGGGGGATTGGAGGCATTTTGTTTGCATGCCACAGGGGTGCCCAATGCACTGCAAAGCAATGCGTTGGACTCCCTGTTGCACACAAAGAGTTTTTTTTTATTATTATTTTGTATTCATACCTCGTTGGGGAGGAGGTATCAGGAACATTCCCAGTGTCCCCCATCAAGGTTTAACAATAGAATAATGAAAAATAAAAGTACAATTGCAAAGCACTGCATTGGACCCCCCCTGTGGCACGTGCATTTTTTGGGCTTTTTCCCCCAATATTTTTGTGTAGACCACATTGGGGGCATCAGAACCCATACAATGAGGTCTAAATAAAAAATAAAAGGGGAAAAAAATAATCCTTTGTGTGCCACAGGGGTGTCCAGTGGATTACAAAGCAATGCATTGGGCCCCTATGGCACACAAAGGGTTAATTTTTTTTTTATCATTACTTTGTATTCAGATGGCCACCAAAAAAGCTCTGTTTCCATGTTTGATAATTTTTCAGTTAACATTTATAATGGTAAAAGAACAGGCCACATCTCTCTAACCTGGCATTTTATAATGTGGTAGTTTCTGTGGCTCTGCATTTTTTTTCCCTTCAGATGCCAGATTAACCCTTTCAGTGCCAGAGGGGTATGCAATGTATTGCTTTGCTTACCCCTCTGGCACTGAAAGGGTTAAAACATTGTTGCCAAAACTATATAATTCAGAACTCCAGCATCTATAATCTGGGACTCTTAAATCTGACACTCTGTTTGACCCAGACGTCTCTTACATGAAATCTGTAATCCAGGACCACTGACAATCAGGAACTCTCTTATCTAGGACCTCATTAATCCAGCACTTTATATAACCTGGAAAATTATATAAACCTTCAACAACCAGGTTGCCAGATTATAGAGGTAAAGCATGAATCATTATTTAATTATACAGTGCCAACATATTCAGCAATGCTGTCAAGTAAGCATATTTTGCATCACCAAATTGAAAGTTATTAATAATTTCATAGTGAAAACACTTTCTATTATGTATTTTATTGTGTTCAGCTTTTCCAAGAATGCTTCCAATCTGCATTACAACAAAATGCAACAGAATAGCATACAGCAGAAGCAACAGAAAAGATTACTTCACTCCTTTCCCAAAGACTAAAACCTGTGTTTTCTGAAATTCTAGTACAAGTCGGCAATTAAAATAGCACAGCTGTTTGTTCAGGACTCAAATCTCTCAGGGACAAATCTCATGTTGCAGCATATGTAAGTGAAATCCTTTTTTTTACTGACTACAGCCCCCACCAGTGAAGCTAGTATAATGCTGCATAAGCATTTGGTTGTAAATATTTTTGAAAAAATTATATTCCCTTTACTGCTAAATAGAATTTTTAAAGGGAAAAAAGTCCTATGTAATACTGGGTAAATTTGTCAGGTGGCAATATTTATTTGGAAATATTGGAAAAGTAATAAAAATGAATATAATCAAAGGTGTACTAATAGTGATCTGTTTTTTTTGTAAACCCTTAGATGCTAAAGATTTATCCCCCACATTGCTTCACACTGGGACTACAAACTGTATGCTTTGGTTTTCTTAGGAGGGAATGAAAACTTCAGTGGGAAGAGTTTGGGGTACTTGAGGCAACTGCAAGTAAGAATCATGACTCCCAGTAGTGAACCCCCACTTGCCTAAATCTGAATACAGTGAATCAATTCTGCATAGACTGGTTCTTCAAAATTAATTTTAATTAATTCTGGATATCATATCCATGTAGGCAGGCATGGTTCTTTGTTGTTCAGCTCAAAGATTTCAGACTCCTCCCATTGAAGGCTAACCAAAGAAGACCAGTGATAGGAGCTTGGAATCCTGAACTCCTGCAGAAGGAATCATTTCTGTGTGGACATGATATACAGGACTAATTACAGTGCAGTTTAGGACAACCAGTCCATGCAGAGCTGATTCATAGTGGCCATGGGGATTTTGTACCCATATTCAGATAAGTGGGGGTTATTATCAGGAATTGTTACTGGTCATATAAAATCCCCTCAATGTTGTTGAAGGCATCAATCCCCTTTTTCCACTCCTCTAAGCTATATTAGCTAATATATTAGTGTCTTTTTTATTTACCATTTACTTGCTAATGTTATGGAAGTTATGAAGATACTAAGAAGAATTGGAGCAATTTCTGGGCAACTCAAATTCTCCATAGGGGTCAAATAAATATTCCCCAAATCCCCTTTGATTAAATTGGGTCTTTAATGCGTTCAATGTTAGATGCTTCTCTAGCGCTCAAGGGGTTAAAATCCAAATTTAAAGTTATAGTCATCCTCCTTCTTGACATTACATATTCTGCTAGTGCATGGTTTGTAAAGTTAAATTGCCTGCACTTTTCATTACTTTTTCATCTACACCTATTTGTTTACACTTTGAAGTCCCTTAACCCTTTGAGTACGAGAGGTATCCAGCACATTGCATTGTGTACCTCTCAGGCACTCAAAGGGTTAAAGGGAGCTGTCTGAGTTTCTTTCAGTGAATGTAGAAAATACATTAAAATAAATCTGAAGCTCCCTTCTTTTACGATCATAAAAATGACATAGGAGAAAACATTTCCAACAACTGTATGTTCCAAAGGTATATATTTTATTAACAATGACCAAAATAAAAATAAAATCAATCTATAATACCTGAAGATTCACGTTTTATTGTATTTATTAATAGCTCATTGATTGGATCAGTTCCCTGTTGTTCAGATTGTTTCAGATCCATTGACTGGATTAATTCATCACTGTTCACGATTTAAGATTAATTCAATTCTATAGATTGTATCTATTATACAGTCACTACTATTTTAAATTTTTTACATTTAGAAGAATCATATTTAGAATAATTTTTGGACAATTTAAAGAGTACTTATTTTTGTTATATGTAATATATCATACATTCACGTTTATCGCTGTATGATGGGTGTAGGGCTTTAATACAAATAAAGTAGAGATTGAAATTGTTATATTCAGATTCCTGGGTGTGTGTACTTAGCCCGTGATCAGTTTATCTGCGTAGCAGGCGTGGCACCTATTATACCGGGCATCTTAATCAAGGGCATTGGTCTCACTACATATTAAGGTATTAATAAAGGTAATATTTGGATGTGAATGGGAGGATCATACCTGGGAACTTCCAGTCGAGGCATACCCGGAGGGTAGTCCTCTGTTCACCAGGGGGTGACAAAAATGACGCTAATCGCGTCAAAAAGGGGGGGGGCTTGCCGCGAGTGGGGGGGGCTTAACCCTTTGAGTGCCAGAGTGGTACGGAATGCATTGCAAAGCAATGCATTCCTTACTACTTTGGCACTCAGAGGGCTAGGGACTGAGTATCAGCAGGAGAAAAAGCGGATGTGGCAGAGTTTCAATAGAAACTCTCCACATCCGGAGGAATCTGCCTCTGCCCCGGAGACCCGGTAAAGCTCTGTCAGAACCGGAGTCTCCGGGGCAAATCCGGAGAGTTCCCAGGTATGGGGAGGATATATCCTATGAGGGTAGAGGAGATGGATCCAGAAACATAGGATCAAGGGCATACACTTACATCCATCTGGGTGCAGATTCTCCTATGGTCTCCTGTTTAAGCATATATGAACAGATATGTAGAGAAGAACACGCTCTCAGCAAAGTGTAAAAAATAAATCAGCTACCGCTGAAACTTTTTTTTTCTTTTTTTGTAAAAGCTTTATTGAAAAGTTCAAACTACAGAACAGCTCAAACAGTAAGTACAGTGCAGTGTAAGATACATATAAATTGACACAGTATGCATCCAGACAATATAAGTAGTTTATAAAGCATCACATTTTCGCCTTATGTTAAAGTAAATGATACTACACTTCGGTAATTGAAAGAAGTACCTTAGACAGACAAAATGCCAATAAAGCCATATCTCTAAAGCTAAAATTGTAGTATGAGGTAATCAGGTTAGGGTATACACATTCCCTGAGCAATAGAGAGGTGAGAGGCAGTCTAAGGTGATAAAAAATGGACAGCAGGAAAGGGGAACAGAGGTAAGCCATATTAAGCTGCTAAAAATCAGATCAGCAAAGGGGGAAGAAGGGCAGAGAGGAAAGGTAGAAGTGCAGTGTAAGATACATGTAAATTGTCATTGTATACTTCCAAACAATATAAGTAGTTTATAAAGCATCACATTTTCGTCTTTTGTTAAAGTAAATACTATTACACTTCAGTAATTGAAAGAAGCGCCTTATACAATAAAAATGCCAATTAAGCTACGCCTTTAAAAACTGAAATTGTAGTATGAGGTAATCAGGTCAGGGTATACAAATTCCCTGAGCAATAAAGAGGTGGAAGACAGTCTAAGGTGAAAAAAAAGGGACAACAGGTAAAGGTAACAGAGGTAAGCCATATCAAGCAGCGAAAGGTCAGATCAGCAAAGGGGGAAGGAAGGCAGAGGGAGAAAAATAGAAAAAACGCGGACAAGGCAACAGGCCTCCGGGCCCGCACCTCTGTCGTACATGCACGTAGTGGTCCAAGGAGGCCGTGGGGGGAGGGAATTTTTAATAAGTGAAAAGGTGCACCAAACAAAAAACCTGCAGACCCATCAATACACATCTAGAGTCTGATAATCAGCAGCAGACGGGAACTGTATTTAAAGTAAACACAGGCATCGCTTAGAATACATCAGAGCAGTGTTCAAAAATAAACTTACATAGATATAAAGCAGACCACACAATATATGAGCATAATAAACATATATATATATATATATAGATATGAGACATTGTCCACATCTATATATATATATATATATATATATATATATATATATATATATATATATATAAAACATGGCCAGAGGTCTCAGAGTGCAAAGTAAATTGTATCACTCCAAGAGCTGTGGCAGAGCATCACAATCCCAAATGCAAGCCGGTAAAACAATGCCTTACTAGTGATCATAGTGAACTAGAATAGCTGATAAACAGCAGAAACTTCCCCACAAATGTTAGGAGGGTGCACACCATATAATAGACAGTATTGCATGGACAGCAGTGGGGGGCGGATGGAAGCACTTTGGGCTAATATAGTTGCTGTATTGAGTTTGTCATAGAGACATTAACTAGGGGTAGAACACCCCCGTTAGAAATAATACCCAGTGTCCCAGAAACAAAGCAGCCTACAATTTATAATACATAGTACATCGTTTGGAGCCTCTGGGAGCCCTCCGGGCCCAAGAGGGTCTCCCCGCGAGCCTCCATCACCTTCTAGATGTGGACAATGTCTCATATCTCCTTGGGGAATATACAGTTCACTAAGCACATTATGGGAAGACAGAGTCCTTGACAGTAATAATTTTCCATTCCGGGGGTAGTAGAAAAATATGATAGATAGGGACATACCCTCCATCATCATTGCCGTCCATTATCGAGCATAACAGTCACCCAAGACAAGCTGAAGTTGAAGAGTAAGAAGTAGTAAAGTCATTGTACACACTGGAGCCCTAACACAATGCATGACCCAAACGTTGTAATTCCTGGATCCCAAGATGAGGTATCTCAAACAATGACCCTGCCCTGTAGTAGGAGGAGGTGAAGATCCTGAAATGCTGGCTTGGCAACATGATTGAGCACTGGACCCAAAACTCTCGATGACATCCGCTTGCGGGTAGAGGTAGGTTGGCCTTTTCCGTAGAAGGCATCTACAAGAGATGTAACTTCAAACATATCAGAGCCAAAGACCTGAAGTGGTAGGGGATCAGCATAACTGGAGATAAACGTAGGCATACATTCTCTTCGTGCAGCTTGTACAGTCGCCGGGTAACTCCAATAATGTGTAACGACTCAGGTATCCAATATCCATACGTAGACTAGCAAACACCTCTCGTATAGAATCTCGGATCTCTGCCAAGAAGGCCTGAAACTCCCCGCACGACAATAATTCCATTGCAGCAAGAGACTGAGTGGGGGTAATAGGTGGTACATGTAGAGATAGTGTAGAAGTCACACCGTCAGGGTCGCCAGCATAGATAAGGGGACGTGTGAGCGCTGGCCCTCTCAGTACTACCAAATCGCCATCCAGCATGGCATGTAGTAATGCCTTCCGATCGGAGTGTCGCGAGAACAAATAGCTCGTGGATGCTTGCATGCCGAGTTTAATATCGTAGACCGTGAAGTATGAAACGAAGCCTTGTTTCACAGAGAAATTGACTGTTAAGATTACCAGCAGTTTGAGATCAGTTGCAGTTAGTAATATAGGAATACATGCCTGAGGCACTAGGAGCTGTAAGAAAACGCGTCCATCTTGGTACTCAGCTAGCTCCGCCCACCTAAATAATTTTTTCAATAATGCAAAGAGGTTGCAGTAGGTAATCAAATAACCAGACCTGCTGTACCCCAATCCTACCCCCAGCAGCTATAATAAAACTAAAAAATACCTCCCTCTTTTGCCATTTTCTCTGTGGGGATGTGTGTTCTCTGCTTTCCTCTTCCTCACCCTGCTAAATCTTTATTGATGAGAAGAACACATGCAACATTTATGGTGACTAAAGGCCACCCTTCTTCAAGGATAAAAGTAAAATACCAGTAACGCAGATAAAATAAATACAGTAGAGGTCTTCCCACCTACATAAGTAATTGATAATTAATTCTGCAACTAAGTATCAGGCACCAATAGCAGATCTTGCTAAGGGAAGGTATGCATAACAGAAAGGAAATCATTGACACATACTGTATATATATGCAACATATAAAAACAATATGAATAGTACTGAAATCAGAAGCAGTTCATCATTATGACTTGTCCAGAAGTGGTAATAAAGTCCGTATTCCATGGAATGATCCAATATATCCTGTGTTATAAAAAACATTTCAGGCTAAAGTCCTCATTTAACCCTTTAGGACTTACTGTCTTCTATACCTGACTGGCAACATAATGAATCTTCCATACATCACACCTGGTAATGTCCTCACCAAATTTTTTTTCCTATCCAGGATAGACATCCTCAGTTACAAAATCACCCGATTTTCTCCGCATTATTGAGAATCTGGAACACAATCCACATGGATTGCTTTCCTTGCCATCTGCTGCTTCTCAGGTATTCTATGCCAGAACTACACAATACACTCTTCTATCTTCCTCCTTTCCTAGTGGTCCTCAAATAAGAACTTGTGCTTGAAAGATCTAAGTTCCAGTTCAAGTCGGTGTCCCTTTCCTGTTTTGCAAAGTAATCTGGAGGTATTTTAGAATTATGCACTTTTTGACAACTCCCCTGAATAGAGAAGTAGCTACTCGCAGTCCCTTCCTCTTTGAAAAGTTCTGCATGCCTTCTGGTACTAAAACCCATCTTCTGGGTAAAATATATACTATCCTTCTGACACTTACCTCCTCAGATAGCCCACACTGAGTTATGGCGTGGGGAAAAGAGTTAGGACTTGAGTTCACATTGGAGGTATGGAAATCTATTTGGAAGATTGCTGCCTCCCTCTCCGTTTAAACCCAAGTGATGAAAACTAACTATAAATTTCTGTATCATTGGAACTTTACGCCATCCAGGTTACATGCAATTACCAAATCCAAATCCCCATTATGGTAAAGTTGCTCACTTCATTTATGTGGTCAGTCCCTATGGGTGGAATGTCTGGATCATATTGATTCATTCATGGATACATCTCTCCCACGAAACCCTCGTACACTTTTATTTTTTCTTGACCTGCCCATAATGTCTCCATCCCAAAAACACATTCTGCTTTCACTGCTTATGGCAGTCAAGGCACTTATCCCTTTGCATTGGCTAGACCCCTCCTGCCCATCCTACTCAGAATGGATATCCAACGGGGAAGATTTTCTGCTATACACTAGACTTACTTACTATCACGGTGCCCTGATTGCCTCCAGTGTTACTTTACCGTAACAAGCGACCTTGCTACTTCCTGGCTGTCTCTCAGTGCAAGTCGCTCTTCTTATAGATCACTGGTAATTGCTGTCATGTCTCCACCCACCTACTAGGCCTTAAAGGCCTCAACATTTCCAACACCCAGTGCCCTTTCGTGGTGTACCTGAGCCTTGTGCTGTGTTGGTCCATTTACTGGTTCCTGTGTATTACTGCTGATTTCATCTGACTACCCGATCTAGCTCTGACTCCTGGCTTCATCTGACTGCCCGATCCGGCTCAGACTCCTGGCTCATTTGACTACCTGATCCGGATCTGAACCCTGGCTTTGTCTGACTACCTGATCCAGCACTGACTCCTGGCTTCGTCTGACTACCTCCTCCTCTGTTGCGCTCCCGGCTTTGGTTTACTGCCAGCCTCGGCTACCCAGCCCTGGCTATCTTTTATCCTTGGCTTCCTGGGCCTACAGTTCCCTCCGCGTTTGCTACCCCTGTATTAGTGCTTATTCAGTCAGTCCTTGTCACTGACCTCCTGCGGCCTACGGTCCGGGTGGCTTGTTGCCTCGCCTAGCGTTCTAGGTGCAGTTTACCTTTGCTTCTCGGTATACCCTAATGGTAGTGTACAGTTGCGCTATTGTTAACCTGCCTAGTGAAGGGTTGAGGAAGTGCCTGTTATGGTTGGCAAGCAGGACCAGGAGTCAGATGGTATAGTTAAGATAACCTTTATTTTGAGAATGATAACAGTAATGCAATATATATATATATATATATATATATATATATATATATATATATACACACACAGTGGATAATCGAAGAGGTGAGTACTGTATCAGGAACAGCAGTCTCCCAATATCTCCACCACACTATCCGAGACAAGGCTTCAGCCTACTGGAGTCTTGTGGTACAGAAAAGCCCAGATGTAGGACTGACTCAACCTGCAGTCAGTCTAGGAGAGGAGTCTATATCGTATGCATATGCATGTATAGCGAACAGACAGGGCCTTCTAGTAAGTACCAGATAGGATAGTCAGACTAGCCTAGGTCATACACGGAGCGGGTAGTCAGCCAGAGCCACAGGTCTGCACCAGTAGGATATCCACTGAAGCGATGGTATGCTGGATCTGCAGTGGACAGAGCCTCATGTCAACACCAGAGTGGGTAGACGGACAAGCTTATGTCATACACGGAGTGGGTAGTCAGCCAGAGCCACTGGTTTGCACCAGAAAGGATATCTGAGCCAAGGAGAATTGTCAGACAGAACCACAGGTCAACACCAGAATGGATGGACAGACAAGCCGGATCATGCACATGAATCAGGAATAGATAATGAACTGCTCAGAACAACAATGTAAGGATAACTGAGTCAGGAATCAGTCTTCCCTTTAAACCCCTCCTCAGGAAGTAGGTAGGAGGAGCAGCTCAGAGGGAGGAAGTAGGTAGGAGGCGACTACAGGCCTCAAAAACATAAAACAGAGGCCTGCAGCATGCTGAAGCTAAGCACCTGCAGATGATGCATCCAGCACTGATGCATCCAACCGCTCATGGAAATGACGCTGGAGCGTCATTGTAATCTTCACCAGAAGTGGCGGTGCTACAAGGTACTGTGACAGTGCCATGCACTGTCCTCATACCCGGTCTCGTGAAGGTTGCGGAGGGCTAGTATATATATGCTACTATTTACACCTGCCTATTGAAAGGTTGAGGAAGTGCCGTGCACTTTCCTCACACCCGGTCTTGTGAAGGTTGTGAAGGGCCCGTACGTACACACTACAAGTTTACACCTGCCTAGTGAAAGGTTGAGGAAGTGCTGTGCACTGTCCTCACACCTGAACTCGTGAAGGTGGTGGAGGTATAGTCGCTACTTGTGGTGCTCCAGCGTTCTGGAGTTTCTCGTTCCTGTTGCCTTTGGGGTTACCCTAGCGTTAGGGTACAGACGTGGTACCATCTCACACCCTCCTAGTGAAGGGTGAAGGAAGTGTTGTGCACTGTCCTTACCTGGTCTCGTGAAAGTGGAGAGGTACATTGCTGCTACTATTATATTTTCAATAAAATCTATTTTATTTTATCTGTACTTGTAAGTGTCTTTATTTCTCAAGTCACACCGTGACACTTACCTTAGGAGGGGGAGGAGCACCTCTTTCATCAACTTGATCCTGAAGAGATGGAGATCCTCATGTGTTGATAGTTCGTAACCCATGTCTATTATTACTACTTTAATTGACCTTTCACCCGATCCAGATACTTCCTTTATTCTTTTCTACTTCTACCTACTTCTGACTATGCACTCTCATCTACTCTGTCAATTCATTCTTCGCCTCTCTCTCTCTCTCCATTCACTTTCTGTCCTCTCAAAGCCTCCTCTATTTTCCATTCCTTTCCCCCCACCCTTCTTTCCCTCTCCCCTCCATATATGATAAAAGACTAGAGACCATGGTGATACAGCCCACTCTGTATTGTTACAGGGGTATTATATACGATTTTTCTACCTCGTTTGCTAAACTATACTTATTGTAATGTATCCATTGTACTCTTATGATTACCCATATTGTTTGATGTTGTACACTGTTGCTCTCAATAAGCAAAGATTGAGACGCTACTTTCAATTCCCACTTCTAGATCATTAATAAACAAATTAAAAAGCATTGGGCCCTGCAGAACCACACTTATAACTTTAGTCTAATTTGAAAAGGTTCCATTTACAACAACTCTCTGCCATCTATAATTTATCCAGTTCTCAATCCATGCACAGATAACACCACCCAGACCAAAGCCTTTTAATTTATGCTGTAACGTGTTTTGAGGCACTGTATCAAAGGCTTTTGCAAAATGCAAGTATACTACATCAACAGCAATTCCCTTGTCCAAATTACTACTTATTCTTTCGTAAAATTCAAATAAATTAGACTGATATGATCTAGTCTTCATAAAACCATGCTGACACCTACTAATAATATTGTTTGTCTTCTTACAGTTCTGAATACTGTCAGTTATAACCCTTCTAGTATCTTACCCACTATGAAAGTCAAGCTTACTGGTCTATAATTTCCTAGTTTGGATCTTGTCCCCTTTTTTAAACAATGGGACTACATCAGCTTTCCTCCAATCACAGGGCGCTATGCCTGATGAAAGTAAATCAATAAATATTAAGTATAATGGTCTAGCTATTACTGAACTAAGTACCTTAAGCAGAGCTGGATTACAGGCAAGGCGCACAAGGCGCCTGCCTAGGACCCGGTCCAATGAGGGGTCCCGGAGGGGGGGCCCAAATTGATACCTTTCCTAGGGATCCGGCTCTGATCTTAAGTACCCTTAGGTGTATACCGTCAGGTCCAGGGACTTTATTCATCATAACATTTTCCAGTTTCTTTTGGACCTTGTCTTCAGTAAGCCATGTACATAATGGAGGAAATTTCATGGTTTTGCCTATTTGCCCATAGCCTGTCAATGTTGCTTCCTTTGTATATACTGAAGCAAATAATGTATATAGGGTGTCAGCCATAGCTTTATCCTCACTTATCAGTTCACCTGTCTCAGCCTTAAGAGGACCAATATCAACCTTAACTTTTTTGTTATTAATAAAATTGTAGAATTGTTTAGGGTTTTTCTTGTTCTCATTTGCAATGTTTCTCTCATTTTCAATTTTAGCTAGCTTAATTGCTTGTTTGCAGATTTTATTACATTTTATTTTATTTTTGTTTTTAAATGATGCATTCTTTAAAATCCTATGTTTTATTTTTCATTTCCCTGCAAACCTCATTATTAAGCAACATTGGTTTCACTTTACTCCTCTTGTGCTCATTGCCCAATGGTATATATTGATGTGTATATTTGTCTAAGAGCATTTCAAACACATTCCATGATTCTTGTGCATTTTATCTTTGAAAATTACATCCCCCTGAATATCCTTTACTACTTCTTTTAGCTTTGTAAAACTAGCCTTTTTAAATTAAATGTTTTGGTTAAACCATTGCTATTGGATTTCTCATAACAAATTTCAAAGGATATCATATTGTGGTCACTGCTGCCCATATGTTCCCTTACTTGTATACTGTTTATCAAGTCAGAATTGTCTGATAGCACTAAGTCAAGCAAGGACTATTTTCTAGTTGTCTCCTCTACTAGTTGAGACATAAAATTATTATTAATCATACTTAAAAATAGTTTCCCTTTGTTGTGCCGGAAGTCATATTGCTCCACTCAGCTTCAGGATAGTTGACATTTCCCATTATAAAGGCACAAATTTAAGTAAAAATTGGCAGCCTGAAATGTATCATACGTCGCTTCTATTGCTTGGTCTACATATGCCCTTTCAGTCTCCCTAGCCTTCTCCTTAGGGACAGAAACCTGTGATTGCTGCTCGTTTTTAAAGGAGGATGTGAGGGCTATAAGAGACCCCCTTGTACATGCCTTGGCCATCTCCCAGACCATTTCATCCAAAGCCAAGTCTGTCTTAGTCTGAAAGAAGTGAGTCAGATCAGAGGAATGCTCCTTGGACATATTTGGCACAGACAGCCAGATCGGGTTTAGCCTCCAGCCATGAGCCAATGCAGGTAGATCCAGAGATATCTCAAGACAGACTGGGTATTGGTCTGAGGTCGCCCTGGGGAGAAAGTAGCAATCCCTCATCTTCCACCTAACAAACCCGGACCCAAAAGCGTGGTCTATGCATGACAAAGTTTTACACATAGATGAATAGCATGAGTATCTCCACTCAACAGGATGCATAACTCGCCACAGTTCATGGAGACTCATGTCTTGAATAAGTCCATTAAACAGCTAGATTGTCCCAGGGCCAATGGTTGTCAACATCACCATACGTTCTAAGTCTCCATCTGTCACCATGTTTAAGCCCCCCATGTATATTATCTGGTGCGTAGGTTAAACAGCAATGTAGGTAAGTGCTTCCTGAAAAACCGGGGGAGCAAATGGGGCAGTTAGGTAAAACCTATAAAAAGTATCTTCCTTTATTGTCAGACTTCAGGTATCACGGTGCCCGTGATTGCCTCCAGTGGGTAAACTGCTGTAACAGCAACATTGTTACTTCCTGGCTGACGCTGTATGCAAGTCGCTGTTCTTATAGGTCACTGTGCTTGTGATGTCATCTCTCCGCCTACCTGCCAGGCCTTTTAAACCTCAGCATGTCCTATTACCTTTGCCCTTTCGTGGTGTACCTGAGCCTAGTGCTGTGTTGGTCCATTGCTGTTCCTGTGTATTACTCCTGCTCCGCCTGACTAGCCGTTCCGGCTCTGACTCCTGGCTACGTCCGACTACCCATTCCGGCTTTGACTTCTGGCTACGTCTGACTACCCAATCCGGCTCCGACCACTGGTGACGTCTGACTACCGGATGCGGCTCTGACCCCTGGCTGCCTCTAGTTACTCAACCTCTGTTGCATTCCGGTTGTGTTACCAGCCTCGGCTTCCCAGCCTCGGCTATTGGGATCCTTGCTGCCTGTGCCTACCTATTACAGCACTCGCTACCTGTAGCGGCGCTTGCCGGTCAGTCCGTGTACTGACCTCCCATGGATGTTCCAGGTTTGTGTTGTCTTGTCGGTCAATCCATGTTACTGACCTCCCGTGGCCGTTCCGGTTTGAGTGTTGCCTCACCTAGCCCTCAAGTGCCGTTTACCTTGCCTTTGGTATACCCTAGCGTTAGGGTATAGTTGCTCTTCATTCTCCTGCCGACTGAGATTGTGGAAGTGCCATGCACTGTCCTCCCATCTAGTCTGTGAAGGTTCCTAGGGCCATTAGGGTACTAGCTACACCTGCCTAGTGAAGGGTTGAGGAAGTGTCTTGCACTGTCCTCACCTGGTCTCATGGAGGTGGTGGAGCTAGAGTCACTACTGTGTGCTGCAGTGTCTGGAGCTACTCGCTCCCATTGCCTGAGTGACTCTGTCGTCTGGGTACAGACGTGGGCCTATCGCACTAGCCTAGTGATGGGTGAGGAGAGTGAGTTCACTGTTCCTCCCTGGTCTCGTGAAAGTGTGTTACTCATTGCTGCCACTGTTGTGTCACTCATTGCTGCCACTTTTGTGTCATTCATTGCTGCCACTATTGTGTCATCACTGCTGCCACTATTGTATTTAAAATAAAGTTTTATTTTAAGTTCATCTGTCAGTATTCTTATTTCCTAGTCACTCAGTGACATCAGGTCACCTAGCTCAAATTTTTAGCCTTCCTGACCAGTATGGAAACTCCTCTGGTGGACGAGGAATACGTGGAGTGATAATTCATTCCTACCCATCGCTATTTAAGAGACAGGAGTTTACTGCTGCATAGATGTGTTTCTTGTAGCAGCGCTATGTCCAGCAGTTGCTTATATAAATAATTTAAAATCAGTGAGTGCTTGATGGGGTCGTTTAGCCCCAGAACATTCCACAATATCAGTTTAAGAACCCTAAAAAACATAATGACTTATCTGTAAGTAATATTCTGCACAATGACTTCAGGAGGAGGTGAGCCAAAGAGACGAGGGAGAGAGAGAGAGAGAAAGAAAAAGAAGAAAACAAGAGAGAGAGAGGAGAAGAATTAAAAATAAAAGGGACCCACTTTAACTTGGGAAAATCTGCACACAGTTTTTTTGGGCATAGAGTCCCTTAACGTATCTCAAAAGTGCCAACGCAGGAATTGAACATGAAAAAACCTAAGTCACCAGTGGTTGTATTGATATGGGACCCTAAGCAACATATCAATACATCCATAGCACTCCCAAATGTGTCAAATATTAGTATAATTAACCCTATGAGTGCCAGTGGGGTATGATTACCCCACTGGGACTCACAGGGTTAATCTAACAAAGCTGAAAAAACAGCCCCTGCAAGAAACACTTACCATTAATTCTGATGTCCAGTGGGCCATCTAGTGCCCGTCATCTTCAATCCTCCTTCTTATTTTCTGTGTAAACGTCTTTCTTCTTATCTTCTTCTTCTTCTGTTTCATACTTATGTAAAAAAAAAAAAGTAAATGAAAGTTATTTAAAAAAATTGCACCCAAGATATTCCTGATTTAACCCTTTGAGTGTTGGAGGGGTTCCCCTCCAGCATTCTAAGCGTTAAATACATTCTGGCATATCTATTAAAACAAAATATTATGCCATTCCCATTTAAATAAGGAATAACTCAATATTTTGCCCGAGTCCGAATAGGGGAATTTTGAACAGAGACTGGCTTATTATATTGCACACAGTAAGCACACATTCCAGCCAATGAACTTCTGTCTGGTTTCTTCATCCCTCCCCAGAAGCTGATAGGCTGGGAGTTGTGTCAGCACACATGCAAGCTAATTGTAGGCTAGAAACAGTTTTGAACAGAGACTGGTCATATAATAAGCCAGCATCTGTTCAAAATTCCCTCATTCTGACTCTCGCAAAAGATAGACTTATTCCTTATTTAAACCTGGAATGGCATCATATTCATTTTTAACAGATATGCCAGAATGCATTTAACTTTTAGAGTGCCGGATGGTTACCCCTCTGGCACTCAAAGAGTTAACTCACACATGCATTGGGGCATAAAAAAGCCAGTCTCTCTTCAAAATTCCCTCATTTGGACTCAGGCAATGCCTGGAAGGTATGGAGGGTGGTCTGTATGCATTCCTGCCACCACCAGCGTAGCTGCTATGAGCAAATATATATTTACCGTTGGAAGGCCTTTTATTAATTCTACAAAGGATTGGCTTATTCCTTATTTAAACCAGAATGGCAGCATATTAATTTGCAACAGATATCCCAGAATGTATTTAACCCTTAGAGTGCCAGAAGTATACCCCTTCAGCACTCAAAGGGTTAACTCAGGCATATCTTGGGGCATTTTGTTTTTAATTACCTTCTTTGACTTTTTTTATTTTACATACACATGAAACAGAAGAAAAAGAAGATCAGTAGAAAGAAGATTACAGAGAAAAGAAGGAATATTGAAGATGACGGATAATGGATGACAGGTAAGTGTTACTAAGATCTGGGTGTTAGGCTAGTGTTAGGGATAGTCCTGTTGCACTTTACTGTTAGGGGTAGTGTAGGGCCAGTGTGTGGGAGGGTGACTCTGTGTTTGAGCTAACAGTCAGTGCTTGACAGTGCGTGAGGCACCAATCATTAGCTTTTTTCATTAGACGTTCCCGTAATTCACATGGTTTTGCTTGCGTTTTGGGAACTTAACACACAAAACAGACGTTTGGCCACAAGTCCTTTTCTGTGGACTAACGTCCGTTGTGGTTTCAGATGGTAGGGCAATCGAGTTGCTCTGCTAGCAATTTTTGCTAATGGGCCTTTAGCCAATATAGCCCTACTGGCTGTTTTACTGGCCTCAATTGAATAAAGGCCTGAGAGTCATATTTCTTTATTTATTTTAGGAGGAGGAAGACAACTTGAAAATGTTATACCATTCTGCCTTTGCACCAAACATTTTCTCATGTTTCTCACAACTCATGTAATACTAGCCATTTGTTCATTTTTTCCTTTAAAGGGTGATCACATTTTACTCTCTTATCCTATAGGGGCAGACATGGTAAAAAGTATGGGCCTGCACAGCATACCCCGATACAGCCACTGTAAGCCATTGAAAGGGTCAGAAAACTGAACACAACCAGTAAGTACTTGGCTCTCAGCCACAAACTCCTGGGTTGCATGTGTTGTCCCCATAGACTCAAGGTGAAGGATAATGAATGTACTTCCGGTTTGAGATCTGGACCCTTGTGGATATGATTCTCTTTGGAATCATGGGATTTCCCATTAAGCTAAACAAGTTCTGGTTCAAACTATTGTTTGGGGAGAAGAGAGGCTCTTCCAGATGGAGACTGAGAGTCTGCCTCTTCCGGTTTTAGAAAGTGTGTGGATATTTATTATGGGATTTGTATTTTGTGTGTTCCCATTGGGATCAGGGAAGATATTTAAGATCTGTTTTATAATAAAATCATAGTTATGTCTTGGGTTATCCCAAAGGTGAAAAATCCTTCTGGATTCATAATGGCTTTATGAAAAGCTTCCGGTTTGAGATTGAGAGCTTTCTACTTACGGTTTCTGAAAAATTAAAAATAAAGCCTGAAAATCAAGGTGTTTGCATACTGTTGTCCAATAGTAATAGAATATTATATTCCTATGTTCTGTTAGTCATAATATGTGAATATGATCTATTGTTAGTACAATTTTATATGATTTAAGTTAATATAGTCAATTAACCAAAAGGGGAATAGGGAGGGATATTTAAATCATGTCATCGGTAGGTGATTCTTTGTTTTTGGATCTTCTTTGTATTTACTAGCCATTGGATTCTGAAGAAGCAATGTATACTGCAAAACATAAATATATGGCTTTTTATCTGATATTGTTATATCAATGTTTTTTGGTTATTTGTCAAGGTTTGGCTGAGCTGCTCTAACTCTGCTTATTGATTCTGCTGTCTGAGTTAATCTAGTGCTCTGCTATCCATTGCTGCTGCCTTCTGAGTTCCTGGGTCAGGCTGAATCAGCTGTCCTCTCTGATTACTCACCTGACTGTTATCAGCCAACCCTCTCAGGGTATTTAAAGCAGCTTGGCTCACTTCCTGATTGTCTTGGTGTCCTTGTTTCCTATCTGTTGTTGCTGACTGCTGTGGATTCTACTGAGATCCTGTTTATTCGTGTATGACCTAGATTTCTCTGATGATCCTTCTGGTTCCTGACCCCTGGATTTTACTGACATTGCGGATTTCTGTGATCCTGATTCCTGGCTTGTTCCTGACATCGCAGATTATTGTGTTCCTGACTATCACGGTGCCCGTGATTGTTGCATTTCCTTGTCAGTCACCATTAGGGGGCTCCTATTGGTTGTCTGCTTTTAACCCGCCTCATTCTGTCTATTTAAACCTGGTCTGGGAACCCTATGGTTGCCCTTTCGTGGTGTCTCTGGCCACTTTAGCCTTGACCATGTTCCTGTATTTGTTAATACCTGTAGCTGTGTTCCTGAGTTCCAGAATGCATCTTGTTCCTGAAGTTTCCTGTCTGCAGAGTTGTTCCAGAGTGGTTACTGCCTAGTCCTGAGAGGTTGATGTTCCTGCTGTTCGCCCTCACCGAAGACTTCCTGATCGTTGGGTTTCCTGCAAGTTCCTGTCATCTCTTGTCCAGCCAGATGTAACCTGTCGCCTGGTCGCTTGGGCAACATTCTTAGCCCCAGTGTGCGGATGCGGGTTTATTTCAGCCTTGTAACCTCCGAACAACTGTTTGTTCCAGCGTGCGGACGCTGGTTTGCTTCAGTGCCTGGCGGCTTATACATTTCTGTTGGTTCCAGCGTGCGGACGCTGGTTTGCTCCGAAGCCTTGCGGCTGTACACAGTACTGTTGGTTCCAGCGTGCGGACGCTGGTTTGCTCCAAAGCCTCCCGGCTATACTCATTACTGTTGGTTCCAGCGTGCGGACGCTGGTTTGCTCCAAAGCCTCCCGGCTATACTCATTACTGTTGGTTCCAGCGTGCGGACGCTGGTTTGCTCCGAAGCCTTACGGCTGTACACAGTACTGTTGGTTCCAGCGTGCGGACGCTGGTTTGCTCCAAAGCCTCCCGGCTATTCTCATTACTGTTGGTTCCAGCGTGCGGACGCTGGTTTGCTCCAAAGCCTCCCGGCTATACTCATTACTGTTGGTTCCAGCGTGTGGACGCTGGTTTGCTCCAAAGCCTCCCGGCTATACTCATTACTGTTGGTTCCAGCGTGCGGACGCTGATTTGCTCCAAAGCCTCCCGGCTATACTCATTACTGTTGGTTCCAGTGTGCGGACGCTGGTTTGCTCAAAAGCCTCCCGGCTATACTCATTACTGTTGGTTCCAGCATGCGGACGCTGGTTTGCTCCAAAGCCTCCCGGCTATACTCATTACTGTTGGTTCCAGCGTGCGGACGCTGGTTTGCTCAAAAGCCTCCCGGCTATACTCAATACTGTTGGTTCCAGCGTGCGGACTCTGGTTTGCTCCAAAGCCTCCCGGCTATACTCATTACTGTTGGTTCCAGCGTGCGGACGCTGGTTTGCTCAAAAGCCTCCCGGCTATACTCAATACTGTTGGTTCCAGCGTGCGGACACTGGTTTGCTTCAAAGCCTCCCGGCTATATTCATTATTGTTGGTTCCAGCGTGCAGACGCTGGTTTGCTCCAAAGCCTTGTGGCTATACACATTACAGTTGGTTCCAGCGTGCGGACACTGGTTTGCTCCAAAGCCTTGTGGCTATATACATTGCTGTTGGTTCCAGCGTGCGGACGCTGGTTTGCTCTAAAGCCTTGCGGCTGTACACATTACTGTTGGTTCCAGCGTGCGGGCGCTGGTTTGCTCCAAAGCCTCCCGGCTATACTCATTACTGTTGGTTCCAGCGTGCGGACGCTGATTTGCTCCAAAGCCTCCCGGCTATACTCATTACTGTTGGTTCCAGTGTGCGGACGCTGGTTTGCTCAAAAGCCTCCCGGCTATACTCATTACTGTTGGTTCCAGCATGCGGACGCTGGTTTGCTCCAAAGCCTCCCGGCTATACTCATTACTGTTGGTTCCAGCGTGCGGACGCTGGTTTGCTCAAAAGCCTCCCGGCTATACTCAATACTGTTGGTTCCAGCGTGCGGACTCTGGTTTGCTCCAAAGCCTCCCGGCTATACTCATTACTGTTGGTTCCAGCGTGCGGACGCTGGTTTGCTCAAAAGCCTCCCGGCTATACTCAATACTGTTGGTTCCAGCGTGCGGACACTGGTTTGCTTCAAAGCCTCCCGGCTATATTCATTATTGTTGGTTCCAGCGTGCAGACGCTGGTTTGCTCCAAAGCCTTGTGGCTATACACATTACAGTTGGTTCCAGTGTGCGGACACTGGTTTGCTCCAAAGCCTTGTGGCTATATACATTGCTGTTGGTTCCAGCGTGCGGACGCTGGTTTGCTCTAAAGCCTTGCGGCTGTACACATTACTGTTGGTTCCAGCGTGCGGGCGCTGGTTTGCTCCAAAGCCTTGTGGCTATACACATTACTGTTGGTTCCAGCGTGTGGACGCTGGTTTGCTTCAAAGCCTTGCGGCTATACACACTACTGTGGGGTCCAGCGTGCGGACGCTGGTTTGCTCCAAGAGTATTAAAACATATTCTCTGTTGGGCGTTCCTAGAGTGAGTCCCTTTGGGCTGCCTTGCCCGGTATTGGTAAGGCCGGTAGAACCTGGTACATATTCCATCTGCAGGTTGCCTTACCCGGTATTGGCAAGGTCGGTAGAGCCTATTACGTAATATCTGGCAGTCTTGCCCGATGTATTGGCAAGATCGGTAGCGCCTACTCAAGTTCCGTTGGGCTGCCTTTCCCGGTATTGGTAAGGCCGGTAGAACCTGGTACCTATTCCATCTGCAGGTTGCCTTACCCGGTATTGGCAAGGCCGGTAGAGACTATTGTTTATGATTACTGGCTGTCTTGCCCGGTACATTGGCAAGAACGGTAGAGTCTGCTATTCGTATCTCTCTATTATTGTATGTTGTATGTCTTGTTGGAATCCTAAGGGATCATTTTTTAAATTATTTTCAATAAAATTGTGTTTTTACCTAACTTTGTGTCTGAGAGTCGTAACAAACCGTGACACTGGCTTCGGCTTGGCTGAGTACCTGTTTTGGTTCCTGACCCTGTCTTGTCATTTTTTTATGCTCATGGATCACAATTCTGTTTTGTTTATTTTTTGTTACTTTAAAGGTGTTTTGCATTTTATATTTTTTGTGTCTGCCTGGTTCCTGGTCCCTAACAGTACACAAGAGCCATGAACTCAGGAGGCTCAGGCAATCCACCGAATATTTTTTTTCAGGCTGGACCAGGTAGACCAACGCGTTGGACCAGTTTGTGGTATCCCTCCAGGCTTTGTTGCTCCTTACTGAGCATCTGGTTCCGCTGCCTCAGCGGCCCCCGGCACAGGCTGTCCCTATAGCTGCTGCCACTCCCGCTTCGGCTACCAATGGTGATTCCAATGTTGCGAGGGTTATGACAGGGTCCGCCTCACTTCCCCAGTGTTATGGGGGCAACCCTAACCAGTGCAGAGGTTTCCTGAATCAAGTTGGTATCTATCTGGAGATGGTCCACAGTCCTTCCCGTCTGATAGGAGTAAGGTGGGCCTTGTGATTTCCTTACTGTCTGACAGGGCCTTGGCATAGGCTACTCCCCTTTGGGAGATGCAGAAACCTATAGTATACAATTACCCTGAGTTTGTGGCATCCTTTAAAAGGGTATTTGATGTACCGGGCCGCTCCACATCGGCTGCCAAGCAACTAATGTCCATCCAGCAGGGTACTAGGACGGTTTCTGATTATGCCATAGAGTTTTTTACCCTGGCAGCTTACTCTGGCTGCTTTCTCTAATGCACTCTCGGATATGGTTAAAGATGAGATTGCATCCCGGGACCTCCCCAGAGATTTTGAGGAACTGGTCTCATATTGTATCCTGATTGATTCCCGAATCCGTGAGAGACCTTCCTTCAGGGAGCGCCTGCGGAGGCATCCCATCTGTCAACTCCGAGCTTTTCGTCCCCACCCATGCCTCCATCTCCTCCCGCACCTCCTAGTCTTAAAACCTCAGGCGATGTGGAGCCCATGCAGCTTGGTTTCACTTGCTTTTCAGTTGCAGAAAGGGCCTTGAGGAGGAGGGTGGGCCTGTGCCTTTACTGCGGTAAGGCAGGGCACCTACTGCGAACTTGCTCCACACGTCTGGGAAACCACCGCACCTAAGATCCTATAGGGGACAGACCTTAGGTGGCATCTCAGCGTCCCCAGATATTCATATGGATAAACCACTAGTCTCCGTTGGGCTCTCTTGGGGCAAGAGTTCCATTATTTCAGAGGCACTTATTGACTCCAGTGCAGAGGGCCTTTTTATCGATGGGGACTTCGCCCAGAAGCATTCCATTCCCTTGCAGCTCCGTACCACTCCATTTGCCCTCGAGGCGATTGATGGCAGACCCCTACAGCCGCCGCAGGTCACCCATGAAACTGCTCCTTTGTCTATGGCTGTAGGGGCTTTCCATCACAAAACCTTATAATTCCAGGTGATCCACTCTCCTCACTATCCTCTGATCCTGGGTTATCCATGGTTGCGCAAACACAATCCCACGGTCAATTGGGTAAGGGCTGAAGTCATGGCATGGTGACCCAACTGTTCCAAGACATGCCTAGTAGTGATGATCGAGCACCCCAATGCTCGGGTGTTCGGGTGCTCTGGCCGAGCACCCCCGGAGGCTCGAGTGCTCGGCCGAGCACCCGAGCCCCATTGAAGTCAATGGGAGGACTCGAGCATTACACAGGCACCCCCTGCTCTGATGAGGGGAGGGTGCCTGGTCCATAGGAAAAGGGCAGAAAATGATGGAAACACCACAGAAATGGTTCAGAGACAGCATAGGGAGGATGTCTGGATGCATCTTGGACTCCAACATCGCTGCTGGGAACGATGTTTCGCCCGTAGTACGCCATTTTTACAGACTGACCGTAAAACACACAAAAAGGAAGATAAAAACGACTTTAGGCGAAAAATTGTTACCAAACAGTATTTGCTGTATATTTACTTGTATATCATCTGCAAATTCTGCAAAAATTTCATCGATTTTTCTGAACTGGAGCCATGATTAAGAGGGAAACGTGCGCAGAGGCAAATTCTGCAAAAAATTTCATAGATTTTTCTGAACTGGGGCCATGATTAAGAGGGAAACGTGCGCAGAGGCAAATTCTGCACAAAATTTCCTCGATTTTTCTGAACTGGGGCCATGATTAAGAGGGAAACGTGCGCAGAGGCAAATTCTGCACAAAATTTCCTCGATTTTTCTGAACTGGGGCCATGATTAAGAGGGAAACGTGCGCAGAGGCAAATTCTGCACAAAATTTCATAGATTTTTCTGAACTGGGGCCATGATTAAGAGGTAAACGTGCGCAGAGGCAAATTCTGCAAAAAATTTCATAGATTTTTCTGAACTGGGGCCATGATTAAGAGGGAAACGTGCGCTGAGCCGACCATCTAAAACATTATGGGTGAGGGTCTGCTGCGGAGCTGACCATCCTAAACATTATATGCGAAGGCCCGCTAGTGAGCTGACGCTATAAAACATTATATGAGAGGGCCCGCTAGAGAGCTGACCCAATAAAACATTATATAAGAAGGCCCGCTGGTGAGCTGACCTATACAAAAAGTTGTCAAACAGGGCCCGCTGGTGAGCTGGCCCTATATAAAAATTATATCACAGGGCCCGCTGGTGAGCTGGCCCTATATAAAAATTATATCACAGGGTATATGGAAGAGAGTCAACCATATACCCGTTTTTTGGGTGGAAGGGGTGAATGGGAATACAGAGTATTCCCATCATTGTAAATAACATATATAAAGTCACTTTATGTTCACCCGGGGCTTTCCTCCAGTGGAGTGGAGAAGTCAGGGGAAATCCAGGCCTTGTTCATTTTTATAAGTGTCAATCTATCAGCATTTTCGGTGGAAAGGCGGATACGCTTCTCTGTTATGATGCCACCAGCAGCACTAAATACCCGCTCAGACAGAACGCTGGCGGCAGGGCAGGCCAGCACCTCCAAGGCGTAGAGTGCCAGTTCATACCACGTGTCCAGCTTGGACACCCAGTAGTTGTAAGGCACAGAAGGATCATTGAGGATGCTGACACGGTCTGCTATGTACTCCTTCACCATCTTCCAAAACTTTTCCCTCCTTGTGACACTAGGCTGCGCATCAGGGTGAGGGTGCTGGCGGGGTGTCATGAAGGTGTCCCACGCCTTGGAGAGTGTTGCCCTGCCTTTGTCGGAACTGCTGTGTGCTCCCCTTTTCTCCCCTTCTCGGTTGGCCAAGGTAGCACGTACTCTGCCGCCAGCGTTGTCAGATGGAAAATTTTGGAGCAATTTTTCGACAAGAACCTTCTGGTATTGCACCATTTTGCTTGTCCTCTCCACCGGAGGAATGAGAGATGAGAAATTCTCTTTGTAGCGGGGGTCCAGAAGGGTGAACACCCAGTAATCCGTGTTGTCTAAAATGCGTATAACGCATGGGTCACGGGAAAGGCAGCCTAACATAAAGTCAGCCATGTGTGCCAGAGTACCAACAGGCAAGATTTCGCTGTCCTCACCAGGAGGATGACTCTCAATCTCCTCATCCTCTTCCTCCTCTTCTGCCCACCCACGCTGAAGAGATGGAACTAAAGTTCCATGGCTACCCTCTGTAGCGGAGGCAACCGTGTCTTCCTCCTCCTCCTCCGCCTCCTCCAATTGTCGCTGAGAAGACGAAGTGAGGGTGCTCTGGCTATCACCTTGTGTAAGCTCTTCCTCCCGCATTTCCACCTCTTCCACATGCAAAGCGTCGGTTTTAATTGTGAGCAGCGAGCGTTTCAGTAGACACAGAAGTGGGATGGTTACACTGATAATAGCGTTATCGCCGCTCACCATCTGTGTCGATTCCTCAAAATTGCGTAAAACCTCACAGAGGTCTGACATCCATTCCCACTCCTCACTTCTGATTAGAGGAAGTTGAACGGAGAGGCGACGACCGTGTAACAGCTGGTACTCCACTACTGCCCTCTGCTGCTCACAAAGCCGGGCCAACATGTGGAAGGTGGAGTTCCAGCGCGTGCTCACGTCACACAGCAGCCGGTGAGCTGGCAATTGTAAGCGCTGCTGCAGCTTCAACAGGCCGGCTGAAGCTGTTGATGACTTACGGAAATGTGCACACACGCGGCGCACCTTCGTCAAGAGATCATGCAAATTGGGGTAGGTTTTTAGAAATCGCTGAACCACTAAATTAAATACATGCGCTAGGCATGGTACGTGTGTGAGCTTGCCGAGCTCCAAAGCCGCCACCAAGTTACGCCCATTATCACACACAACCATGCCTGGTTGCAGGTTGAGTGGCGAGAGCCACTGCTCGGTCTGGTGACTAATCCCCTGCAACAGCTCTGAGGCCGTGTGCTGTTTGTCCCCAAGGCAGATCAGCTTCAGCACGGCCTGTTGACGCTTCCCCACTGCAGTGCTACACTGCTTCCAGCTACCGGCTGATGGGTGAGTGGCGCTGCGCGCAGAGAATTCGGAGGTGGAAACGGAGGAGGAGGAGCCAATAACGTAGGTGCTGGCGGAAACCCTGATGGAGGTAGGGCCCGCAATCCTCGGCGTGGGTAGCACCTGTGCCATCCCAGGGTCCGAGTCGCTCCCAGCCTCCACGACATTCACCCAGTGTGCCGTCAGGGAAATGTAGCGTCCCTGGCCACAAGCACTTGTCCATGTGTCAGTCGTTAAGTGGACCTTCCCAGTAACTGTGTTGGTCAGGGCACGGGTGATGTTACGGGACACATGGTGGTGTAATGCGGGGACGGCACACCGGGAAAAGTAGTGGCGGCTGGGCACTGCGTACCGAGGGACAGCTGCTGCCATCAGGCTGCGGAAGGACTCAGTCTCCACAAGCCTAAATGGCAGCATTTCGATGGCCAGTAATTTGGAAAGGTGTGAGGTTAGTGCTATGGCCTGTGGGTGGGTGGCTGGGTATTTTCGCTTGCGCTCAAATGCCTGGGGTAACGACATTTGGATGCTGCGCTGGGACAGGGAAGTGGATGTGGTCGCTGATGGTGCTTCAGATGGTACAGGTGCAGGGCGGGAGGTATGCGGGCCTGCGCCTTCGACAGGCGATTGGCCGGCACCGAAAACAGGGGAAGAGGAGGCAGTGGTGTGGCCTGCAGACACAGATTGGCGATCCTGGCGTTCCTCCCACTTATTACGGTGCTTGGATGCCATGTGTCGGATCATGCTGGTGGTGGTGAGGTTTCTAGTGTTCATGCCTTGGCTCATTCTGGTGTGGCACAGGTTGCAAACTACAATTTTTTTGTCGTCCGCACTTTCCTTAAAAAAACGCCATACCGCGGAACATCTAGCCCTTGGCAAGGGAGATTTACGCAAGGGGATGCTCCGTGGAACATTTGCGGGCCGGTTTGGTGCGGTCCGCCTTCTTTCTTTAGCCACACCACTGCCTCTTCCAGCCTGTTGCGGTGCTGCAGATGGCTCACCCTCAGGACTGCTGTCATCGCTCGGCTCTCCACCTTCCCAGGTGGGGTCAGTCACCTCATCGTCCACCAAGTCCTCCTCCACTTCCTCACTCTGATCATCCTCCTCATTTCTTGATCCCACCACATACTCAGTCATTGACAACTGTGTATCATCCTCCTCATCAAGGTCTTGAGACAGTAATAGTGGTTGATTTGATGGCAACTGTGTCTCATCATCATCATCCACTTCCTTTGACCTTAAATGCCGTTCCCCTCTGTCATCTTCTTGTGATTGGGTACCCTCTAGAGGTTGTGAATCAGGGCACAAGATGTCATGTTCCTCTGCAAGCGTGCTTGGAGAGAGGTTCAAATGAAGGATTGTTGATGAGACGAGCTCCTCACTATATCCCAGTGTGGGATCACTTCTTTGGCCAGACCCTCTATGGTGGGAGGAAGGATGATCAGGGTGAGGATTATGTTGACCAGACTCTTGGCTACTGAGAGTGGACTTGGTGGAAGACAGGGTGGTGCTTAACCGACTGGAAGCAGTATCAGCTGAAATCCAACCGACCACCTGTTCACAGTGGTCTGACCTCGAGAGTGATGTCCTGCGACGCCCTGTAAACTGAGACATGAAGCTAGGTATGGTGGATGTCTTTCTTTCTTGTGCTCTGGCACCAGGCACAGTTTCTATGCGTCCTGACCCGTGCCCTGAACTATCAGGATCACGTCCACTTCCCCGTCCCTTTTTACCCGCCTTCTTCATATTACATGGAATATGTGCTGCTAATCTGCAACTTTGCACACTAAACAGAATGTGCTGCTAATCTGCGGCTAGGCACAGTGAAAGGAATATGTGACGTTTATTTTTTACACTTTGCACACTAAACAGAATGTGCTGCTAATCTGCAACTTTGCACACTAAACAGAATGTGCTGCTTATCTGCGGCTAGGCACAGTGAACGGAATATGTGACTTTTATTTTTTACACTTTGCACACTAAACAGAATGTGCTGCTAATCTGCAACTTTGCACACTAAACAGAATGTGCTGCTTATCTGCGGCTAGGCACAGTGAACGGAATATGTGACTTTTATTTTTTACACTTTGCACACTAAACAGAATGTGCTGCTAATCTGCAACTTTGCACACTAAACAGAATGTGCTGCTTATCTGCGGCTAGGCACAGTGAACGGAATATGTGACTTTTATTTTTTACACTTTGCACACTAAACAGAATGTGCTGCTAATCTGCAACTTTGCACACTAAACAGAATGTGCTGCTTATCTGCGGCTAGGCACAGTGAACGGAATATGTGACTTTTATTTTTTACACTTTGCACACTAAACAGAATGTGCTGCTAATCTGCAACTTTGCACACTAAACAGAATGTGCTGCTTATCTGCGGCTAGGCACAGTGAACGGAATATGTGACTTTTATTTTTTACACTTTGCACACTAAACAGAATGTGCTGCTAATCTGCAACTTTGCACACTAAACAGAATGTGCTGCTAATCTGCGGCTAGGCACAGTGAACGGAATATGTGACTTTTATTTTTTACACTTTGCACACTAAACAGAATGTGCTGCTAATCTGCAACTTTGCACACTAAAAAGAATGTGCTGCTAATCTGCAACTTTGCACACTAAACAGAATGTGCTGCTTATCTGCGGCTAGGTACAGTGAACGGAATATGTGACTTTTATTTTTTACACTTTGCACACTAAACAGAATGTGCTGCTAATCTGGAACTTTGCACACTAAACAGAATGTGCTGCTAATCTGCGGCTAGGCACAGTGAACGGAATATGTGACTTTTATTTTTTACACTTTGCACACTAAACAGAATGTGCTGCTAATCTGCAACTTTGCACACTAAAAAGAATGTGCTGCTAATCTGCAACTTTGCACACTAAACAGAATGTGCTGCTAATCTGCAACTTTGCACACTAAAAAGAATGTGCTGCTAATCTGCAACTTTGCACACTAAACAGAATGTGCTGCTAATCTGCGGCTAGGCACAGTGAACGGAATATGTGAAGTTTTTTTTTAAAATCTCTGCCCCCCCAAACAAAATATAACTGCTGCCCCCACACACAATAGTCCTAAAAAGGACTTTTGGGTCTTTATGTTGTTCAAACACACTTTTCTTCTCCCTACACTGACTTTCCCTTCCTATCCTCATCTCTCCCTGGCTAAGACTGAGCCGAACTCGCTGGTCAGGTGCTATACAGCACCCGATCACGGGTTCTGGCCAGCCAATCAGTGTAATGCCAGCAGCCAACATGGCTGCTGGAATTACACTGATGTCAGAGCCTCCCCGCACGTTTATTGGCTGCGCAGCAGCCGCGAAACGTGCGGGGAGGAGACCCGAACATGGCGGGCGAGCACATGCGGTACTCGTACGAGTACCGCCATGTGCCGAGCAGAGCGATGCTCGAGCCGAACCGAGCTTCGGCCGAGCATGCTCGCTCATCACTAATGCCTAGTAAAAGTGGGGAGGGTGCTAACCACATCCCTGGTCTTTTTGCTGCCTGAAGAGTACCAAGAGTTCTGTGATGTATTCAATAAGGGCCAGGCTGGTGAGCTCCTGCCTCACTGCCCATACTATTGTACCATTGAACTACAACCAGGTGCCATACCTCCTCCAGGTTGAGTCTACCCTCTTTCTGTTGCAGAGAATAAGGCCATGGAGGAGACTGTTGTGGATGTACTGTCCCTGGGGTTCATCCACAAGTCCTCCTCTCGTGCCAGGCTGGATTCTTCTTCGCGAAGAAAAAGAGTGGTGAACCGAGACCCTGTATTGATTACAGGGGGCTCAATCGTATCATGGTTAAAAACGCCTACCCTATTCCACTGGTTACTGAGCTATTCGATTGATTGAAAGGGTCTAACGTATTTACAAAGCTCGACTCGTGAGGGACATACAGTTTGGTACGGATAAATGAGGGCCACGAATGGAAAACCGCATTTAACCCCAGGAGCAGGCATTACGAATACCTTGTAATGCCCTTCGGTCTTTGCAATGTTCCGACGGTTTTCCAGGAATTCCTAAATGATGTCCTCTGGGATATGCTCCAACAATGCTTGGTGGTATTCTTAGACGACATTCTGAGCCATTCCTCCTCCATGGAAAACCACCACACAGATGTAAACCGAGTTCTGCAAAGATTAAGAGAAAATAACCTATTCTGCAAATTAGAGAAGTGTGAGTTCCACTGCAAACAGGTCACCTTCTTGGGGTATGCTATGGACCCTGAGAAACCTTCAGCTGTTCTCGAGTGACCGCGACCCGTAGGTCTCCACTCTCTTCAACGTTTCATAGGGGTCTCTAACTAATACAGGAAATTTATACACAATTTTTCCTCTGTTGTAAAACCCCTTACCGACATGATAAAAAAATACGGTAACTCCACTCACTGGTCCCCGGAAGCCATCAGGGCATTTAACATTGTAACATAGTAAATTAGGTTGAATAAAGACACAAGTCCATCAAGTTCAACCTTCTCCTCATACCCCAGTAATTTTATAGCTTTCCTGCTACCAAATAAGTTAGTCTTTATCAGACCTTCCTGATCTGCCTACTAATAAACAGTATAACTCTAAATGTTCCCTTTGGAAAGAAATGTATCTAATCTTCTCTTGAATGTGTCCATTTTATCTGCCGGAACCACCTCCTTGGGCAAAGAATTCCACAATTTAACAGACCTCACTGTAAAAAAACCCTTCCTCTGCTGAAGTCTAAATCTCCTTTCCTCTAATCTCAAGGGGTGTCCCCTGGTCATCTGATCAGGCCTTGGAATAAATAGCTCACAGCAGAGATCCTTGTATTGACCTCTCATATATTTGTACAATGTGATAAGGTCTCCTCTTAGTCGTCTTTTCTGTAGAGTAAATAAACCAAGTTTGTCTAGTCGTTTCTCATACGTCAAGTCCTCCATTCCCTTAATTAATTTTGTTGCTTTTTGCTGTACCCTCTCTAGTTCTAGTATATCCTTTTTCAGAACTGGTACCCAAAGCTGCACTGCATACTCAAGGTGAGGTCTTACCAATGATTTGTACAATGGCAAAATAATGTTATCCGCTCTTGCTTCAATACCTCTTTTTATGCAAGACAGGATTTTGTTTGACTTTGCTACAGCTGTTTGACACTGGTCACTGTTTCCAAGTTTGTAGTTGACAAGGATACCGATGTCTTTCTCTAGCAACGAGTCCCCTAAAATGATTCCATTAAGTTTATAAGTAGCCTTGGAATTATTTCCTCCCAAATGCATGACTTTACACTTCCCCACATTAAACTTCATATTCCATTTGTTTGCCCAATCTGCCATTTTATATAAATCCCTCTATAGGGGGCGTTTATCCTGTTCTGAATTAATTACCCTGGATAATTTAGCATCATCTGCAAATATTGATAATTTGTTTTCTGTATCTATTTCTAGATGATTTATAAATATGTTAAAAAGCAGCGGACCTAATACTGAACCCTGAGGTACTCCACTCTCCACTTGAACTGTACTGGAGAATTGTCCATTTACAACTACACGTTGTTCCCTATCCTTCAACCAGTTTTGCATCCAATTGTAAAGGTCATCTCCTAACCCCGATTTCCTTATTTTATACCCCAGCCTTCTGTGTGCCACTGTATCAAATGCCTTTGCAGAGTCTAGATTTACTACATCAACTGCCCTGCCGTAATCAAGGTTGCTGCTTACTTCCTCATAGAAGCTGAAAAGGTTAGTTTGGCATGATCTATTCTTCATAAAACCATGTTGATTCCTGCTAATTATCTTATTTTTGTGTGTAATCCTGAATATAGTCCCTTATTATCCCATCTAGCAGTTTTCCCATTACAGAGGTCAAACTCACAGGTCTATAGTTTCCAGGTTCTGTTTTAGTTCCCTTCATAAATAGAGGCACTACATTGGCTCTTCGTCAATCTTGTGGCACTGAGCCTGTGGTGAGAGAATCTTTAAAGAGTAAATATAAGGGTTTTGCTAACACTGCACTGAAATCCTCAAGAACCCTTGGATGTATACCATCAGGACCCAGTGCTTTGTCAGTCTTAATTGTGTTCAGTCTACCCATGACATCTTCTTGAGTTAACCCAATATCTGATAATTGTATTGTTTTATTAGTTACTTGGTGAGGCTCTTCTACCATTCCTTGCTCTCTTGTATATACTGATGCAAAGAAAGTATTTAGAACATCATCCTTTTCCTTATCCTCACTAATTTTATGTATTTATTTAGAAAATGTTTTACCAGGAAGAATACATTGCGATTTCTCTCGTTTTCAAGTATGTCCTGGATAGTTTTCAGTAAAAAATTACGTATTTACACTAATTGTGAGACATTATATACAAACATACATAAACATTAATATACACTCTTATTAAATAATGAGATTATATACAGTTACACACTGTTTTTAGATATAAAGAAACATTTGCTTTTAAGGATTTTAGACTGAGAGCAGATGTGATTATTTCCGGCAGATTGTTCCAGATTTTTGGAGCTCTCAAGGAGAAGGCAGATCTTCCTGCTTCTTTCTTGTATTGTGGTATACGCAGTGAGTTGTTAGTAGTGGAGCAGAGGTTATAGTTAGTATGGAGAGCTGGAGTGAGCATACTGCTCAGGTAGTGTGGTAGTTTTCCAGAGAAGTGGTTGTGTACTAAGCAAGAAAGATGAAGGTTACGTCTAGATTTGAGTATTAGCCAATTTAGGGCTCGATTCAAATGTTGGCGTTAAAACCAACGTGAAGAAAAAAACTGCCTTCGCTCGTTAAGCAACACCAGGTAACGTGAGATTCAAATCTTCCTTACCTAGAAAGCCTAACGAGCGATACCCAACAAAATACACGTTAATCTTAAACCTGCGTCACATAAAAAATCTTACCTAAAAACACACGATAAAAATGTTACCTAGCACCACAGCCAATCACAGCACTGCAAAGTATCAAGTTCAGTCAGAAAATCCCAAACCCACGTCTCCAGTTCTGAACAGCTTTCTCTGTGCTTCCCTACCCAGCCACTAGGGGAACACGGAGAAGGCTTTCAGCACCATGGACAGCTTTGAATGCTATAGGGATGTGCACTGCTCACCCCTGTGGCATTCAAAGGGTTAAAATCAATAAAACTAGTACACCAAGCACTACACAATGCCCCCTTCCACATCCCCCCCTTAGTATGTCACATATATTGCATATATGTGACATACTAACCCCATCCACATCCACCTCATGGACTTCCATGTAGTGGACAAATCTGTCTTTTATTCCACAATTAACCCTTTGAGTACCAGAGAGGTAGGAAAGCATTGCTTAGCATGTTTCCTACCCATCTGGTACCCAAAGGGTTAATAGGCAACGTATGGACTACATACCTTGCCTATATATATATGTGTGTGTGTGTGTGTGTGTTTTAAACTTTTTTTTAATTAAAATACTATTATTAGACAGTTTAACTTAGATCTCATTCATTGTTAACCCCCTACCTCCTGTGTCCCATTGCTATTAGTACTTTTGCGCCACTCTTCTTCAAACTGAGAGTGGAGCAAAAGTACTAAAAGCAAAGGGACACAGTAAGTAGGGCATCATGAATGGTTGAGATCTAAGTTAACATACAACTGAGGGAGCAAGCTGCACTGTGACTGCAGCGCTTCCCTCAGCTTTATTTATAAATTCTTTATTTATTATTCATCCCCTTGCTGCGGGCGGCTGTGAAGCCCGCAGCATAATAAAACCCTGGTGACTAGTGAGGTATTGGAGAAAGCGGGAGGAGGGGACAGAGACATTGGAGGAAGCGGGTGGTAGGCTTGTATTTGCTGCCCGCTTCCTCCAATACCTCTCCTCTCGCATTGGCTTTGTGCCCAGCTGCCTGGCGTCGCCTTGTGCAATTCGTCCCTTTGCACAAGCCGTTGTACAACATTGTACAACGCCTTGTGAAACGGGACGATTTGCACAAGTCGACCAGGCAGCTGGGCACAAAGCCAACGGGAGAGGAGAGGTATTGGAGGAAGCGGGCAGCAAATACAAGCCTACCACCCGCTTCCTCCAATGTCTCTGTCCCCTCCTCCCGCTTTCTCCAATACCTCACTAGTCACCAGGGTTTTATTATGCTGCGGGCTTCACAGCCGCCCGCAGCAAGGGGATGAATAATAAATAAAGAATTTATAAATAAAGCTGAGGGAAGCGCTGCAGTCACAGTGCAGCCTGCTCCCTCAGTTGTATGTTAACCCTTTGAGTGCCAGAGTGGTACTCAACGCATTGCTTTGCAATGCGTTGCGTACCACTCTGGCACTCAAAGGGTTAACTTAGATCTCAACCATTCATGATGCCCTACTTACTGTGTCCCTTTGCTTTTAGTACTTTTGCTCCACTCTCAGTTTGAAGAAGAGTGGAGCAAAAGTACTAATAGCAATGGGACACAGGAGGTAGGGGGTTAACAATGAATGAGATCTAAGTTAAACTGTCTAATAATAGTATTTTAATTAAAAAAAAGTTTAAAACACACACACACACACACACACACACACATATATATAGGCAAGGTATGTAGTCCATACGTTGCCTATTAACCCTTTGGGTACCAGATGGGTAGGAAACATGCTAAGCAATGCTTTCCTACCTCTCTGGTACTCAAAGGGTTAATTGTGGAATAAAAGACAGATTTGTCCACTACATGGAAGTCCATGAGGTGGATGTGGATGGGGTTAGTATGTCACATATATGCAATATATGTGACATACTAAGGGGGGGGGGTGGAAGGGGCATTGTGTAGTGCTTGGTGTACTAGTTTTATTGATTTTAACCCTTTGAATGCCACAGGGGTGAGCAGTGCACATCCCTATGGCATTCAAAGCTGTCCATGGTGCTGAAAGCCTTCTCTGTGTTCCCCTAGTGGCTGGGTAGGGAAAAGCACAGAGAATGCTGTTCAGAACTGGAGACAATGGTTTTCTACTCTTACTTGTGTGCTGTTCTCCAAAAAAAATAGGCGTTAGATTTCTGGAGATAAATGTTGCAATTTAACGCGAGTTAGCCCTAACTCCAACATTTGAATAGCTTTACCTTTTGGCGTCGTTTGTACATTATCCTCTATGGGTGAGATCTTGCTGTTCTGGTGACGGGCGATGTCTGTTTCAGAACTGGCATCGCTTGTTTCTAGTAGAACATTTGCATTGCTTAATTGACGTTAGAACCAGCGTCTCCAGTTTTTTCTGGCGACGCCAACATTTGGATCTAGCCCTAAGTTCTTTAAGAATGTCACAATGATGGGTAGTGTAGTCACATTGGAGGATAAAGCGGCATAATGAATTATACAGGGTGTCAAGTTTACTGAGATGGATTTCTAGCGCTGGAGCATATACTACGTCACCATAGTCTATGACTGGCAGCAGCATCTGATGTACAATGCGTTTTCTCACCAGGGTACTTAAACATGATTTGTTTCTAAAAAGAGTACTTATTTTGGGATAAAGTTTAGAGGTTAATTTGTCAATATGGTGACCAAAATTGAGGTTAGTGTCAAACCACATACCAAGATATTTGTAGGAGTCTACTGGGGCCAATTTACGATTAGACTCTGTTACACTGGATAGGTGGATATTGTCGAGATTACGCAGTTTGTGCCAAATATCATTGTGACTGTTTTATCTGTGTTTAAGAAAAGTTTGTTCTGTGTTATCCATCTTTCTACTTTGTAGAAATCATGTTGTAATTCGGTTATAAGTTGTGATATGCTTGAGTTTTTAGCATAGATTATGGTGTCATCTGCATACACGTGTACTGAAGATGATTTGAAAACCATGGGCAGATCATTTATAAAAAGAGAAAATAGAAGAGGGCCAAGAATGGAGCCTTGGGGAACTCCACTTGTTACTTTGAGCGGAAGGGAGTCATTGTTTGCAACTGACACATACTGCATTCTGTCTGATAAATAGGATCAGAACCAGTTTAGAGAATTATTACCCAATCCTGAGTTTTGGAGTTTGCTGATAAGAATGTTATGGTCTACTGTGTCAAAGGCCTTAGCGAAATCTAGGAAAATAGCTCCAGTGAGTTCATCATTTTCCATGCCAGTCTGGATATCATTGGTTACTTTTAGAAGAGACGTGACTGTTAAGTGGTTTGGTCTAAACCCTGATTGAAGGGGGGTGAAGAAACTGGTCTGTTGTTAATATTTATGTAGTTGCACATGTACACATTTCTCTATGATTTTAGATAAAGTGGGGAGGAGAGATATTGGTCTGTAATTTGATACTACATTTTTATCCCCACTTTTGTGGATAGGCACAACTCTTGCCACCTTCCTGGATTTGGGCATATACCCTGATGTCAAAGAGGTATTAATTAAAGTTGCTATCGGTTGGGCTGTGACCATAGCACTGAGCTTTAATAAAATTGCTGGTAGTTGGTCAGGGCTCGATTGCGATTTCAGTTTTGGGTTGAGGAGGTGATCATATACTTCACTTTCATTTACTGGCATGAAATTGAATTCATTTGCACTGTTGGACCAGGCAACAGGTGCCAGTGACTGTTCTGAACATGGTAGAACTCCAGAGTGGCCTTTGTTTTGTTTAATCAGTGTGGTGGCACATCCAACAAAGTAGCTGTTGAATGCATTGGCTCTGGCTGTGGGGCACTATATGAGTTCTTTGTCTATTGTTATATTTGATGGGTGAGAATGGTTAGGTGGGTTGTAGATGTTTTTTATAACCTTCCAAAAGTTGGCTGGCTTTGAAATGTTATTGTCCAAGTTAATAGTAAAATATTGTGCTTTTGCTAGTTTTGTTTGTTTTGTACATGTATTCCTTACTTGCCTGTATATAGTGTGATCATGAGGGGAGCCATTTTGTTTAAATTTTGTCCATAATGAATCTCTGAAACTGTATAACTGAATCAAGTCAGCAGAGACCCATGGTAGATGTGCCCCCCTAACCCTGACCTTTCTTAGTGGGGCATGGGTATTACAGACCTGTAGGAATTCTGAGTTAAAAAAGTAAATCGCTGAATCAAGGTCAGGTATTAGATATAATCTATGCCATGAACAATTTTTTAAATCATAAAAGACTGAAGGTTAAATTTTCTAAATGATCTCGTGAGTATGAATTTGAAACATGATTTGACTGGTTTTATTTTGTGGACACAGTAAACTATGGAGTGGTCACTAAACACGTTAGCTAGTACACCTGAATCTTGGATTCTGCTTATGCAGGATGAGAGGATCCAGTCTAGCAGAGTGTGGTTGGATGTTTTAAGATTTATGCGAGTAGGGGAAGATATTTGCTGTGATAAGTTCAATGCTTTAAACAATGAACAATATTTTTCATTCCTGGAATCAAGCCAATTAATATTAAAGTCTCCAAGAACCATCAACTCGCTTTCCTTGTTTTGTGTGGAAATCTCCTTTAGGTGTTGCGCTATGTCTGATATGGTATGTGCTGGGGTAGTTGGTGGTCTGTAGATGCCTACAATTATGATTTGTTTTGAGTATGGAAGACAAATTTTGCCAGCTATGTATTCATAAGAATCAGAGTTATAAGAGTCTTTTAGAGGTGTAAAGTTTATTGGCTCCTGTATGTAAATGACTACACCTCCTTCTCGCTTTGCACAGTCTTTTCTAAAGCATGAATATCCATCTATGGCAACAGCAGTGTCTGGAATTTTTGGGGATAACCAGGATTCAGTAAGAATAAGAATTTTTGGTTTGGATGAGTAACACCATGCTTTTAATTCATCCATTTTGGGCAGTATACTGCGTATGTTGCAGTGCACGAATGACAGACCCTTTTTAAAGGGGAGGTTGCCATTTATTTCTAATCAACTCACCCATCTCATTTTTGAATGGTCCAATGTATTCCCTCTTAAGTTTTTTGCTATTTATATATTTGAAAAACTTTTTTGGATTAGTCTTACTTTCCCTTGCAATTCAAGTTTCATTTTCTATTTTTGCTACCCTAATTGCCTTTTTGCAATCTTTGTTGCACTCCCTGTATTTTAAGAAAGAATGTTCAGTTCCTGCAGACTTAAATAGTTTGAATGCTATCTTTTCTTTGCCATTTCCTCCTTTACATGTGCACTTAACCACACTGGCTGTGACTTACTTCTTTTGCATTTGTTCCCCATTGGTATATACTGTTGGGTACATTTCTGCAACCTAAATTTGAATTCTGACCATTTATCCTCAGTATTTTTGTCTTTAAATAATGTATCCCAGTCTACGTGTTGCATTGAAGCCCTTAATAATTTGAAGTTAGTTTTTTAAAATTAAGAGATTTGGTTGAACCTATACAGTTTTGCTTTGGCAAACTGATCTCAAATGTAACCATGTTGTGATCACTGTTTCCCAAATGTTCACTTACCTTAATATTGGATACAATTTCTGTGATATTTGTTATCACTAGGTCCAATATATTGTTATTGCTTGTCAGCACTTCCACCATTTGTGACATGTAGCTTTTACAAAGTATGCTCACAAACCTGCTACCCTTAGCACTCTGACAGGTCTCATTTTTCCAGTTGATATCTGGATAATTAAAATCCTCCATAATTATAGTATGCCCAAGCTGGGCAGCTTTCTCATTTGCAATAGCAGTTCAGTCACTAAAAGTTGCTTTTGCCGCAGCACCCATTTTGGCACACCCGAAACTTGAGCTTCCATTCGTACTTGAGGTTGATGAGTCTGAGACAGGAGTAGGCGCCCTCCTGTCTCAACATCCTTCTCCTGAGAGCCAGTTGCACCCATGTGGGTATTTCTCCAAAAAGTTAAGTCCTGTGGAATGCAACTATGAAATTGGTGACTGTGAGCTGCTGCCGATAATACTGGCTCTCAAAGAATAGAGGCATTTACTCTGGGTTACTTCCATGCCAGTCCTAATCCTCACGGATCATAAAAACCTCACCTACTTGTCTGAAGCTAAGCGCTTGTCTCCAAGGTAGGCCAGATGGGCCTTAGTTTTGTGTCTTTTTAATTATGTGGTCTTGTACCTGCCAGGTACCAAAAATGTCCGGGCTGCTGCCCTATCTAGACAATTCTCAGGCGCTAAAGAGGAGAGTCCTCCTAGTCCTATAATTCCTCAGGACAAGGTACTGGCCATCATACATACCAGCATAACATCTCCCCTTTGGGAGAGAATATGGGCCGCCCAAGTAGATGCACCTGCTAAGACTTCCTCTGGGCACTGTTTTGTACCTATTAACCTCAGTACCAAGGTACTTTCAACCTACCATAATACTAAGTCAGCAAGTCACCCCAGAAAGAACCAGCTTCTCTGGTCGGTTTCCCGTCTCTTCTGGTGGCCAGAACTTAGTAAAGATATTGCTGCCTTTGTCATTGCCTGTCCAGTCTATGCACAGACCAAATCACCCCGTCACCTTCCAGTGGTCTTTCTCCAACCCATACCCATTGGGGAGAAGCCATGGTCACACCTTACCATGGACTTCATAGTCGACCTCTCTTTGTTTAACGGTAACACAATCATCATCATGGTCGTTGACGGATTTTTTAAGATGATTCATTGCATAACTTTCAAAAAACTTCCATTTGCTAAAGAGTTGGCTACGGTCTTTGTCAAAGAGGTCTATAGGCTACACAGGGTTCCCAAAGTCATAGTTTCTGACCAGGGTAGCCAGTTTGCTTTCAAGATTCTGGAGGGCCTTCTGTGCGCAACTAGGTATCCATCTCTCCTTCTCCTTGGCCTATCACTGCAGTCAAATGGGGCCGTGGAAAGGGCTAATTCTGCTTTGGAGCAATTCCTGCGGTGTTACATCTCAGACCATCAGAATAATTGGTTGGACCTGCTACCTTGGGTGGAGTTTGCTTGTAACAGTGCTGTCTCAGCTTCTACCTGGCTCTCCCCCTTCATGGTGAATTATGGGTATCAACCCTCCATGATTCCAGATTCATTCTCTCCCCAGGGGATTCCGGCATTGGAGGATCATCTTCAGCGAATCCGTTCCACATGGGTGCATGTCCAAGAGTCGTTGCAACGCTAACAAAAATCCCAGGAGCTCCAGGCCAATCGTAAATGCCTACCCACACCCTCCTACCAGGTCGAGGAGAGGGCCTATTGTCCTTCAGAAATCTCCACCTCCGAATGCCCTCTCAGAAACAGCCTCCCTGCTTTGTGGGGCCTTTCCTTATCTTACGACTTGTTAACCCTGTGACCTGTGCCCTAGACCTCCCTACCAATATATGGATCCACAATGTGCTCCATGTCTAGCTGCTGAAACCACTGGTATGCAATCATTTCACTACAGTCACTCCTCGACCCCATTCGGTGCCCATTGACGGCCACGAGAATTTCAAAGTCCACTTCATAGTCGACTCTCGCTGGTTCTGAGGGATGCTTCAATATTTGGTCCATTGGAAGGGGTACAGGCCAGAAGAGCACTCATGGGTTCCAGCTGTAGACGTGCATGCCCCTGCCCTCCTCTGTGCTTTCCACACACGATTTCCCCATAAACCTGTGTCTGCCTGGTTCCTGTTCCCTAACAGTATTATATGATATACGTATTTTTTATATTAAACAATTTTATAAGATGATTGAAAGTGGCACCTTCCTTTCCAAGACCTTTTATACATATTTTACCATTGTTTTATTGTTTCCATTGTATGGAAGTTTTAATACCTTTAATCAAATTGTCTAACTTTTTTCAGAGCCACGCAGTGTTTTTATTATATTTATACTTTATTTTTTGTTGCTTTTTGTTTTTGAATCTATAATGATGGATATATATTTCAATAACCCAGCTTCATACCGCAAGATTGGAGAACATTCAATCTCTATTGAGGAGACATTTTCAGAGTTTGGTTGATTCCTTGGTCTACCCAAGTGGATATGGGAATTTCTCCATCCACGAGTTCTGTCAGACTTACCTCTGACCACCTCATTTGTGAATACCATTACCAAAATTTCTTTAATTTTATCTATTAACAATTCTACACTATGGGGTGCCCTGTATCTTTCTATTTTATGATCTGAGACCTTCATTTCCTAACCCTGGTTACCTGAGCAGAGACATGATTGTTTTCTCTGTAGGCTTATCTTGTTGGGAATGGTGTATGCCTCTGCCCAACCGTTACAATTGTGAGTGTATAAATTCTTATATTCATTCATAATTTATCTGCATAACAAGCAGTATTGGCCGCACCTTTCTTTTGTATTTCTACATGTCTCACTTCCTGATGGATGTATAGAGGAGCTGCCCTTTTGAAAGTGTTCCTGTTGATCATAAATTATACTGTAGCTGAAGCAATATAGGATTTAGTGTAGCAAAAACTCACAAGAGTGATATAAAGTTGATACCTATGAAACAATATAAAATCCCTTTGGCTATAATTTCAGTGGACATATATGTGTTACACTGAACATCTCTACCTGTGAGTAGATTTCCTAGTGGGGAAGGGCACTGTTCATTTGATAGTGTTTGACGATATTACACTAGGAATGCCTACTGTTCTTTTGTTTTCTTTGCATAGACCCAAGGTGTCAGACTTACAGTTTGTACAGTGGGCATAGTCCCAAGGTGTCAGACTTACAGCCTGTACAGTAGGTCAATGAAAACCTGCATCATGCAGGACAGGAAAATGTCTGTTCTGTTCTGTTCAGTTTTTTCTCACTGGAGCACAGGGTCTCCTTTCAAACCTCCAGTCGGCTCCTCCATTGCTCTGTTCGAGCTTGCAAAGCAGCCCTAGTTTCATAATCAGGTCCACATTCAGGGAAGCAGACCTGCTGATGCTGCATTATCTAAGTGATAGTTGCCATTTAACCTCTAGATTGCCAGCCACATGTGGGGTATGGGCTTGACCACATGTACCTGCAAGTTAGCCTGGGAGATCAATAGCTGGGGAGCGGGGCATCAGGAGGGGTGTTCATACCCCCCCAACGAGGTCTGAAATAAATTATAAAAAAATAAATAAATTGCCCTGTTTGTGAAATGTGTTGGATATTCCTGTGCCTTACACAGGATTTTTTTCTGTTCGTTAATTTTTATTTAGACTTTGTTGGGGGGGGGGGGCATAATTTTTATCTAGACTTTGTTGGGGGGGCATTAGGACACCTTCTGACGCACCCCCCAGTGAGGTCTGAGTAAAAAATAATGAAAATGTGTGTGTGTGTGTGTCACAGGGGGCCCAACTTTTTGTGTCTCAATGCATTGGACACCCCCCCGTGGCACACAAATGATTTTTTTTCATTATTATATTATTCAGACCTCACTGGGAGGAAATTATGAGGCGTCCTGATGCCACTTCAATAAGGTCTGAAAAAAATATGAAAACAATTAATTAATTAACACTGCATGTGCCACAGTGGCACAAGCAGGATTAATTACTTTTTTCATCATTTTTATGCAAACTTCATTGGGGGAGGCATTAGGAGGGTTCCTGATGCCACAGCCAATGAGATCTGAATAAAAAAATATAAAGAAAAAATAAAATAACCTTGTGTGTGCCACAGGGGGCCCAACACATTGCTTTTCAATGCATTGGACCACCTCTGGCACATACAGGGTTAATTCATTTTCCTTTCATTATTTTTTAGTTATACCTCGTTGGGTGGAGGGGCATTAGGAGTGGTCCTGATGTCCCCCCAATGAAGTCTGAATTAAAATAATGACAAAACTGTAACCCTATGGGCCAAAGGGGGACACCCCGATGGCACTCAAAGGATTTTTTGTTTCTTTTTTTGTTTATTCAGACTTCATTGGGAGGGCATCAGGAGGGGTTCTAATGACCCTTCAACAAGGTTTGGAAAAAAATAATGAAAAAAAAATACCCTGCATGTGCCACTTTTTTTCATAATTCTTATTAAGACGTTGAAGGGACATCAAGGCTCTTCCTAATCCCCCCACACACACAAAAAAAGGTCTAAATAAAAAATAATGGGAAAAAATTAACCCTGTGTGCTATGCCCACTGGTAGCCACACATACCCACATACACTGCATAACCCCTGCCCCCAAACTGGTTCCACTGGCAGTCGTAGGTCTGCACATACACTGGCTGACTCCCTAGCCTGTTTCTACTGGTAGCCATAGAATCACACATGCACTGTTTGCTTCCTTATCCTAATTCTACTGATAGCCACACTCCTGGCATCCAATATAGTACGTCAACCCATACCAGTGGGGTACCATTTTCCTTAGTGTGTCAGTAGGTCCTGAATTCAATTGGAAATCACATTTTTCTCCTATAGCGCTACATTTTGGAAATAGCTGTACACTCTAACTTAGGGGTAGAAAGACAAGTGACCCCTTATTAAATATGGCTTGTTGTTTACTTTCCAAAGTTCTATGCTTTATCTTTTTCTTCAGTTCTCCAATTGTTACAACCATTTTAGGACAGACAAATGATAGACAGATGTATGAAAATATGATAGTAGTTTTGTGCTTCTGGCAAACCCTATAATATGTCAACTCATACCAATAAGGTGTAATTTTTTGGAAGAGTAGCAGCTATTGATTATAGTTAGAAATTACTTTCCAAAATTGAAGACTTCGCCTACCTTACGTGCATATGTATAATGGTAATCACCATTTTACTGTAGGCAGGTCATTTGAAAATAGAAAAGTGGCAGGTGTAGGTTAGTGTTTGTAGCGGATGCTGAGAAGGGACCGCGTCGCCTTCCGCCGTCATTCCCGGGTCTCTCCTTCTTGACGCAGATAAGCACCATCAGATGCACCAGTTGAAGTATGGGCAGTCACTGGAAACAGCCGCAGGATCGCTGGAAGCAGGGAAGCAGGGAAGAGTCCACATCACCGCCTGACAGCATATGAAGTTTGGACGCAGGAAGCTGGCAGCAGGCGGTCGACGATTCAGGATACTTGGCGCAGATGGGTATCAGAGTGGACACTTTAGACCATAAGCAATACAAGACTCCAGGACTCCTTGTTCACTCCAAAACATAACTCACTTTATTGTCACAAACCACAGATATTTATATACAGTACAGTACATTGGATCTCATGGGGAAACCTGATACAATGGGGAACATGATTAAATCATAACACATCAGACAAAAGGCCAGCAGCAGATGGTCTTAACAGATACAACAACTCAGACATGATTACATTTCAGATACAAAAGGGTTTCACTGAACAAAGACTTGAGGGGCGTGAATGGATTAACACACACAGCAGGGGGTCTCAGGACAGTTCTCAATACAATGACTTGATTAACACCCAGCAGGAGGTCTTGAGTCAAATGGCTGGAGTGGCTACAATATACATCCTAGGGACAAGTACAATTAAACACATACAATATTTGACAATACATAAAACATAAATCTTTTAACATAAAGATAGTAAACCCCCCATCTGAGGTCAAAGGAGGCCAAGGGGCCATAGTCTTTAGGTAAAACGTTCGAGGTCCAAACAAAGACCCAAGTAACGGATAAGATCCGTTACAGTGTTCTTGGCACCCCAATATTGTATGTTAACCTAAACAAATGGGGTACAATTTTTCTCAGGGTTGAAGCAGGTACTGAATACAGTAGGAAATTCTATGATTTTCAAATGGTTTTCAAAGATTTTAGAATCTTTGAAGTGGTGGAAACGTAAACAAAAACATGCATTTGCTCCTATAGTGCCAATTTATGGGATTAGTTGTGCACTCCAGCCAAGGAGTAGAAAGGGAAGACCACTCATCTGAATGTCTACTTTTCAAAAAAGAAAACAGGTAGGCATAGTTTTGTGCTTTGGGCACTTCTTACAGTATGGGAATGGGGTGCCATTTTCCTCATAAGAGCAGTAACTAATAATACATTTGGAAATTCCATAATTATTCAAGATTTCTTTACATTTGAAGGGGTGGAAATTTTAAAAAATGCCAATATTTTCTTTTAGCTCCACCTTATGGAAACATTTGTGTACATCAGGCTTGGGGTAGAAAGGCAAGTGACACAAAATGGAATGGTTTGTCTACCTTTTCTTCACTTATGCAGCTGTTATAACCACTTTAGTACAGGCAAGTCATGTTTGGAAAAAATGTAAGAAAAAATGTAAAAAAGATTGCTTTGCAATACATGGCATACCCCCTGTTCCTTAAAGAGTTAACCATCCCTGTGTTTTTATGTCAAGTTTTGTAACCAGACATTCATTCATTTGGGCAAATATATATATATATATATATATATATATATATATATATATATATATATATATATGCAATGTAGCCAATGTCGGAAGCACTCATGCTTAAGGAAGCCAACTGCCCGGGTGCCGTTCTTAAAGGCAAAATACAGGACATGCAGTCAGGGCAAGAATGCACACACAGGACTTGTATCGTGAGCTGAAGTAAATACAAAAATTTATTGATCTACGTTTTGGCTGCGCTCAAGCAGCCTTTCTCAAGGATCAATGCCTCATCGTGTCAGGAGTGTTTCCTTGTGTCATTGAAGCATGGCCAGATCAGAGTATGACACCTGACTAAATTGATCCAAAGTCTGCCAACCCGCCATGGACCAGCATGGCTGATTATGGTCCATTCCCTCAATATGGCTTCATAACAAAAAAAATGACCCTCATTCTCCCGGAAGCTTGTGCGCTACTACCCATGGCAGCAGGAACATCAGCTCAATAGCAAAGGGTGCTAAGAAAAAATGGACTCCATCAGGCTGCCTTTGGATTTTTATTCAAATCTTTATAATGATGAAAGACAACAAGTGAATGTCATGCCGGAGGCTGAACCTGTGCCAGAAGCATTGGTAAAAAAAAGTAGAATTTGCAATAAAATCAATGAAAAGATCGCAAAGCAGCTAGACCTGATAAAATCACTAGTGAAGTGTCAAAAACTAGAGGTCAACCCTTGTTCAGAGCCCTAGCTAAATTGTGTTCAAAATATCTGCTACTCAACAGAGTGCCTGCAACATGGAAAAATGCAGAAGTTATCCTACTGCACACAAAAAAGGTGATAAGGCATATCTAAAAGATTACCAACTAATAAGCATATTGCCTGTCATATGTAAGATGTTCACAAAGATACTATCAAGAACAATGAATAAAATAATTGATGAGGCACAACCTGAAGAACAAGCAGGCTTCAAAAGTTGGTTCAGTACAATGGACCATATCAAAATAGTACAAATTATAGAGCGCCATAATAAATGCAATCTTCCATTATGCATAGCCTTCATTGACTACAAAAAAGGCCTTTGACTAAGTGAAAAGCAAGCAATAATCAATGCACTGAATATCCAAGGCATAGACAGTCCTCCCAATCAATATATGAAAATGAAACTGCATCAGTAGAGATCCTCAATTATAAAGTTCAGATCTACATAGAGAAAGGCATCTGACAAGAAGACACAATCTCCCCAAAACTATTTTCTGCCTGTTCAGACAAAATTTTCCACAATCTAAATTGCGACAAATAAGATTACCTATATCACTTACATTTTGCAGACAATTTCATATGATTTGCCAGTGGTCCTGATGAACTTCAAGATAGCATTGAAGAACTACAACAGAAAAGCAGAAAAAAATGGGTCTGAAGATAAACACCAACAAAATGCAAATCACGTTTAATAAATACAAAGGCAAATTCACAACAAATAAACAAGAACAAGTATGTTTACCATGGACAGGAAATGTCAACAGATGGAAACACTATGATGGAAATAAATCGAGAAATAAAATTGGAATGGCAAGATTTTGGAAAACCTAGTATTGTCTTTATGATAAATTTGCCATTCTGCCTCAAGGAAAAAGTTTTTAACTAATGTATCCTCCCAGTTCTTACATATGACACTAAACACAAACACTTAAGGTTACTCAGAGAAGTATGGAACGTTGAATTTAACATAACAAAAAGAGACAGAAAAAAGTGTGCTCGGATTCAACAGGAAACAAAGGTTTATGACAAAATGGCTGAAGATGATGATGAATATAAAACTAAAGGGGTCACATTAGCATGCAGAGTGCCTTTGTCCTTTGCCCACAACACTAATGTCCTAGTCATTATGATGTCTAGAGATAAAAAAAGTAAAACTACAATATTGCAGATGTGTATGGTAGTGGTGTTGGGGGACTGGTGTGGTGCGATTGATGTGTGTGTGTGTATCTCTCTCTCTTTCTTTCTCTCTCTCTCTCTCTCTCTCTCTCTCTCTCTCTCTCTCTCTCTCTCTCTATATATATATATATATATATATATATATATATATATATACAGTGGGCAAGAACTGTCAGGTGATGCTGATGCTGCTGAGGATGGCCTAATGATGACAGTTGATAATGCAGATCTAGAATATATCCCTCCAGCATCCTTCTTTTGTTCAGATACAGGTGAAGTTGGGAGTGAGGATGATGACAGAGCTATAAGGTTGGCAAAAAGTCAAATGCTGACTCTTCCACCACTTTTAAGGAGTACTGTGCCTGTTTATAAACTGTTTGAGAAAGCCATTGGAAAGTCTGACCCTTGACAAGTGCAGATGTCAAACAGCACACAGTCGCCCTATCAGTCATCATCATCATTGCCTCTTCAAAGTCCAAGTCCCATTCAGCCACACACACCTGTTTTGAGTACCCAGCAACAGCAATACAAGTTAACATCCACAATGTTAGAAATGGCAAGTGCCTCTACTGCTGTAAATGCTGCACCTTTGACACCTAGTAGGAGTGGCAGTAGAATTGCATCAACATCTAGCCCCAGTAGCAGTAGTAGCAGAAGCGCCTTAGGAATCCCTCAGTCCATGAAGTCCACAGTATGGAGATACTTCACTCAGGATCCTCAAGCTAAGCATGTTGCTCCTCCTATCTCTTTGACCATGTTTTCAGTGTTTCTTTTGCTAATGCTCAGTAGGTGTACCTCAGGGATCAGTCCTGGGACCACTTCTTTTTTCTTTCTACACCCTCATCTCATCTCTTGGCTTTAATTACCATCTGTATGCAGATGACACACTAATCTACCTCTCTTTCCCTGACCTTACTCCGGCTGTGCAGTCTAGAGTTACTCAGTGTCTCATAGCAATTTCATCATGGATGACCGACTGCCATATTAAACTTAATATGGCTAAGACAGAACTGGTTGTATTCCCTCTTAAAACCCACCTTTCTCAATCAGAGTTGACAATTCTGCCATCCACCCAGTAACCAAAGCAAGATGTTTTGGGGTCATACTCAATTTTACTTTGACATCCTCCCCCATATCCAAGCTGTCACAGAACATGTTGCTTCTTCCTGAAAAATATTGCCAAAATAAGTATCTTCCTCTGTATATCAGCCACAAAAACTCACTCATGCCATCATTCTCTCTAGACTTGACTATTGCAACATTTTCTGGTCTTCCTGCCTCTCATCCTTCTTCTCTTCAGTTTGTTTTCAATTCAGGTGCAAGAATAACTACCTTTTGCTCCCAGATACCTTCCCTCTCTTCTGCTCCTGAAATACCTTAATTGGCTACCTATAAGATTCTTGTCCTCTCTTTCTTCTTCAGCACCCTCGTACATTTCTGCCCTTATCTCCCTCTACACCCCTCCCATCACTTGCATTCTTCTCAAGAGTTCTTTCTGTCCCCTCCCTACACTACTCGAGCCATCTCTCAGCTGTAATCTTTTTCACTGGCTGCCCCTCGACTTTGGAGTGCCCTCCCTATCACCATTCACCAATCATCCATTCTCATCACTTTCAAGCATCTCCTGAAAACCCATCTGCTCAAGTAGGCATCTCAGTAACAATATGCTCTTTGTGCAGATTGACAGTCACGTTAGAATCACTCTGCTCTTCCATCACTAAGCCCTGTATTTGCACTTATGATCCTCTTCCTACTGTCTCTGTAAGTTGTCATGATTTCTAATTAGATTGTAAGCTCCTTGGTACAGGGTCCCTTTCCCAATGTATGGTTCCCTTCAGTGCACTTTTCCCCCACAAATAATGCAGTGATCACACTTTATCCTGATGCTCTTTCCCAGTTACAACTTCCATAATGCCCTGTGTACATGTATGGCAGAAAGGGTGAGAATTGTAATAGGGGGAGAGGTTGAGAATAGGTTTGACAAGTGCATATTTAAATGGGAACTGTCCTTGCATTTACCTTTTTACTTCTGAGTACCAGAGGTGTTTCGACATGCATTATTTAGCATTTCATTGGACATCCTTCTGGGACACAAAGAATTAAACACACCTTTAAGAACTTGTTATTCTTCTGTGAAAGGCCAGGTTGTAGAATTCACAGATATACATGTAAATATGTCCATATCGTCACAGAACTTGAGCTGTATGAAATAGTCTTTACTGTTTTACATCAGGGTACAAGTATCACGGTTCCCGTGATCTACTCTGTCACTCTTTGCTGTGGTGCACTCCCATTGGCTGAGCTTGTTTGGCCCGCCCAGTATGGCCTTCATATACCGGGCCTCTGGCACCTGTCAGGTGCCCTTTCGTGGTGTTCCTGTACCAGTGCTACTGTGTTGCTGTGTTCCTGCCCCGTGATCTGACCTGGCTTGTCTGACGTTCCTGCTCCGTGATTTGACCCGGCCTGGCTGACGTTCCTGCTCTGCGACCTGACCCGGCTATCCTGACGATCCTGAGAAGTGTACCAGCTGCAATCCTGATCCTGTGTCGCTTGGGCGATATTCTGAACTTTCGCTGTAGCAGTATAGTGCAGACTGAGCATTCTGTTTAACACTTGCAGAGCACTGTTGCCTCCGTTATATTGAGCCTTCCGTGACACTTGCAGAGCACTGTTGCCTCCGTTGTACTGAGCCTTCCATGACACTTGCAGAGCACTGTTGTCTTCGATACATTGAGCCTTCCGTTTACACTTGCAGAGCATTGCAGCCTTCGTTACACCGAGCCTCCTGGTTACACTTGCAGAGCATTGTGGCCTCTGGTAACACTGCGCTTGCGCTTAACCCTTACCATACGCAGTGGTTCAGTTACCGCACCACTTGGTGGTATTGGGCTATTCCATCATCTCTCGCAGTGTACAGAGTTCCGTTACTGCACCGGTAGGGTGCTATTGGCTCTGGTTCCATTCTGCTCTTGCAGTGTACAGTAGTTCCGTTACAGCACCGGACGGGTGCTATTGGCTCTAATACCTCATCTCTTGCAGTGTCTGTGACTCCGTTACCGCACCGGAAGGGTGCTACTGGCTCTGGTCCCTCAGCTCTTGCCGTGTACATTGTCTCCGTTACTGCACCGGACGGGTGCTCACAGCTCCAAGTAGTGCTAGCTCTTGCAGAGTGTTGTGGCCTCCTTTCCTTGCTCAGTCCAGGGAGTGTTTCAGTTCTGCCTTACTGCTAAGGTGCTTCCACATCTCGCACCACAGTCTCTTGCTACTTTTACCATCTACTGGGCATTGTCAAACACACCACAACAGAGACTGATTACCTTTCTTGAACTTTAACCCATGTGTTGCTGATATTACTGTTTATGCCTGTCCTGTGACAGTATCTTTTCTTGTTGTATATACTGGGCCTGAGAGGGCATATGTACTTGAATATCATTTACCTGACATTCCAAGCTAGCCTGTAGTGGGCAGTGTTCCTTGTCTTCTAATAAAACTGTGTTTTATTCTAACCTACTGGTCTGAGTGTCTTACAAAATCGTTACAGCAGGACACATTTTAATAATGTTTCAGATCTTCTGTTTTTTAAATTATAATATTTACTATTAGATGGAGACTGACAGCAATTATACATTATAAAACACTTCCATAAATTCTCTCCTCATGTCTATTAAGTGACGTCAGCTATTTTATTTGAAGGACAATCAGCCAGACACTGCCCACAGAGCTGGGTAGTCATGGAAACCCTACTTGGAGTTTAGACTAAGCAAAATGCTTCCCTCATATAAACATTTTCAATGAATTCTAAACGCTAACTACAACTCAGTGAAAGCATTTGGATGAGGGGCCAGATCTCCCTCAGTCTAACCACTGAGTAGGGTTGCCATAGTTACTTCAGCTTTGTGAATGGTGTTTGGTTGATTGAGCAGAGTCTGCTCTTTCTGAATTAAGGAGATGAAATTTTTGAAAGGGAAATGTAAAATGTATTCTTGTGAATGGAAGTGCTTAATAGAGAGTGACTGGTATCACTCTATTACTAGAAGTTAAAAAACAGAAAATCTGAAGCATTAACATATCTTTTATGCACTCTTTTATTCTTGCTTGGTCTGTTACCAGATAATGATTTCATGTGTTATGACTATGATTCAGGTACAGTAAAACAGAATATTTACACCTACTGGTAAACATGAGCAGGAATAGATGAAATATATTGCCACTTGTTAAGAAGTGTTAATGTAAAAATCTCACTGTGCATCATTCACTGGTCACCTACCAAGCAGGAAAAAAGAGAGCAGGTAAAATTAATTCCAAAGCCTGCTGGAAAACAGCTATGACAATATAATATAGTTTTCATTTTACCAAGGTATGGAAAACTGATTATATTTGTGAAAGGTAGAACATATTCACATATGTGCTACTTGTTTTTAAGCAATATAACACCTTAGATGATATACTAAGAAGTAACAGAGTACCAGCTGCACCATGGAGGAACACATACATCGCCAAAAGCAATCCAAAGCAATGTGTTGGAGACCTCTCTGGCAATCACTGGGTTAAAACCCCTATTTAAATCAATGGGCATTTTATTTGTCACCTCAAATATACCAGATTTGCCCTAGAATTACTGTAGCTTTTTTACTATATCAGTATACCTGGGAACTTTTGTTTTATGGACTCCACAGAGAGGGAAGTCCTGTGGTGCCCTGGGAGAGATCAGTGAAGCAGTTCGCATAAAAAGGGGGCGGTGCTTAATTGTGAGTGAGAGCTGGACTTACAAAATGTTTGAGGTATAGACTGGGGAGGGAGGAGAAGTGGGCAGGGAGTAGGAGGGACAGACTGGGAAGGAGAAGAATTGGGCAGAGTCTCATTCCCCACATCCAGAGAATCAGACTGTGCCCCGGAGGCCCGGTAATTATCTGCAAAAATTGGAGTCCCTGGGGCAAATCTGGAGAGTTCACAGTTATGTATATCAGCCTCACTGTATTGGATAGGTTTCTTTTTTTTTTTTTAAAGGAACATTAACACCAAAAATGAATTGATTTATGTTCACTTTACCCTTTGAGTGCCAGAGTGGTATGCAATGCTTTGCATATCAATGTGCTGCGTATCCCTCTGGCACTCAAATGGTTAACTACCCTGATCTCCATGCTGCCATATGTAAACATTTTCTATTTATTTTCTGAGGCCTAAAATCTAGTCTTACATATGTTCACTCATGCCTTTTCCATGGTGCCAAGTGCCACAGCAGTCAAAGGCGATTTTCCAGGACTGTCTGAAAATGTTTGAATGCAGAAGCAGTGGGCACTAATCACAGTGAATTAACTGACTTAAGCTTTTATTTCTCATTACAAACAATACAAGCAAACCTAAATAAAAGCTCTCCGAACTGGATAGTTTAAATATAAGTTAAATGCAAGGTTAATTACATTTTAGATATGTAACATATGAATAATTCATTTTACATATGCTAGCTGTAAGTACATGGTGTTTCAAGTTATTTTAACCTATTTTTATGTGTTACTGCTCCTTTAAAAGCATCAGTCTGCATTCAGGTTTAAATTTTGACAGATGTGTTCTTTTCACATTTGCTTGTGTTTAAAATGCGTATCTGTCTCCATTACTAAGAAGAAAAGCACTACTGTGTTTTTTCTCACTCAGTTTCTATGGAATGCCAGGGCCTATGCCAGGACTGTAAATCTCTTTCCACAAAGATCTGTGATGATTTGGTGTCATTTCAGTTAGTTCTACAAGTAGGAGACACATGTAAATAGAATGAAGTGAGTATTTTCAGGCAAGCAAAAAGGATAATAAGAATGTAAAGAAAAAAAATCACTACACTACTCCACCTAAACAAGATTTAAAGCTACAAGCAAAAACATTTTAACTGATACTTTCCATTTACATTAAGAAGGGATTGGGCCATAGATAGGTTGAAGCTAAGACTGTACTCAGTGTAGATAATGAAGAATAAATTAGATTTTGTAAAATAAGGACAAGAGTGAGAAGCTGATGTAATAAGAATGATTGGCGCAATGTTGGATAAAACAAATTGTACTATATAGGACAATCAACATTTCCCAAATCCCCATCAATTTAAATTGGTATTTTAGACCATTTAATGTTGCAGATTTATCTAGTGTATCCAGTAGATTAAATGCTCCATTTAATTCAATGGGATTTTTAATATGTCCCCTGTGGTGAAGTTGGTTTGTCTCTGAGTTTCTCCAGTTCTTTTCGTACATCAGCCTTAGGGGGTATTATGTAAAAGGAAGAATGCATTAATTCTGTAGCAAACCGACTGCACTATAGGGGACAAATAAAAATAAGGATGACGGAGTTAATTTAATTTGGAAGGAAAGAAGTGGCAAAGAAGGTCAATGCACTCAAAGATGTCCCATCTGTTACTATTACATTGTGAATGAAAGAAAATGAAGCTGCTTGGGGGAGTTGTACTGTTTGGAGAAGGTTCAGACTCTGAGACCACCTGATTGATGTGTGGTAGTTTTAGTCTAAGCTTTAGAGCAATCCAAAGTGAAAGCTATGGTTGCTGTCAAATCCAAATGTTATTACATATTATCTATGCAACTTAAAAGTTTCAATACAATACTCACAAGATTTCTTATCTGGTGGTAGGACCGAAGTTGCTACCAACAATCACAGTGGTGATTTCAACAGACAGAAGGACACAGGAAGTAAGAGCTACAACGGAACCCACCAATGTTCAAAGAATCAGCCAGGACTTCTCCATGTAATAAAAGATCCAGTTTTATTGTGAAAATTAAAAGGCATCATAGTAGTAGGCAAACGAACATAGGGTCAAAAAATAATAAATGGAATGGGAGAAAAAAATGACCCGCAGGTAATTTTTTAACTACATTGGAATCCCTGGTTTAGTCACAAGGGTTTCCTTATTGCCCTGTTATCTTTTTTTTACTCTCAATCCCTTAAGAGCTGAGAGGAAGAAGACTTCATAACTACAGGGAAGTTCACAGCATAGACAGAGCATTTCCCTGGATAACTCTACTCATGTAAGTACTGACGGATATAGGATCTGAAGATAAGAAAAACTGAATTTATCCCTCAGTTGACACTGAATACAACTCTGGATAGAGTCAAGACACAAATCATTTGCAGTGAATTTGGGGAAGGCATCAGGAAACAGCTTTCCCTGTAATATCACAGTGAGTACAGATCAAACAAGAACAGTGTACCACTGACTTATGCACTGTTTACTTTTATTTTAGACATCTTTGTGTTTGGGTCCTTTCTTTGTCAATAATTTTTAGCCCGATTACTTCTTTGTTTAACAGAAGTATTGTGTTTATTTGTTATTTGCATGCTATTATGTTTACTTATTGTCCAGACCTCAGATCAGCATACCTTCTATCTGAACCAATGGTATCCTTGTCTCCGTAGGAGGACAAGATACTACCCACCATGTTCAATTGCTGATTTTGCTCTTTTGAATTTCTATCTGTAGGGATAATGCTCCCCCAGCCACTAGGTTTTAAAGAAACTGGGAATCTCCTGAGAACCACTGGTATACTGCTTTCCTCCCAGGACTGGGAAGTCCTGTGAGATGAGACAAGACAGACAATGACATAATAAGACACTAAGCATCCTCATGCTTTCCTATATTTTGTGGGCTTTTGCTGGGATTCTCATTTATTTACTCATTTGTTTGGTAGAGATTCTTTTTTCTCTTTCTTACACATTATGTCTGAATCCACGGACCATCTTAGAGGCAGCAAAGCTTCATCTACTACTCCTACCTGTAATTTTTGTGGGTTAAAACTTTCTAGGACCCAATATGGTTCTTAAAATACATGCGCTACAACATCTGTCAGTGATTCAGTTGTGCTGTTCTTTGTTTTATGTTTCAGCATTTTCTTCTGGGTATGTTCCCTCTACTGTGCAATTCCGAGTAAATGGCTTTTTTGGCTCTCCTCAGACATCCAGGAAAAGAATGGTTTCAATATCCTTGGGGAACCAGACTCCTGTTCTCTCTGATCCAGAGCATTCTGAGGATGAGGAGCATCATCATAGCTGTTCCAATGATCCCTCTGTGTCTATGTCTTATATTTCTTCCAGAACTGAAATTGAATGGTTAGCTATTTTAGAAGTGTTACAGGTATCTGATTCCAGTTCACAGATTGATCCAGCCAAGAAAACTTAAAAGAGCAATCACCTATAGACATGCCTATGGACAACTGGACCAGATTATTCTAGAAGAATGGCAATTTCCAGATCAGACATTGTCCATTACAAAGTAGTTTGCTCATCTCTATTACTTTTTCCAAAAACAGTTTGATATATGGCCAATGCCGCCATTGGTGGATCCACCAGTATCCTGTTTATCCAAACACACTACTATTGCAGTACAAAATGCAGCAGCCCTGGAAGACTCTGCAGATTAAAAAAAAACAGATTCACTTTTGAAATATCTGGCATTTGCCTTGGTTACAGAGGTATGGTATGACCAGCTCCCTAAAGCTATACAGGAAGATTCAACTGAGGATGAATTCCTCTCATTAGGCAATTTGCAAGATGCCATAGCCTATAATAGGGAAGCAGTTCTGGAGATTGCCCAGATGGCTGCGAAGTGTTCAGCCATATCCATAATGGAACAAAAGAAAAAAAGAACAGACGCAAGGAGCGCCAATAGTGCAACACTGTATCACTAATAGTTGAATGAAAGAAAATATAAATGTACTCACATTTCTCAAATGCCGGTAACTTGATATCAAGAGAACCGGCTTGAACGCTTACGGGGAAAATAAACCTGTCCCCGATCAGGTAAAAGCCGTATCAGCTATGGATGGGCGGACAAGAAATAGAATCTTCAAGTATGTTTAATACAATAAAAACAATTGAAAGCTTACGCGTTTCACGGCTACAAAAAACGCCGCTTTATCAAAGCTAAAATCTTAATCAAATTATGTATTTTGATTAAATGTATGTTTCATAATTTGATTAAGATTTTAGCTTTGATAAAGCGGCGTTTTTTGTAGCCGTGAAACGCGTAAGCTTTCAATTGTTTTTATTGTATTAAACATACTTGAAGATTCTATTTCTTGTCCGCCCATCCATAGCTGATACGGCTTTTACCTGATCGGGGACAGGTTTATTTTCCCCGTAAGCGTTCAAGCCGGTTCTCTTGATATCAAGTTACCGGCATTTGAGAAATGTGAGTACATTTATATTTTCTTTCATTCAACTATTAGTGATACAGTGTTGCACTATTGGCGCTCCTTGCGTCTGTTCTTTTTTTCTTTTGTTCTACATGATACCGCGTGGGGGAGCGAGCTTTGCTTTAGGAGCAGCCGACAGAGGAACACTGTGACCGGAGACAGTTTTCAACTCCGGGAATCTTTGATTGTTGGATCTGACATAGGTCTCGTCCAACACATTATATTTGTGAGTGCACTTCCATTTGGGTGTTTATAGGTGAAGGTTTTTGAACAGTACCACATTGATACGCACAAGGGGCGCCCCTTTCTCTTTTTTGTCCCCCTTTTTTCTTTCATTTTTTTTTTTCTTTCATTTTTCTACAGATATCCATAATGGCACAATATACCCTATTGCTCAAATGTTGGAATGCAGATACTACGTCTAAGAAATCATTAGTATAATTCCCATTTTCAGGTAAATTCATTTTTATCCAGAACCGGACAAGCTTGTCAGTCAGTTTACCAGTGGAAAGACCACCTTGCTTCCTCAAAATAAATAAAAAATTAAAAGATGTTCAGGTTCCTGCAGAATATACAACATATTTTGTATCTAGAGAGATTACAAAGATGTTCCTTCAAGATGAACCAATTTGCTTTCCTCTTCAGTCCGTTCCTGGCAGATACAAGACCAGCTGGTACACAGAACAGCCTTCCACCAAGTTAGGGGCTTTTAAACCCCCTTCTACCTGAAGGTGAGCATATGGAACTTACTCTGAATCCTCCATTGGGTGTAGGACTCCATTATTTCATACCACAATGGTGAAATTCCATCTCAGGTGAATGAGTACTACAAGTGACTGTTCAAGGTTATCACAGTTTTTTTCATTAGATTAGCCCCCTCCTTTCTTTCTGCTGTCCAATATTTCAAGGGCTCTCTCAGTGTCAGCCACCTTTTTCAAAGAGATATAGCCTTTTCTCCACTGAGAAGTGATAGTTATGGTTCCAGAGGAACACCGATTCAAAGGCTTCTATTCAAACGTTTACATAGTCCACAAAAAAAGTTGAAGGCTTTTGTCCAGGCCTGGACTTAAGTCCCTAGGTATAAACCTGACCTCTTACCTGGAATGACTGTTGATCAAATCTCCATCAAGTCAGTTATGACAGGTCATTCTCCAGTTAACATTGCATGTTCTGCAGCAACACAACTGGCTTACAAGTCTCATTTGTTACCCACTTGGTGACTGGAGCCATTCCCACGGTTCTCTCCAAAATGAAGAAAGAACAGAATCTCCTACTGTTACTAGCTCCATTCTGGCCAAGAAGGGCATGATTCCATCAACGAAAAAGAGAAAAAAGAGAGGGGGAGGCGCTCATAGGGTTAAAACCTTCTTGGAACTAGAATTGAAAATAAAATAATGAAATACACTCACATATTAGAGTGGCCACACTCATACGACTTGTGGCTAGATAAGCAGGTGGGGGATATTACACTGCACTCCGCACAGACAGATTCAAGATTAGCTGCTCCCTGGGAATCGACCTTCAAAAGAAGAAAGGAAAAGCACAGGAACACGAAAACAGATGGAAGGGGCTTTTTTTCAATTGATAGTATTGAGGATAAGTCTAACTATAACTCTTTGATCACAATTAGTGTTCATCCCGTTGTGCAATATACAACCGGTATGTAGCAACAGGGGATTTTTCTCCTGCACAGGCACTCCGGAATTCCTCACCGAAATTAGATATCCGCAATCCAAAGAGGCGATCAGCAGAAAATTTAAGATCAAATTTATTTGACAATAATAAAAGCAAAGAAATCAAAAATGGGACACCAACGTGTTTCTGGATACTATGATCCTTTCATCATGGTGTCAGATTCTATAGTGAGTCAGCCACCACAGGGTTCATTCTTATCTAGATTTTTACCTATCTGTTTAGCAAATGCTACAAAAGCTATTCTAATTAATTAATTAATAAATATCCCTTTTGTGGTCGGGCTCACCCTAGAATCTGGCCTCATGATAAATGTCAGTTTGTAAAGAAACAAATAGCGTGGGTTAGCAAAACAAATGTAAAAGATCGCCTCAATGATAATTTTTTTCTAAAATAAACTCAATATCAATGTAAAATCTTATAATTAATGTTATACATATAGTAACTAGTGTGGATACAGGACATTAACCTCTTGGGGAGCAGAATAGGAGTGCATAACAAAATTTATGCATAATAAAAACTTTTGTTACATTTTCACAAACATTAAAAATATGTGTAAATATGATATATCTAAAATGAACACATTCATTTTGACATAATGTTAAACTAAGTGTATAATGCTACTAATTCATTTAATATTAAATATTTTCTATTTTTATAAATCAATCCAATCAATATGTGCAACATTATAAACAAAAATATCAGAAGAAAAGAACACATGAGGCTAAAACAAACCGATCTTTAAATGCAATGTATATAAAATCCTCTCCATTAAAGATCAAATTTTGTTTAAATGGTTCATAGGTTGACTATAGTCATTAAATTAAGAAGTGACTCAAGTGCTTGTGTGACTACTATAATTTATTATATGTGTTTAATCTAATTTTTCTTGAATAAATCAAACTATTATTATTAAAGGGATAGTAATGTCAGAAAAAAAGTATTAACTATATGGTAGATACAATTAAAAGAGAGTACTTGCACTTATTCGTATCTCTCAAATGTTTATGGTTTGAGAGATATAGGAAAATAAAGTTCTCCACTCCCTCCCCTTTCTGCTTGAGGAGCTGTAAAGCTGTCAGAAGCAGATTTTGGTCGCTTGACCAGATGCGACTCTGCAGCAGCGCCGGGATAACGATATCTAAAGATAAATACTTCATCAGAATAGTCTACAAGGTGTGCTTGCAAACCAGGCACACATTGTAGACCATTCTGATTAAGTATTTATTTTTAGATATCATTATGTTGGTACTGCTGAAGAGCTGCTGTCTGATCCAGGAACCAGAATCTGCTTCTGACAGCTTTACAGCTCGTCAAGCAGAAAGGGGAGGGAGCGTAGAACTTTATTTTCCTATACTTCTCAAACCAGAATGGTTTGAGAGATACGAATAACTGCAAGTACTCTCTTTTAATTGTATCCACCATATAGTTAATACTTTTTTTCTGACATTACTATCCCTTTAATAATAATAGTTTGATTTATTCAAGAAAAATTAGATTAAACACATATAATAAATTATAGTAGTCACACAAGCACTTGAGTCACTTCTTAATTTAATGACTATAGTCAACCTATGAACCATTTAAACAAAATATGATCTTTAATGGAGAGGATTTTATATACATTGCATTTAAATAAACTTTAAATGTATGTTTTTTGATCATGTAGATCAAATATATATATATATATATATATATATATTTATTTGTATTAACATTTAATATTTGTTATATGTGTTAAAACATGTGTAATATGTGCTAATGTATACTAATGTGCTTATATTGTGTTTTTGATGGATTTTAATACATATATTTATATTTAAAACTAAAGATGATACACAACTAATTAATTTAATTTGGTTTATTTTGATCTCCAATAAAACTTTTGATTAAATATTCAGGAATGTGTCCTATTGTATTCATAATTAAAAACTTTAATGTGTCAGTGAAATTTGCTTTATTGTGTATTTCCTTTAAGAGTGCTATTTCATGAGTATTTCATTAATGAAAAAAAACAAATATATTTTTAATGGGTACCTTCTATAGAAAATATAATGAATCAACCATACAAAATAAAAGAGTTTAATGGTATAATCATAGCACACATTCTAAATATTCATTTAGGCCCTCGGTTATCATTGTGCATAATGCAAAAATTCAGAAGGCTTCTTAGATATTAATTTTCTCTGTTGGAGTGATCTTAATATATGAGGGATTTCCGTTATGATGTTGTGCCACATGCCATGATACACTATGTAAGGAAAACTTTTTTTCAATATTGCATCGATGTTGAAACCAAATCTTGTTCTTAGTCTTTGTGAGGTTCGTCCAACATATTGACCTCCACTTTTACAGCTAAGTAGATAGATGACGAAAAGAGAACCACAATTCATAAATTATTTAATTTCAAACTTTTCACCTGTGACGTTATAAACAAAGGAAGTTGCTTTATGATTTATAAATGAACAGGTCATACATCTATTTTGACCATATTTAAAACTTCCACAAGTATTTGAGAATTGCGAATTACTACATATTTTATATTTTTAGAAAAGGATCTAAGAGCAGAGTAGACCAGTGCTTGTCTAAAATCCTCCTAATCTCTCTGTGTCCAGAATATTTTTTTGTTAAGAATCTAACTGTATCGGTATGTTCAGTTTGATTTATTTTTGTCTTATATTCTAAAATCTGTTCTCTATCCAGATCTCTAGCTTTAAAATATGCTCTATTAACCAGATTTAAAGGGTATCCTTTAGATAAAAGAAGTTTTTTCAGGATTTCAGCTTGTTAATGTTTGTGAAAATGTAACAAAAGTTTTTTATTATGTATATATTTTGAAATGCACTCCTATTCTGCTCGCCAAGAGGTTAATGTCCTGTATCCACAGTAGTGTGTTACTTTTAAATAAGTTACTGTTGTATAACATTAATTATATGATTGTACATTGATATTGAGTTTATTTAAAAAAGTATCATTGAGGTGATCTATTACATTTGCATTTGCTAACCCACTCTATTTGTTTTTTTATAAGTTGACATTGATCATGAGGCCATATTCTAAGGTGAGCCCGAACACAAAAGGGATATAAATTAATTAATTAGGTTAGCCTTTGTAGCATTTGCTAAACAGATAGGGTAAAATCTAGATAAGAATGAACCCTGTGGCGGCTGACTCACTATAGAGTCTGACACCCTGTTGAAAGGATCGTAGTATCCAGAAACACGTTGGTGATCCATTTTTTATTTCTTTGCTTTTATTATTGTTATTATTGCTTTTGTTATTACTGATCACCTCCTTGGATTGTTGATATCTAATCTCGGTGAGGAGTTCCGGAGTGCCTGTGCAGGGGCAGGATCAAAATCCCTTGTTGCTACATACTGGTTATATATCACACAATGTGAAGACTATCCATTTAAAAAGCGCCACTTCTATCTGTTTTGATGTTCCTATGATTCCATCACATTCAGGCAATGCTCATAGAAGACTTTTGGTGTTTGCCTCTGCTACTGAATTTGCTCACTCAAGGTACCATTCAGCATTCCAGTCTATGTATGTATGTATGTATCTTTATTTATATAGTGCCATACATGGTCACAGCACTTAACAGAATTTGAAATAATACAATACAAAAATACAGAACAGGGTTAAGCGCATTCAGCAAAAGTGTGATCATTTCATTATTTTTGGGGGAAAGTGCAGCAAGGGAAACATACACTGGGAAAGGGACCCTGCCCCATGGAGCTTACAATCTAATTAGAGTTCATGGTGACATACAGAGACAGTAGGAGGATAATTATAAGTGCAAGTACAAGGTGTGGTGAACGAAGTGCAGAAAGATTCTGATGTCACTATCGTTGTGCAAGGATGAGGATATTGCTATTGGGATGCCTCCTTGAGCAGGTGGGTTTTGAGAAGATGCTTGATGGCTTGGAACTTAAGACGCAAATCTTGAAATGCAAAACTTTCAGAGATCAAGTTAGACAACATGGAGACCTGTGTCAACTAAAATATAAAGCAAAATCTAGAGAATCCATTTTCCATTTTGTGATCAGAATAAGAGTGATCCTCTAAAGCGTAAACCTCCATATATTTTGGGCTTTTTGAAAGTTGATCTTGATAAGGACTTAAGAGCAAGCTTTCTCAAATGTCTGATTTGTTTGTTTTGCTTCATAAAAAGGCTGCTGTGTGATTCACATTATCCTTTTTCATAGAGTACCTACTCCTCCACAGAATTTGAATCTAGTATTGGAAGTTCTTGAATTAGCACCTTTTGAATGTCTGTCTTAATTCGCCATCAAGCATCTCACATGTTAATCTGGTTTCCTTACTGCTATTTCTTAGGGTAGGATTGTTTTATAACTTGGAACTCTGTCTTGCAAATCTCCCTACAAAGTCTTTCATCAGACAAAGTGGTTTTATGAACAGTTCATAAAGAGTTTGAAAGAGTTGTGAAAATGTAAACAACTCAAAAACAATTTTTCTAAATAAAAAATTGCAATTTTCTATTCTGACTTTGAAAGCTTTTTCAAAATCACCAAAGCAGTTTTTACGTGGAAGGGTTGTTAATTCCTAAAGATCCTGACATGCTTGCCAAATCAAATTTCCCTGAGCAATTCCTGTTTTGGGTGCGGTGGATTAATGCAGAAAAAAGTATTTTTTTAGTAACATAGTAAATTAGGTTGAATAAAGACACTAGTCCATCAAGTTCAACCTTTGCCTCATACTCTAGTGACATGAGATCTGGATAGCTTTCCTGCTACCAGATAAGTTAGCCTTTATCAGACCTTTCTGATTTGCCTTTTATTATACAGTATAACCCTGTATGTTCCCTTTTTAAATAAATGTATCTAATCTTTTCTTAAAAGTATCCATTGTATCTGCCATAACCACCTCCTTGGTCAAGGAATTCCACAATTTAACAGACCTTACTGTAAAAAAACCCTTCCTCTGCTGAAGTCTAAATCTCCTTTCCTCTAATCTCAAGGGGTGTCTCCTGGCCACTTGACCAGGCCTTGGAATGAATATCTCACCACAGAGATCCTTGTATTGGCCTCTCATATACTTGTACAGTATAATAAGATCTCCTCTTAGTCGTCTTTTCTCTAGAGTAAATAAACCAATCTTGTCTAGTCTTTCCTCATTTCCTCATTCCCTTAATTAATCTTGTTGCACTTCCCTGTACCCTTTCTAGTTCTAGTACATCATTTTTTAGAACTGTGCCTAAAACTGTCCTGCATAATCGAGGTGAGGTCTTACCAATGATTTGTACAATGGCAAAATTATGTTATCCGCTCTTGCTTCAATACCCCTTTTTTATGCAAGACAGGATTTTGTTTGCTTTTGCTACTGCTATTTGTCACTGGTCACTGTTTCCAAGTTTTTAGTTTACAAGGATACCCAGGTCTTTCTCTAGCAACGAATCCCCTAAAATGATTCCATTAGTTCCATAAGTAGCCTTGGGATTATTTCCTCCCAAATGCATGACTTTACACTTTCCCACATTAAACTTCATATTCCATTTGTTTGCCCAATCTGCCATTTTATGTAAATCCTTCTGTAAAGAGCAAATATCCTGTTCTGAATTAATTACCCTGCATAATTTAGCGTCATCTGCAAATATTGATATTTTGCTTTTTCTATCTATTCCCAGGTAAATAAACATGTTAAACAGCAGTAGACCTAATACTGAACCCTGAGGTACTCCACTCTCCACTTTAACTGTATTGGAGAATTGTCCATTTACAACCACATACTGTTGCCTATCCTTTAACCAGTTTTGTATGCAATTGAAAAAATTATCCCCTAGTCCCAATTTCCTTATTTTATACCCCAGCCTTTTGTGTGGCACTGTATCAATTGCCTTTGCAAAATCTAGATATACTACATCAACTGCCTTACCATTATCTAAGTTGCTACTTACTTCCTCATAGAAGCTGAAAAGATTAGTCTGGCATGATCTATTCCTCATAAAACCATGTTGATTCCTGATAATGATCTTATTTTTTGTGTTGTAATCCTGAATAGGGATGGACAAAAATTTCCGCTTCAAACTGAAATCAGAGAAAAATGGCAATTTCCGCTTGGCGAAAAATTTCCCACGAAAAGCGCCAAATTTCCACTTTTTTCTGCTTTTTTTTGCCGAGCTCATTACATTGAAATCAATGGGAACATTGAAGTTACACACAACATAAAATAAAAATTATTTAATTTCACAAAGGCATAGTATAAAAGGGGCATGAGGTTGCCTGTGTTGTTGGGGTGTGGGGAAAGAATCAGTTGAACTGAGGATGATTTCTTTGGGGGGGTTGTTTACTGGGATTGGGGGGCAGGTAATAAAAAATAAATCCTAAATAAAATAAAATAGAAACCATAAGACCTGGTATAAAGGGGTCTGAGGAGGGTGCTTGTTTTGGTAAATGAATGAATCACTTGAACAGGGAATTTGTTTTGGGGGGGGTTCTTGACTGCTATTGGGGGGACAGTTAATTAAAATATAAATCAATAAAATAAAATAAGACATTTGTATGTAAATTGATGAAGACAGGAACCCCCTGACATAAGTTGTCACTGGGGTGGACTGATACTGGACTTGATAGAGTATTTTGTAGAGGATGGTTTGTTTGATTTGTTGTTAGAGGACTTTGTAAGATTTAGACTTATTAGAGGCTCAAGCCCTGAAGAAACATTGATTTGTAGGACTTAAGCTTTTTTGGCACAAGCCCTAAGGAAACATTGATTTGTAGGACTTAAGCTTGTTAGAAACAAACCCCCCCAGCAGGTCATGTTGGCCAGTGGCCACTGTCAAATATCCTTCTGAGTCCTGAGTTGCAACTGCTGTTCGTACTGCTGCTGCTGAGTTGTTTAAGCAGCAGGATGATTAGGCAGCTGAAAGGGAATGGGATCATCAATAGCAGTAACATGGAAGATGGATGATGATGGTTCCACTTGCCACGATTGGCTCCAGTGATGCGCCTGAGGCGTAAATGTCATGGGGTCTGTGTTTCATGTGTGATATCAGGGCACTTTTGCCAAGGTGTGTTCCCTCCTTTCCACTGATGTGTCACAAATTGTGCACAGTGCCGTTGCACTGTGCCTGCCTCATCAGGGGGAAAGGAACAGATGGAGAAGAATGGCCTCTTTCTTCTTGTCCTCCACATTCCCCTTCATTGCCTGTGGCAGCGGATAATGTTGCTACTGTTGTTGCTGCTGCCTCAGATTCATCACTGCAACTAAGATCAGGAGTATTTCTACTACTGGCAAGTGGAACCTGTCCTAGTCCCGCATCACTTGTTGACCCCATTCCCACTTTGTCCACGGTGGTCTGTGGCACACTAGCCAGCCTCTCAGCATCCTGCTGCCCTTGCATCTCAGCATCAGAAGTAATTAGAGCAGTTGCAAATTCCTCTAATTCCAAAATGTCATTGCTAGTGGTGGTGGTGGTGATGCCCATCCTCATCCCTGTCTCCATTTCCTTCTCAGTGTCTGCTAAAAAGGCCATCAATGTCTCTTCCACCCCAGCTTCTCCAGCATCATTATCACCACCACCACTAGTCTCTACATGCTGTTGCTGCTGCTCTATTCCAGACATCTCACTGCTGCTTGGTGCAGGTGACGAGCAATGTGACAGGGGGTCCCCTAATGTCATACTTGCCATTTCCTTTTGACCTGAAGAAGAAGGCAGACTAGCACTAGCAGCAGGCACATGCAGCTGATCTGTGCTCCTGCTGGTAGTCGTGGTATTAATTCTGAGCCTGCTCTCCTCCCCCAACACCAGTTCTGGCCTCTTCAGGATCATCTTCCACCTGGACACTCTATTGAAGGGAAGGGGAGGACTCCCAGTCCCAAGGTCAGAGGAATGGTGTGGGCTCCCTTGTCTGCTACTCTGGACGCTCTCCAATGTTTCCCCTACCACTCTGGCTGCTTCACCATTACTACTACTACTACTACTACTACTAACACCAGACACATCAAGCTCAGCCACAGAGTCTTCCTCTTCAGTCTCACAGTCACTAGTAATATGAGGATATTTTTGATTACCCCCATCTTCACTCATAACGCTAACAAGTTGCTGGACCTTACAGCAGTAGTACTAGCACTGGCAGGACTGCTTGGGAATGGCAAGTGTGATTTAGGGTCCCTTGCTGTCACACATGGCATCATTTTCTCCTTCCCCCCTGAGTACTGCAAGAAACAATAGCAGCAGGCAAAGTATTGGTGGCAGCAGGTTCAGCACTGGCAGCAGGTTCAGCTCTGACAGCAGGTACAACACTATTAGCTGCAGGTACAGCAATGGTGGCACTGGCATCAGGGGCAGCATGTCTGTCATCAGGTACAACACTAGTGTCTGTAGGTACAGAAATGGTGGCACTGGCAGCAGGGGCAACACGTACAACACTAGTGGCAGTACGTCTGGCAGCAGGTACAACACTAGTGGCAGCAGGGGCAGCACGTCTGGCAGCAGGTACAACACTAATGGCAGCACGTCAGGCAGCAGGTACAACACTAGTGGCTGCAGGAACAGCAATGGTGGCACTGGCAGCAGGGGCAGCATGTCTTGCAGCAGGTACACTAGTACTACCCTTTTCTCCCTCCCTTCCCATTCCCTTTTCTCCCTTCCTTCTCTTTTCTCCCTTTCTTCCCATTCCCTTTTCTCCCTCCCTTCTCATTAAATTCTCCAAGATCCCTTGGGGTGATTTAGGGGGACTGGACAGCATTGGTTCAGTACTGCTGGTCACTTCCTCCTCCTCCTCAGACTCAGTGGACACATAATAAGGGTCCTTCCAGTTCCTCTTTTTGCTGCTCATAGTGACAGGAGTCACTATGAGCCTCTCCTGCCTCAATTTTTGCAAAATATCACAGTAGAATAGCACAGCACGTCTATCTCGCTCTGTAACTGCTGCTATTGTGTCTGCCTTCAGCGAAAACGTCACGTTTTTATAGCGGAAGTGTGAAAACAACGTAAATCAATGGACGGAAACTTTCTAGATATTGAAAAAATGGCAAAAGATTTTGGCCAGTGGACGAAAGATGCAAAAATTTTAACTGCTAGTTTTAAAGGCGATTTTCCCACGAAAAAGCAGATAACCACGTGGTTTTTGTGAAATTTCTCACGGGAACACGGTGACAACTTTTGCCCACCCTAATCCTGAACATTGTCCCTTATTATCCCTTCTAGCAGTTTTCCCGATACAGAGGTCAAACTGATAGGTCTATAATTCCCATCCCATATTCCCTTGTATATACTGATGCAAAGAAAGTGTTTTGAACATCAGCCTTTTCCTTATTCTCTCAAATCAACTCACCCATTTCATTTTTGAAAGGTCCAATGCACTCCCTCTTAAGTTTTTTGCAATTTATATATTTGAAAAACTTTTTTGTATTAGTCTTGCTCTCCCTTGCAATTCAAGTTTCATTATCTATTTTTACTACCCTAACTGCCTTTTTTCAATTTTTGCTGCATCCCTGTATATTAAGAAAGAATGTTCAGTTCCTTCAGACTTAAATAGTTTAAATGCTTTTTCCCCCCTTGCCATTTCCTTCTTTACATGTGCAGTTAACCATATTGGCTGTTATTTTCTTATTTTGCATTTGTTCCCCATTGGTATATACTGTTGGGTACATTTCTGCAACCTATATTTGAATTCTGACCATTTTTCCTCAGTATTTTTACCTTTAAATAATTTATCCCAGTCTATATGTTGCATTGAAGCTCTTAACAATTTGAAGTTAGCTTTTTTAAAATTAAGAGTTTTGGTTGAACCTATACAGTTATGCTTTGAAAGACTGATCTCAAATGTAACCATGTTTCACTGTTTTCCAAATGTTTACTTATCTTAAAATCAGATACCATTTCTATGTTATTCGTTATCACTAAGTCCAGTACATTGTTATTTCTTGTCGGCACTGCCACCATTTGTGACATGTAGCTTTCCTGAAGCATGCTCACAAACCTACATCCTTTAGCACTCTGACAGGTCTCATTTTTCCAGTTGATATCTGGATAGTTAAAATCTCCCATAATTATAGTATCCCCAAGCTGGGCAGCTTTCCTCATTTGCAACAGCAGTTGGGCCTCAACATTGCAATCAATATTTGGTGGTTTGTAGCATATACCCAGCAACACCTTTTTTTACATTTTACACCACATTTAGTTTCAATTTCTACCCACAAGGACTCCACATTATGGTCAGTTTCCTCACTAATATCATCCCTCAAAATTGGATTTTGCTCTGGTTTCAAATATAAGCACACACCTCCCCCTTTTCTATCAAACCTGTCTCTCCTAAACAGGGAATAGCCCTCTATGTTTACAGCCAAATCATGTGTATCATTCCACCATGTTTCTGTTATACCAATTATGTCCAATTGCTCATTAACCACCAGCAATTCTAGTTCTCCTATTCTATCTACCATACTTCTTGCATTTGCTAGCATACAATTAATTTTGAAGTTGTTACATATTTTACCCCCAATATGCCTTTTTCTACATCTTCATTTAATAGGAGTTCCTCCCTATTGACTACATGTATCCCCACCCTTTCTCCACCCCCATGAACATTTACCATTTCCTATCTACTCTATCTATCCAATTTTTGCTATCTATACCCTCCCCAACTTTTCTAGTTTAAAAGCTCCTCCAAACTTCTTAGCATTCTCTCCCCTAGAGCGGAGGCTCCACTACCATTTAGTTGCAATCCATCACTTCCATATAGATTGTACCCAAGAGCAAAGTCAGCCCAGTGTTCTAAAAACACAAAACCCTCCTTACTACACCAATGCTTGAGCCATGCATTAAGCTTCCTGAGCTCCCTCTGCCTACCTGCACTGGCACATGGCACAGATAGTTAAAGACAATGCTTTGGGTATTTGGGTGGTCTGCCTGCCCTTTTGACACCTCCCACAGTTCCTTGGGTGTGGCCTCCTCTGTTGGTAGCCCTGGTCTGAACCCCCAAAAAAGGAGGTTCCTGCTGAGTGGTATCAAGAATTCTATTAGCTTGAGCGGAAGTGCGGGGAGATTCTGAGTCAGACCGGGAAGAGTTCACTGACTGTTGTCTATGGTGTTCAGATTAGTTTGGCATGTTGTCCTTTTCCCGACAGTACTTCTATAATTAGAGCCAGAGTCACCTTGACCAGTTAACCAATGGTAAACTTGCCTCTCTTTATAGTCCTCTTACACTTTCTTTCATTTTGAATTATTGAAAGTTATCAGTTATTGCTTATATTTACTGATGGATGTATCTACCAGTCAGTAGTTCTGTCCCATACTAGAGTTTCTTTATCTATCAGTTCAAATGTACACAATTTCTGTCTGACTTACTCCAGTATTCACCCCATCTCCTCAACTACCAGTACCATGAAGTCAAAAGAGCACTTATTTAAAATTCTACGCCATTTTAAGTGGCAAAAATCTGGATTATTGTGGCCAGTGGTGGGAGTACTACAAATACTGAATCTCCTGTGTATCTGGCTTGCTCTGCTGTATTCGGACAGATATAGGCCATGCAGATAAAGTTCAAATTCTCTGTTTTTTAAGTTTAACCAACTGATTATATAAATTCAGAAGGGTCTCACTTTCCACTTTTTCTGCTGCAGTTGCCATGAAAATCATTTTCTCAATTTCTCCTGAAGAAAACTGGATTTTGTTGATGTTGCAAGGTCAGCAATCTTGCTGTCCTCTTCCATTCCAGTGATTCTCCAACAGCTGAGGTCAGGAGGAAATCAATTAAGGGATGAAAGGTGCAATCCAATCAGTAAGCCATTACCAAAATGTATCCAAGTCTAAACAAAGCACTTCAAATAAGAAAAAGTACCTGAGTGCTACTGTAATGCCAGTCAACATAAAAGCTAGAGAAAACACATAGAGAATGGATGGAATAGTGGTGCCGAACCTCCTAACAAATGATAACAAGCAGTGCCAGTGCCTAAAGAGCTGCTGCTATTCCTATAGATGTAGGACAAAATCTATATAAGTAGGAGAAGAAAAAACAAGAATGGAAGTGTGCTAAATATAATTTAAAAATAAAAATAAAAGTATATATTATGCACAGAGAGTGTGAGCTCCCAAACAAAATTGAGTTCAAAAACTCCACCCCCTATGGATACTAGGAAAAACTTTAAGGAAACAAGGCACGCAATATACACTGATGAGTATTAAGTAAATGAAGGTATATTATTTTATACATAAAATACACAAAAACAAAATAATAAACTGATAAAAATATACTGATAAAATGTGCCTAAATGGATACAGTAAATACTCTAAGACAACATTTAAATAAGTCCACTGGGTATAGTATATAGTAACTGAATCTACATCTGAATCTTAAAAGTCACTTGTATAATGCAAAGGCAATGTGTCTTCCCCGTCTGTTGTCCTCAGTAAGGGTAATAAACTAATGTCAATGATGTAATATGGCCAACAAATAAAGTTGCAAGGATCTCCCTTCAACTCACCACTACTCTGCTTCCGATGTCGGTCATTGCGGGAAACTCAGTACTTGCGCTTTAGGCTACACCGACAAAGTATGGAACACTTCGGGATCCTGTCTGCTCTTGCCGATACCACGGTGGTATGGAGGCTAACCCCTCAAATTTGAGGATTGCGGGAAAAGAAAAGCTTATTTGGTCATACACTACAAGTGCACACTTCTCCAATGGCCGAGGCTCCTTTCAGTTTCAAGTGTTGGCTTCAGCTTGATGTGGATGTAATGCCAGTGGATTTAGATCTCTGTGGGTGGTCTACTCAAATATTGTCAGGTAATACTGCATCAGTAATAAAATTCAATGTCTCTAACGCATTTTGTACTCAATGTATTTCCTCAAAGAATTCAAAGAGTATACATAGGGGGTGGATTATATATAGCACTCTTACATTTTTGTTTTTTATTCATAAAAGCTAGTGAACAGAACACATACCCATAAATACTCTTACAGTTGAAAATCAGAGCCAAAAGTGCCAATATATATATATCTTTTTTCGATGTAAGAGACTGAACAGCACTGATTAACGAACATATTTCACATCTTCTCTGGGACTGAGGAATCTATAAATACTCATCATAGTTTTAACTGATAGAATTCCATAGAAGAAGCTCCTTCTACAATGCCAAGTGGTCAAATACAGTTTAGACATCTTACCGCAGTACAAGTGGTTCCTTTTTAACTTAAACTTTGTTGTGCTATAAACATGTTAACAAGGCCACCCAGCATGAGGCACCCTGTGTCAATAAGCAAGATACTATAAGCTATGAGTCTCTGGAGGGTGAAAGAAGCCTCATACTAGACTTGTGCACGGGCAAAATTTTCGGTAAAATTCGAATTCGCACAAATTTTTTTTTTCTAATTCGGATGATCCTAATTTCGGACCGGGCCTATTCGATTCGGACAAAATTCTGATCCATTCTGAATTATTCGCCGAATTTAACATGGGTTAAATTATAGCAGTGCGCCTCCGTGCACGTTGCTATCATTCTTTGCAGACAGGGTGTGTATATAGAAAAAGATCCATCCCAAAAACGGACATTGTTGTACATTGCCAGTCTGTGCATGTCACCTCTACTCCAGCATGGGATGCCAGTCACAATGCAAACGTCGAACATCGAGAACCCATGCCTGTCATTCAATTTAGCATATGTTCGAACATCGAAACCCCATGGCTGTCCTTCAATATAGCATATGTTCGAACATCGAAACCCCATGGCTGTCCTTCAATATAGCATATGTTCGAACATCGAAACCCCATGCCTGTGCTTCAATATAGCATATGCTCGAACATCGAAAACCCATGCCTGTCACATCCTACTCAACATAAGTGGTCGACTCGAACATGGACAAACTACATGTCACATTCTATGTTAGTACATGGGTAAAGATTAAGGTTTCATTTTCTGGTACCAGCCTCCTACCCTACTGTCCCTCTTTAGTACTCAAATTCCTCTCTCTCGTTTTCCTATCCTGATTTCCCCTCATATCAGATAACTCTATGTGTATATACATTGTAGTGTTTCATACTACATCAATAATAAACATCAATGATTGTAATGTGATAGATGTAATGTGTTAAAAAGAAAAATTGAGACATTCTGTTGTGAACAAACTGCAACACAGGAGAGAAATAAAAAAAATGCTTGACATCTATACTGAAGAGGGGTCCACAGCATTGTCTTAGTATAGCAATATCACCGTTTTCCGTGAGTGTGCAATACAGGGCTCTATGGTAATTGCTGGGCATTTCCCAACGTCATAATCAGGGGATGATGGGAGTTGTATTCTAACTACTGTTAGGAAACACATAAGTGATGCACATTCATCTCCCACCTAGAAATTATTTACACACGAGGCAACTCCCCCAAGTAATACCTAGCCCCTTTCCAAGTGAAAGGGCTTCCAGAAAGGCTTCAGATCTCTTAGTGACTCACCTGTTATTGCCAGTCAGCGGGACCCGGAGAGTAGGAGGGGGTATTGCTATGGCTGCAGATTAAGTCTGGCACGGTGCTCTTAGTTGGTCACTCGTCACAATGTTGAAGCTCAGCCCGGCCAGCACCTTCTGGGTGGAGACACCTCACAGCAATCCTGTTCAGGACACATCATGCACTTTTGTGCACTCATACTATGGATCCCAAATGTTTAGACTCATTTAGTACAGGGGGCACCCTCCTGTATTTGTAAAACCTCTCTAGCAAATCTGGGACGGTAGACCTATTTACTCAAGTCTTGACTTTAGGTGGGCGATAAACAATACAAAATAGGCATAATGTTTCACTATCACATAATTCACGTCACTGAAGCAGCCAGCAGGCATCGCCACTGAGTGAGCATAGGGCTGCCCGGCTGCTGACAGTCACACTGATGGGACACCCTGCAACACAGAACTGGAGGAAGAGCACAAAATAAACATGCTATGGGACGGCAAATTGCCGCCCCTGTCAAAGTGCCGCCTGGGTCCATGAACCCACTGGGACCCATGTAAGGGCCGGCCCTGTATTCGAACAAATACCTAATTTTTTTATATTTTGCAAAGGAACAAATATTACTTGCTCTTGCAGTGGCAATAACTGGAACAATGCTGGCTGCCTACCTATGCATAGCCTAATGCTACTTGCCTGTCTACACAACAACTGTACACTCTCTAATCTCTTCTCTCTCTGAGCTCCAACAACGCAATGAGGAAATGCAGGCTGTCTGTCTGTGTGACTGTGTCATTAGTCCAACCCCCATCATGAAACGAAGAAGGCTATTCGAATACAGACAAAAGAGGGAAGTAGTGCATGAAACGGAGAATGGAACTGGACTAGAGACATGGAGGGAAAATTATGGAGGGAAAGTAATTGAGCGCGCACAGGAAGTACAAAAAAGTCCTGGTCAAAAGTAGTCAAAACTTTTGGAAATGTTTCGATGAATTTCGGACCTGGGCTGTTCGGAGTCAGATCATTTTTTCCGAATGACCCTTGAGTTTCGGATTGGCCGAATGTCTCCGAATGACCCCATTTTCGACGAAATCCGAATGTCTCCAAATGAATTCGCACATGTCTACCTCATACAACATACCACCTTGCATGGCTAATATTTGATGCTATGTCTCTTTGTGAACCTAGGGAGAATGAACACATTGTGAAGGTTAACCACCGAGGATACTTGATGGTGGAAGCAGCAGAGTATGTGAAAACAAGAGGACTGCCGACAGTAAGAACATAAATATAACCCAATCCAAAATTACGCTTATTGATATTTTGTGTCCATATTTGTAATAAGCCTAAAAGTGACTGTGAATTTATTAGATAGAGTGTGAAGCACTTCTACATAATTGTTACACTCTGTTCTATACATAATTGCTTTATCTATCATAGTCAAGGACTTATTTACATAATATAATAATCATCATTTATTGGGTTTATTCTTATATAAACTTTACTTCGCTTGTAAGAGAAGCTTTGAATGTAATCTATGGACTTGTGTCCTACCCAGAATGGACTGTAATATATTCATTGTAATATATTCATTGTAGTCATTTATTTTTATTTACAACTCGTTAGTAAGCCCTCCCCTCAAATATGCAGTGCAATTTTGGGCACCCTTTCTGAAAAATGACATTCTAGAACTGGAGAGAGTACAGCAAAGGGCAACAAAATTAATTAAAGGGGAACCGTGCGGTGCAAAAGGGACTGACAGCGCAGGCGCACGGACGTTACTGTGAAGAGACGTCCGTGCTTCCTGCTCCTTCACCATCAGTAAAACGCCGATATCTGCAGAACCGGGTAATATTTCTGGAGACTAGCGCTATTAAGCAGCTAGTCGCCAGGTGAGCAATAAGTGAACCTTAAGTTATTGCGGGGTGATAGTTCCCCTTTAAAGGATTGGAGGACTTGACGTATGAGGAACGACTAGACAAACTTGGTTTATTTACTCTAGAGAAAAGATGACTAAGAGGAGATCTTATCACGATGTATAGTATATGAGAGGCCAATACAAGGATCTCTCTGATGAGCTATTCATTCCAAGGCCTGATCAAATAACCAAACGCCACACCTTGAAATTAGAGGAAAGGAAGTTTCAGCTTCAGCATAGGAAGGTTTTTTTTTATAGTAAGGTCTGTTAAATTGTGGAATTCCTTGCCCAATGATGTGGTTATGGCAGATACAATGGATACATTTCTTTCAAAGGGGAACATACAGGGTTATACTGTGTATTAGTAGGCAAAACAGGAAGGTCTGATAAAGACTAACTTATTTGGAAGTAGGAAAGCTATATAATTCTTATTTCTCTAGGTTATGAGGCAAATGTTGAACTTGATGGATTTGTGTCTTTTTTCAATCTAATTTACTGTGTTACTATGTTACTCTCCCTAGGCCCATTAGATAGGCGTTAGGTATATATGCTAGCCATATTTAACTATATCTTGTTTGAAATTGTACTGTTACCATTGTAGTTTTTACTGAGTTTTCCTGTTGTTCATTTTCTGGTTTATATAGGTGGGTGGACCTTTATGGGATGGTTGGAGAAGATTGGTGTTCTGATAATTCCTCTGTAATAAATCATATATTTTCTGAATATAAGGTATGTGGATGTTGTGTTCTCCTTTTTTGTTTTCTTGTGTTTCAGTTATAGTATCTTTTTTAGAACACATGCACCACCATGTACAGCTAAAACTCTGAGTAGCAGACTATAGGGAGATGTTCAATTAACCCCATGGGGTTTTTTTTGTACAGTGCAGTCCATAAGTACTTAACAGTGACATAAATTTTGTTGTTTTGGCTCTGAATTCCAGCATATTGGATTTGAATTAACACTATGACTAGAAGGATAAAGTATTAGTTTGAGGGTATTTATGTCTATAAGCTGTGGACAGTGATGGAATTACAACCCTTTTTAGTCACTCCTTTGTTGGGGACTAAAAAGTAATAGGTGTCTGCTCAGCTGTTTCTCGGCCAAGTATGTGGTGTTGCATTGTTAACTAGGGATGGATGAAAATTTTCACCTCAAACTGAAATCGATGAAAAATGGTACTTTCCGCTTGGCGAAAAATTTCCCACAAAAGGTGAACATTTTTCTGCTTTTTCCTGCTTTTTTCGCCTAGCTCATTGCATTGAAATCAATAGGTAGAAAAAATTTTCTCCACCTCACAAAAGTTTTCTACAGCCATATAAAAGGGTGTCAGGCTCTCACAGCAGCCATTCTGTGTTTGTGAGAGGAGAGAGCAGCATGTTTGTGAGCTAGAGAAGATAGGAAAATTAAGGGGAATTGAAGCTTAGTTTTAGGGAATCATTTAGATAGGGCATTTGTTTTATGTAGTAGTGGAGTCTAGGAGGAACAATGGGGATAAGAAAGGAGGATGGAAGTTGACCCAAAATACCCCAAAACTTGGTGTGACTGACTGGCAAGACACAGGTAGCTGGGGTACAAATTGCTTGCTGATTTTACTTTCATTGTCTCTGTGCTGGGGAAGTCTGGGGAAAGAAGTTGTTGATTGTGGTTTTTGGGACTAACTGTGATAAGATATGGTGGACAACTTAAAAATAAATAAATAAGAACAAACAAATAATTAAACAAATAAATATATTAGACAGCTGACTGGGAGCTCTGTAACTGAGGCAGACTTGATAGACAGCAGATGACATTGAGAATTTTGTTGTGGGCCAAGGCCATCACACTCCATCAGTTTCGAGTAAAAACACACACAGTAGTGGTGTAATGTCTAGCAAATGCACAAGTGAGTGGGGGAAAGGTGGACAAAGTGAAGGGAGTGTGAGTAAAGTGTTAGTACAAAAACTGACTGCAGCAATAGTTGCTGTAGCATGTGCAATAAATGATGGTGATCCCTCTCCTCCCAGGGTGGATGCAGTTTGTCAAGGTTCCACCAATCACACCATACCAGCCCCCCACGACCACTATCATACACATTTGTCACATTGTAGGCTGTACTTTATTTTTTTTAATCACTTTAGAGCATCTTGAATATGTGCAAGTGCCTCTTAAGCAGGATGTAAGTGTTGTGGGCAAAGGACAATGTCACTCTGCATGCTAACACATTTTTCAAGGTATATGTTGCTGTAGGACTCACAGCTTTCACTTCCAGCTACTTATTTCTCCACTACAGCCCTCAGAAGAAGTAATATTGTGCTGGGAAATGTTGCACCGTATTAAACATAGGAAAAATGTGTTGGAATAGGAGAAAATATGTTAGAATAGGAAAACAATGTGTTAGAATAGGAGAAAAATGTGTTAGAATGTGTTAGAATAGGAGAAATATGTGTTAGAGTAGGAGAAAAATGTGTTAGAGTAGGAGAAAAATGTGTTAGAGTAGGAGAAAAATGTGTTGAATAGGCAAAAAATGTGTTAGACTAAGCAAAAAATGTGTTAGGAGAATAATGTATTGGAATAGGCGAAAAACTTCCTGGAATAAACATAAAGGAGGAAAATTTTGCATTGGAGAAAAAGAGAAAACGTTCACGAAAAAGCAAAAAATCTTTTTTTGCCCACCCCTATTGTTAACTCATGCACAGAGTGTTAACAAATTGTCTAAAAGTGACTCTAGGTGTGGTTTAACCCCTTAACGACTGGCCGATCGGCGTGGCACGGTCAGTTAAGGATCACGGAGCTTTTTTTTTTTTGTTCTTCTGCTTCCAGACTCCCCGAACGGCTTGCAGCCGCGGGGGGAGCCCAGAATTCCATGACGGTCATAGTACGTCATGGGTCATTCAGTCAGATCGACCCTTGATGTACTATGACCATCAAGGGTCGTTAAGGGGTTAATTATTTCAAGTTTCTTGCAGTTGTCTGTCAACATGAGGAGCAAAATGTGTTAATGCCAGCAATGCAGGCCATTGCGACAAATCAGAATAAATCAGAGACCTAACCAAAACATTAGATGTGTCGTAATCAACTTTGTTATTGATTGGGAGAAAATCATGCAACATTTATGCCTTCCTTCAAATTTCATCTACCACTTAAATCCATTTGGCTTTCAATCTTGTAATATTCTGTTTTACCTACTGCAGCTTCACTTTATGGATATTCTGACAGCTGAAAGTTATGATAACACATTAGTACATATGTTTATTTAAAAAAAAAACAATATGTATTAAACATATACCTAGCAGGACAGTGCAGTTTTCCACTTTTTTAGCCTAACTTAGCCTCATTAGATTGAAATCAATGGTAAGACTGAATTTACACCCAACACATAGCAAATTTAATTTATTTCCCAAAGGCATGGTATAAAAGGGGTCTCAGGGTCCCACAGCATTATAGTGCCAGCAAGTCATTTTATGGTGGCCAGTGGTCACTGGCCAATGGCCATTGGCAAATGCCTTGGTGGCATTGCGGCATTTTCTACTGCTGTGCTGTCATTGATGCTTCTGATGCCGCTGAGTTGTCTAAGCAGTAAGACAAGTAGGAAGCCCAAAGGGAATGGGATCAATAGCAGTGATATGAGGGAGGTGATGATGGCTGCAATTGCCACTAACTCCAGTGATCCAGTGATGCACCTGTGGCAGTAGCAGCACCACAACTAGCCCCCACCATTTCAGGTATATCTGGGGAAAAGAAGTTGGCCAGTAATGCTTCTCCTCCTGCACCTCCGCCAAAATCATGGGTGTGTTATTAGAATGCAAAGTTTTCCCTTGAGAGGAACTATGTCTTTCATAAGCTACTGCAATGCAATGTGTAGGAAAGTTGTGAAATATGGGAAGGACTGGGAACAAAGGAAACATCTGCACTCACTTCAAACAACTGGCACAGTTGCAAGCAAACACAATGTCAAATCAATCATCGCCCTTAGAAACACAAGTGCTTCTGTCACTATGTCTGTTGTCTGCACCACTAAGGACACATGACAACTAGCAGACTTCATAATAATGATGAATCCTTCCAGCCACCAACTTAGATTGCTCTGTGGGATGGAATCTTCTCAGATGATCTTGCGATTATCCTCCACCACATTGCCATGTGTGGTCAGAGCAGCACACAATGTGCAATGGGAGGATACAAACTGCCATGTCCTCGCATCTAGGGAATCACTATCGGCTGATGGGGGAGGTAATGATGACAGAAGTGGTACACCAGAAGATGATGCTATGTCTTCCCGCACCCAGACTCTAGTGCAAAAAGCTGATGAAGAAGGCAGGTGTTTCCTTTGCCATTGAACTATCAGGCTCAGGCTGGGTTTCTCTAGTCTTCTTTTTCTTCAATTACCACGTATATTCTTGGCATCCTGGGGGAGAGACAGTGGGTACAGCAACAGCAGCTCTCGATTTCTTTTGTGGGGGTTTGGCTTTAACAAGCTCCTCATAAATGTCATGATGTCTGTATTTCATGTGTGTTATGAGGGTGATTGTTCCAAGGTGTGTCCATTCCTTTCCCCTTTTCACTGACTTGTCACATATAGTGCACAGTGCCATCATGGATGACTTCACTGTGTCTGACCCAAGAAAAAAATAGTCCCACGCCCGTAACCTCAGGTAATAGAGGAAACGTGGAAAAGAATGGCCTCTTTCTTCTTCTTCACAATACCTGTCACTTGCTGGGGCAGAGGATAATACTGATGATGCTCATCAGAATCAGCACTAGAACTAGGACCAAGAATATTGCTGACAAGTGAACTTGTCCTAGTACAGCATCACTACACCTGGAACCTAATCCCACTGTGGTCATGGTGGTCTGTGGCACACTAGCCTCATCGTCATCAGCCTGCTGCTGAGACAGGTCAACATCTGGACCTTGCAAGGAATTAGAGCAGCAGCAATCTCCACAATGTCACTGCTGATAGTGATGGTGATGCCCACCACCCATCTTCTGCACCTTAGCTGCTCCACCATCACCCTCTCTCTGATCACCACCATCACCACTACCGGTCTCTTGTTGTTGCTCTACAGGAGTGGGACTGGCTGGCAATGATGACAAATGTGACAGAGGGTCCCCTACTGTCACAATGGCCACCTCTTCTTCAGGTGAAGAAGGCACACTGGCATCACTAGCAGCAGGCACAGGCAGCTGATGTGTGCTGAAGGTAATACTGCTAGCATTTATTTTTAATGTGAGTTGTAATCCCCATCATCTTTGTTGGACTGCTCTAAAGCATTCCATATTACTTTTTCTACTTCCTTTAAATGTGCATGGAAAACTGGCCCAGGGACTCAATTTTGCTGACAGGTAATATGGTACCATATAGCTTTTCTGGAAATTATTTGGGAAATCGAAACTAAAAAAACAGTTACATAGTTAAGCACAAGAAATCAGATAACTGAGAAAACTGATTTAATTTAAACTAAAGCAGAAAAAAATAGTCAAAAAAGTCCTTAATTTTGAGTGGTTGTTGTTTGGAAAGTGACCTTTGCCCTTCCTATAAATGTAATAAGCAATCATTAAACCTTCACTCACAGTGAACTGGGACAGAAATTCTATGTTCCTTTACAGCCAAGAGACCTGAATAAAAATCATTACCCACTTTTGTTACTATGGAGGCCTTTCATGCAGTGACTAAACCTTTCCTTGGATGGTCGAGGACAGGCCAAGTTCAGATGCCAGAAGGTCAAGAGAGCTGGATAATCGAGAGTAGGCCAAAATCAGATGCCAGGAAAGTTGGATAGTCGAGAGCAGGCCGAGGTCAGATGCCGGGAAATCTGGATAGTTGAGAACAGGCCAAGCTCAAGTACTGGGAAGTTGTAGCAACAGAGCAACAGGTTAAGGCAAGGTCGGAGACAGGCCAAGGTCAAATCTCTGGATCAAACTACAGGAACAACAGCAAATCTGAAGTAGCTCGAAGAACGAGCATCTACTTGCATGGAAGCCAGGTAGATAGACATGAATCAGCCAATCAGAGATTTCAGGGGAGGAGGCCTAAGGCACAGACGTGACAGTGCTCCCCCTTAAGGACCGGACTCTGAACAGTCTGATCTAGACTGGCGGAAAGCCCTGACGAGAGCTGGAGCATGAACATCGGAAGCCTGTACCAAAGACAGCTTTTCAGGTCCCTACCCCTTCCAGTTGATCAAGTACTGTAACCTCCCATGAACACGTCAAGAAGCCAGTATCTTCCAGACCTCATATTCATGGTGGTCTCCTACCACCACTGGAGAAGAGAATTGTTTTTTTAACCACTGGCTTCAATAATAATACATGGAATGTGTCCGAGATGTTCATAGAAGAAGGAAGGTCAAGGGTGTAAGTGACTGGTGTGAGTTGTCCCCGGATGCAGAATGGGCCAACAAACCTGGGTCCCAACTTCCTGGAGGGTTGATGAATCCTCATGTTCCAAGAAGAGAGCCACACCATGTCTCTGGGTTGAAACTTGGGCTCAATACTCCTAGAGGCATCAGCAGTTTCTAGGAGGCTACTGAGTGCTGAATCTGACGATGAATCTCTGACCAATGTTTTTGAAGATCCTGAACTCGGGAGTCTGCCAGAGGTACCCCTGGATCAACAGAGGGTGGAAGAGTCCTTGGATGATACCCAAGAGCTGCAAAGAATAGTGTGGTGCATATGGTATTGTGGAAAGTATTGTTAAAAGTGAATGGAAGGAGATCAACCCAATTGGAATGGTTGGCATTCACTTAATGTCTTAGAAATGTCTCCAGGATTTGATTGTTCTCTCCATTTGACAATTGCTTTGTGGATGGTATTCTGAGGAAAAACACAACTCTGTTCACAGTCATCGGCAGAATACTGTCACGGTGCCCGTGCTCCCTTGTTTTTGTTTTCCTGTCAGTTATCCTGTGTAATGCTCTCATTGGCTGTCCTGTGTTGATCCCACCCAGTATGGCCTTTATATACTGGGCTCCTGCACCCACTCGGTGCCCTTTCATGGTGTTCCTGTACCAGTGCTAGCTTACTGCTCAGTGCTTCCCAGTGTACCGACTTGGCCTGCCTGACTACTCTTCAGTTTCCAGCTCCTGTGTACCGACCCGGATTGCCTGACTTCTCTTCAGTGTCTGCTCCTGTGTATCGACCCGGCCTGGCTGACGTTCCTGCTCCAGTGTACCGACCCAGACCGGCTGACGTTCCTGCTCCAGTGTACTGACCCGGACCGGCTGACGTTCCTGCTCCTGTGTTCTGAGCCGGCCTGGCTGACGTTCCTGTTTCCTGTGTACCGACTCGGCTTGATTGACGTTCCTGCTTCTTCAGCAATTGTTGCCTCGGCAACATTCTCATTCAGCAGACAATCCGGTTGCCTGAGCCTGTTCCGTTACTGCTCCTGCAGGTTGCCAGTGTTGTCCCCGTTACGGCTCCGGCAGTGTGCCTTTGGCCTAGTCCTCCGTTACTGCTATACCGGTCGCAAGTGTGTGCCTCCGTGATTGCTCCATTAGTTGCCTTTGGCTTGTCCTCCGTTACTACTATACCGGTTGCAATTGTCTGCCTCCATTATTGCTCCGGTAGTGCTCATTATTACATCTATTGAGCTCTGGCAGTTCACGTTTTTCTGCTAGCGCTTGGGCGACCTGAAGCTCAGTATCAGTGCTATCTCAGTACCTTCACACATGGGACTGTTTGCAATCACTGATGAACTTTAACTCCTGCAGTACCAGAGTCCTGGAAACTTACTCCTCTTGCCTGACCTGTGTCAGTATATACTGTCTGTACCTTCATTTTATACTGGACCTGTGTGGGCATTGTATAATTAACCTGTCGTGTGTCTGTATTATACTGTCTGTATATTACAGGACCTGTGAAGGTTCTTACTGTATTGTGAATTCAATAAAACTTTGTTTATATCGTAATCCACTGTGTCTGTGAGTCAAACAAACCGTTACAAATACTTTCCAAAACTAGGATATGAATTGGGTACCCCATTCGGATACCAACTGATGAGGTATTCCATGAAGTCTGAATATTTCTTTCACAAAGATATTTGCCAGATCGGATGTCGATGGTAATCCATGCAATGGGAAGAAATGAGCTTGACGGAAAAACCTATCCACAACTACCAAGATAGTAAAACAGTGCTTGGACTTGGGAAGCTCCAAAATGAAGTATAAGGCCAGATGTGCCCAAGGTTGTTGTGGAATGGGAAATGGATGCAATAAATCTGAGGGTATAGAGAGGGATGTTTTGTTTCTGGTGCAGGCAGAGTAAGACCAGACATAAGCCACAGTGTCTCAGCGGAGAGAGGGCAACCAGAAACAGCAGAGCAACATCTCCTCAGTTTTTCGTAAGGATGAGCGAAAATTTTCACCTCAAACTGAAATTGACGAAAAATGGCACTTTCCATTTGGTAAATAAAAAATGAAAGTGCCAATTTTCAGCTTTTTCCTGCTTTTTTCTCCTAGCTCATTCCATTGAAATCAATGGGAACATTGAAGTTACACGCAACACATAGCAAATATTATTTTATTTCCCAAAGGTAGTATAAAAAGGGCATGAGGGTGCCTGAGTTGGTGGGGTGTGGGGAAAGAATCAGTTGAACTGGGAATATTTTGGAGGGGGTTTGTTTACTGGGATTGGGGGGATGTTAATACAAAATAAATCCTAAGTAGAATTAACAAAACCCCCATAAGACAAGGGGTCTGAGGAGGGTGTTGTTCTGTTTTATAATATACATTTTAATATTTGTAAACTACCAATAAATTGCGGCAGTGTAATAGCCCAGGTAGTGTTTCTCTATCGCAAACCTAACACATTGGGATCCGGTAATCGGCGAGATCCAGAAGAGGTGTGGAAAAAAAGAAGCCGTAGCCAGGCTATAAAGGGCTTCTATGAGCAGATCCTCAGAGGCTGGATGAAGCGTCTAGTGAGTACCCATCTTTGGCGGGGGGTGATCGTATGACAACAGCTGACTAAGGGCTCGATTCAAATGTTGGCGTTAAAACCAACGTGAAGAAAAAAACTGCCTTCGCTCGTTAAGCAAGACCAGGTAACGTGAGATTCAAATCTTCCTTACCTAGAAAGCCTAACGAGCGATAACCAACAAAATACACGTTAATCTTAAACCTGCGTCGCATAGAAAATCTTACCTAAAAACACACAATAAAAATGTTACCTAGCACCACAGCCAATCACAGCACTGCAAAGTATCAAGTTCAGTCAGAAAATCCAAAACCCACGTCTCCAGTTCTGAACAGCTTTCTCTGTGCTTCCCTACCCAGCCACTAGGGGAACACAGAGAAGGCTTTCAGCACCATGGACAGCTTTGAATGCCATAGGGATGTGCACTGCTCACCCCTGTGGCATTCAAAGGGTTAAAATCAATAAAACTAGTACACCAAGCACTACACAATGCCCCCTTCCACATCCCCCCCCTTAGTATGTCACATATATTGCATATATGGGACATACTAACCCCATCCACATCCACCTCATGGACTTCCATGTAGTGGACAAATCTGCCTTTTATTCCACAATTAACCCTTTGAGTACCAGAGAGGTAGGAAAGCATTGCTTAGCATGTTTCCTACCCCTCAGGTACCCAAAGGGTTAATAGGCAACGTATGGACTACATACCTTGCCTATATATATATATATGTGTGTGTTTGTGTGTGTTTTAAACTTTTTTTTAATTAAAATAGTATTATTAGACAGTTTAACTTACATCTCATTCATTGTTAACCCCCTACCTCCTGTGTCCCATTGCTATTAGTACTTTTGCTCCACTCTTCTTCAAACTGAGAGTGGAGCAAAAGTACCAAAAGCAAAGGGACACAGTAAGTATGGCATCATTAATGGTTGAGATCTAAGTTAACCCTTTGAGTGCCAGAGTGGTTAGCAACGCATTGCAAAGCAATGCGTTGAGTACCACTCTGGCACTCAAAGGGTTAACATACAACTGAGGGAGCAGCCTGCACTGTGAATGCAGCGCTTCCCTCAGCTTTAATTATGCATTCTTTATTTTGTAATAATTTATATATTTTTCTTATTTATTTTTTCTTATAAATTATTTATTTATTCCCTTGCTGCGGGCGGCTGTGAAGCCCGCAGCATAATAAACCCTGGTGCAGAGAGGCATTGGCGAAAGCGGGAGGAGGGGACAGAGACATTGGAGGAAGCGGGTGGTAGGCTTGTATTTGCTGCCCGCTTCCTCCAATACCTCTCCTCTAGCGGTGGCATTGTGCCAGGCTGCCTGATCGCCTTGTGCAACCATTAATGATGCCATACTTACTGTGTCCCTTTGCTTTTAGTACTTTTGCTCCACTCTCAGTTTGAAGAAGAGTGGAGCAAAAGTACTAATAGCAATGGGACACAGGAGGTAGGGGGTTAACAATGAATGAGATGTAAGTTAAACTGTCTAATAATACTATTTTAATTAAAAAAAAGTTTGAAACACACACAAACACACACACATATATATATATAGGCAAGGTATGTAGTCCATACATTGCCTATTAACCCTTTGGGTACCTGAGGGGTAGGAAACATGCTAAGCAATGCTTTCCTACCTCTCTGGTACTCAAAGGGTTAATTGTGGAATAAAAGGCAGATTTGTCCACTACATGGAAGTCCATGAGGTGGATGTGGATGGGGTTAGTATGTCCCATATATGCAATATATGTGACATACTAAGGGGGGGGTGTGGAAGGGGGCATTGTGTAGTGCTTGGTGTACTAGTTTTATTGATTTTAACCCTTTGAATGCCACAGGGGTGAGCAGTGCACATCCCTATGGCATTCAAAGCTGTCCATGGTGCTGAAAGCCTTCTCTGTGTTCCCCTAGTGGCTGGGTAGGGAAAAGCACAGAGAATGCTGTTCAGAACTGGAGACGTTGGTTTTCTACTCTTACTTGTGGGCTGTACTCCAAAAAAAATAGGCGTTAGATTTCTGGAGAGAAATGTTGCAATTTAACGCGAGTTAGCCCTAACTCCAACATTTGAATAGCTTTTGGCGTCGTTTGTACATTATCCTCTATGGGTGAGATCTTGCTGTTCTGGCGACAGGCGATGTCTGTTTCAGAACTGGCGTCGCTTGTTTCTAGTAGAACATTTGCATTGCTCAATTGACGTTAAAACCAGCGTCTCCAGTTTTTTCTGGCGACGCCAACATTTGGATCGAGCCCTAAGTTTGCTCCACAGTCTGCACTTAGATGCGTATCGTTGTGCTATGTTCATTTTCTCTGCAGTGTTTTCATTTGATGTCTTAAAGGGTCACGTGATCGGGTGACCAGGATACAGCAGCAGGACAGATCAATAGTGAGTTACCCAAAGGAGACGACCAGGGATATAAGGATCTTCTCTTTGGGACTGAGTGGAACATTTAATAGTTTATTTGCCTTTATTTAAGTAAGGAAAGATACAGGTAGCGCATTCCCAATTGGACGAGTATGGATATAGAATTAAAGTCTGTGTACTTACTCTATCCATAGATAGTCTGAGGAGAGTGCCTGTGTTAGTGAAAGAATGAATCAGTTGAACAGGGAATTTGCTTTGGGAGGGGTTTCTTGACTGGTATTTGGGGGGACAGTTAATAAAAAAAATCAATAAAATAAAATAAGAAATTTGTATGTAAAGTGATATAGACAGGAACCCCCTGACATAAGCTGCCACTGGGGTAGACTGATACTTGACTTGATAGAGTATTTTGAAGAGGATGATTGGTTAGATTTTTGTTAGAGGCCTAAGTCCTAAGGAAACATTGATTTTTAGGACTTAGACTTGCTTGGCTCAAGCCTGAAGGAAACATTGATTTGTAGGACTTAGGCTTGTTAGAAACAAACCTCCCCCGAAACTGTTATTTTTTTTCTAGGACTATGGAAAAAAAAAATGCCTCGCTGGCCTAGTGCCAGCAGGTCATGTTGGCCAGTTCCACTGGCCATTTTCAAATGTCCTCCTCCTGAGTCCATAATTGGAGAATTTGCAGCTGCTATTCTTGCTGCTGCTGCTGAGATGTTTAAGTAGCAGGATGATTAGCCAGCTGAAAGGGAATAGGATCAACAATAGCAGTAACATGGGTGATGGATGACGAACGTTGCCACTACTACCTCCGGTGATGCTTCTGAGGCAGTAGCAGCACAATAAGTAGCCCCCAGTCTATGTGGCAAAAAAAAAGAAGTTGGCCAACAATTCTTCTCCACCTGCCCCTCCTTCAAAACTGTGCCTCTCATCAGCAACTGCAATGTGCAGTGTGTGGTAAATAACATCTGGGAGCACAACTGTATCCAAACACCATGACACCAGAACCCAAGTACTGCCACTGTTACTATACCCCTTGTCCAGACTCCGCTAAGGACACATGACAACTTGCTGACAGTTTAATAGTAATGATGAACCCTCCCTGCCACCATCTTAGCATTTTCTGCGAGATGGAATCTCCTCAGATGCCGCTTGATGCATTGATTCCCATTCTCCTCCACCACATGTGTGGTCAGTGCACCACACTGTGTGCAATGGGTAGAGACGAACTGACACATCCTAACATTAACAGAGTGGCTGTCATTTGGCGGGGGGAGGTAATGATGAACGAGGTGGATTGGCAGAAGATGAAATTACCCTAGAAGGTGATGGCAAGCTAGTTGTCTCACTCATCATGGAACTTCCAGTCTCTGCCTGGGTTGCTGTAATCTTCCTCCTCTTTGACCTCTGCCTCACCTCTTGTTGCAATTCTGAAGATTCAGGGGGTACAGAAACAGTGGTGCTTGATTTCTGTGGTGGGTGTTTGACATGTTTGACATAAATGCCATGGTGTCTGTGTTTCATATGTGATATTGTCACGCTCCTTCAGATCGTTCCTCATACCATCATTCCTATTGGCTGCTGCAGGCTTTACCTACCTAGGTCAACCTCCTAGTCTTGCTCAATTTTAGAGCCAATATTCTGAGAGTCTTTGTCGCAGAGTTCCAGAGTTCCTGAATCCGTGTACCGAACCTTGCCTTGATTTACGACCTTGTCTCTTGCCATCTGTCCTTGGATCTCGACCAACCTTTTCTCCTGACTACGTCTCCGTCTGATCCCCTGGCTTCTTGATTTGGTATCGGATTGACCTTGGCTATCCTTGACCACGCTTGTCCTACGAATCCTTCTGCTGCGCAACAGGAGTGTCACGGTTTGTTAAGACTCTCAGACGCAAGGTTAGGTAAAAACACAACTTTATTGAAAAGTTTAAGATAATCCCATAGGATTTTATACACATACATACAATACGTAGAATGGCAAATAGATACAATAGCAAATCAGGCTCTACCGGCCCTGCCAATATACCGGGCAAGGCAGCCTGGGCAAGCAATAAAATGGTGGCTCTACCGACCCTGCCAATATACCGGGGCAAGGCAGTCAAGTAGACAGTCAGGAGAATACAGGCTCTACCGGCCCTGCCAATGTACCGGGCAAGGCAGCCTAATAGACAGTCAGGAGAATACTGGCTCTACCGGCCCTGCCAATATACCGAGCAAGGCATCCTAACGGATCACCAGCTGATACAGGCTCTACCGGCCCTGCCAATATACCGGGCAAGGCAGCCTCAAGGTGGAATAATAGAAGGTTCTACCGGCCTTACCAATATACCGGGCAAGGCAGCCTAAGGAGGAAGTGTCAACCAGTATGGCCTCAATAACTGTCAGATGACAGTGACAGTATGGAGATGGTAGGTAGAAGCTACAAGGCCCAGTGATATTACCAGGTAGTCTGCACACCTCAGTACCTGTGTACCGAGGGAATAACTAGCTGTCTAGGACTGGACAGCGCACTGGGAACCATCAGTATATATGAGTCATAAGCCATGAGGCAGAGGAGTAAACCAGCGCCCTCACGCTGGGAACCAACAGGCTGGATGTAAGTAGACCTTCAGGTCATAGAGCGAACCAACGCCCGTGCTTTGGGAACCAACACTCTGATACAAATAAGCAGCAAGGCAGTGGAGCAAACCAGCCCACGCGCTGAGAACCAACAGACTGAGTTAATAGTAAGCAAGAAGGTAATGGAGCGAACCAGCACCCGTGCGCTGGTAACCAACAAGCTGGATATATCGTAGGCTATAAGGCAGTGAAGCGAACCAGCGTCCGCACGCTGGGAACCAACAGATAGTATGTATAGAGCCGTAAGGCTACGGAGCAAACCAGCACCCGCACGCTAGTACCAACAGACTAGAGTATAGTATCCACAAGGCAGTGGAGCGAACCAGCGTCCACACTCTGGGAACCAACAATGCATATAGTAGGCCGTGAGGTAATGGAGTGAACCAGTGTCCGCACGCTGGGAACCTACAGATAGTTGTGTATAGGGCCAAGAGGCAAAGGAGCGAACCAGCACCCGCGTGCTGGTAACCAACAGACTAGTAGTGTAGTAGCCGCAAGGCAGTGGAGCAAACCAGCATCCGCACGCTGGGAACCAACAGATAATAGTGTATAGAGCCGTAAGGCAAAGGAGCGAACCAGCGCCCGCGCGCTGGTAACCAACAGACTAGTAGTGTAGTAGCCGCAAGGCAGTTGAGCAAACCAGCGTCCACACGCTGGGAACCAACAGGTGAAAATGTCGCCGGAGTGACCGAGGAACAAGGTCGCCACAGATGCAGGAACCGGACGCAGGAGATGAGCAGGAACCAGCACAATGACGGTCAGCCGGATCAGTAATGATAGCAGAGACTGGCAGCAGGAAACAGCAACCTCGGACAACTTCAACCGGAACAGGCACTGGAACAAGTACAGCAGACAGGAGTCTCAGGAACAGGACGAACTCAGGAAACCAGGAACACAGCAAAAGGCCCATGAAGCTTCTGTAGCAAAGTGAAAGTGGATGCAGTCTGAGACACCACGAAAGGGCAACCAAAGGGTGCCCAAACTCAGTTTAAATAGGCAATGTGAGACGGGCTAAAGGCAGTTAGCCAATGGGAGCCCCCTACAGGTAATAGACACAGTAATGCAGCAATCACGGTCACTGTGATAGTACCCCCCTTTCAAAGACCCCCTCTCCTAGAATAGGGTCTGGGTTTCTGAGGGTATTTAGAATGAAAGATCTGCAGTAATTTGGGTGCATGAAGGTCCTTACTATCCACCCAAGATCGGTCTTCAGGACCATAACCTTTCCAATGCACCAAATACTGTACCCTTCCTCTAAGCCTGCAGGAATCATTGATACTCTGCACCTCATACTCCTCCTGACCTTCAACCTCAATAGGCCCTGGCACCACAGGGTTAGTAGTATAACGGTTGCATACGAGAGTTTTAAAGGGATAGTAATACTTCGTTTTAACTTTATTTTATTTTGTAGGCATTAAAAAATCATGAAGAATGATATAAGTCTTATCTCTCAAACCTTTATGGTTTAAGAGATATTCACAAGCAAAGTTTCCCCCACCCGCCCCTTTTTCCTGGTGTAAGCCTTCTCTTCTCAGATGTGAATCTGGTTGTAAGACCAGACAGATAACAGAAGGAGACAATCTTCTTTGTATGAAAAGAATGAAAGCCCTTCCCCCCTTGACAAGTTTTTCAGCTTTTTCCCTTATCTTAATTGAAGATTGTCCCTCTCTGCAGTCTACCTGGGCACCTCCCTTCTGGTCTGGCTGAACGGGGGGGGATACTTTGCTTGTGATTATCTCTTAAACCATAAAGGTTTGAGAGATAAGACTTATATCATTCTTCGTGTTTTTTAATGCCTACAAAATAAAATAAAGATAAAACGAAGTATTACTGTCCCTTTAAGGAGAGACACATGGAACATGTTATGAATGCGCATGGACGCAGGTATGTCCAAAGCATAGGAAACAGGATTAATTTTGCGAATAATTCTGTAAGGACCAATGAACCGAGGAGCCAACTTATTAGATGGGACTTGAAGCTTAAGATTCCTGGAGGAAAGCCACACTCCCCAACCTGAAAGGAGACCGCTGGAAGTCTTCTGCGATTAGCATAGCGCTGATGGTGCTGAAATGACTGACCAAGTGCCCTCTGAACTTGTGTCCATGTTGCTCGATATGCTCATCCAGAACTGGAATCTGCTGTGTCTGAAAGGAATCCGGGAGCAAACAGGGCTGGAACCCATAATTAATCAGAGATGGAGAGCTCCCGGATGAGGAGTTGACCGCACAGTTCCTGGCTAACTCTGCCAAGGCAACAAGTTGGCCCAATTGTCATGATGGTCAGTAACGAAACAGCGTAGGAACTGTTCCAAACCTTGATTGGCACGCTCAGCGGCTCTGTTGGTCTCGGGGTTTTAAGCAGAGGAAAAGGATAGTTGTATGCCCATTTGTTCGCAAAATGCCCTCCAGAACCTGGACACAAACTGGCTCCCCCTGTCGGACACCAGTACTCTGGGTACTCCATGCAACCGAAATATTTTCATAGCAAACACCATTGCCAATACTTTAGCAGAGGGAAGGCCACGGAGGGGCACGAAATGAGCCATTTTAGAAAACCTGTCCACCACCATCAGTATGAAGGAATACCCTCTAGACATGGGCAATTCTCCCATAAAATCAATATAAACATGAGACCAGGGGCGTTCACCATTAGGTACCGGCTGAAGTAAGCCAACCGGAAGGTGTCTAGGGGTTTTAGCACGGGCACAGGTGGCACAGGCATTGGTAAAATTGGCACAATCTGTTCTCATAGAAGGCCACCAAAATATCTGACAAAGGGACCATAACAATTGGTCCCTGCCAATATGTCCTGTGGCCTTAGAGGAATGGTAAGTTTCAAGTAATCGAGTATGGAATGGCTCAGCGACATAATAGTTGCCCACCGGGGTTTCATGGGGAGCGGAGGCCTGGGAGGCCAAGATCTCTTCCCCTAGTGGTGAAGTGATACTAGTACGTATAGTAGCCAATATTCGATCGGGTTGAATGATAGGTGCTGGTGCCTCTTCTCTGTCAGTTTCAGCCTCAAATTGTCTTGACAGTGCGTCAGCCCTAACATTCTTAGATCCCGGCAAATATGATACAATGATATTGAATCGGGACAGGAACCCATCTGGCCTGGCAAGAGGACAATCTCTTGGCCTCAGAGAGATAAGTCAGATTTTTTATGATCAGTCAAGATTAAAACAGGATTTTTTGTGCCTTCAAGTAAATGACGCCATTCCTTAAGAGCGAGGATAATGGCCAATAATTCTCTGTCCCCTATCTCATAATGGCTTTGAGCTCCGGTCAATTTTTTAGAAAAAAACCCACAGGGTCTGAGTATTCCACCTTTAATAGGACGTTGAGAAAGCACTGCCCCAACCCCAATATCCGAGGCATCAACCTCTAACGTGAACGGGAGTAATGGGTTGGGGTGGGATAACACAGGAGCATTAGCAAAAGCCAATTTCAGTTTTTCAAAGGCCTCCTCCACAACCGCTGGCCAAAGGGATGGATTAGCGCTCTTATGCGTGAGGTCAGACAGTGGTTTAACAATGGAAGAAAAGTTCTTAATAAACTTCCAATAATAATTAGCGAAACCCAAAAATCGCTGGATAGCTTAAAGACTCTTAGGCCGTGGCCACTGTAAGACTGCTGTTAACTTTTCTTTGTTCATGGCAATGCCTTCTTTGCCAATTACGAAACCCAAGAATGGCACACTAGTTCTGTGAAACTCACATTTCTCCAATTTACAAAATAATTTATTTTTACGTAAACGTAGCAATACTTTGGACACATCTTTAATGTGTTGTGACAAGTCTTTGGAGTGAATAACTATATCGTCAAGGTAAACCACGACACATGACTGTAGCATATCTCTGAGAATGTCATTGATCAATTCCTGAAATTCTGCGGGTGCATTACACAGACCAAATGACATGACTAGATATTCATAGTGCCCAGATCTAGTGCTAAAGGCAGTTTTCTACTCATCACCGGCTCTGATTCAAATCAAATTGTATGCAGCCCGTAGGTCCAATTTGGTGAAAATCGAAGAGCCTTTGAGTCTGTCAAAAAGCTCGGTGATGAGTGGTATCGGATAAGCGTTCTTTGCCATAAGCTTATTTAAACCACAGTAATCGATGCATGGTCTCAGTTCGCCATTTTTCTTTTTTACAAAAAAGAACCCGGCCCCATCCGGAGAGGTAGATTTCCTTATGATTCCTCTTCTAAGGGCATCAGAAATATATTCTTCCATAGCTTGGTTTTCCTCACAAGACAATGGATACGTGCGTCCCCTAGGGGGTACCACTCCAGGAGGCAACTCAATGCTACAATCATATGGTCTGTGCTGAGGTAAGGTGCCAGCCTCTCACTTACTGAAAACATTGCCAAACTGCTGGTATTCGTCTGGTAGCGAAGGGGAGGTGCACAAGACCTTAACTGGATGGGTAACGCACTTATCCATACAAAACTGAGACCAAGCGGAGATTTCGCACTTTTGCCAATCAAACTGTGGCTTATGCAACTGTAACCAAGGAAATCCCAATATTACAGCATGGTGAGGAGAATTAATAAGTTGGAACTGCTGCTCTTCTCTATGGAGAGCCCGAATAGTCATGGATAATGGCATAGTTTCAAAGGTGACTTGAGCAGGTTCTAAGGGTCTGCCATCAATTGCTTCAATAGCGAGAGAGGTTTCTCTTTCAATGTGTGGGACCCCATGCAATTCAGCAAAGGTATTATCCATAAAATACCCAGCTGCACCAGAATCAACCAGGGCCAAAACCTCCACTGAGCATTGTGCCCAAGACAGTACCACCTGTAAGGTAGGTTTCAGTGTGCCCAACACTGGGGACGATTGGACACCACCTAGGGCCTGTCCCCCAAGGTACCCTAGGTGTGATTGTTTCCCGGACGTACCGGACAAGATCTTAGCAAATGCCCATTCTTACCGCAGTATAAACACAACCCTTGTTTCCTGCGGTATAATCTCTCCTCCTTGGTTAGCCTAGTGAAACCTACTTGCATCGGTTCACCTGGTTCCCGTAATGGTTCACTGGGCTTAGATGCCACGGGAGGGATGGGTGGGCAAAATGTACTGCTAGCCCCATTGTTTTTAGACCGTATCCTGCGATCTCTAGCAGTTAGTCTCTCACGTATCCTGGAGTCAATTAGTATAACATACTCAATATAGTCATCTAGATCAGTAGGCAATTCTTTTGCTGCAATCTCATCTTTAATCTGGTCACTCAGGCCCTGAGCAAAGGCTGCCAACAATGCCTCGTTATTCCTACCTCTGCTGCCAAGGTGCGAAATTCAATGGCAAAGTCGCCCACCATACGCCTGCCCTGTTGTATTTCCATGAGGCGTTTAGCTGCAGAGGTGGTTCTACCAGGAGGCTCAAACACTCTCCGAAATGATTGAACAAATTCTCTGAAACTCTTAGTGCAAGGTTTAGCATTTTCCCACAATGGGTTAGCCCAAGCCAATGCTCTGCCAGTCAGCAGGGATATCATGAACCCGATATTACTGCGATCGTTGGGAAACACATGTGCCGTCAATTCCATAAATATTTCAAGTTGGTTGATGAACCCTCTGCAGAGATTAGGGTCACCGTCATATCGGAGTGGCAAGGGTGCGGAAGCAGTTAACCCTTTGACTGCAGCCCCTGAGGGCATCGTATCATTCTCCGGTGTCTGACTTGGCGAGATCACCAGGCTAGACCCAGATTTGTCAGCAAGTACAGTGCGTTCAAGAATAGTTTGGATTGCAACCACCAATTGATCCAAACTTTGCTCGTTCATATCCATCCTCCAATGGATATTCTGTGTATTACCATCACTCTTGTTGTCTGAGGTCATGGCCCTTTCATACTGTCACAGTTTGTTAAGACTCTCAGACGCAAGGTTAGGTAAAAACACTACTTTATTGAAAAGTTTAAGATAATGCCATAGGATTTTATACACATACATACAATACATAGAATGGCAAATAGATAGATACAATAGCAAATCAGGCTCTACCGGCCCTTCCAATATACTGGGCAAGGCAGCCTGGGCAAGCAATAAAATGGTTTCTCTACCGACCCTGCCAATATACCGGGCAAGGCAGACAAGTAGACAGTCAGGAGAATACAGGCTCTACCGGCCCTGCCAATGTACCGGGCAAGGCAGTCTAATAGACAGTCAGGAGAATACTGGCTCTACCGGCCCTGCCAATATACAGAGCAACAGGGCTTATAATTTTAAGTCCTTTGCTACTAGCCAGACCTGAAAAGTTACTCACCACTGCAAGCCATAGCATACCAACCAGGGCTGAATTTCTACTCGCCAGGGCTACATTTTCACTCGCCATTGGCTAGTGGCAAGTGGAAATTTTGAGCCCTGCAGAGCAAGGCAGCCTAACGGATCACCAGCTGATACAGGCTCTACCGGCCCTGCCAATATACCGGGCAAGGCAACCTCAAGGTGGAATAATAGAAGGTTCTACCGGCCTTACTAATATACCGGGCAAGGCAGCCTAAGGAGGAAGTGTCAACCAGTGTGGCCTCAATAACTGTCAGATGACAATGACAGTATGGAGATGGTAGGTAGAAGCTACAAGACCCAGTGATATTACCAGGTAGTCTGCGCACCCCAGTACCCGTGTACCGAGGGAATAACTAGCTGTCTAGGACTGGACAGCGCACTGGGAACCATCAGTATATATAAGTCGTAAGCCGTGAGGCAGAGGAGTAAACCAGTGCCCTCACGCTGGGAACCAACAGGCTGGATGTAAGTAGACCTTCAGGTCATAGAGCGAACCAACGCCCGTGCGTTGGGAACCAACACTCTAATATAAATAAGCAGCAAGGCAGTGGCGCAAACCAGCGCCCGCGCGCTGGCAACCAACAGACTGAGTTAATAGTAAGCAAGAAGGTAATGGAGTGAACCAGCGCCCGTGCGCTGGTAACCAACAGTCTGGATATATCGTAGGCTATAAGGCAGTGAAGCGAACCAGCGTCCACACCCTGGGAACCAACAGATAGTATGTATAGAGCCGTAAGGCTACGGAGCAAACCAGCGCCCGCGCGCTAGTACCAACTGACTAGAGTATAGTATCCACAAGGCAGTGGAGCGAACCATCGTCCGCATGCTGGGAACCAACAATGCATATAGTAGGCCGCGAGGTAGTGGAGCAAACCAGCGTCCGCACGCTGGGAACCAACAGATAATAGTGTATAGAGCCGTAAGGCAAAGGAGCGAACCAGCGCCCGCGCGCTTGTAACCAACAGACTAGTAGTATAGTAGCCGCAAGGCAGTGGAGCAAACCAGCGTCCGCACGCTGGGAACCAACAGGTGAAAATGTTGCCGGAGCGACCGAGGAACAAGGTTGCCACAGATGCAGGAACTGGACACAGGAGATGAGCAGGAACCAGCACAATGACGGGAATGACAGCGGAGACTGGCAGCAGGAAACAGCAACCTTGGACTACTTCAACCGGAACAGGCACTAGAACAAGTACAGCAGACAGGAGTCTCAGGAACAGGACGAACTCAGGAAACCAGGAACACAGCAAAAGGCCCATGAAGCTTCTGTAGCAAAGTGAAAGTGGATCCACGAAAGGGCAACCAAAGGGTGCCCAAACTCAGTTTAAATAGGCAATGTGAGGCGGGCTAGAGGCAGACAGCCAATGGGAGCCCCCTACAGGTGATAGACACAGTAATGCAGCAATCACGGGCATCGTGATAGTGAGTCCCTTCAGCTGCTCCCAAGCTCCCACACAGGCTGATCTTATTCCTATTGTCCGACTCCAGTCTGCTCGACCCTACACCTCAGGCTCTCCGGTTGAGTCGGGTTGCCATCACCGGTTGCTCCGGTGACTGCCCCGGCCCGTCGAGGGTGTAGGGACTCAACATCTTCCTGCCTTCCGTCTGTCCAACTAGTCGACAGGGTCGACCCCAGCATCTAGTTGATCCCCCTTAATACCTCCGAGTAGTGGAGAGCAGTGGAGTTGTAGTCCATCAACCATCTGGCCCTGTCTCGAACCTCTTCGATCCTTCCTAAATCTTCAACTAGTGGAGAGCAGTGGAGTTGTAGTCCGTCGACCATCCGGCCCTGTCTCGAACCTCTTCGATCCTTCCTAAACGTCCAACTAGTGGAGAGCAGTGGAGTTGTAGTCCGTTGACCATCCAGCCCTGTCTCGAACCTCTTCGATCCTTCCTAAACCTCAGACTAGTGGAGAGCAGAAGAGTTGTAGTCCGTTGACCGTCCTGCCCTGTCTCGAACCTCTTCAGTGTTGTCGACTAGGTCATCCTGTCCTGTCTCGAACTACTTCCGCATTTGCCCATCTCAGAGACTGACAGTAAAATCGAGCCAGTAATATTGATTCTGCTGAGGCTTCTCGCATTACCACCAGACAGGAACAACTGGAGAATAGTGGTTTATCAATATGAAAATCTGGGGATGCTGAAATGCCACCTAAGGTCTGTCCCCTATAAGACCTTAGGTGCGGTTGTCCAAGATGTGTAGGGCAATTTCGCAGTAGATGCCCTGCCCTACCGCAGTAAAGGCACAGTCCCTCCCTCCTCCTCAAGGCCTTTTCCGCAACTGAAAGGTGAGTGAACCCAATCTGCATGGGTTCCACATCACCTGAGGTTTCGAGACTAGAAGGTGCGGGAGAAGAGGGAGGTACGGGTGGGGGTGAAAGGCTTGGAGTTAAAAGGATGGGATGACTCCTCAGGCGCTCCTTAAAGGAAGGTTTCTCATGGATTCAGGAGTCAATCAGAATACAATATGAGACCAGTTCCTCTAAATCACTGGGAAGGTCCCGGGCTGCAATCTCATCTTTAACCGAAAGCCTGTTAGAGAAAGCAGTCACAAGAGCCTCATTATTCCAACCAACCTCGGCTGCCAGGGTATGAAATTCTATAATCGGAAACAGTCCTAGTACCCTGCTGGATGGAAATTAGGTGCTTGACAGTCGAGGTGGAGCGGCCCCGTATATCAAATACCCTTTTAGAGGTTACCACAAACTCAGGGTAATTGTAAACAATGGGTTTCTGTGTCTCCCAAAGGGGAGTGGCCCAAGCCAAGGCCCTGTCAGAGAGTAAGGAAATAACAAGGCCCACCTTACTCCTATCAAAAGGGAAGGACTGTGGTACCATCTCCAGATAGATGCCAACCTGGTTTAGAAAACTTCTGCATTGGTTAGGGTTGCCCCCATAACACTGGTGGAGCGGAGCAGACCCTGTCATACCTCTCGCAACAGTGGAATCACCATTGGCAGCCAGAGCGGGAGCGGCAGCAGCTATAGGGTCAGTCTGCACCGAAAACCGCTGAGGCTGTGGAACCAGATGCTCAGTATGGAGCGACAAAGCCTGGAAGGCTGCAGCAAGCTGGCCCATGCGCTGGTCTACCTGGTCCAGCCTGAAAAAAATATTCGGTAGATTGCCTGCGTCTCCTGAGTTCATGGTCCTTGTGTACTATTAGGGAACAGGAACCAGACAGGACACAAAAAGGTAAAATGCAATACACCTTTATTAGTGCACGATCCAAGAGCATAAACCAAAAGACACTCCAGGGTCAGGAATCAAGACAGGTATTCAGCCAATCTAGAGTCAGGAAACCAGAAGTCTGTGATGTCAGGAACAAGCCGAGGGTCAGAAGCACAGAAGTCAGCGAAGTTTGGAACAAGCCGATGGTCTGGAACACAGCAAACAGGAATGCAGGAAAAGTCCACAGCAGCCAGCAGCAACAGGTCAGCAAACAAACAAAAGGACAATGAGGACGTGAGCCAAGCTGCTATAAATACCCTGAGAGGGTTGGCTGATAGCAGTCAGGTGAGTAATCAGAGAGATCAGCTGATACAGCCAGAGCCAGAAACTGAGAAGACAACAGCAGTGGATAGCAGAGCACTAGATTAGCTCAGACAGCAGAATCAATAGGCAGAATGGGAGCAGCTCAGCAAAACCTTGACACAACCCTTCACATCCCTCCTCCTCATACTCTGTGCTGCTGTCAACATTTCTGCCCTGGCTTTCTCTGTCATGTGTGGTTTTGTCCACTTCTGCTACTTAGATACTCAGATGGTATTAGATGTTGGTTCATTTTTAAGACTGTTAATCTCCTAACATTGCTGCTTAATAACCAAGTCCTGTGGTAACTTGCAATAAAACCCACTGCACTGAAAACACACTCAGAATCAATGCTTACTGGAGGACAACTAAGGGTTTCTACTGTGGTGCATTTCAGTGCTGACCATGCACATTGTTTTGTTTGCCAGTAGTCCATGGGGTAGCTGTTTATGCTAAGAATGTATCTACCCTGCAAGTATACTAAAATCATCTCACATGCAGTGGAACCACTCCTGGGAGCAACACAGTGTTCCTGTGTATCTTTTACCAACCCATACTCTGGAAGTCCTACAGAGACTTGCTGCCACCACAAATGTTGAATTGCCACCCACTGGCAGAAATTATGTAATTATGTGTTTAAAGTGGGGGTCCAGTAAAGTGGCAAGAATGTATTCCTCATTTCTTTTAAAGGACACTATGCGAGAATCTTGTTGAAAGCATGCTAACATATCCTTGACCAGCTGGTGCACGTCTGCATTGTCATTATAGTAAGATTTTTCAGCAAAGCTTCTCAGTTTTTAGTGCAATAAATATATCAGTGGTAGAATGTTGCTAGTTCCTGCCCCTATGTGACTACCTAGAATGGTTGTCTTTCCAAAATTGTTCAGCAGCTCACATACATCACACATTGCCTTTGCCCAGATGACAACAAGGTTCCCTCCAAATCCTTATAGTTTTGCATTGTGTATTTGCTAATGGCCTTATTCTACTCTAGCATGTACACATGGGAATTCCACCTTGTAGGTAGAGGTGGGCGAAAAGTAGGAAAAATTTCCTGCATGACTTTTCGCAAAAAACTGCGATTTTTCTCTTTTTTTTGTTTTCTCCTTTTCGTCTATGCAAAATGTTCCTCCTTTTTGCCTATTTTAACTAATTTTTTGCCTATATTTCCTATGGGTACTACATTTCCCACTACATTATTACTTCTTCTGAGGGCTGTAGTTTAGAAATAAGTAGCTGAAAGTCAAAAGGTGGGAGTCCTACAGGAACATATACCTTGAAAAATGTGTTAGCAAGCAGAGCGCATTTGCCATTTGCCCACAACACTAATTTCCTGCTTAAGTGACACTGGCACATATTCATCATGATGATGTCATAATAACAAAAATAAAGTACAACCTACAATGTGGCAGATGTGTATTGTAGTGGTGGTGGGAGGGGGGACTGGCTGGTATGGTGTGATTTATGTATGCATATAGTTTTTACCGTTGTCATGTTTGTGTCAAATCTCTATCCTCCCCAGATTATTGACACAAATTACTTTTCGCTCATAGCAGTGGTCCCAAGTGGGGTAGATGGTGACAACCCTTCTTCACATCCCTCCTCCTCATCTATGCTGTCCTGCTGTCATTGACAGTGTAACTTCCTGGACTGAAAGCCCTCTAAAACTCAACTCTTGCTGGGGTACAACTAAGGATTTTCACTGCAGTACGTGTCAATGCTGGCCACACTCATTGCTTTGTTTGCCAGTAGTCCATGGAGTCATTTTTTTCTGCCTAGAACATAGCTATCCTGCAAGATTGCAGAAACCATCTCACTTGCAGTGAGACCACTTCTAGGAGCTACATGGTGTTCCTGTGTGTCAGTTACCAACTAATACTCAGGGAGCAAGTCCCAAAGAGATGTGCCTCCACCACCACCACCATTGCCACCAGTGTTGGGTTTTTGCCACCCCTTCTGGGACCCATGAATTGCCCTGTGTTCCGAATGGGATATTCTGGTTGATGTAGCTGCTTCTGTTTTTGTGCCCTCACGTTCTCCCTCTCATTCTCCACAATGCAACCCTCCACTCAATCAATAAGTATATCTCGATATTTCTTGACAGAATCCTCAGAGAGTTGCTGCTGATCATCATGACTACTTGTTGTGACAAACTGCTGATGGCCCTTTGACAGAAATTCTGAAATTTTGTGTTTGAAGCTGGGGTCCAGCAAAGTGACAAGAGTGTTTTACTCATTGCTTTTAATAAACAGTATCCGAATATCTTGTTCAAAGCATGCTAACATGTAATTTATAGCTGATGCATGTCTGTGTTGTATTATGGTAAGAATCCTCAGCCATGCTCCTCTCCTCATTTTTTTCTGCAATAAATATATCAGTGGTAGAATTTCACAAATTCCTGCCCCAGTGCGATTCACCAGCCTGGTTGACTCCTCGAAGGGTTTCAGCAGCTCACATACATCGCACATTAGTTGCTATTGGCCATGTGACAAAGAGGCTCCCTCCAAAGCCTTCCAGTTTTGCATGGTGTACTTGCTAATGGCCTTAATCTGCTCGTACAAATGCTCTAGCATGTACATTGTGGAATTCCACCTGGTAGGGACCTCTATTTTCAGCTGGTAATGGGGCAGGTTGTTACTCTCTTGTATAGAATATAGAGCTTTGTGTGCACTGTAGGAGCGACTAAAATGGGCACAGATTTTGTGGGCAATAGTAAGCATCTCTATGAGGGTTTCGGATTCTGCCAGGAATCTGGTCACAACTAAATTTAACACATGTGCAAAGCAGTGCACATGCACCATACCACCTATTCTCAAAACAGCGATTTTGTTGGAGCCGTTATCAGCAGACACAAAACCAGCTTTTAAGGAGTGGGGTATAAGCCATTCCTCTATCACCTGCTCTAGCTTACTTAAAACATCTACAGCTTTGTGGGACTGTCTCTCAAAACTCTGCATGCACAAGGTGACGTGACAATGGTATGGGCTATCCTTCTGCTACCACGCCTTTTAATCACACTGCCAGAACCAGAAGCATGATTACTAGCTGTCACCTGATGCTGTAAGCTAGTGTTGTCCACTTTTGGTGCTGGGAAAGAAATCCGGTGAACAGTCACAATCATATAGTCTGTGCTCTGCCCACTTGTCCACATATCTGTTGTCAGGTGGATTTTCTTGCCATACTTACTTTTCAGCCCTTTGCCATCACACTTACCACCTGCTTGTACAATTCAGGCACAGCCACCCTGGAAAAATAACTGCGGCTTGGGATATTCCATCTTGGAGCTACACATGACATCAGGTCTCTGAAACCTCAATTTTCTACAAAAGAATACAGCAACATGTCCACTGTCAACATCTTGGCAACCTTGCCATCCCACAGGCGTACTTTGGGTTTGTTTTTGACTCCTTCCCAGGGACTCAGTCAGTGTGGGTTGGCAGGACAAGGCAGAAGAACCCTGGAACTTTATTAATTTAACAACATGACTAGATGAGGTGGTAGCATTAGAGGCAGCATGTGTGGGCAGTCTATGACTCTTGCCATCTCCTACAGAAAAGCCAGAGTCATAATACTTGTCTGAAGCAGGACCCATAGGTGTTATTTGGAGTGAACTAACTGTTGGCATTAGCACACTCTCTGATGCATAAATAACTTCACTACTTCTACTACTGGGAACTTTTTAGAGTTCTTCTGCTAATGCTAGTTGTGGCACCTTTTGGTCTTCCAGTCATACCTGTGGTTGTGCTTCAGGTGGTACCTCATAGAGGAGATACCTAGGTGTGAGTCTGCTTTCTCCCTGTTCAAATGCTTAGCTTGAGGATCCTGATTGAAGTATACCCATACTGTGGACATCATGGACTGAGGGGTTCCTGAGGTGCTGCTGCTACTATTACTGGGGCTAGATGTTGATGCAATTCTACTGCCACTACTACTAGGTGTCAAACGTGCAGCACTTACAGCAGCAGCAAAGGCACTTGTCATATCTAACATTGTGGACGTTAATAACCTGTGTTGCTGCTGTTGTTACTGCTGCTGGGTACTCAACACAGGTGTGTGTGGCTGAGTGGGACCTGGACTTTGAAGGGGCGATGATGCTGATGATGATTGATAGGGTTACTGTGTAATTTTTGACATCTTTGCTTGTACAGGGTCAGACTTTCCAATGGTTTTCTCAAACAGTTTATTGACAGGCACAGTGCTCCTTTTCAGTGCATCATCAGTCATAATTAGGTCATCCTCAGCAGCATCACCTGGCAATTTTTGCCCACTACCCTTATATTCCTCTACATTTTAGACGTCTCAAATAATTTCTTTTTACTTTTACTGTAACAAAGTTCGCTACTACTTTGAGGACAGGTGTTTTGCTGCTTGCTGTTACACCTTCTTCTATTATGCTATTGCCATCATCAACACTTGAATGCGACTTGTTGTCGTCTTCAGTGTTCTTCTTATATGTCTTCTTATATGGTTCTTTATTTGTACTGGCAATGGTGGTGCTGGAGGTTTTGTTGGGACCTTGACAAAATGCATCCGCCCTTGGAGAAGAGGAATCATCATCATTTATTGCACAAGCAGCAGAAACCTTTGCTGCAGTCAGTTTTTGAACAACTACTTTACTCTTACATGACATCCCTGCAGTGCTCCACCCTTCCCCCTCCCCGTTGTGCGTTTGCTGGACATTACTCAACTACTCTGTGTGTTTTTACTTTACAGTACACAACACAACTGATGGAGTATGATGTCTTGCCTTAGCCCAGTTAGCTGTCTGTCACCTAATATATTTAGTTATTTATTTCTTTATTCTTTTTTATTTCTTTTTTTATTATTTTTTTATTTCTTTTTTTATTTTATTTTTTTACATTGTCCACCCTGTCTTATCACAGTCTGTCCAAAAAAACAAAAATCAACAACTTCTTTCCCCAGACATACCCAGCACAGAGACAATAACAGCAAGATCAGCAAGCAAATAGGTCCCCAGCTGCCTGTGTATTGACAATCAGTCAAGTAAAATGTTGGGGTATTTGGGGTCAACCTCCTTCCTCCCTTCTTCTCCCCAGAGTGCCCCACTGACTCTCCTAATACAGAGAACAAATGTCCTACCTAAAAGATTCCCTAAACTAAACTTCAATTCCCCTATCTTCTGTAGCTCAAAAAACATGCTGCTCTTTCCTCTCACAAACACAGAATGGCATGCTGTGAGAGCCTGACACCCTTTTATATGGCTGCAGAAAAGTAGAGAAAAGTTTCATGTGGTGGAGAAAAATGTTTCTTCCCATTGATTTCAATGCACAATGAGCTAGGCGAAAAATGCAGGAAAAAGCAGAAAAATGGCACTTTTCGCAGGAAATTATTTGCCTAGCGGGAAGTGCCATTATTCTCCGATTTCAGTTTGAGGCTAATATTTTCGCTCATCCCTACTGGTAGGTACCTCCATTAATGGCTGTCATCTGATGCTGTAAGCTAGTAGTATTGCCCATTGATGGTAGGAGAAAAACCCACTGTATAGTTATAGTCATACAGTCTGTTCTCTGCCCACTTGTCCACATATCTGTTGTCAGGTGGATTTTCTTGCTGTATGAGTTTAACAGTCTTTGCTCACTGCACTCACTAGCTGCCTGTACAATCCTGGCACAGCCGTCCTGTGTTGTTGCTGCTGGTTACTCAACACTAGTTGTGTCTGTGGCTGAGTGGGAATTGAACGTGGAAGCGGTGATGAGGCTAATGATGACTAACAGGATGACTGTGTATTTTTTTTCATCTTTGCTTGTCTAGGGTCAGACTTTCCAATTGTTTTCTCAAACAGTTTATAGACAGGCACAGTGCTCCTTTTAAGTGGTGGTAGATTGAGCCTTTAGCCTAACAGCTAACTTCCTGGCCACGGCATCACCTCTTTGACTCTCAGCTTAATCTATATCTTAAGAAGCGGAGGATGCTGGAGGGATATATTCTAGATCTACATCAGTCATCATTTGGTCATCGTCAGCATTGTCCTCCACTTCTTGCCCACTACTTTTATATTCCTCTAGGCTTTTAGAGATCTCAAACAATTTCTTTTTACTTTTACTTTCTCAACGTTTGCTACTACGTTCAAGACAGGTGTTTTTGTGCTTGTTTGTCTCAATGTCAGACGCAACAGTTGGCTGAGCTGCTACACTTTCTTCCATTATTCCATCAACACTAGAATGTGACTCGTCATCTTCAGTGTTTTTAGACAATTTAATAATAGTACTGGTGCAGGTGGTGGTGGTGGTGGAACTTTTGGTGGGACTTTGACAAACTACATCCTTCTCAGGAGGAGATGGATCACCATAATTTATTGCACACACTGTAGCATCCATAGCTGTAGTCAGTTTTTGGACTGCCATTTTACTCGCACATCCCTGCACTGCTCCTTCTCTTTCCCCCTACTTCATGTGTGTCTAGTATCGCTCTGCCTGAGTCACAGATCACTTCAGGGTCCCTTCACCTATCAATTTTTTTTCTATTTTATTTATAATTTTTTTAAACTGTCTCCCATCCCTATCACTGTCAACAACAAATAAAAAGAACTGTTCAATTACTTCTTTCCCCAGATTTCCCCAGCACAGAGATGCCCCTGCTTACACTAATGGAACAAGAGTATAAAGGAGATCTGCTTAACTCCTCCTTACTACAGCCTCTGGGTGTGCTTGGCCACAGACAAACTTAAATTGTTACATGATGCTTATTTTCAGTATCATGTATGATTTTAATGTAATTGGGCTTTATTTATTATCATTACTTTTGTTGTCAGTCATTCATCAGTGTTCATAGCAGTGGCCCCAGCTGTGAGAGACACGGCAACTATGCAAATCCCTCCTCCTCAGAGCTGCTGTTACTATTACATGTCATAGGCCTCTCTCTTGTTTTCTGTCTTCTGCATGCGCAGAGTGGTATGCTAATGGGAAGTACTACCCTGCTGTTGCATTTTCATAGTAGTGTTACAGGCAAAGGCATTAGTCAAGTCCTGATGTTGCATGCTGTTGCTGCCCACTTGTAGGAAGGAAACCAAGTGAGCAGTGACAGTTTCATAGTTTGTACTTTAACCACTTGTCCACATATCTATAGTCAGGTACATTTTCTTGCTGTATGTAATACACAGATCAGGATGCTCCCTTGTTGTATGCTGCTAGAAATAACTTGGTAAAGGAGGAATTTCACCAAGAGAGGACAAGCAGCAATTAATATAGAAAATAACATGCAACAGAAGACAATAGAGGAGTATATTGCTGGGTAGACCTCAGTAAGCCAGAAGCTGGGGGTGCTCGATGGGGTGCGAAGCTGGCGTAGTCGAGAAGACTGATGACACCTCTGAATACAGACAGCTACTCGTTAGAACGGTATCACGGTTTGTTAAGACTCTCAGACGCAAAGTTAGGTAAAAACACAACTTTATTGAAAAAGTTAAAGACAACCCCATAGGGTATCATACACATTCATACATATATATTTATTGACAGGAAAAGCAATAATAATAGCGATACAGGCTCTGACGGCCTTGCCAATATACCGTGCAAGGCAGCCAGGAAGTTGGTACAAGGAATAGATTGGCTCTACCGGCCCTGCCAATATACCGGGCAAGGCAGCCTGGGGACTAGTACACGGAAGAATAGTTGGCTTTACCGGCCTTGCCAATATACCGGGCAAGGCAGCCAGGACTGGTACTCTAAGGATAGGGGCTCTACCGGCCCTGCCAATATACTGGGCAAGGCAGCCAATAGACAGACAGCGAATATACAGGCTCTACCGGCCTTGCCAATACCGGGTAAGGCAACCCAAGATGGACAATGGAATAGGTTCTACCGGCCTTACCAAAATACCGGGCAAGGCAGCCTAATAAGGAGTGGATGGCAACCACTGAAGCCTCAGTGACTGATAGGTGGCAACAGCAGTCACAAAGATGACATAAGAGGCTAAGTCAGCATTAGTGGCAAGCCAAGGAATGCCAGGGGACCACCCGTACCCGTGTACGGGAAGCACAACGGAGCTGCCTAGGACTTGACAGCAATAACCAGCAAGAGCAAACCAGTACCCGCGTACTGGGAACACAGCAATGCACAAATCGGTAATAGACTCAAAGGTGGTGGAGCGAACCAGTACCTTGTACTGGGAGCAAGTGTATAAGGTGCAACATCAGCCAGGTGGCTAAGGAACGAACCAGTACCCGCGTACTGGAAGACCTGAACACATGAGTTGCAATAGCAGCTGGGAGGCTGTGGAGCGAAACGGTACCTTGTACTGACAGTGTATTTGTATCTGGCAATAACAGCAGGATGGCTGAGGAGCGAACCAGTGTCCACACACTGGGAACGCTAATCGTATATAGTGATAACAGCCGGGTGGCTGTGGATCGAACCAGAACCCACACACTGGGAACGCTATTCGTATCGTGCAATAACAGACGGGTGGCTATGGAGCGAACCAGTACCCAGTACTGGGAACACTAATTGTATCCTGCAACAACAGCCAGGTGGCTATGGAGCGAACCAGTACCCTGTACTGGGAACGCCACTCGTATCCTGCAATAACAGCCGGGTGGCTATGGAGCGAACAAGTACCCTGTACTGGGAACGCTAATCGTATCCTGCAATAACATCCGGGTGGCAATGGAGTGAACCAGTACCCTGTACTGGGAACGCTGATCGTATCCTGCAATAACAGCTGGGTGGCTATGGAGCGAACCAGTACCCTGTACTGGGAACGCTAATCGTATCCTGCAATAACAGCCGGGTGGCTATGGAGCGAACCAGTAACCTGTACTGGGAATGCAATCGTATCCTGCAATAACAGCCGGGTGGCTGTGGAGCAAACCAGTACCCGCGTACTGGAAAAACCGGCAAAGAGTAGAAATGTCGCCACGGCGACCCGGGAACAACAGCTGACCACAGGCGAACTGGATAGGAACCAGCAGATGGAAACAGGAACCAGCACTCAGACGATCAACCGGATCAGGAATGGCAGCGGGGACTGGTAGCAGGAAGCGGTGACCAAACGGCAACTCCAACCGGATCAGGAACGGAAGCAGGAACCACTGGACAGGTAACTACAGGAATTAGATGATCTCTGGTAGCAGGAACACAGCAAAGGGCCCAGGAAGCTCAGGAACATATGGAGATACGAGCAGCATAGAGACAACACGAAAGGGCAACCAAAGGGTGCCCAGGCTCAGTCTAAATAGGCAAAGCAGAGCGGGCTAAAAGCAGACAGCCAATGGTGAGCCCCCCATAGGTAACTGACACAAAAAGGCAGCAATCACGGGCACTGTGATAAACGGAGAGTTTAACCTAACCACAACTGATTTGTCTATGTTGCACAAAACAGGAACAAAACACAGCAACAGATGTTCAGACATTAGGGGGCCGTGCGTAAACTCGACGGTGGTCAAGGGAACTATAACCAACAACCTAACACATCTAACACAGAAATATACAACTAGATGAGCTGTATTAGGAGTTGGAAGGCCTCATGGTTTCGACTGGGAGTCATAAGGTCAGATGGGTCAACCGGAAGTCGAAGGTACAAATAGACAGACTCGACTAGGAGTCAGAATGTTAGGCTATTTGACTGAAGGCAGGGTACGAGAGTCTACAAGGGAGCAGGCAAAGAATGGTCCACAAGCCGGGTCGGTGATAAGCGGACAAGACAGTACCAAAGGGTGAAACATAGAGAAGTCTAGCAGGCTGGACTTGAAGAACCAGTTGGAAAGCAACAAAGTACTCAAGGGATAAGCAGAAGAGTAGTTGAGAGAATGGAGCCAAGGGTCAATACCGGAAAACAACACACGGAAGCCAAATCAAAAGTCAAAAGGGAAGTCAAGGATAGCCGGGTCAGGAATGGTGGAACACTCAAAAAAGACCAGATACAGTTCAGGCAGGAAAGCTTAGAATGAGCGTAGTCGCAAGGCACCAGCGATAGATAAAGGGTCAAAGAGACAGGGCAGGGAAAGAGTACCAAGGGCAAAACCAAAAATCTAGTAACAGATTCCAGATAAAGCACAGAAAAGTAGAAGGTGCATGACATTGTTCTTCAAGTGATTTCCAGAACATTAGTGATGAGCGAGCACCCCAATGCTCGGGTGTTCGGGTGCTCTGACCGAGCACCCCCTGAGGCTCGAGTGCTCGGCCGAGCACCCGAGCCCCATTGAAGTCAATGGGAGGACTCGAGCATTACACCAGACACCCCCTGCTCTGATGAGGGGAGGGTGCCTGGTCCATAGGAAAAGGGCAGAAAAGGATGGAAACACCACAGAAATGGTTCAGGGACAGCATAGGGAGGATGTCTGGATGCATCTTGGACTCCAACATCGCTGCTGGGAACGATCTTTCGCCCGTAGTACGCCATTTTTACAGACTGATCGTAAAACACACAAAAAGGAAAATAAAAACGACTTTAGGCAAAAAATTGTTACCAAACAATATTTGCTGTATATTTACTTGTATATCATCTGCAAATTCTCCCAAAAATTTCCTTGATTTTCAGAACTGAGGCCATGATTAAGAGGGAAACGTGCGCAGAGGCAAATTCTCCCAAAAATTTCCTTGATTTTCAGAACTGAGGCCATGATTAAGAGGGAAACGTGCGCAGAGGCAAATTCTCCCAAAAATTTCCTTGATTTTCAGAACTGAGGCCATGATTAAGAGGGAAACGTGCGCTGAGCTGACCATCTAAAACATTATGGGTGAGGGTCTGCTGCAGAGCTGACCATCCTAAACATTATATGCGAAGGCCCGCTAGTGAGCTGACGCTATAAAACATTATATGAGAGGGCCCGCTAGAGAGCTGACCCAATAAAACATTATATGCGAAGGCCCGCTAGTGAGCTGACGCTATAAAACATTATATGGGAGGGCCCGCTAGAGAGCTGACCCAATAAAACATTATATGAGAAGGCCCGCTGGTGAGCTGACCTATATAAAAATTGTCAAACAGGGCCCGCTGGTGAGCTGGCCCTATATAAAAATTATATCACAGGGCCCGCTGGTGAGCTGGCCCTATATAAAAATTATATCCCAGGGCATATGGAAGAGGAGGAGGAGGATGAGAAGATTAAGAGTCAACCATATACCCGTTTTTTGGGTGGAAGGGGTGAATGGGAATACAGAGTATTCACATCATTGTAAATAACATATATAAAGTGAGTTTATGTTCCCCCGCGGCTTTCCTCCAGTGGAGTGGAGAAGTCAGGGGAAATCCAGGCCTTGTTCATTTTTATAAGTGTCAACCTATCAGCATTGTCGGTGGAAAGGCGGATACGCTTATCTGTTATGATGCCACCAGCAGCACTAAATACCCGCTCAGACAGAACGCTGGCGGCAGGGCAGGCCAGCACCTCCAAGGCGTAGAGTGCCAGTTCATACCACGTGTCCAGCTTGGACACCCAGTAGTTGTAAGGCACAGAGGGATCATTGAGGACGCTGACACGGTCTGCTACGTACTCCTTCACCATCTTCCAAAACTTTTCCCTCCTTGTGACACTAGGCTGCGCATCAGGGTGAGGGTGCTGGCGGGGTGTCATGAAGGTGTCCCACGCCTTGGAGAGTGTTGCCCTGCCTTTCTCGGAACTGCTGTGTGCTCCCCTTTTCTCCCCTTCTCTGTTGGCCAAGGTAGCACGTACTCTGCCGCCAGCGTTGTCAGATGGAAAATTTTGGAGCAATTTTTCAACAAGAACCTTCTGGTATTGCACCATTTTGCTTGTCCTCTCCACCGGAGGAATGAGAGATGAGAAATTCTCTTTGTAGCGGGGGTCCAGAAGGGTGAACACCCAGTAATCCGTGTTGTTTAAAATGCGTATAACGCGTGGGTCACGGGAAAGGCAGCCTAACATAAAGTCAGCCATGTGTGCCAGAGTACCAACAGTCAAGATTTCGCTGTCCTCACCAGGAGGATGACTCTCAATATCCTCATCCTCTTCCTCCTCTTCTGCCCACCCACGCTGAAGAGATGGAACTAAAGTTCCATGGCTACCCTCTGTAGCGGAGGCAACCGTGTCTTCCTCCTCCTCCTCCTCCTCCTCCTCCTCCGCCTCCTCCAATTGTCGCTGAGAAGACGAAGTGAGGGTGCTCTGGCTATCACCTTGTGTAAGCTCTTCCTCCCCCATTTCCACCTCTTCCACATGCAAAGCGTCGGTTTTAATTGTGAGCAGCGAGCGTTTCAGTAGACACAGAAGTGGGATGGTTACACTGATAATAGCGTTATCGCCGCTCACCATCTGTGTCGATTCCTCAAAATTGCGTAAAACCTCGCAGAGGTCTGACATCCATTCCCACTCCTCACTTCTGATTACAGGAAGTTGAACGGAGAGGCGACGACCGTGTAACAGCTGGTACTCCACTACTGCCCTCTGCTGCTCACAAAGCCGGGCCAACATGTGGAAGGTGGAGTTCCAGCGCGTGCTCACGTCACACAGCAGCCGGTGAGCTGGCAATTGTAAGCGCTGCTGCAGCTTCAACAGGCCGGCCGAAGCTGTAGATGACTTACGGAAATGTGCACACACGCGGCGCACCTTGGTCAAGAGATCATGCACATTGGGGTAGGTTTTTAGAAATCGCTGAACCACTAAATTAAATACATGCGCTAGGCATGGTACGTGTGTGAGCTTGCCGAGCTCCAAAGCCGCCACCAAGTTACGCCCATTATTACACACAACCATGCCTGGTTGCAGGTTGAGTGGCGAGAGCCACTGCTCGGTCTGGTGACTAATCCCCTGCAACAGCTCTGAGGCCGTGTGCTGTTTGTCCCCAAGGCAGATCAGCTTCAGCACGGCCTGTTGACGCTTCCCCACTGCAGTGCTACACTGCTTCCAGCTACTGGCTGATGGGGGAGTGGCGCTGCGTGTAGAGAATTCGGAGGTGGAAACGGAGGAGGAGGAGCCAATAACGTAGGTGCTGGCGGAAACCCTGATGGAGGTAGGGCCCGCAATCCTCAGCGTGGGTAGCACCCGTGCCATCCCAGGGTCCGAGTCGCTCCCAGCCTCCACGACATTCACCCAGTGTGCCGTCAGGGAAATGTAGCGTCCCTGGCCACAAGCACTTGTCCATGTGTCAGTCGTTAAGTGGACCTTCCCAGTAACTGCGTTGGTCAGGGCACGGGTGATGTTACGGGACACATGGTGGTGTAATGCGGGGATGGCACACCGGGAAAAGTAGTGGCGGCTGGGGACCGCGTACCGAGGGACAGCTGCTGCCATCAGGCTGCGGAAGGACTCAGTGTCCACAAGCCTAAATGGCAGCATTTCGATGGCCAGTAATTTTGAAAGGTGTGAGGTTAGTGCTATGGCCTGTGGGTGGGTGGCTGGGTACTTTCTCTTGCGCTCAAATGCCTGGGGTAACGACATTTGGACGCTGTGCTGGGACAGGGAAGTGGATGTGGTCGCTGATGGTGCTTCAGATGGTACAGGTGCAGGGCGGGAGGTATGCGGGCCTGCGCCTTCGACAGGCGATTGGCCGGCACCGAAAACAGGGGAAGAGGAGGCAGTGGTGTGGCCTGCAGACACAGATGGGCGATCCAGGCGTTCCTCCCACTTACTACGGTGCTTGGATGCCATGTGTCGGATCATGCTGGTGGTGGTGAGGTTTCTAGTGTTCATGCCTCGGCTCATTCTGGTGTGGCACAGGTTGCAAACTACAATTCTTTTGTCGTCCGCACTTTCCTTAAAAAAACGCCATACCGCGGAACACCTACCCTTTGGCAAGGGAGATTTACGCAAGGGGGTGCTCCGTGGAACATTTGCGGGCCGGTTTGGTGCGGTCCGCCTTCTTTCTGTAGCCACACCACTGCCTCTTCCAGCCTGTTGCGGTGCTGCAGATGGCTCACCCTCAGGACTGCTGTCATCGCTCGGCTCTACACCTTCCCAGGTGGGGTCAGTCACCTCATCGTCCACCAAGTCCTCCTCCACTTCCTCACTCTGATCATCCTCCTCAAGTTTTGATCCCACCACATACTCAGTCATTGACAACTGTATAACATTCTCCTCAACAAGGTCTTGAGACGGAAATAGTGGTTGATTTAATGGCAACTGTGTCTCATCATCATCATCATCATCCACTACTTCCTTTGACCTTAAATGCCGTTCACATCTGTCATCTTCTTGTGATTGGGTAGCCTCTAGAGGTTGTGAATCAGGGCACAAGATGTCATGTTCCTCTGCAAGCGTGCTTGGAGAGAGGGTCAAATGAAGGATTGGTGATGAGACGAGCTCCTCACTATATCCCAGTGTGGGATCACTTCTTTGACCAGACCGTGTATGGTGGGAGGAAGGATGATCAGAGTGAGGATTATTTTGACCAGACTCTTGGCTACTGAGAGTGGACTTGGTGGAAGACAGGGTGGTGCTTAACCGACTGGAAGCAGTATCAGCTGTCATCCAACCGACCACCTGTTCGCAGTGGTCGGACCTCGAGAGTGATGTCCTGCGACGCCCTGTAAAATTACACATGAAGCTAGGTATGGTGGATGTCTTTCTTTCTTGTGCTCTGGCACCAGGCACAGTTTCTCCGCGTCCTGACCCGCGCCCTGAACTATCAGGATCACGTCCACTTCCCCGTCCCTTTTTACCCGCCTTCTTCATCTTACACGGAATATGTGACTTTAATATTTGAGTTTGAAAACTTAACAGTATTTCTTACTATTCTGCAACTGTGCAGAGTACACAGAATAGGCTGCTAAACGGCGGTGACACACACTGAATGGAATATGTGACTTTAATATTTGAGTTTGAAAACTTAACAGTATTTCTTACTATTCTGCAACTGTGCAGAGTACACAGAATAGGCTGCTAAACGGCGGTGATACACACTGAATGGAATATGTGACTTTAATATTTGAGTTTGAAAACTTAACAGTATTTCTTACTATTCTGCAACTGTGCAGAGTACACAGAATAGGCTGCTAAACGGCGGTGAAACACACTGAATGGAATATGTGACTTTAATATTTGAGTTTGAAAACTTAACAGTATTTCTTACTATTCTGCAACTGTGCAGAGTACACAGAATAGGCTGCTAAACGGCGGTGAAACACACTGAATGGAATATGTGACTTTAATATTTGAGTTTGAAAACTTAACAGTATTTCTTCCTATTCTGCAACTGTGCAGAGTACACAGAATAGGCTGCTAAACTGCGGTGACACACACTGAATGGAATATGTGACTTTAATATTTGAGTTTGAAAACTTAACAGTATTTCTTCCTATTCTGCAACTGTGCAGAGTACACAGAATAGGCTGCTAAACTGCGGTGACTAACACAGAATGGAATATGTGACTTTAATATTTGAGTTTGAAAACTTAACAGTATTTCTTCCTATTCTGCAACTGTGCAGAGTACACAGAATAGGCTGCTAAACTGCGGTGACACACACTGAATGGAATATGTGACTTTAATATTTGAGTTTGAAAACTTAACAGTATTTCTTACTATTCTGCAACTCTGCAGAGTACACAGAATAGGCTGCTAAACGGCGGTGACACACACTGAATGGAATATGTGACTTTAATATTTGAGTTTGAAAACTTAACAGTATTTCTTACTATTCTGCAACTGTGCAGAGTACACAGAATAGGCTGCTAAACGGCGGTGACACACACTGAATGGAATATGTGACTTTAATATTTGAGTTTGAAAACTTAACAGTATTTCTTACTATTCTGCAACTGTGCAGAGTACACAGAATAGGCTGCTAAACGGCGGTGAAACACACTGAATGGAATATGTGACTTTAATATTTGAGTTTGAAAACTTAACAGTATTTCTTCCTATTCTGCAACTGTGCAGAGTACACAGAATAGGCTGCTAAACTGCGGTGACACACACTGAATGGAATATGTGACTTTAATATTTGAGTTTGAAAACTTAACAGTATTTCTTCCTATTCTGCAACTGTGCAGAGTACACAGAATAGGCTGCTAAACTGCGGTGACACACACTGAATGGAATATGTGACTTTAATATTTGAGTTTGAAAACTTAACAGTATTTCTTACTATTCTGCAACTGTGCAGAGTACACAGAATAGGCTGCTAAACGGCGGTGACACACACTGAATGGAATATGTGACTTTAATATTTGAGTTTGAAAACTTAACAGTATTTCTTCCTATTCTGCAACTGTGCAGAGTACACAGAATAGGCTGCTAAACTGCGGTGACACACACTGAATGGAATATGTGACTTTAATATTTGAGTTTGAAAACTTAACAGTATTTCTTCCTATTCTGCAACTGTGCAGAGTACACAGAATAGGCTGCTAAACTGCGGTGACGAACACAGAATGGAATATGTGACTTTAATATTTGAGTTTGAAAACTTAACAGTATTTCTTCCTATTCTGCAACTGTGCAGAGTACACAGAATAGGCTGCTAAACTGCGGTGACACACACTGAATGGAATATGTGACTTTAATATTTGAGTTTGAAAACTTAACAGTATTTCTTACTATTCTGCAACTCTGCAGAGTACACAGAATAGGCTGCTAAACGGCGGTGACACACACTGAATGGAATATGTGACTTTAATATTTGAGTTTGAAAACTTAACAGTATTTCTTCCTATTCTGCAACTCTGCAGAGTACACAGAATAGGCTGCTAAACTGCGGTGACGAACACAGAATGGAATATGTGACTTTAATATTTGAGTTTGAAAACTTAACAGTATTTCTTCCTATTCTGCAACTGTGCAGAGTACACAGAATAGGCTGCTAAACTGCGGTGACACACACTGAATGGAATATGTGACTTTAATATTTGAGTTTGAAAACTTAACAGTATTTCTTACTATTCTGCAACTCTGCAGAGTACACAGAATAGGCTGCTAAACGGCGGTGACACACACTGAATGGAATATGTGACTTTAATATTTGAGTTTGAAAACTTAACAGTATTTCTTACTATTCTGCAACTCTGCAGAGTACACAGAATAGGCTGCTAAACGGCGGTGACACACACTGAATGGAATATGTGACTTTAATATTTGAGTTTGAAAACTTAACAGTATTTCTTACTATTCTGCAACTCTGCACACTACACAGAATGTGCTGCTAAACTGCGGCGAAGCACACTGAATGGAATATGTGACTTTGATATTTTAGTTTGAAGACTTAACAGTATTTCTTCCTATTCTGCAACTCTGCACAGTACACAGAATGTTTTGCTAAACTGCGGCGAAGCACACTGAATGGAATATGTGACTTTGATATTTTAGTTTGAAGACTTAACAGTATTTCTTCCTATTCTGCAACTCTGCACAGTACACAGAATGTGCTGCTAAACTGCGGCGAAGCACACTGAATGGAATATGTGACTTTGATATTTTAGTTTGAAGACTTAACAGTATTTCTTCCTATTCTGCAACTCTGCACAGTACACAGAATGTGCTGCTAAACTGCGGCGACGCACACTGAATGAAATATGTGACTTTGATATTTTAGTTTGAAGACTTAACAGAATGTGCTCTAATCTGCAACTTTGCACACTAAACAGAATGTGCTCTAATCTGCAACTTTGCACACTAAACAGAATGTGCTCTAATCTGCAACTGTGCACACTAAACAGAATGTGCTCTAATCTGCAACTTTGCACACTAAACAGAATATTTTTTTTTTTTTTTTTTTTTTTTTTTTCCCCCCACACAAAATAACCTGCTGCCCCCACACACAGTAGTCCTAAAAAGGACTTTTGGTTCTTTTTTTTCACAATTTTGGTTTTTTTCCTCCCTACACTGCCTTTCCCTTCCTATCCTCAGCTCTCCCTGGCTAAGACTGAGCCGAACTCGATGGTCATGTGCTATACAGCACCTGACCACGGGTTCTGGCCAGCCAATCAGTGTAATGCCAGCAGCCAACATGGCTGCTGGCATTACACCGATGTCAGAGCCTCCCTGCACGTTTATTGGCTGCGCAGCAGCCGCAAAACGTGCGGGGAGGAGACCCGAACATGGCGGGCGAGCACATGCGGTACTCGTACGAGTACCGCCATGTGCCGAGCAGAGCGATGCTCGAGCCGATCCGAGCATCGACCGAGCATGCTCGCTCAACACTACAGAACATGGCTCATATCTGCCTCATTTAAACTCCTGTTGGTTGTGGCCTTTCTCCAAGATGGCCTCCAAAAGGGGCTTCGTCTTAGATTGATCAAGGTCACATCTTTTGTCTTGTCAGTTGTTTTTCAGACATGTATTGCTCTGTTGCTGGATGTTCAGACTTTTGTAAAAGGTGAATATACATACACACTTTGGGTTTCTTCCTGAGGTGGTTTATAATTATCATATTAATCAAGAAAACAAGATATGGTTAGGTGCCTAAAATATTACATTCATCACACTGAATCTTTTCATAAGCTGGATATGTTTTTCAGTATTCCATGTGTGGACCAAGCAGAGTCTACGGTGACAGTGGCTTCTTGGATCAAGGTGACCATTGCTAGGCCTATGTCCTTAAAAAAAGTCCAATGCCTTCCTGGGCCTACAAGTACTAGGCCTCTGGGGAGCAGTTGTGCAATGTGGTGAGATGGTCTTCACTTCACACATTCACTAAACATTACGGAGTCAACATTCTGGCCTGAGGCCAGTTTGGGGAAAATTGTCCTCCATGTGCTAGTGCAATCCAATTGAATTGCTGCACACGCAGGATTTTTAATCTTTTAAAATTTAAATAAGAGATGCTTCCTACTTGTATATTGTGTATATATTGGAATAACTGAGTTGGGCACACTACAAAAATTAATTTAAAACTTTTAATGCATTCTGTAAAATCCAACGTTTCAGTCTGCTGTATCTACTTTCATCAGCGAATTACAGAGTCTATTGTTATCTGACTTTAAATAGTAAACTCCCCTTGAGTTTGGGTCCAGATGATTGTCACCTGGTTGCCTAAGCAACCCTGTATCGTCCATCTGGCTGTCAAACTTCCAGCAGCATCTCAGATGCATCCACATTCTGGCATTGTGTTGCAACAGTGTAGCCCGCTGTGATCAATCATGGAAATCATCTCAAAAACAATTAGTTAAAGGGATAGGAATAATTCATTATTACTATCCCCCATGTTGTAGCCTTTAAAATTCTGAATTCAACGATACCAGCAGCATCTCTCAAACCTTTATGGTTTGAGAGATTTCCGCTTTCAAAGTTCCCTCTTTTTGCCTGCCCCCTGACCTCAGCATTCTAGCTGAGAGCCGGGGAATCCTCTCAGTAAGCAAGCAGCGGCTCTGCAGGAGTCTTGAGATCGCTTTATAGAAACAGAAATCCTTCACTAAAATGGTCTTCTACGTGTGCTTGGTTTGCAAGTACACATGGAAGACCATTTTAGTGAAGGATTTCTGTTTCTATAACAAGATCTCAGCACTGCTGCAGAGCCATCGCTGGTCCCGGGACTGGACTCCCCTTCTCTCAGCTAGAAAGCTGACATCAGGTGAAAAACAAAAAGAGGGAACTTTGAAAGCGGATAAAGGTTTGAGAGATGCTGCTGGTATAGTTGAATTCCAAATTTTAAGGGCTACAGCATGGGGGATAGTAATAATGAAGTATTACTATCCCTTTAAATTAAACTTATAGGTGGATTAGTTGACATATGTGATCAAACTGAATTGCTCATTCAGTCCAGATGAGGAATGGGTTATTAGTGTGTAAATCCAGTACATTTTTCTCCTGGCTAATTTGTTCATTCTGTCTCCGCCTCTTGGACTTTTTATAACCCATTTGATCGGTCAACATCTGTAATCCCTAAGTTTTTGCTTTTGGGATGCGAAATGTCTAGTTACTGGGGGTTTTTGTAGTTCACTTTCACTGAGAGTGCCATTCAGATTTCTTATAATAGACAATCTGTGTTCCTTATTCATTCTTTAAAAGGTCTACTTGTTTTTCCCACATAATACTTGTTACAGGGACACCATAACACATAAATGACAAATTATGTGGAACAAGTCAATTTTTCCCTAATGACTTCCCCATTTTTTAAGGGTTCTTCTTTGGAATATTTATTTATGGGGTCTGATTGGACCAATTGGCCACTTCTAATACTGCCCATTTTGTAGCCAAACATAGGTTTCCTATCAAACAAACGACCCACTTCTGGATCAGAACTCAGGAGCTTTGGTGGTGGTGGTGTCAGAGAATGTGGTCGGTATGATCATTCTCTCCTGTGAGTCTCGATTCTCCTTGGGTTTTTCTGATAACAAGTAATTTCTATCCATGTTGTTTACCAACTGGACATCTCTGATAATATCTTGTTGTCTGTATCCCCTGTCCATAAATTTCTTTCCCGTTGTTTGTAAAGACTGGAGTACTCGCTCTGTGTCCCATTCTGTTCTTTTGACCCTTATTAGCTGGGGAATTGGTAGACCTTTTTAAAGGGATAGTAATGTTTCACAAAAACAACAGCTTCAATTAATCTTCATAGTATTTGAGCCATAGAGAGTGTTATTTCATTGCTGTCAGAGTTATAGTTCAAGAGAAATTGAATGATAAAGTATCCCCTTCTCACCCCTTTTACCTAGTGTAAGTCACCTCCCCTCAGATGTGGAATCTGGTCCACAGACCAGACAGCTCACAACAAGGGACAATCTTCTTACTGTGAGAACAATGAAAGCCCTGCCCCCATTGAGAGGATTTTCAGGTTTTTCACTTATGTTAATTGAAGATTGTCCCTCTCTGCAATCCATTTGGACACCACCCTGCTTCTCTAAGCTGAGAGGTGTTGCATCAGTAAAAGGGGCGGGAAGGGGATACTTTATCATTCAATTTCTCTTGAACTACAACTCTGACAGTACTGAAATAACACTCTCCATGGCCAAAATACTATGAAGATTAATTGGAGCTGCTTTTATTATGAAACATTACTATCCCTTTAAGGGAGGCTGGATGTTTACTACGTGCATGAAGTAGAGTATTTCTGTCAGTACTCTTAACATGTAAAGATGTTTGAAAACTGTTAGATGTGTTTCGCACTAGGACTTCAAGTTAATTTCAACTTCACTATAATTCGCAGTGACCCTTATGGGGGTGTTTAGTTGATTCAAATGTGTATGAAATTCTTGTAGACTTGTGATGTCCCCCATCTAGATAAAAACAGATTGTCTATAGATCTTACATAAAACAAAATGTGCTCCCAGAAACTAAATTGGATGATGTGAGATCTCTCGTAGTTCCACATGTAGGCAATTGGCATATCTGGGTGCCATAGGAGACCCCATAGCTGTGCCAGCTACTTGTAGGTATATGCCTGTTTTGAATGAATTCTATTAGTCCCACTATATAGTTGGCTTGCTCCAATTGTATAGACCCACTGTCCGAGAGTAATCTCCAGACTGCATCTTTACCTCCCTGGTGTGGTATACAGGTGTATAAACTTGATTTCCATGATTGACCACAGCGGGCTACACCGTTGCAGAATGTGGATGCAGCGGAGATGTGCCGCTGGGAGTCTGACAGCCGGATGGACGCTATGGGGTTCCTCCATGTGGTAGTGCATATGTAGGTGCCTTTTTCCCTTGTCTCTAGCAAATTTTCTTACTACTTGTGTTTTCTGTGTCAGTATTCATTGACACTTGAGGTTCATGTTTGCAATTGGCTTGTCTCTGTTGAGACTAATTTTGTTGTTGGAAGTTTTTCTCCCCCTTTCTAGGATTCTGGTTCGGATAGCTTTGGTATATCCCCATCATTCTTGTGATCCACAATAGACAAAAGAGAGAAGGGGATTTTTGTGTACTTAGCAATAGATCATTTTCTCTTAGTCCTTGTGGAACATATGACACCCCTCACAGGTGTGGTGACCACCTTCCTGCCTTCCCCCTTTTTTTTATCTTTGCTATACATAAAACTGAAGGCTGCTGGTTTTGGTTCAGGGATTAAGTGAAGCTTGGAGGGAGTCTTCTAAATCAGAAAGCTTTGGTTTACAAGTACCATGCCTCCTAGTGGTAGTTAACCACATGCTTTCTATGTTCCACAAGGATGAAGACAAAAAGGATTTATTGGTACGTATACAAAAATTCCCTTTCAGTTCATATCACCGTCACCTTGTGTCTAGACGGTTCACCTGGCGGCAACAGTTATTTTGTTATGTTTTATTGGATAGGAAAGACGCAGACTAAAGTTCTCCACTAAAAGTGATAGAATAAACTTGTAAGCTGCCTGGTAGACTCTGTGAAGTAGATTCCCCACAAAGATGTGACAGACTGCTATTTGATGTAAATACTATGATAAAAGTACAACAACAATCAATACAGGTATACTGCAAGGCAGGCCCCGGTGGGCCAGATGCTATGGAGTGAAGACTAGAATGTGAAGCTGGCTGGCAGTGGCTGCTCTGGGTTGCCTTGCCCATAAGGCTAGATTAAGGACGACTGGAGGTGCCAGCCCACACCTCGAATGACAACCCAAATAACAGTAGCTACCCACTGGGATCGAAGAGAATACTGAACAAATAACCCATCTGCAGTATAGTTGTAGTTGTTGTACAGGACACTGATGCCTGGAGCTTGACTGAGAAGACAAAGAACAGGATAGTCAAAGTCCAACAGGGTGGTCGAGAGTAAGAAGCCCACCAAGTTCAAGACAAACGGGAAGTCAGAGAAGACAGATCAGGAATGAATGTGCTATGCAGTACAAGGCAGCAGACAGAGGAATGGTTGAGTCAACAGTGTCAAGGTCGGTAACAGGAAATCAGATGAGCACGGTACCAAATCGAAAGACAGGAGGGAAGCTGTTGTAAAAACCAGGTTAATACACAAGATAACAGTCAGGAACAGGACAGGAAACTCAGGGTCATGACCTTGAATGCTTTGCTTGTGTCCCGCCCAAAAGCACAGAGGCTCTATAAAGGTTCACATCAACCACAAGACAAGGCGGGGAACCAGGATCCAGATAGTAATGGAAAAAAAACGGAAAACCAGACAAGGAATCTCAAAAGACAAAGAAAAAGGGGAAGAACATAACACAACTCCACCACTTTGTGGAAGTTTGAACTATTATACATTTTGAATAAACTGCCAGCAGTGGGCACGCTTGTTGTACTCTGCAGGAAAAGACTTACAATATGTTTTTTTCATAATAAAACTTTACTGATTCTTACAGCAAAGATAATTACTTTGCGATTAGAACACTTTCTTTTTGGTTCACAGAATCCCTATTCTCATTTGGTTGCCTCAATATGACTGACATTCTTGCAATTCTCAGTTATTAGGTGCTTGCAAAAACAAGGAGGGGTCAATTGGATGTGCATTCATGCCCACACAGAAATAGGAGAAGCACCTAATAATTTTTTTAACAAATGCTGGCTAGAAAGACATGCTATTTATATATGAACCCTATTCATTTTATTTCTTAAAGGGATAGTAATTGAGCAATAAAAGTTGAGCTCTGATTATTACATACAATTTTTGGAACATTGTGCAGTATAAATAGTTACTTACTGTTACAGCTTACCTTGACTTTAGCATCATCTGCAGGCGCGAGGCTTCAAGCATGCTGCAGGCCTCTGTTGTATCTGTTTGCTTCCTGTAGTCTCCTCCTACCAACTTCCTACTTCCTCCCTCTGAGCTGCTCCTCCTACTTCCTGTGGAGTGGTTTAAAGGGCAGACTGAGGCCTGACTCAGTTGCCCTTGCGTTGTTGTTCATAGCAGTCCTGTTACCTTGGGCTCCGTGTATGACCTAGCTAGTCTTCCATCCATTCTATTGCTGACCTGTGGCTCTGTCTGACTATTCTTTTGCCTACCCCTAATAGTGGACATCCAATCTGGTGCAGAATTGTGGCTCTGTCTGACTATTCTTTTGTCTTTTCCCCTGGTGATCAGACACCCAATATAGTGTGGGCCTGGGGCTCTGGTAGTCTTGCATAGCTGACTGCAGGCGTGAGTCAGTTTTCACCTTACTTTATCTGACTGCTGCGTGAGTCAGAGGGTTCAGTACCTGTGTCTTATAGCCTAGGAGTTCCCACCCGGTGGCAGGTGTGGTTCTGAGGGTTCTTACTGTCTGCAGGTGCGTACCTGAGACTCACTCTTACTACCACTACTAGGGGCTTCTCTTCAGTTCCTGAGCATCCTGGTTTCCTGTTCCTTGGATCAAGATTGCCGTTCCGGTTGCTGCTGTATCACTTGTCCTTGTATGTGAGACTACCAGTGGCTTTGGCCTAGTCTCCAGCAGGGTGGTCTAGGACCTAGCCTATTATTTCTGCTAATAGTGCTTGCTGACTAGTACCCCCTGCTTGCCTATTGCCTATTCTTTTGTTTTCAATAAACTCCATTAACTATTCCGTAGAGCCTCCTTAGTATCCGTGACACTCACTTTTCCGTAGTTCAATCGCTATCTTAGCTGAGAAGATCACCCTCCCTCCCCTTCTGGATCTACTCTGATCTGCTCTTGAAGGTCCAGATGGAGAGCTGTGAGGGACAAACTTCATTAAGCATAAGTAAAATCCTGCCCTACTCCATCATGGAGGGCAGGGTTTTCTTTATACTTCATGACTGAAGTTTGTCCCTGGCTGAATCCGTCTGAGCCCACGACTGGATTCCACATTCAGTGGGAGGTGGCCAGAAGGGGCAGGAGGTGGATCTTTTCAGCTATGATAGCAGAAAAGTGAGTAACTATATCTAGTGCAAAATGTTCCAAAAAGTGTATGTAATAATCGGAGCTCAAATTTTCTTGTGCTATTACTATCCCTTTAATGTTCCTCTGATTCCAAACTCTGATACTTTCCCCAACTCAAACTCTAAAACCAAACATATACCCTAAAACTGAAGCCTAAGTATGAGGTTGAAATGAGAAACCTGGCTCCTGTGGCAATTTTGGACCAAATAAACTGTACTATATTGGGCAAATAAAAATTCCTATTGATTTAACCCCTTAAGGACCCATGACATGCCAGGACTGCCATGGGTAGACTTTCCTTAAGGACCCATGATGGTCCTGGTGCTCTCCTATCATGCTGATGAAGCTGAAACTAAGAGCTCCAGGACCAGATTGCTCAGTTTCAATCATTCCCCATTTTGCCGGTACATGTGATCTCTCCTACAGCGGTCATGTGTTCCGGGTTTTTCATTCATAGAGGCAATGTGTTTTACATGTTGCCTTTGTCACTGTTTTCTGCCTCTCTCTTCCTTACTATGAGAGTAAAGGAGAGAAGAAGAGAATAGACTAAATAAGAAAGAAATAGGTGCCAGAGTTGGGGGTATTAACTCCTTCAGTGCTGGTGGCAGGATAATGTAGGTCCCTTTATGACCTACTGACAGCAAACTAGTTTTTTTTTTTTTTTTTTAATAAACTGGAGCAAGACCAAAGAATACAACTACACAGACTAATTTATAAACACATTTGCTGAAGTTTAAACATACATTAATGGTAGTTTTACTGTTGTGGAGCAATGTAATACACTTATACATACCACACACAGTCTTATGTCAAAAATTATGAAACTAGGGATGGAAAAAGGGACATGTCCCCTTAAAACTGTGCATTTTGTAGGTATGAATGACTGGTCATAACCCATTGGGCACAAATTGTCTGGTTCTTAAGGGGTTAAATGGGGACTTTTAAGCCCTTGAGTGCTAAAGTGGTCCGATGCATTGCTCTAAAGTCTGTTGGAGACCTCTCTAACATTCAGGTGGTTTAAAGCCACATGTAAATAAATGGGAATGGTATTTGCCAGATGTGGTGAAGTTGGTTTTATCCAGTTCTTCATACTACATCAGCCTCACTGTTCTGAATAGCAATCAATAGGAAGAGTGCAATAAAAGTACCTGATCAAACTCAATAATAAACTTGAGGCTAAGGGTAAAAAGGCAAGTGACCCCTCATTTTATATACATTTTACATAGTTATTCAGCTGTTGTTGAGTAGTTTTGCCAAATAACAAATGGAATGAGCATTTTAGTTCATAAATTAGAAAAATAAAACTTAGTGCTCCTAGTAATTAGGGGTCTGTGCAGGCCATGCATGTTGGTAAAACTATACATTATTGGTATTTTTGTACTCAGAGGCTTTAAGGTTTTAACCCCTTAATGACCGATGATGTGCCAGGACCATCATTGTTGAATTTGACTTAAGAAACGGTGACGGTTCTGACACATCATGGGTTTTTTTGCTCACAGATCTCCTGCGGGAACACTGTGAGCATTACCGGAGTTTGAAACTGACAGATCCAAGATGGACTGATCAGTATCAGACACTCATTCAGCAAGCCTGCAGAGGTGATCGGTCACGTGTGGGCTCGCCAAATGAGATCAAAGCGGTCCTTAATGAGAATCCACTCCTCAGGACTGCCATCCTTAAGGGGTTAAAAGTAATTGAAATTCTCACTACCAACATAAACGGTTTTGAAATATTGTTTATGATAGTGGAAAATAAGTAATTTCTGTAACTTTTTTGCATTTATAACATCCTAGCCTCTCACACTTTGCAAAATCTAGTTTTTGTGAGGTGGCATGAAAAAGCAGCAATTATTCTGAAAAAAATGATATATATTTTTCCCATATATAACTACAAAATTACCAACCAAAATCATACCAAAACAAATTGAGAGCAAAAATGGTGAAAATGTATCTGGCTAGCAGGGAACATAAATTCCCCAAGCCCCTGTATTCCATGTTAGCTTCTGTAAAAAGGTTCCATTTGTTTTCTGAGGCCTAAAATTCAAAGATTTTCCTAACTTTGTGAAGGAAAGTCAGTATTTTATTAAAGACACGGAGGTGAATATTATGCTTACTTTCTTTCTTTACTCCAGATAGCAGCAACATTTTACCGTACAAACGGAAAATAACAATAGAAAAAAACTTAGAGTAGGTTACAGTATAACTGGCTCCGCCCCTACATACTCTACACCAATCACATTCCATAGCTCCATATAATACTAATCCCATCTGGAACAACATCCTCTTTCTTTGATGAACAAATAGATCAACATGCAACATATCAAAAACATTATATAACATTAGAGTTTTTCTTGAGCTCCAGTCCCAATATTCAAATGATTATTCTGCAGCACAGACTCTTTCCTGAATTCAGGCCGCAATAATCGAACCATTATCCTGCAACGAGAAATAAAAAACCATGACAGGGTGGGTAATAATGGGAGGGATAATATTTGCCTCCGTGTCTTTAATAAAATCTATTTAAAGCTGATCAATTACATTTGCAGATACATGAGAAATAGGTTTGAAATACAACGACTTAAAAGTGGATTCCCTGGACCAATCAGACGCTTTAAGAATGTCTTTGAGGCACCCTCCAGACAAAAGATATCTGGAGGCCATAGCACCTCTAGAGGAATGTGCCCCAAAAAGGGAGACATTGATATCAGCTAACTGCATAATCCAACTGATCCATCTAGCCAAAGTGGCTGAAGAAACAGGAAGATTAGTTTTTTTAAACGAAATTAACAATTGAGCACAGTTTAACGGTCTAATATTAGAAGTAGCTATTTCATATGCTTGTAAATATTGAACCACACAAAGTAGAGATTTTTGTGGGAAAGATGGATATAAAATTTGTTTAGACAGAGTTTTAGTTCTCCTAAAAATCTGAAAAATAATACCACCTGGTATGAAAGAACGTGAGTTTACATCTAAGGCTCTAACATCTGAAACCTTATGAAAGGAGATTAGACACAGCAACATGGTAAGTTTCGCTGACAGCTGTTTAAGAGGCAATTTATCATTTTCTGGCCAAGATTCAAGAAATCTCAGAACCACAGTAACATCCTAAAGACTGCTATATTTGGCAGATGGAGGTCAAGATAACTTAAAGGGATAGTAATACTTTGTTTTATCCTTATTTGATTTTGTAGGCATTAAAAAAACATGAAGAACGATATATCTTATCTCTCAAACCTTTATGGTTTGAGAGATACTCTCAAGCAAAGTTTCCCCTCCCGCCCCTTTTACCAAGTGTAAGCCATCTCTCCTCAGATGTGGAATCTGGTTGCTAGACCAGACAGATAACAGCAGGGGACAATCTTCTTCCTATGAGAACAATGACAGCCCTGCCCCCCTTGACAAGTTTTTCAGGTTTTTCCCTTATCTTAATTGAAGATTGTCCCTCTCTGCAATCTACCTGGGCACCTCCCTTCTGCTCTGGCTGAGCAGTGTTACATCAGTAAAAGGGGCGGGAGGGGGATACTTTATCATTGAATTACTCTTGAACTACAACTCTCACAGAATTGAAATAACACTCTCCAAGGTCCAAATACTATGATGATTAATTAGAGCTGCTTTTATTATGAAACATTACTATCCCTTTAATGCATTTCATAAGTTTACAGAGTAGGGGATGTTGACCCATAGGGAGATTATAAATATGGCAATGACCTGCAGAAATCGAAGACCTATAGCAATTGATAGTCTTATAAGCCTTACCTTGTTGAGGAGAGAGGGAGGAAATTCAAAACAGATGTTAAATTGGAAGAAACAGGATCCAAACCCATTACAAGCACCAACGAGACCATGTCGACCAGCAATATTTGTAACCCTCTTGGGCTCCTGGAGCCCAAGCTTCAGATATGATGTTAAGAACTGATTCCGAAAGTCCATCGACGCACCAGGTACCTCTGAATTTAGCCACACCATCAGGTGTGATTGATTTGAAGTTAGAAGCTTGTGGGGATTCCCCAGAGGGTCCGTCAACAACTGAGGAAAAATGGGAAGAATTCGAGGGAAATCTATCGAATCAAAGTAGAGGGAACCAAGGTTGAGCTGTCCAGAATGGAGTGATCAACACTAACGTGGCCCTCTGTTTCCTCACTTGAAGAATGACCCTGGGAATCTTCGCAAAAAGAGGAAAACCGTAATTCCTGTTCTCGTTCCATGATTGAAGAAACGTGTCTGAAGTCAGAGATTCTGGATACGGACTCCAACTGAAAAATAATGGCAAAACGGGAATTCAGTCTTGAAGCAAAGAGGTCTATGTATAACGGACCCCAAAGGAAATTGATTTTCCTGAAAATGGACTCGTGAAGAGTCCAATCGCTGAAATCAGAAAGATGTCTCAAGTTCCAATCTGCGATAGTTTTGGAAAGACCTGGGAGATATTCTGCTTGAATGGCGATGTCTCTGTCCAGACAAAATTGCCAGAAGTCCTTTGCTAAATTGGCCACAGTTTTCGACTTTGTGCCTCCCAGGTGATTGATATACCTGACTGCAGACACATTGTCCATCTTCAAAAGAATACAACAATTTGACATGTCTTTGGAAAAACTCTTGATCGCGAAAGATCCCGCTAACTCTAAGCAATTGATATGCATATGTCGTTCGAGATCTGACCATTTTCCTCCTGTAGTGAGGTTTCCACAACGAGCTCCCCAACCCACCGAATTTGTGTCCGATTCTATAACAAAATCTGGGGACAAACCGAAAATGGCTTTGCCATTCCAAGCTTCCATGTGGTTTAACCACCAAATCAGTTCTTCTTGCGCTTCTAGAGAAAGAGGAACCATGTCTGTATAACTCAGACCTCTCCGGAGATGAAGAGTTTTCAATCTCTGTAGAGCTCTGTAATGTAACGGCCCTGGGAAGATAGCTTGAATTGATGCCGACAAGAGGCACACAATTCTTGCTATGGTTCTTAAAGAGATGAGATCTTTTATCAGAATGGATTTTATTTCTTTTCTTATCAATTTTGATTTCTTTTTGTAAGCAGAAGAGATGATGTTAAAGAGTTTACTGTAAACCCTAGAAACTCTATCATTTGGGTCGGAGTTAGGATGGATTTTTCCCAATTTATAAGGAAACCAAGTTGAGTCAGCAATTGGACAGTTAAGTAAAGTTGGTCCTTCAATAGATGAGGATTCTGAGAAATGATTAACATGTCGTCCAAATAGATGATCATCTGAATTCCCCTGCCTCTCAGAAAGGATACTACCGGCATTATCAGCTTTGTGAAACACCACAGGGCTGAGGAAAGGTCGACAGGGAGGCAAGTGAATTGACACTTTTTCTCCCTTCAGAGAAACTGAAGGAAACTCTGATGATGAAGAGACATAGAACAGTCAAATAAGCATACTTGAGATCCAACTTCACCATCCAATCCAATGGAATCAACAGATCCCTTAGACAATGAATCCCTTCCATTTTGAAGTGCCTGTACATGACATAAGAATTTAACTCTTTTAGATTGATCACAGGACGTAAGCCTGAGTCTTTTTTCTTTACCAAGAAAATATTGCTTATGTGCCCTGGAGAATCCAGTGGTACTTGAATAATGGCTCCTTTTTGTCTTAAATCTTGGACCTCTCAATTCACCAAAAGACTCTCCTCTTTTGAGTAGAGGAAAGAAGGGGGAATTTGAGTTTGAACTGGTTGAGTGTAAAACTCTCTGTGGTATCCTGAAATTGTTTGAAGGATCCATTGATCCGAAGTTATCTAAGACCACATTTGGAGAAAGAGGGAGAGTCTGCCACCCACTTTCTATGGAACAAGATAAGGAAAGGGGAAAAGACTTACCTGTGAATGGTCTGGAACGGGAAGCTCCTCTTTTGAATTTGGCACTCCAAACTTGGCTTCTTTGAGGGAAGAATGGATAAAGAGCCCTGGTCTCCGGATATTCAGGTCCTCTTCCATAGCTTGAGGGGTCTTGTTGAAAATTTGATCTGCCCCGAGATGGATCCTGATTTGATCGGCCGGGAAAGTGACCACCTCTTTTCCCGGCCTTCCCAAAAACTCTGGGATTGAAGACTTTCCTAATTGAAGTTTGAGCCTTATCCAAGGCTGTGAAGGTAGAGACATAATTACCTAAATCTTTGATGAACGAGTCACCAAAAAGTAGCCCTTTGGCTTTAGGACCCGCTTCAGATGAAGCCATTTCAGATAATTTAGGGTCAATCCTCAACAGAAAGGGCAGTGTTGGCGTTACCCAATAAACAAAATGACCTTTGGAGCCAGCCTCTCAAAATATCAAGATCTAAGGGATTTTTATTTGAGACAGCTTCTTCCGTCATATCAAAGGCTTTGGCAAGAGGTCCAACTACATCTAGTAGTTTATCCTGACAGATTTTTAGGTTTCTGTCAATACCTTTTTTAGGATCTTTCCCTGATTTAGTTAAAAACTGAATAAAATGTGGGTCCAAAATAGGAGTCTCGCAAGTGTTGAAAATAGAAGGCCTGGGGCATTCCGCCCTTGATTTATTTCTGACCTTGTTATCAAGAGATTTCCTGATCCAAAAATCAATATATTTAAATACATTCTCTCTCTGCATCCATTCAGATGATCTGGGGTGCTTTATTCCTTCAGGATGAAACATTGGTTGACTATGATCATCTAGAATATATCCTACGTCCTGATCTTTAGAGGCATCTGAAATGTTTAACTTTTTTGGATCAGGAAAAACTTGACATTCTGATTCTGAGTAATCAGTGTTATCATCTGAATCATACGAGTCTTCAGAGGAATAAGACATTTTGTATGAATCAGGTTTTTGGCGAGATTTTCCATTTTTTTCTCGGTATTGTCACCTCTCGAGTCAAGGGTTTAAAATGTGGTGGTGAACCACTAGATTTTAAGCTAGATTTGCTAGCAGAATCGTAATGAGAGGTATTATTTTCATTTTCATTTGAAATACAATGTTTTGATTTCATTTTCTTCTTTTTACCATAACTTTCTCCCATAGATACTTCTAAAGATTTTTTGGGAGATGAAGGTTTGATTTTACCAAAAACCTCTACTAAAGTTTTTGACAAAGAATCGGACATTTTGTCCATACAAGAAGAAATAGCTTTGGATACTGTTTTAATGACAGAAGCATCCATCAACGCTTGAATGTCATCATCTGACACATTCAGTGGAGATGTAGATGCATCCATAAACTCAGAATCCTCAGACCCAGAGTTTTGAGGTAAACATTTTTTAGGAAAGTGTTTTAATTTAAGAGGGGGAGTAGTAGGAACAGATGAGCACTTAGAAAGTGACATTCAAGATTTTTATATAAATTAGGACTAAAGATTCCAATAAGAGAAAAAGAGTATCTCAGTCAAACCAAATACCAAAAAATATAAAAATGTAATATATATATGAAAAAATACATTTATACAAGAAGATATCCCCAGAAAACTATAAGATAAACCATGATGTTTTATTTCATTGACCGAGCAGTCAGAACTGAATTTTGCCGTTTCACACATGAGCAATAAAGGGAAACATAATTTTCCCAATAACAATATGGCTGCCTGCGACGTTTTCTGACAGACGACGCTTAACTTTAGATCCGCCGGAAGAGAAAGGCCTCAACCACTTCCACTTTGGTAAAGCAGCGCATGGATCGAGAGGAACCACTAGACCCAAGAAAACAAACGGCAACTAATAAATATAACGAAAACATGAGGCAAAGTAAGCTAAAAGATACAAAATAAAAAACGGATGAAATCTAAAAATATAAAACGTCCTGAAAGGGGACATAACGAAGGAAACATGGAAAACAAAGAAGATCAGATTTATACAGATTTATTATAAAATTAAATAAATATATATAGAAAAATTATATTGTCTTAACACCAGAAGTACAATACTTATCCTATCTGGAGCAGCAAAGAAAGAGGATGTTGTTCCAGATGGGATTGGTATTATATGGAGCTATGGAATGTGATTGGTGTAGAGTATGTAGGGGCAGAGCCAGTTATACTGTAACCTACTCTAAGTTTTTTTCTATTGTTATTTTCCTTTTGTATTGTAAAATGTTGCTGCTATCTGGAGTAAAGAAGGAAAGTAAGCATAATAGAGCCTCCGGTCTTGCAATAAAATCTAGTTTACATATGCTCTTTTCAGGAGTCCATTACGATAGATATCTCAATAGGTGTCTTAGAAGTAATAGTGTTTTATTGTCTGAAAATAAGCTGTGATAATGTACCAGACTTTATGAATAGAAAAGCAGTGAATACTAATGACAAGAAATAAATATTAGCTCTGTAAAAATACAATTAATGAAATCATGTCTATATAGGTGTAACGGTTTTTTAGACACTCAGACCAGCAGGTTAGAATAAAACACAGTTTTATTAAAAAGAAATAAAGAGGAAAGATCGCCCTCTACAGGTAACACAAAATAATAGCGATATATTGACAGATATGCCTTCACAGGCCCAGTATACAGAAGCAAAAGTAACACATATACTGTCTCAGGACAGGCACACAGTAGCGAGGATACTCAATGGTTAAATACAATAATCAGTCAGTCTCTGTTGTGGTGTTTGGCACGCCCAAGGTGGTGATGAGGCAGCAATTGGTGTTAGATGATGTAACACCTAAAGTTCTTAAGGCTAGAAAGCTGCTAGGCAGTACCGGAATAGTGGTAGAGTCTGCAGAGAAGTTGCAGTATATAGCCCACACGGACGTAGTAACGGAGACAACTTAAACTGCAGGTGCTTGAGTCAATAGCCCCCCACGGGCGTAACAACGGAGACCACCCTGCGCTGCAAGTGCTTGAGCCAATAGCCCCCACGGGTGTAACAACGGAGACCACCCTGCACTGGAAGTGCTAGTGCCAATAGCCCCACCGGGCATGTAGCGGAAAGAACACAGCTAGAGCAAGAGCCAATAGCGCCTCCCGCGGGCGCGGTAACGGAAACCGACTACTCTGCTAGTTGACAAGGTGAGCCACCGTCTAGACAAGGCTAACGACACGGACGGCTCAGCAGATGTAGAGGATAAACACTATCGGCTCTGCAAGTGTAAATGAAGGCTCAGATAAGGAGACAGCAGCACTGCAAGGGTTAATAGCAGCTCAAGGATCGGAGGCTCAGCAATAGTGGGTATCGCTCTGCAAGTGAAAGGAAGGCTCAGCAACGGAAGCACAGCTCTGCAAGTGTAATGGAGACTCAGCACTGGAGACACGGCTCTGCAAGTGTTAAAGAGGCAAATACGATCAGCCCGGTTACGAGCTCAGCAGAAGTCGGAATGTCGCCACGGCGACACCGGGCAGCAGGAAGCAGGAACAAAGGCAGCTTCTGAAGCAAGCTGGTTCAGGTCACAGAGCAGGAAGTCAGCCAGGCCGGGTCAGATCACGGAGGTGGTTCTCAGACAAGCCAGATAAGTCACGAGCAGGAACGTCAGCCAAGCCTGGTCAGATCACGAAGCAGGAACACAGGAGCTTAGTCAAAGCAGGCCAAACCGGTACACAGGAATCAGGAACACTGGAACACAACAACACTGGGTCTGGAACACCACGAAAGGGCACCTGACAGGTGTCAATGGCCAGGCATAAAAAGGTCACCAGAGGCGGGCCAAACAGACTCAGCCAATCAGAGCGCACCACAAGCGAGAGTGACAGAGAGGGATCACGGGCACCGTGATAGTAGGATAGTCTGCACACTCATTGAAATGCAGGTTTAGGATATGATTGTAGGGATCTAACATAAAGTAAATCATACTGACGCTAGCTGGGAGTACATGATACTATAACAGTACCAGTTTTATACGGATGCCAAGGGTGCAGTGCAATAGAGATCTATGTCTCCTCCTGCACAGACCTCTCTATAATCAGGTTCCTCATAGTGAAATAAAATGGAGTACTGGAATATGGTGTTATATACCAGTGATCTGTATTATTTGGCAGATTGAGCACCACAAGGGAGCTAGATATAATGGTCTGCTCAGGAGGAGGCACTAACCTCTTGATAGAAAAGCTAATTGACCAACTTGGATCAACGTAAGGCCCCTTTCCTGTGCCAGCAAAGATAGGCAAGCAGGAGGGGGCCTCCGGGGGGTAAACTGGGGGAAAGAGAAAGAAAGAAAAACACAAGAAGTCTGTACAGAAGAAAAGACTGAAGGACTGAGAGAAAGGGGGGGGGGTTGAAAGACTGAGGGGATCTTGAATGGGGGAGGGGTAAAAAAACACTTGAAAAGACTGTAAGAGTGACAGAGAGAGGGGGTTGAAAGACTGAGGGGCTTGAGAGGGAGTAAAGGTTGGGGGGAGGAGTAAAGTGGGGAAAAAGACTGGAAAAAGGAGAAAGTGTCAGTGTATGTGTGGGTCTGTGACTACCAATGGACAGTAGAGAAAGGTTGGGATGTAGTGTATGTGTGTTTATATGACTACCAGTGGACAGTGGAACAATTGGGATGGAATGTCATACAGCATTCACTAGTGGGAAACTGGTGGAAGGTGGGGGACTGAGTGAGTGAGAGGAATCAAAAAGACTAGAGGAGAGAGGGGCTGGGGAGAAAGAAGGGGGAACTGGCATAAATAGGAGGAAAAACTGTGTGAAAGAGAGGGGAAAGACTGCAGGAGAGCGGGGACAAAGACTGGGGCATAGAAAGAGAAGCTAAAATACCGGAAAAGAGAAAGGGGTGGGGGATAAAAGACCGGGGGGGGGGGATAAAAAGAGGAAAAGGGGATAAAAGACTGGATATCGAGGGGCTAATGTTGTCATGTGATGGTGCATTGCTCTGCTGGTACCTTTAATGGTGTATAGCCCTGCTCTGCCTGCTATAACTGTGTATTGCCCTGCTCAGTCTCGTGTAATGATTTGTGTTTATATACATAATATGTATGTATTTTAATTAAATAAACTGGGAGAAGTCAAAATTCTGTACTGCTCCACAAACCCCAGAACTGGCCCTGGATTTAAATGAATATAATCCAATTTCATTTTTAGGTATTATTATTGTTATAACTAGATATATCCACATTAGTGAACTATTAGTAAAAAACAGATACATATTTATATGATTCTATAACGTGTTTTCTTTTTGCTCACTGCTTAAATGCAACATAGTAATACTGACCAATTAAAATGTAACCTAATCCAAGGGGGTAATAGACAATACCAAATCTAATGGGAATTATGAGATTGGCAGTGAGTTTAAACACCCACTATTGCCTGTCCCCAGCTCCAGCCTCTCAGTGTGAGGCGCTACTGACAGAATAAATAATAAATCATACTGACAGTGTAATGTTTACAGCAACCTTTAGGGGCGCTCTGTGAGCGCTGGACCAGCATACACACGCAGGTATGTTAGACCTTTACGCAATGCTTTGGCCTTGTAGTCCTGGCAGACTCTCAGACGTTGCCTAGGAGATGTGACGTCGCCGCTCCCCCCTCCCGCACTGTACTTCTGCTACTGAAGTTGTGAGCAGTGTTGCTGGGCCTCGCAGCCACGTCTGCTTAGAGGAGGAGGGGGAGATCCTAGCGGCTCTAGCTAGGCCTCTCTCCCTTGCACCAGGATGTGCTGGACCGGTGTGCGGCTCCTCTTGCCTGTGCTGATACTTTGTTGCAGACAGTTGTCACCCGCCGTGGCCTGGGACAACGAGGACCTGGAGCTTTTTGACTTAGTGGAGGAGATCCAGCAAAACTTCTACCAGTTCCTGGGGGTGGAGCAGGTAAATTAGCCACTGGGATTGAGGGCATCACATGGGGTGATGGTGGGCCCGGTGTCTGAATGCCTTTTTTTGAATGGGGTACCACTTTATTGTGCTAACCGCAAGAGTTGTTGTACATAGTGTCATACTGCTCCAACAACACGAGTGATCCTAACAAAACGCAGTAATACAGAGCGTCATGTTGCTCAATGCTGCAGGACAAGTGACAATGAGAAAGCAGTTGTACCGAGTTTAGTGACACATTGTCCTCTGGACCCCTAAAGTAGCGTTAGTGATCATAAAGAAGTGGTACTGAGCTTTGTGTCGCATTGCACATATAGTAGAACACATAATATGATAGTGATAATGAGCTTTGTGTCACATTTCTTCTTATAGCAGGGCAAATTATAAGAAATGAATGGTCTGAGCTTCGTGTCAAATAGCATCTATAGAGTAGGGCAAGTGATAATAAATATTTATTGGTGTCTCATTGCTTTCTTCCTGTATAGAGGAAAGTGATAATAAACATTCACTGGAATAAAGCTTAGTGTCTCACTGCTTTCTACCTGTAGCAATGCAAGTGATAATTATAATGCAGTGGTATTGAGAACAGTGCCAGATTGCTCCTTATAGCAGGGCAAGTTATACTGCAAAATCAGTTTTGCTGAGTTTGTAGTCACATTACTCTGTATATCTGGACAAGTGATAATAAGAATTATGTGGTACTTAGTGTCACATTACGATAACAGGACACGTGATAATAAAAAGAGATACCTCTGGGCTTTTTTAGTGTCATATTGCACCTATAACAGGAAAAGAAATAAGAATTTAGTAGCACTGAGTGTTGTACCACATTGCTTCCTATAGCATATCAAATTTAGTATTAATGTCACATTACAGCAGGACATGATAATATATCAGCAGTACTGATGGTTGTGTTACATTACTCAATATCACAGAACTATTGATAGTAATTGATCAGTGGTACTGTGTCACAGATGGAGATCAGGGTCACACTACTTCTCCTTGCAGTGCAAGTATTATATCAGAAACAGTAGTACTGAGAGAGGTATGTCTCACAGTGATACACCTATCAGGGCAAGTAATGAATAAGAAGTACTGAGAGAGATTGGGGTCACTCTGATTCCCCTAGCAGGGCAAGTAATATATCAGAAGCAGTAATACTGAAGGACTTCAGTGTGACACCGATCCCCTTAGCTGGGTAAGTAATAAATCATTAGACCTCAGAGATGTCAGTGTCACATTGTTCCTCCCTAGCAGGGCAAGTAATAAATCAGAAGAAGTAGTACTAAGGGAGGTTAGTGTCACACTGCTCCCCCTAGCAGGGCAAGTAATATATACAAAGCCATAGTACTGGGGGAAGTCTGTGTCAGACTGTTCCCTCTAGCAGGGCGAGTAATCAGAAGAACTGAGGGAGATTTTTCTCATGTTGCTGTTTCTAGCAGGGCAAGTAATAAATCAGAAGCAGTAGTACTGAAGGAGGTCAGTGTGACACTGCTCCCCTAAGCAGCGTAAGTAATAAATCGTTAGACCTCAGAGATGTCAGTGTCATATTGTCCCCCCTAGCATGCCAAGTAATAAATCAGAAGTAGTAGTACTGAGGGAGGTTGGTGTCACACTGCTCCCAGTAGCAGGGCAAGTAATAAATAAGAAGCCATAGTACTGGGGGAAGTCTGTCAGACTGCTCCCTCTAGCAGGGTGAGTAATAAATCAGTAGTACTGAGGGAGGTTGGTGTCACACTGCTCCCCCTAGCAGGGTAAATAACAAATCCATAGTACTGAGGGAGTTTGGTGTCACACTCCTCCCCCCTAGCAGGGTAAATAACAAATCAGTAGTACTGAGGGAGGTTGGTGTCACACTGCTCCCCCTAGCAGGGCAAGTAATAAATAAGAAGCCATAGTACTGGGGGAAGTCTGCATCAGACTGCTCACTCTAGCAGGGCGAGTAATAAATCAGTAGTACTGAGGGAGGTTGGTGTCACACTGCTCCCCCCTTGCAGGGTAAATAATTATTCAGTAGTACTGAGGGAGGTTGGTGTCACACTGCTCCCCCTAGCAGGGGAAGTAATAAATCCAGAAGGGAGGTCAGTGTCACACTGCCCCCCCCCCCCCTTCCTCAGTTGGGTAAGTTATAAATCAGAACCAATACTACTGAGAGAGGTCTGTGTTGCGTTGTTTCCCCTTAGCAAGGGAAGTAATAAATCAGGAGTTGTATTACATGGGGTGGTCTATATCAAATTGTTGCCCCTAGCAGGGCAAGTAATAAATCCGTGTTACTGAGGGAGGTCAGTGACACACTTATCTCCCTAACAGGGCAAGTAATAAATTAGTAGTACTGAGGGTGCTGGGTGTCAAACTGCCGTCCTAACAGGGCAAGTAATCAGAAGTACTGAGGGAGGTTGGTGCCACAGTACCCCCCGAGCAGTAATACTAAAGGAGGTGTGGGTCACACTACTTTTTCTAGCAACAGAAGTGTTTGAAAGAAGAGGTTCTGAGGTAACTGTCACAATGTACTGTATGGCAGGATAGCAAATAAATATAATGCGGGAATATAGATTTCCTTCACATAAGTCCAATGATTCCCAATCTGAGGGGGGCATACAAGAAGAATATAGTGGCTGTATGTGGCTTTTGGCTGAATACGCAAAAGAAAAGGGGATAAATTCTGGTCAAACCGACTTTACCATTCGGTGTAAATGAAAATGTCCATTGGTTTAAAGCTGAACTTTCACCCGCTATAAAGTCGCCCTGCAATAATTAAGCAGGTAGCGACTAGCTTTATAATATATAAAAAAAACACAAAAAGTAGGAAATAAGCGCTTGGATCAAGTAATATCAATATGAATATAAATGGCACAAAGATATGTATAGACTAATGTATTTATTCTAAACAAGAATATATGTAAAAAAAACAATGAATAATAATGAATAAAATCAATACATACAGTGGATATAAAAAGTATATAGACCCCTGTTAAAATGCCAGGTTATTGTGATGTTAAAGAATGAGACAAAGATAAATCATGTCAGAACTTTTTCCATCTTTAACCCCTTAAGGACCATTGCCATGACAGGACCGTCACGGCGGTCCGGCACTTAAGGACCAGTGATGGTCCTGGCACGGCATGGAGTTCGGATTCGATTTAAAAAAAAAAAAAAATGCCCCATGGTCCTCAATTGCACCAGTCCTTAAGGGGTTAATGTGACCTATAACGTGAACAATTCAATTGCGAAACAAACTGAAATCATTGAGGGGGAAAAATAAAAACTCACAATAACCTGGTTGCAGAGGTGTGCACACCCTCTTATAACTGGGGAAGTGGCTGTGTCCAGAATTAACCAATCACATTCAATCTCATGTTAAAAAGAAGTCATTATACACCTGCCATCATTTAAAATGACTCTGATTAATCACAAATAAAGTTCAGCCGTTCTAGTAGGATTTTCCTAATGTTTGCTTAGTTGCATCTCAGAGCAAAAGCCATGGTCCGCAGAGAGCTTCCAAAGCATTAGAGGGATCTCATTGTTGAAAGATATCAGTCAGGAGAAGGTACAAAAGAATTTCCAGTCATCATCAAATGGAGAAAATATGGCACAACAGAGACGTTACCAAGAACTGAACTTCTTTCCAAAATTGATGAGAAGACGAGAAGAAAACTGGTCAGGGAGGCATCTAAGAGGCCTACTGCAACATTAAAGGAACTGCAGGAATTTCTGGCAAGTACTGGCTGTGTGCAACATGTGACATCAATCTTCCGTATTCTTTATATGAATGGGCTATGGGGTAGGTTGGCAAGATGGAAGCCTTTTCTTACAAAGAAAAACATCCAAGCCAGGCTGAAGTTTGCAGTAACAAACATCAAGTCCCCCAAAAGAAAGTGGGGAAAATTTGTTATTATCTGATGAAACCAAGGTTGAACTTTTTGGCCATAATTCCAAAAGGTATGTTTGGCGCAAAAACACTGCACATCACCCATAGAACACCATACCCACAGTGAAGCGTGGTGGTTTTAGCATCATGTTCTGGGGCTGTTTTTCCTCAGCTTGAACCGGGACCTTAGTCAGGGTGGAGGGAATTATGAACAGTTCCAAATACCAGGCAATTTTGGCACAAAACTTTCAGGCGTCCGTTAGAAAGCTGAAAATGAAGAGGAAGTTCACCTTTCAGCACAACAATGACCCAAAGCATACATCCAATCCACAAAAGCATGGCTTCACCAGAAGATGATTAACGTTTTGGAATGGCCCAGCCAGAGCCCAGACCTGAATCGAATTGAACATCTGTGGGGTGATCTGAAGAGAGCTGTACACAGGAGATGTCCTCGCAATCTGACAGATATGGAGCGCTTTTGCAAAGAAGAGTGGCCAAATACTGCCACGTCAAGATGTGCATGCTAATAAACTCCTACCCAAAAAGACTGATTGCTTTCATAAAATCAAAAGGTGCTTCAACAAAGTATTAGTTTAAGGGTGTGCACACCTATGCAACCAGGTTATTGTGAGTTTTTTATTTTTCTCCCTGAACGATTTCAGTTTGTTTTGGAATTGAATTGTTCACGTTATAGGTCACATTAAAGGTTGAAAAAGTTCTGACATGTTTTATCTTTGTCTCATTCCTTAACATCACAAGAACCTGCCATTTTAACAGGGGTGTGTAGACTTTTTATATCCACTGCATATTCTTGTTTAGAATAAATACATTAGTCTATACATATCTTTGTGCCATTTATATTCATATTGATATTACTAGATCAAAGCGCTTATTTCCTACTTTTTGTGTTTTTTGCTATATTACAGTGACTACTAGCTTCTAGGTCACAGTGAAATAGAGCAGCTGCCTCTAATCTTACTTTTAAAAGTGTATAAATAGAGCGCCATTCATCATCATCATCATCATAATATACCTTTTTCTACTTTATAATATATATGTTACCTCTGAAATGTAGCCCATTATAAAGAAATCCTTTATTGTAGGAGACTGACGGCGGGGTTAGTGCGGTCTGCGTGCCTGTGCCGTCAGTCCCTTCCGGTTACAATGTGGCACACTGCAGTGTTTCTCAGTGGAGACCAGGACTGACAGTGCAGGCAAGATGTCTGTGCTGATGCCTGGCTTCCGGTGCCCTACAATAAAGGATTTCTTTATAATGGGCTACATTTCAGAGGTAACATATCTATTATAAAGCTAGTCACTACCTGCTTAATTATTGCATGGTGACTTTATAGCTGGTGAAAGTTCCGCTTTAAATGCTTCTTCCTACCTCTTGAATGCTAGAGGTATCTAACAGAAACCATTTTTTTGACCCAGAATTGCTCCACTTGTATTTTGCGCATAAAGCCCAAAGCATTGAGCACCCCCAGAAAGAATATTTTGCGCATACAGACTTTAGTTTCAGAGACAAACTTTGTGTTGGTATGCAATGTTGTTGTATTGGTTGTGTCAAAGTGCAGACTGAAGTTTGGGAATCAGTGGTTCAAACAATTTGTTCTTATAGTAAGCAGAGTGTTGATATTATGCACAATCACACTTCAATGATCGTGGTACAGGATGCCTATAACCAATGATACTAATGGTTCCATATGAAAGCAAAAAATTCTGAGCGTATAAAAGCACAGCATTTCGGAGCACTGAAACATTGTGATTTGTGGTGTTACAATTGATAGTGTGAGTATACCATCATTTTCTTGCTTTCACATCTGTGCATATATTATTCTTGGTAAGGAGGTTTAAGTCTCGCCAGTCGCAATACTACATTACTATAGACACACGTGAAGTGATAATCCGCCATTTTGTTCTGTTGGCTTATGGCAACCAGTGATTTTTCTTATGTTCTATTTCCACTGTTTCTTCTGTTAAATTATTTTCATTCTAACTAATACAAGTTGTGTTTTGTTTCTCCATCCCTTCCAGTCCCTGATTTTGTCTTCCTGGATGCTGCTTTTTAAGAATGTCCCAAAATGTTAGGGTGTGTAATACTATGTTGGTGTGGGTAGTGTCTGTCTGAATGCAGCTCTAATGCTGTGGTAGGAGATTTTCTGTTGGTGATGTGCTACACAGTACCTATGGGCCATTAATGATACTATGTCATGTGACTGCCCCATGGAAATTGTGTCTGGATTTGTTTTGTGAAATGTAGCAATGTATAGGAAGCGATGCAGTGTGTGACCTCTCCAGCACTCGAGATGAAATGACCCATTAAAGTGAATGGGTAATTTAATTTGTCTTCTGTGATGCAGTTGTTTTGCCTCAGAATTGCTTCAGTTCTTCTTAGTACATCCTCATTACTGACTAATGCAACTTTAACCCCTTTGGATCCTAGAGAGGTCTCCAATGCATTTAATTTAAGGGATTAAAGAAAACTTTTTCTTCTTTCTTGGGTGGCCAACATGGTTATTTAGTTGTCATGTCCGTACAGTGGGACCCTTGTGATATGGTAATTGTATTTGAGTGCTGGTGTAGTCTGATAAAGAAGAGGCTGCCTCATTTATTGAGTTTAATTACCCTGTAGCAGTCATCCACACACACATTCTGATTCTTGACATTCCTCTTTGGCATATCCCATAGAACACAGCTTCTCAAATCGCTGTTTAAGAGCATCCCTGCCTGTGCATAGCTTTAATTAGTGGCTGTGTCACTGGTACTGGTTCACCTCTTCACTCCTAGGCTAGCTTGAATATTTTTTTGATTAAACCTAAGAGAGAGCACTTCTGTTTTCTTTCGCACACACACTTGTCCTATGTTCAAAAGGACAACTGGAGCAATTTTGGGACAGTCTAAATGCCCCATGTGGATAAATAAAAATCAATGTAGAATTAAATGGGTCTTTTAACTCCTTGAATGCTAAAGAGGTTACTATTGCATTGCTTGGCAATGTGTTAAGAGACCTTTCTAGCATTCAGTAGGTTAGAAACCACATTAAAATGTGAATTTGAGGAATTTGTACTTGTTCTCTGTGATGCAGCTGGTTTTCACTAGCATGGTATCCTATTGAAATGTCGCCATCTATGATCTTGCCGTTTTGATGGTCTTCAAATAATGTTACCCGCATCAAAAGGGCAAAATTATGATGTCGCACAATTAAGGGTCACCTTTCACGGCCATGTAGATGATCTTTGAGCATAAGGGCAGTGGAAATCTGGATAACTTTCAGTGGTATTCTGATGTCATATGATTAAGGGTCGCCCTGCATGGCCATGAAGGCAATCTGAGAGCATAAGGGTCACACAATTCTGGAGAACTTTCAATAGTAACCCCCTGCGGTATCCTATTGAAATGTCGCCCATTAAAATAATATAATTTTCCCTATACACCTAATTAAATATAAAGGGTTAACATGTCCTCTGCTCTGAGTAATGTTATGCATACCCTCCGTCTGTGAAGCAAGTGGTGCCTGAGCCGCTTCTCCATGCTGTTGCCTTAAGATGCCCTCTTCCTATAACAAGCCCTGGTGACAGGATGCCCAGGGCTTATAAACCTCTGGGTTTAGTAGTGAAAGTTCTCCAGATTTGTGTGACCCTTATGCTCACAGATCGCCTGCATGGTGACCCTTAAGCACGCAAAGTCAGAATGTCGCCCTTTTAATGCGGACGATGTTCTGATGTTGCCCTTTTGATGCAGGCAACATTATGATCTCGCCCTTTTCATGGTCGCCAAATAGAGGGTGACATTTTAATACTAAACCCATGCTGGTGAAATAGTTCAGTGGTAAAGTCCCTGACTATGGAGCGTGTTCAAACCTCAAGGTTGCAGGTTCAAATCCCAGCAGGGTAAACTCAGCCCTTCATCCTTCCAAGGTCGATAAATGAATACTGTTGATAGCTTAATAATAACATCTATTATTTCATCTACCGATTTGGTTAATTCCGAGAGCTTGCAATGAAAGCGCTTTGAGTCCCACTGGGAGAAAGGCGCTATATAAATACTAGTTATTATTATTATTATTATTATTATTATTATTATAGTATTAGGTCAGTCACTCCTTTCACCCTGGATTCCTATTTAATGGCAGTAATTCTATTGCAGTCAAATTAATAGATATCAATAGCAACAATATGCTGAAACCAAAAAATGCAGTTTTGCTTTGAAATAAATCTCACTACATGTATTTTCATATGAAGTGATACTTTCCCTTTACAATAAGCCAGTAAGGCACAAAACAAGAATACTCAAACTGCGACAAAAACTATCGGTTCAGGCTCTGGTGTCCACATACAAACAATACACTTCCGGACTCCACGTATATAAGTAAAGATACGCTGAGGCCTAGCAGCAAGGCGTCCCCCACAGCACCACCATCCAAACTGGTAGAAAAAAGATACTGCTGCTAATATATTGCCTACCAAGCGTAGTGCATCCCTTTCATAAAAATCGGATGAGAACTGGATAAAACATATAATGTTCATTAAATTGTTGGACACATAGCATAAAAAACAGCAAAACAGGACTTACATACACCCATGACAGTCCATTCCTAACGCGTTTCAGAGACACGTGGCCTCCTTCATCAGAGGATAGGACCGCCCTCCTCAAACAAACTTTATATAGACAAATATCTCATGACATCACAACATCTCTGAAACAGCCGCTGGGCCGCTCCATACACCACCGGGGGAGCCCCCTCCAAATAAAAACTTGAAAAGGAAAGCTCACCAGGCAGAGATGTTATGAGATATTTGTCTATATAAAGTTTGTTTGAGGAGGGCGGTCCTATCCTCTGATGAAGAAGGCCACGTGTCTCTGAAACACGTTAGGAATGGACTGTCATGGGTGTATGTAAGTCCTGTTTTGCTGTTTTTTATGCTATGTGTCCAACAATTTAATAAACATTATATGTTTTATCCAGTTCTCATCCAATTTTTATGAAAGGGATGCACTACGCTTGGTAGGCAATATATTAACAAAACAAGAATAGCAATTCTGAGCAATACGACTGCATTGCTATTGATTATATCAATGCATTCTCTCTAGCACTTAATGGGTTAAAAGCCCCAATTAATCCTTTGAGTACCAGGGAGGTCTTCAACATATTTCAGATACATCTCTGGCACTCAAATGGTTAAACTCAATGGAATGTGTTTCATGTTTATTTCTGCCCTATGGTTCAGTTGGTTTCTTTTGTGCATAAGGCCTGTAATCCCTAAACATACCGAACAGACCGTTAATTACTATTTTTCCATTCAATATTTATTGATATTTCTAAAGTTACACATGCAGGAAGCATGCATGAGAAGCAGCATATTACAAGAAATGTTCAGTACTGATGAATTCTTGTATTTAATACACTTTTTATGCTGCACATACTTACTACATTGTTTAAATAGCTGGATTGAAGAAGCACGTACTAAATATTGACCATAATTACATACATTTAGACTGTAAGCTCTTTGGGGCAGGGACCTTTCTCCCATTGTTTCTATGAATGTCGCACTTATTTCATCCCCTCTTATTTATTGTAACATATGTCTATTGTAAGGCGCTGCGTACACTGTGTGGCGCCATATAAATAAAGATATACATACATACTTTTCCTTGGGTGAGGATCCTGGGATGAAGCTGTCATTAAATGGAAATTATTATTTCATTACTTATTTGGATACAGTCTATTTAAAACAACCAATGAACATTATGATCTTTATAAATAATCTCCAAAGTCCAGTATTTTATAATCTAGAATTTAAATAGTAAGTCTGCCTTTGACCTCTGCAACCCTGAATGCTATACCTCAGAGTAACCTTGTAAAACTGTTAAATGATCCATTGATATTTCAACACAGTAAATTTGTACATTTTTTGAACTAACCTAACTGTATAAACTAGTGATATTCTTTTATTTTTATGGAAGGTATATTATTGTCTGTAACACAGCTAGGCATTTCACTATTAAGTCCAACTACTGGGAACAGCCATATTACTATATTATTGCCTGTAACACAGCTGAACATTAAAGCCAAGTATTGGGAGCCGCCATGTTTACTGTCTGAACTGTAGTCATATGTTACTTTTGAGCACTGAGGTTGATGTACTAAGAAATATATTGGAGCAACTTGGGGACATACAAGCCATCCCGCATAGGACAAATAACAATTCCCCAGGTTACTGTTTATATAAATAAGGCATTTAACCTCTTATATGCTAAAGAAATCAACAACCGTTGCTTCACAATGTGTTAGGTAGCATTCTAGCATTCATAGGATTAAAATACACAGTTAAATTGGTGGGAATATTTCCACCTTTAGAGGAGGTTGGTTTGTCCCAGAGTTGCTTCAGTTCTTCTTAATACATCGGGCTCAATTACATCTAATCTAGAAGATCTCAGCTCAATATGTCTTTCACTTTAGGGTGTTATACAGGAGCTTTTTGTGTCACCAGTAGTGAGATGCATGTGAACTGTGTCTACCATAGCGTGTGAGCAAGGTCTTTTTAAGCCACTGGTGGGCCCTGGACTAAGAATGAAGAAGTGAGCACCCTTAATTGCTTATATGCATTGAAGCCCACTCTGTCCTCTTATTAAAGGGTTAGTAATGTTTCATAATAACTGCAGCTACGATTGTTCTTTAGTACTTCTGATCTCAAATATTGCCACTGTTAATATCTCTTTAGTTATTCTGAAATTATATTATGATGTTTTCCCTTCCGCCCCTTTTCCCTACATCAGCCTTCTTTGTCTCCTATCTGAAAGCAGATCTTGACAAGGGACGATATTCAGCCAGTATCGGGAAAAACCTGTCCTCCTCTGTCATGGAGGGGCAGGGCTTTCCTCATACTGACAGAGAGAAGATTGTACCTAGTTGTGATCTGTCTGGTCCGATGACCGGATTTCAGATTGGAGGGCAGGTGGCTTACGCTTGGGAAAAGGGTCGGGAGGGGTAAACTTCATAATATAATTTCAGCATAACTAGAGAGCTATTAACAGTGGCAGTATTTGAGTTCAGTAGTATTAACTATAAAGAACAATTGTAGCTGCTGTGATTATGAAACATTACAAACCCTTTAAATCAGTACACCTGTTCTCAGCTCCTGATAATAGTGGGTACTCAAGCACACCATTTTGAGTTCACACTTTCCTTTATCGAATGTTGTATATAACACACAGGCTTGCACAATACTAAGCCTTACACATATAATATTCAGGTAATACTTATTATTCACACCTATCTGCATGCAATGCTAAGTTTTTACACCTTTCTTTACGCAATACTCAAACTTTATTTTACTGGGTGTAAAGAGTCACCCACCAGGCTTACACCAGTGTGACCTGAGGAGCTGGCCTCTTTTATTTATTTATTTTAATAAAACAGCCCTGAGTGTGAATCTGCATTGCTACACTCGGGTTATTTTTGTAAATAATGTCACTGACAATGTACAATACATAATAACTGACCAAATCCAGGGTCTAGGACCTACCTGGAAAATTGATTTTAAATGAGGTGTAGAAAGAGGTTTTCATTAAGCCTCCTGACATCCATGTTTGTTAAAACCTCTAAATTGAATAGCTATTAAGGACTGTAATATGCACACACTGGTAAGTGCTGACCTTTCTATTTATTTAAGAGATGTTAACAAGTGGCATAATGGTGTAACACTGAAAGATGGATGTTGGCTGATTGGCGTGTTTTATATGCTTTTTAGAATTAAATGTTTACATTTGCATGTCAAATTTATTTTGCATAATACATTTGAGGCTTTGTATAAGTTATTAATGACAACCCTTTTTGTCCTGGTTTCTGTAACACGGTGGGATTTTCCATGTAAGCACATTCCTAGGTTAATGGCTCTTGAGATTTAGCGCTTTATGCATTTCCAGTTGAGACAACACCAGTGTCACCTAGTTATGTAGTAAGCAAACCAAAGCAGACAAGCAAATAAGCCTAACTGTTACTGGTTGAGTCAACAGACATAAAGCTTAGTTTATAGTTTCATATAATATAAATGTGCAATCACAATGCATCTTTCCATTTAGCGCACCACTTTAACAGATTAGAGCTGTTACTCATCCATAGGAGTAGAGGAGGTTGCAATTATGTGAAACAAGCAGCAGACCAGCTGTTGCCTTAGAGAGCTTCTTCTCGTCAATAGATCAGTATCGTAAAATTTTACACTTCAGATCAAGGAAGCATAGCTTTCATGAAGAATCTTTTCTCTGCTAATCTTTAACCCTTTAAGGACCAGATGGGTTCGCAGTTCATTGCTTCACAGTGCATTTAACACCCCTCTGTTCTTTAAAGATTACGGTTATAGTAAAACTGACTCTGCTTATTGTGCTTTATTCCAGTGAATGGAATAACCGTATGAGCACAACCAGTAATGTACATGGGCATCCTTTTTTTTTTTTTTTTTTTTTTTGTGCATCATCCATACAGGATTGTATGACTCCATATGGTCCCATTATTGTTTAGATTGTTGCAATGAGCAATTCAGTTGTGTGTAATATGTCTGTATTGAAGACATTGGTGCAGTTACTCTGCAACTTCCTTTCAATCAGTGTTGATCTCAGGAAGGTTGCAGCATGCTGTGTTGGGCTGCAAAATGTGTGACAATAGCTGCACAGTTAAACAGGGGTTATAATTAGCATGGCAACATAATTTCTGCACTAATGTTGCCCATGTACATATAGCCATAAACCACGAATGCATGGAAGCCTGTGCGCCTAAAATAGTACTTCTGGTACTTAAATTCTACATACAGAATATATACTCCCTACACTGGCTCCTAAAAATTCTGTCTGCTCAACACATTAACCCTTTCAAAAACAAAAGGGGCGTGTAAAATGGAAGTATCACTAATGATTTCATGATTTTGAAAGCGCTTTCAAAATCAGTTATATTTATATCAGACATTTTAACAGTTTATGCAAATTAGCAAGTGCTTCCTGGCTTGAAGTGACAGTTGGGAGGGATAGTGGTATGTTCGTAACTGAAACACAGGCTGTGCAATGCAGTACTGCCTAATTTTCAAAATTTAATAAATGCTTACTATTATAGTTTGTTTTTGTTTTTTTTTTGTTAATTTTGGTATGCGCAATGCATTGCTTTACAGTGTGGTGCATATGCCTTTGGAAATTCAACAGCTGTTGGGGCTGGTTGAGCATGATGGGGGTTGTAGTCTTCTATAAGTGGAGATTCAGCAATTGACTGTGCATTGCTTACTCCACCTTAATACTAATGGGGCACCTTGGCCTTTACAGGGACAGAAAGTGTAATCAGAAAATTCGAAAACTGCATGGACAGTTTCATTTAGTTTCAACAGCGCAAGCTCACCAGAGCAAAAATGGATCTGTCAAAATGAGACACTCTGATTAAGCCACCAGCGCTCATGAAAAAGTTCTTACAATGTCCACTATTGAGGATGTGAACTGACATTTAGAACCTGTGATTTAGAAAGAGAAGATTAAAATGAAACTATCATTCCGAACTAAGTCATCTCTTATAGGAGCGGACGTAGCAATTTAGCAGGCTATGCACTGTACAAATCCCTGACCTGCCTCTAAAAGCTGTTTAGGTGGCCAGAAAACGTATATTAGTGGTTGTCTTAACTGGTCTAATGATGTAAGTGAGCCTTTACAGTATTGGACTTTATGTGTTTCTGTGGTGAGTCCTATAGACCGAATGGACTTCCTAGTTTTCACTGAGCTGCAAAGATACCTGTTGGTTTCTATTTTCTGATTCACAAAGTGCCTGTTGAAGGTAATATTATGCTAATTGTTAAAATAATATTATAGTTGTATTATAATATATGTATATTGTTGATCTTTCTCTTCTGAGCAAAACAAGAGTGTCCATACTGCTGGCAAATGCTTAATTAAACATGTATTAATGATCAAACTCATTTATTTTTGTAATCAAAATTTAGATTGTGAATGGCCACCAGAAGGTGGCGATGTTGCTATTAGTTTCTTTCAAGAACTGCAATTTATGATAAGACGTTCACCAAGGACAGTAAAAGAAAAATGCATTATGTGTTATGGTTTTACAACAGTGACTGGGCCTCTTTTGATTTGTTTGAAGCTTCCACACATACATACCACCAACAACCCACAAAAAGCCCTCTTTGGCCTCTGAAATATAGCATGGGCATTCAACATGCAAATCTTGGGCCAAACTCTTCTAACTAATTAGCCAGCACACATGAACTAGTAGACCAGTAGGGCCTAACCACTTGATTTCCACTATTATTGTAACTGATACCCTACTGTTCCCATTGACTTAACCCTTTGAGTGCCAGAGAGGTATCCAGTGCATTGCATTGTAATTCATTGGATACTTCTCTGGCACTCAGAGGGTTAATCAAAATTATCAGTGATTAGCTCTAAGCCTATAACTGTGCACTTTGGTATTTAATAAAGTTGATTATTTTTGAACAGCCAATCCTATAATATAAAAGGCCAGATGTATGTTTGTCCGATGCAGTCATGCACAGTAGAGACTGCCCGAACTCTCAGAATGATGGGCCTGTGTACACAGGCTTTTACACTAGTGGACTATATTTCACCATTGTTCACTATAAAAATAAATAAATAAATAAAAATTAATTTCTCATGAAATTCTCATCATGTGGCCCAAGACGTGGACACGCCTGCTTTATAGCAAGGGTAGTCTGTTGTTGAACCTCCTTCTATTGGGAACTGCAACTCCTATCATTCCTTATCAACCTAATTGCTGGTTGGGGATGATGGGAGTTGTAGTTCTCAACAGCTGAAGGTCCTGCAATTGATGAGCTCTGCATCTTAAAACTAATTGCATGGTAGGAGACCAGTGTTATTTGGAGCATATTTTAGGTGGTGCAGTCAGATGTCCTTTGAATTACTCCTTCACAAAACAAAATTATATGTAGTTATTGTGAAATAACACACTGTGCAGAGTGGATGGCTGCAGAAGTCTGGTGTTCTGACAGTGCTTCCAAATTATGAATCTTCCTTTTCATTCTGCACGTTATTTTCTCCTCACTTAGGCGGGATTAAAATGAATCTTCCTTTTTGTTTGCCTGCATTGAACACATTCTAGGGAAATTGAATGTTTATAATGCCAGCTTCTACTGTATTTCATTGCAAGTGCGTATGAATGTGAGCTTTGTATTGTGTGTGCATGTACATGTTGCACTAAAGTACATAATTATATAATCACAGATTGCAGCCAGGTAAAGCATCTGGGGCAATAAAAGAAAATTTACAAACCAAAATTACATATTTGTGTCTTGAAGCATTCTTTTAACTATTTGAATGCCAGAGGAGCATTGCATGCCTTTCTTACACTGAAAGGGTTTCTTAACCCCTCTGGCCCTCGTGTGGTTAAAAATAGAAGGACATAGCTGATCTTAGTGCACTCGCTAAGCATAACATTGTTTCTTCTCTTCTGAATTCCTTGGATGCCAGAGACCTCTCAAAAGTGTTGCAGAGCAATACAACGGAGAAGTCTTTTGCCTCAAGGTGTTAAAATTCTGTTTAACCTGTTGAGTGCCAGAGGGGCACTCAAAGGGTTAAACATACACAAGGGGAGTACTGTTTGCAGATGTTTTACATTGTTTCCTGTACTTTTATGTCTGTAATATACATAATAACAAACTTTATAGCACATTTCTCTTAATGGAATGTGTGGGACAGTCCCCAGCAATAAATAGATGTGGACACTGTCCAAACCTGCACAATATCCGTTCTGCCTAGCTCCTCACAGAGAACCTCTTCTTTCCCTTTATATTTTCTCCTTGTTACACATATGGTCCTAAGTAATAACTCCAGTCAGTTGACTTTAGGAACGTGGGATAGAAATGGTGTTATCCAAATAAGAATTGTTGCAGGGTATGTATAAAGAAATTCTCTAATTGCACCAAAAATAAAGGACGTTTTAGTGATTTACATTTTAACACCAGGTATAACCTGTTCTTAATGGAATTATATAGAGAAAATAATTCTTAATTGCGAAACTAAACCTTAGAGAAGTAAAACTGCCCATTTGATTTAGTAGTTTTTTAACCCATAGAATACTAGAGGTCTCCCATGCATTGTTCAATTTAAAGCTGAACTTTTACATATTAATAAGTCGCCCTTCAGTCATTTAAATATATTGTGACTAGCTTGATAATACATATATTACCTATCAAAAGTGGCAGATTCTAAAGAAATCTTTAATCTTTAGAGACCGGAATCCAGGCATCAGGGCAGACATCTTGCCTGCGCCTTCAAGTCCCGGTCTCTGTAAGAAACACTGCAGTGTACCACATGGTAACTGGAAGGGACTGGCGGCGCAGGCGCGCAGAGTGCACTAACCTGGCCGTCAGTCTCCGAAGATTAAAGATTTCTTTAGAATGTGCCACTTTTGTTAGGTAATACACATTATCAAGCTAGTCACCGTTTATTTAACCCCTTAAGGACTATGTGATGTACTGTGACCGTCACGGTCCTTAAATACTTAAGGTCTGATGATGGCCATAGTACGTCACGTACTTTTTACTTACAGTGCTCCACCGGGAGCGCTGTAAGTAAAAACAGGGCCTAAAATTGACCTTGGGCTTGTGGGTTGAGCCTTGTGATGTAGAGGAGCAGCAATGGGCCTGAAATGTAAATTCAGATTTGGCCTCTCCGTGCTTTATTATCAACGTAGAGAGTTGCACTTCTAGAGCAATGTATTGGCACCACAGGAGGTAAATAATTCCCATTGACTTGAATAAAACTTTTAACCCTTTCAATGTTAGCGGAATCCAGGGTATTGCGAAGCAGTGTTTTGAAGAACAAGGTATCGTTCAAAGGTTAAAAGCCGCTTTCAACTGAGTAGGAACTGTCATTTCCTTCCCATCCCAGGCAGCACATGCAGATGAGAGAGCGACCCTTCCCCCCAGTACAGGAAAAGCACAGGCCTTTAAAAAAGGCTCCACCCTATATAAGCTCCCCTCCTTCTAGACATATCCGTGCTTTTCCTGTCCAAAAGGAGTAGCAGGTTATTTTTTGCTTTGTTTTGTTGTCTCTAGGGAGGGACGTACCTTACCTGTGGCCACCGCAGTTGTAAGGGCCTTCTCGTGAGGGGGTGAGCTGCAGCCATGATGTTTGGGGTTTAACAGGTAAGGCTAAAATCCTCTTTTCTCATTGCTATCACTTCTGCATGCAGAATTGGAGAACTTCAGTCCCTCTATTAAGGAACCTTTCACGTCCTTCCGTCTTGACTGGGTCGTTCTCCTCTTACCACCAGAGTTCCGGCCCAAAGTTGACTCTTCCTTCCATCTTTCTCAGGAGGTTATCCTGCATAAAAATCTACCCTACAACCCAGCAAATCTACCTGGATCACTCAAAGGCCTTGCAATGCTCCCCTGCCCTGCAGCTATCCTTTTCTGGCCCTTCCAAGGGTGACGGTGCTTCCAAACTCTCTATAGCACGCTGGATCAAGCAGGCGGTTCTTCTCTCTTATGAAGCACCTGGAGTTGATCCTCCTCTCTACTTGAAAGCACACTCCACCAGGGCCTTGGCGACCTCCTGGGCAGAGCGGGCTGAGGCTTTTGTGGAGCAGATTTGCAGAGCAGAGACATGGAAGTGGGTCCATACATTTTCTAGACATTACCATCTGGATCTCCTGATGGCAGAAGACTCAACCTTTGGCTGTAGTGTTCTTCAAGCCGCGGGTTCCTGATTACCCACCCTTATGCTATCTTTGTCATATCTCTCATCTGCATTTGCTACCTGGGAGGATAAAGAAAAGATGAATTCCTGCTTACCTGGGAATTCCTTTTCCTTCTAGATCCCAGGGCAGCACATGGGTTTCCCACCCTAATAAACCTTTTGAGCAGCTATTGGTCTCCTGTCTTTTGCATTACACTAGTATGTCTAGGAGGAGGGGAGCTTTTCTAGGGTGGCACATTTTTAAAGACCTGTGCTTTTCCTGTCCTGGGGTGAAGGATCTCTCCCTCATCTGCATGTGTTGCCCTGGGATCGAAAAGCAAATTCCCAGGTAAGTAGGAATTCATCCTTTCCTCCCTGTGGTACAAATGGTTGATCTAGATCTTCACTTCTTTACCTTGATGAATAAGCCTCCCTTTCATTTTTGTTTTGTTTCACTCCTTTGAATGTGCAAATTCATTTTACTTACGAGTATTAGAATATCCTGCTACCGACAATCTTATTGGGCCCTGGCTGGTATCAGCAGGAGCTCTGTGCTTCTTACCTTGAGTCATCCAGCTGCACTGACTGACTGTATTCATCTATGCCTTAATCTCAGATTTCCATCTCTGCTAATGGGACAATGCATTTGTCCGTACAAAATCGCAATTGAAAAAAAACTCTCAGAAGCAATGGAACGCTATTGAGTGGGAGGGTTCACTGCCTTTATTTATTTATTTATTTACTTATTTTTAATTTTGTACTTGTTTAATCTTTTGATTTCTGGTGCCCACTGGTGAAATCAAACCTCTTTCAACAGACTACAGCAGCTGACACAAAGTGGCAGTGAAAATGCAGAGGCTTACTTGTCCAGAAGGACCAATGGCCGTTTTAACAATTCTACTGATTTTGTGTTTAGCTGCAATTTTCCTCTTACTCATTTAATGTACCCACATATATTATATACTGTTTTTCTTGCCATAAGATGAGCATTCTAAAGATACCATTATTTTCATCAAATTTCCTTTAAAAACATTTATTAAATGTGATGAAACAAATGTAACATGGACTTTTTTTTAACTTTTGCACTAAAAATCTTTTACACATCTACAAACGCTAAAAAAAACTCTGCTAAATAGATTACAATATTTGTCTTGATTTTTGAAATACCCAATGTTGACTTGTTTTTCTATGTTTTTGCCAATTTATATGGCAATAACTAAAAAGTAGCAAAAATTTGAGGTGTCCCAAAACTTTTGACCGTGATTGTATCTGTGTGTGTGTGTATATATATATATATATATATATATATATATATATATATATATATATATATATATAATGAAATATAAATGGAGAACACACCAAATGCCCAACAAAGAAAATGGGTCTTCAGAAAGGGATTAGCCTTATCTCTACTAAGGTCCAGGCTTCTGCTACACATAGACACACATCATATCAGCCCTGTAAATCTACAATAATGTGATATCACTGAAAAAATTTTAAAATGTATAAAAGTCAATGAGATCACGAATAAATGTCTCTACTGCATAGACTGATCTCTCTCTATTTCTTAATACAGTTGAATGCTGGTGTCCATGAAGGCTGCGGGCAGGTGACTCGCAGCTTTAAAGAGTGCTCTCCCATCTTGTGTGGGTATCCATGAAATGCCTGATTTGTACAAAACATATAGTAGCTTTCAGACATTTCTGTAAAATATACATATATGATTTTTTATTTATTTGATTTTCCACAACTCAAGTATTGTATCCTGACTCATTCCATCTCAGAGACTGGAGGTGTACATTGCAGTGTAACGGTATATACTCTGTCCGCAGGACATATCCATGTAAACTCAGCCAGCACCTTTCATTGAATTCCTGATATTGGTCATTTGGTGTAGCGGTATAGATCCTGAAATAGGTTGGATACCCTTACAAGAAGGGAGAGGACTCTTTAATGCTACCAGTCACCTGCCCACAGCCTTCATGAACGTCAGCATTCAGATATGTTGAGGAATAGACAGAGATCCATCTGCACAGTGCAGACTTTTATTCATGAGCTCATTGACTTTAATACATTTTTATATTTTTTTCAGTGATATCACTGTACTGTAGATTTGCAGGGCTGATATGTGTGTGGATATGTGTAGTAGAAGCCTGGACCGTAGCGCTAAGGTTAAGCCCTTTCTGAAGACATCCTAAGGAGATGCTAAGAACTGGTAGATGAAAGGGATGCCTCCACGACCCATGGTTGTCACACCACATGAAGAACAAGGACCATTTGCTACACTATGCCTTGGAGAACACCGGCTTGTGAGGCAGCATCATAGTAGTAGATGGAATCGGAGAAACCTTTCTCCCTCAGGATGCTTACATCAAGAGCCAAACCAATAAAATCCATAATACCCACCTCTGAGTGACACAGAGGACCCTAACCAAATAGGGGAGGAAGCCAAAAAAGGCCCAGCTATGGAAAGAGTGAGAAAATCCAAAACATACCATAACCAGGAGTTTCTTAAAGGGATAGTAGTGCCATATTAAAGTTTAGCTCTGAGTCTTCTGTATGAGTTTTATAACATTTAAAGATATTCAATTAGAAGTGATCCCCTCCCGCCCCTTCTGGCCACATCATCTGGTCCGGAAAGATGCAGGGAGGTACAATATTCAGTAAGCAAAAAGAAAATCTTGCCCTCCTTTGTCAAGTGGGGGAAGGGTTTTCCTTATACTTACTGACTGAAGATTGTCCCTTGCTGCATCTATCCTGTCCCACGACCGGATTGCAGCTCTAAGGGGAGGCGGCCAGAAGGGGCAGGTGGGGGATCCTTTCAGCTTGAATATCTTTTGAACTGCAAGCATGTAAGTAATTAAACATAGCCCTGCATGTTATAAAAACCATGTAGAAGACTTGGAGCTAAACTTTAATATAAACATTAATATCCCTTTGAGCCATGCATAAAATAGAAATATACATTTAAATAAGACAAAAGGAGAGCTCACGATCACATTGCAACGCTACTGCAATGGGAGAAAGTTAAGAATCCATCAGCTAGACATGTATATTCCTAACCTCAAATCATATTCTACATAGAGAAGGTTCAAAAAAGTATAATGTTTATTATAGAAATATGAAAAACATATCCCTTGTCTATTACTCTATTTTCATATTGTTGGAAGAAGTCCCAGTGTTAAAGTAGCACTTTAAGAAGCGTCCGGCAACAGAAAACCCATGTTAAACGGAGAATATACTAATAAACTAAACCACAATTATAAATTATAGAATTAAACGCAAAAATAATAATTGGGGAACAATATATTGCATACGTATTGTGTAGTCGAAATTTTTGCCACCTACAGCCTAGTCAGAGGAGTATTTATCATGGTTCAAAGGAATAAACTGAGGTGATCCGTAAAACCTCAACTGATGTTGAAGAAATCACAATAAATACTGGGTCCTCCAGGATAAAGAGTGTGTTCCTTCAGTAAAGCAATGTCAACATGAAGATATGTTACTGAACTCACAGATACTAAACTACGTATTTAAAATAAATTATGAATTGTGTTCATATACTAATGAACTGTTAAGAAGATGTTCATTATCCAATGTAATGACCAAAAGAATTATAAATTCACCCATTAATTAAATAAATTTGCAACAATGGACTTATAAGATGTAAGAGTACTGAAATGTTTTATAAACCCAGAGATACAGCATTCATATCTCAAAGATAAAACTGTCAAGAGAATTTTGTCCTGAATACCATCAAATGCAACATGTAGGATGTTAAGAACATTAGATGAGCATGCCACTTTTTATGTTGTTGTCCCTGGATACATTAGAATATTCACCTTGATCCATAAAAAAGCTGCAACTGATACAAGTAAAGCATGGAGAAGCAGTCCTATAATGAAAATGATGTTTAAAATAGCAATGCCTAGGAAAAACCTAATTATGTGATGAATCCACTGTTCCTCCTTACAAATAAGGAACTTTCCCCCGTCTCATAGAATAACACAGGACTTGGAGAGTTTATCACACGAGAGAAGTGATCTCCTCTTTATCACATCTTTCTGGCACTGTTAATGTAAAAAAAACAGTTTGTAACTTTAGAAAGCTCCCAGCGGAGTGAGCAACCTTGTTTTACATGGTAAGAAAAGCCCTATTATAGATGTGCTTTTATAGTAAAGGTTTACTCCTCTCATTTTTAATTTACTTAGAGATATTATTATAACAAAATTAAATGAAGATAACTTTGTTTTCCTATTAGTAATAAAATAAATGTCACTAAGGATTGTGGTAAATTTCCTGCTTAGTATTAGATAAATATTTACTTTTCTGTCATGCAGATAAATGAAGCTAAATGTTTGCGCTTTAGACTTTGCATACTTTTTTTTAACCCCCTGGGTACCAGAGAGTAGTGAAATGCAATGAGTTCAAGATCTCACTTGTATTCAAAAAGTTAACACCTCAAATTAAAGTAATTTGAATTAAATTTTTTCCTTATGGTGCGGCTTGCTAGCGCTGGAGATGCACATTTATTTACTTTCCTTTGAGCGCCAGAGAGGTATTCTACACATTGTAAAGCAATGGGTTATACACCACTCCTGCACTTAAAAGGTTAAGTGTAAATCACAGTAATTCCAGCTGAAGCAAGTTGAGGATTGCCTGTATTCCTCAATCATTTGCTTTTGACCTTGATTTTGAAAGGAGAGAAAAATGCGCTTCAATACATCTTCTCTTGTACTGTTGAATGATTTCTCATTGAGGCATTTCTGCAGAATGCAAACATTAGGTGATTATAAAATGAACCTTTAGTTTAATGGTTACTACTACTGCCAAAAATGGCGTACGTATATAATTTCTAAATTGGCATCCTGGATACTAGGGAGGCATCCAAAGCATTGCAAAGCAATATGTGGGAGACCTCTTTATAATCCAAAGGGGTTAATTGAGTGCATTGGATACCTCTTTGGCACTCAAAGGGGTTAAACAAAATGAAATTAACACTTAACCCTAATATTAACCCCTTAGTGACAGGCGACTTACCTGGTAAGTCTAGGAAGTCATTCGCTATAATGGAAAAAAAAAACAAAACCCTGTCATTAAGGGGTCTTGCTTATCTTAAGCTCTTTATAAAATCCCAAACACCACTTTAAATGAATTCTGTGCAAAATGGTTCTCCAAAATGTTTCTTTGATTTAGTAGTGGAAAAAAAGTCCATGGAGTTAGACTTAATTCTTTGTTGCCAGAGAGAGGTATCCATTGCAAAGGGTTAAAGAGAATTGTCAAATGGCATTAAAAAATCAGTATATTATGTAAAAGCATGTAAATAATACAGTTGGTGTATCAAGAAATCTATTAAATCTTATAGAACTTTATAATCAGCCAGATACCATTTTGTAACCAAATAAAACTAGTTTTAGAAATATTCTATGAAGCCTTGAGTTGCCTTAAGTAGACTTACCATGCTATACAAATGCTGTTTCTGCTCTCTTCTGGGCTTTATCCTTCTCTTTTATTCATTCGTTCATTTATTTTGATTTTCTCTGTGCATTTCTGTTATTTTTAGACTTTAAACTGAATCATAAATAAAATAAAACGTAAAGTTATCGGTCCCTTTAAGAGTGGGACCCCACGAGCTTGCCATCTTTGTTGCATAGAGATCAATGGAAAATCTTCTCTGGGACATATTTCTGTACTTGTTTTACGTGCTGGCCATGCTCTATTGCATGGTCAGGATTAGGGTCATAATTAAACAAAGAAAAAAGAAGTATCTTACAGACACTACAAGTATACAATGGTGACAAAAAGACCACAAATAGGTACACACTCTATCTTTATTAACAAATATAAATAGTCATAAAGGTTAAAATTAACGACGATTAAAATATCTTATTTGACATCACAATGGATTGTTCCACACAGATCCAATGATATGCCAAAGTCTCTCAACTAATCTGTTGTGAGTGGAAAGAGATTACTGATCCAATATTTAATTGGCCCAATATAGTATGTGTGTGTGATTGTCAATCCACCACATATATCTGGGGTTATTCATTCAAAAGTATAAGCAACTCAAAGTAGGATTCTCCACTCAACAAATAAAAGTACTTTTTTATCTTTGCGATGTCCCTAGGGTAGCTTATTGGAGGAAAGTAAAATTCAAATACATATCATCAAATAAAATATCTAACCACTATCGATGTTTACGATATGTTATCTCCTCCTACGGTATTCCTAAGTATAACGGATTATCGCTATCGGTGTCTATAAGATGTTGTATCCTCCTTCAATATTCCCTGATATATAGCACAAGGCTATTTCACCTAGGAATCTCACGTCTGAGGCGCTTAGTAGTCTGCCTAAACGTGAAATAAAAATATTAACACTTTGAATAAAGAGCTAATCCTACTGAGGTAACTCTTAATATACTTTTACAACATTATCTTTCTCCTATCTCATATAGTATAACATAGATGTAGAGACATCTCTCTCTACATCTAACTATGTTATACTATATGAAATAAGAGCCTATATGGTGTCACCCTTCTTTTTCACGAAGCATGGGATCTTCAAACTACAGTAAATAATTACATCAGGAACACAGCTCGTGTAACATACCTCGGATACAACCATATATATCATATATGGGATGCCATGATCCTACAATTACACAAATAATATACAAAACAAAGAAAGTAGAAAGGACCTAAATATAGCACTTGACTCAATCAAAAAATAATGATGCGCACAAATGTAGAAAAATATAAGGATATATTTATTAAACAAATTTAAATAAAGTATGGCAAAAGAACTTGCATTGAGAAATGAAAAAACAGAACCTCCCCAGACCAAAAAACATGACATACCATAAACAATCAAAAGTGACCATAAAAATAGATATGATACCAACCCTAAACAAAATATAAAAACAACTACCACGGGCGCCAGTAAAAAATGTATAAAGATGAACAAAGGTAATGGAAAAATGATCTAAGGCAGTCCTCATTATATCATCAGGGATCAATGTGTAGAGGAACGCCACATCCAGTGTAACCAAGTATCAGTCCTGATGGGTCCTACTTAGGTCCCACCTAACTTTCAATGTCAGTCATCTTGTTAATAGTTGCTTATTTTGGCCCTTGCCCCCCCCCCCCCTTTTTTTTTTTTTTTTTTTTTTTTTTTTTTTTTTTTTTTTGAGGCCTGTGAACTTCGGCATATATATACATTACAGCTGCCTGCTTTTGAGCTTGTAGTCCATTACCCGAAGATTTTTTCAAGTGTCCCTGTTATACTTGAATACAGGACTAATAATATGGAAAGACTGCCGTAGGCTTCTTAACCAAGCTGTTGCTTAATTACAACATTGCTACTTCAGAGTGCTACAGTATGTTGTGTGTGTGTTTCTAAACACATATTAACTAATTTTCTGGGCCAGTGTTTACTATTGTTTTTCTAAATGGTGCACTGCGCTAATATTTGCAGCTGCTTTGGACAGTACTGGTCTAAATAAAGGAATACATACCAGTTGTAATTGTTTTTTATGTTTTGTGTAGGTTTTTTTTTTATCATATCTATTTATATGGTCCGTTTTGATTGTCTGTGGAATGTGATTTTTTTTTTTTTTGGTCTGGAGGGGTCCTTTTTTTTCATTTCTCACTTTGAGTTCTTTTCCTATACTTTATTTATTTCAAAAAGTCTATTAATGAATATATTTTATACTAGTGTAAAAGCCCGTGTACACAGACCATGATCCGGGTAATGTTAACCCTTTGAGTTAAGAGGCCGATACTTCACTGCTCTACGAGATGCAGTCTAGCGTCACGCAGTCTCTACTGCTCATGACTGCACCGTGACAAACATTCTGGCGAATTATATAGGATTTTTCTACATTTGTTGTCATCACCATTTTTTGATTGGGTCGAGCGCTATATTTAGGTCCTTTTCTTTGTTTTGTATATTATAGCATGGGAGTCTTCTATGAATCCTAAGGCTGACAAGCATATAGGGGGTCATCTCTGTCTTTTTCAAGAAGCTTGGGAGTCTTCTGTGTTGGACCAGTGGATTTTGCTTGTCATTTAGGAAGGGTATCGCATAAACTTCAGATCCTTTCCACCTTACCGTCTGTTCATAAACGTTATCATCCCTGTTGGAAAAACAGTTGTTTGTTCTGTTTCCAAACCAGGAACTTTTCTCAGTTTTACTCCAATCTTTTTGTGGTCCTTAAGAAGGACACACCTGCTGTCATATTCTGGATCTGAAATGTTTTACTTGTTATATGGAAACTCCACATTTGAAGATGGAATCTGAGGTCTGCCATCACAATATGCCCAGGAGAGTTCCTATCCTCTCTAGATCTTAAAGACGCTTATAGGATCTTTTTTTGTTATTCTTTATTTTATTTATTTATTTATTTATTTTTTTATATACACCAGATGCACTGATAAGGATGTGTCCCCATTATCCTTCGTCCTTCCTATTGTTTTGCTATCTTTCAAGATGGTGGTAACAGAGGTCTCAATCTCAGTACTCCCTGTTGTTTTTCAGAAGTATATTGCCTTTCTCAATTATGTTAACACGTTAACCAGGAAATGGTTCTTCCTTTCTTTTGCCTGATGCCTCTACCAAACAGGAGCAGGATCTTCACCTGTTGGGTGTGGTACAATGTCTTAAGTATTCTGTACATTGCACGCAGCCTTTTTGAAAGGCAGATTCCCTCTTTGTCATTTAAGGCCCTAGAATGGGTCAGGCTGCATCCAAGGAAATGTCATATAGTAGTCTTGATCCAAGAAGCACAAGTGTATGTGATCTGAAAGAAACCTGTTCCCTTCCAAGTCGCAGTGCACTCCACCTGATGATTATCTGTGCTGAGTGGCAAAATAGATATCTTTGCACACATTCACCAAACGCTACCATGTTAACCCTTTGAGTGCCAGAGGGGTATGCAATACATTGCATTGCAATGCGTTGCATACCCCTCTGGGACTTAAAAGGGTTAAAATCATGGTCAGCTTTGGCTGGTAGTTCCTTTAGACCACTTTTTTCCTTTTCTAGCCTATTGAGAGTTCTTGAACCCTGTTGTTCTTGTTTGGTTATTTGTTATGCTAGTTCAGCCTATATCCGTTTAATCCTGTAGATTATTGGTCTAGTGTGGGGAGAGGTTTTTTCTATTTTCTATACCAGGAATCTCAGTGGGTGCTTTTGTATAGCCCCATGGTCCCTGTGTTTTTATAAACGATGGAAGCGAAAGGGGGATTTTAGTGAACTTACAGTTAAATCCTTTTCTCTTAGACCATGCGGAACACATGTCTTCCACCCTGAGGAAAAAAAATCTGTCACTTCCTGGGCAGAATAGTTCTCTTTGTGTCTTCGTTCAGGGTGTTTGCTTCTATTATACATGAATATAAATAAATGAATGTATGAAAATGGAATAGAAGGATTATCACCAAAATAGTGAAAAAATGAATAACGTGATACTATAGTGATAAATTATGTGTGTAAGTATATGTAAAGTAGTGATATAACAACATAAGTATCCAGATTTTCATTGTGACCTAAAAGAATTTGGCTATTACATCTGAATATCCATTATGTTTCCCTCTTTACTTTCATATTCTTTGTCAAAATCAATTTTAAACATCCCCCTCCACACCTATTTCTATCATGCCATTCATCGTTCCCTCAGATCTGAAAGCTGGCCACTTTTCTGGATGGATCACAAGGGGCAATATTGTGTCTGTCGGTATAAAGAAAATCCTGCCCTCCTTAACAAAGCGGGGCAGGGTTTTCCTTACGCTGCCACAATATTGCCCATCATTGCGATTAGTCCGGACTGGCCTTCGGATCTGAATGATGTCATTGAAAGGGGTGGGAGGAGGCATCTTTTAAATTGATTTTGAAGAAGAATACAAAGGTAAAGATATTTAAAAATATGACATGCATTATAACAAATTACATTGAATAATCCTATACAGAGTTGTGGTTTTTAATTACTATCCTTTTAACCCTTTGAGTGCCAGGGGGGTCCACAACACTTTGCTTTGCAATGTGTTGCTTACCCCTCTGGTACTCAAAGGGTTAAACCTATCTGCTCCAATATATAGATTAGATATGTGTTCTAAAGGCATTTATATAGTATTGGTAAGGTCCTTATTGTATACTAGTGAATAATGTATGCACAATGGATATTTTGGCATCTCCTAACAAATTTTTGTGTCAATGTCCTAAAAATCTATCTTTCAGTCTCCTCTTAGCGCAACCTATATACTTTGTTACCTGGACATATTATACCGTAAACTACATATTTTGTATTGCAAGCTTTGAAATGTTTGAGTTTGTATTTTTTTTTTTTTTTTTTTGCCATAAAATATTTTGTGAGCTATGTAATTACAAGTTATACACCTATTTGCTCCGCATTAACAACTCCTTTAAGATATCAGATGCAGAGAGAAAACAATCCACTTCTATATGCTTCCTTTATATTATGATCATTTTAGTAATGTAAGCACTGGAAGGTGAAGCATTAGTACTGCTAGTTGAGCAAAGCATTCCATAATGCAGTTTGGTTGTGTGTGCAGAGACTCAGAACCCACAGGAAAACATATAAAATAGATTTTCTCAAGAGCAGCAGCTCATCTTCATAGTGCCTGAAATGTCAACTAGTATTGCAATACTGAATGTAATTTAATTAAATTTCATTTCATGAGGGGTTAACTGTAATTACACCAAATACTTCCCTCTGAAGGCTTCCTTGGAGGATTTCATTGGGAGGCATTTTTGTCCAGAAGCCTTGAAGAAAGAATCCGGTTTGTCTCCAAGGATAAGATATCTAGTACTAATTAAACTGGACCTATCATCTTAAGATAAGTTTAGTTATTGTAAATAACATTTACAATAACTAAACTTATCTTAAGGTGATAGGTCCAGTTTAATTAGTACATTTAAAACTATATGTGCTAGTCATTTTTTTGAAATACAATAATTTTACACACACACACACACACACACACACACACACACACACACACACACACACACACACACACACACACACACACACCATGCCCCTCTGTCACTCAAAGGATTATAGGGATAGTTATTTTTCACAATAAAAGCAGCTCCAATTAATCTTCAAAGCATTTGGGCCATGGAGAGTGTTATTTCAACACTGTCAGAGTTGTAGTTCAAGAGTAATTGAATGATACAGTATCCCCCTCCCACCCCTTTTACCTAGTGTAAACCACCTCCCCTCAGATGTGGAATCTGGTCTCTCTCTTGACCGGACAGGTCGCAGCTAGGGACAATCTTCTTACTGTGAATTTAAGGAAAACCCTAGCCCCCTAACAGGTTTTTCCTTATGCTACTTGAAGATTGTCCCTCTCTGCGATCCATCTGGACAGTCTTGCTGTGCCGAGGTGAGCAGTGTTACATCAATAAAAGGGGCAGGAGGAGGATACCATTTTTGAAGAACCACTCTATGCATCTTCTGTACCGATTAAGTAGGGGTTCCTTTAAATTTTACATATAGTTATGCTCTCTGAGCATGTTTATAGATTTAAGATGTATTCAGTGACACTTTATATAATATCTTTGTGTTAGTAAACTGTAGGGAAAGGCAATTCATTTGAACATTGATCTTCACTACATAAAATCAGCATACATTTTCTGACTCGCTATTTAGCAGGTAGTGGTGATGATCATAATTCTATTATTGTTGTGACATTGTTTATTTGATACATGCAGTACATTAAATTTACGTAAAACACAAAGTACATAGGGCCATATGTGTAACAGCAAACTGGAGCAACTGATGCAAACCATCTGTACCATAGGAGTACAGGTAAACATTCCCATTGTTTTAAATGTTTATTTTTTGTTAAAACCCCTTAACGACCCTTGACAGTCATGGCACATCATGGGTTGTTTTGCGTTAACGACCCATGACGTGCCAGGACTGTCATGGAATTCCTGGCTCCCCCGCGTGGCTGCACGCCATTCGGGGAGCATGTAACCGGAAAAAAAGGTCTGTGGTCCTTAAGTGCCGTGCGCGTGGCCGGTCCTTAAGGAGTTAAGGACCAGTGGCTCGGCCGGCAGTTAAGGACCACAGAACTTCTTTTTTTTTTTTTTTTTTTTTTTGCCACTAATGAATTCAGGCCTGGTGTCCATGACATGCCAGGACCGTCACTGGTCCTTTAGGAAAGTTTTCTGTCTTAGCACGTCATGGGTCCTTAATGGATTTTAACTAAAGGGATCTCCAACACATTGATTCATGTGTTGAAGACCTTTCTAGTTTTCAAGGGGTTAAAAGTCTCATGTCAATCAATATGTAGTTGTATTTGTCCCCTGTGGTACAGTTGGTTTGCTCTAGTTTGCATCTATACATAAGGCCCGTGGAATCTTCCAAGTCTGTAATTTTTCTGAATTGGTAACAAGGTACATTCTTTGTTGAGCCGTGAAACGAGTGCATTATTCGGGCACTTGGAACACTTGAGAGCCATTTCTGATAAATGACTGCAGGCTGCATTCATCAAAGCTAATGTACCCTCCATCTTAGCCCTCTCCCTGGATTGGCTCCTGTAATTACTATATGGATCTACCCTTGTCATTCTTTACACCTATCATCTGCTAAATCACAGCTGTTTGTTTATTTTTATAGTATTCTTGCTGTTAAGTATTCCTGAATATAATGTTTGGGGGATAATGCTCTTGTCCATATGTTTAAATTACTATAATAGAAAAGAACATGTTACATTTAGGTAAGTGTTTGTGTCTGTGCTCCTGTGTGTGCGCATTTTTCTTCCTTGATGTATAGAATGGTTTAAAAAAAAAAATAAAAGATATGTGCATATATGCCAGGGAACATTTTAGACATGGCATATGTAGAAATACTAGAACATGAAATAAAAGACTGATTGGGGAAGATAAGAGTTGTGGTCCCCAACTACCCCATCTCTGTCACTGTAGTTGCCCAGCTATAGGGCAACCCCACATGTAAGTCAGCTACTCACCCCACAACTCTTAACCCCTTAAGGAAAATCTGGGGTGATTTGCACTTAAGGGGAACTATCACCTGAATTAAAGTTGGCTTTACTTGAATGCTCATTTGCAGTGCATCTGTAATCCTTGTATTTTTTTTTTAAATATAACTTAATATTCACCGAAGATACTTGCTTTTAAACTTCAGCCCTTTACGTCACTTCAGGAGAGGCTGTGGGTCATTCTGCCCTGTAGCCTGTCAATCTTCGTCTGCTCCCCTCCCCACTTAGTGCCTCGTTCCAACATCCTCCAATGACGGAGGATTTCTCCATGTGAGCTGGCGCGCTCTCTTGTCAATGAGAGTGCTCCAGCAATACAATAAAGTAATCATTAAAATGTGTTCTTAATTATTTTATTTTAACCCCTTAGCGACAGCCACGTTTGTACACGGCTGTCACCTTAACACCCGAGGAACATTTATTTATTTTTTTTTCAAACAAGTCTGGAGTCTCCGAGCGGTGTGCAGCCGCACGGAGACCCGGACTTCCGTGACTTACCAGGTACGTCCTTTGTCACTAAGTGACAGTTTCTGCGGGACGTACCTGGTAAGTCATCCGTCGTTAAGGGGTTAAAAAAGCCATCATTTTTTGTTTTGTTTTGCAGTTTTAGTACATTTAATAAGCTGTAAGTTGTGATTTGTGTAAGGTGTCTTAAGGCTTCTGTTCACATTTTCACATGTGATCAATGAAAGTATGCTGGAGATTGATCCCACTCTGCTAACTGAACAAAGCTCAGGCTTGAATGTAGGAATCTACAAATCTCTACTGAGATATTAATTGACCTTCATTATACAATGTATTTACACTGAAATTAGTATCAGTGTTGGTTTAATAAAAAAAAATACAAAGCTCATGTACTGTACCTTATGCATGCCATATGTAAGGTAACTTTTCCTATAAAAGAAACATCAGTTTTTAAAAATCCCTGTTTGTATCATTAAAGACAGATATAGTTTCCATAAACAGGAGACCTGTGGAAAGCAGAGCTGTATCTTTAGAAGCATCCTTCTGCACATGCTATTTACCATCTAAATGCTGATAAAGCAGTAGAAGTTGTTTAATGGTGATATTCACCATCAATCCAGCATAAATAATCAAGTGCACTCGTCTCCTTGGAAATTAAATCTGTACTAATTGCTTTAATTGGAAAGTACACTATTCAAGAGAAAGCATGGAAAATACAATGTACAGTAAGCAAAAACATAGAACAATGTGTCATAACATAATCACTCAATATGGTTTGTGATCCAAATATAGTTCAGTTTATTTTCATCTGCATTGTGTGTGACAGCATTTCAGGCCAATTCCTGACCTTTTTAATGTGTTGGCCTAAAGCAGTCACACAGGATGCAGAGGATATATAGGTATTAATGTTTTTACTTTGTTGTCTCATGATTAGATTGTAATTTGCAACATAATATACTTGGGTAAATGCTTATTGTGCATTGAAGCTTGGTCATAAAGCCTTTTGTCATAAAACTTTTACTCTCTAAATTTTCTTCCTGTGTAATAACAGTATACAGTACTGCAGATTATATAGGCCTGGATTACATTGCAGTTTATCACTGGTTTTATCTACAAGTTTACCTATAGACTTCAATGAGAATTTGTGAGATAAAGCCAGTGACTTGTATTACCTGAAAAGTAATATATCTGTTTATATCATTTAATATATGTTCAGCCATCTTCAATTCATTGTACAGTATAAACCAAATTGTAAAATATTTTTAATCTGTAAAAATGTAATTATATGCACAATTAGTTTTTATCACTTGCATTTTATTATATTTTAATAGCGGTAAAGTTGCCAGTTGAAGAGAAACAGTCTTACATCTGACTACTGGAGGGTGCTTTATTCTTAGGCACAAGTATTTTCTGGATAACTGCCCAGACATTTCTTGCAGATGACAATATAAAATAAGAGCCTCTAGATGGAGCTTCTGCACTTCCAAACCAGGAAAACCTTCTCATGTCCCTTAAAAAAAAAAAAAAAAAAAAAAAAAAAGTGACTAATTCTCTGATGTCCCTTTAGGTGCACTCTGTGTGTCTTAGTCACAGGAGAATTATTTATTATTATTATTATTATTATTATTATTACTATTATAAAATATATATATTTTTTTATTTTTATTATGTAGGCTGAACTGAAGACATATCTACAGTTTACTGCAACATTAAATGCAGCATAAAAGTGATCTACCCAATTTATTTTCTAATATAATATATGTAATAACTTGTATGCAACAAAACCATACAGGAATGAAGCAGTGTATTTATATTGTTTTGCCATCAATGATATTTCTTTATGCTACTATTTTCAATTATTTTCAGAGAAATTCAATTAAAAATAGCCTTTAATATCAAATACTAACACTTTTTTGGTAATTTGTCCATGTTCTATATCTAGTTATGTTTTTATCAGCAATAATGCTGCTGTGAAATAGTTGATGTAGAATTTTCCTTCTAGGATTTTTATTTTAATGTAAGAAACACAAAATATTTCGAATTATATAACCAATAGCTATTTTATTGTTCTGGAATTAAGATACGATTTGGATTTTCCATGTCAGTTTTAAATAGTAGAATATCACTGGATGCTACAGAGCAGTAAAAAATCTTGATGTACAAGTGACAAGAAAATAATTTAACAGCCCTGTTTATTTATCAGCCTTTTATTTAATCTTAATACATTTCTTTGCATTCCGTTTCAAAATCTGGGAATAATATATATCCAAGGATCATCAGTCAGTGGAAAACATAAATATCCCATCCTATATTTTCAATATTTAGAACTGAAATAATATCTTAAACACTGAATTCATACACTTTGGGTCATCACAGACGAGAAAATATCCAGTCCTGTATAATTATTGATACATGTACTGTACACATAGCTACAGTAGAGTAGGGACACTTACACTAATATATATCCTTTTATTATGTTCCAGGAATGATTTATACACTACTCAATAATGAAATTGCAAAATCAAGAAGTTAAAGGGGAACTACCACCTCTTCAAGTATTTAACTTCAATAAATCCCCATCTGGCAACTAACAGCTTAGTATCGCTAGTCGCCAGAATTATTACCTTATTCCAAAGAAATGTGCATTGTTCTGGGGCTAACAGCAGGACAGATCGCGGACATCTTGCCATAATGATGTCCGCGCGCCTGCGCTGTCAGTCACAGCCGGGTCTAGGAGGTGTTGCTAGGAGCCGGCCGGCTACTAAGCTGCTAGTCGCCATATGGAGATTTATTGAAGTTAAATTCTTGAAGAGGTGGTAGTTCCCCTTTAAGATATTTGTGTGAAATCACCTATATGGGGGTGGGGGGGCAACATGACAATCAAGCGATTACCATTTTGACAAAATGTGCACATCAAAATGTTTCATTCAGTAGCAAGTTTATGCACCTTGAAAGGTGATGCAGGCAAATAAACAACAAGGCATACCATGAATTAGATGTATAGACTTTTCTTGGAGAATGTTGATCTATTCAAAATCAATGTGGGCAGTGTTAACAAAAAAGGGTTCAAGCAGGTTACACAACCAGTTCTGAGTACTGGGAGGCTGTGAGAGTTCCTGAAATGTGTTCTAGTGGTGGTCGTCTGCTATGCATGATGAGGCCCAACATCCTGTGCCAAGAGCTTGCCTGCAGTGGAACTGGACAATATATGCTTTCACATGTTATTGATGATCAGTCTTCTAGGCAGTTGTCTTGCTATCATGACATCCTATATAGAACTATTATTCATCAAGGAAAAGCATGGATCTCTAGTCCTGCCTTTACCAGTGTCTGGATTGGTATTATTCTCAGTTATGGTCCTGTACAATGAGTGTAGGGGGAGTCTTTGATGTGGTCATCTCAACTGGAGGCAGAATGGTCTGTGTAGATGGATGCAGCTTTACCAATGGTTATAAAGCTAATATTGGGAAATCCGTATTCATTGCAAAAAATTTAGATAAAGAATCCAGGGATTATTTGACCATGACTTTTGGTCTGGTCTATTAGAAAATATTATCTAAAGTACCTCGGAATTAATATAACCTCTTCTATAGAAAGAATGGTTGAAGCAAATTTCCTCCCTTTGATGAAACATGCCAACAAATGCCTTAAAAAATGGAAGGGTCTCCATCTCTTGTGGTCCGGGCGGATAAATGTTTTGAATTCTTATATCTTGCCGAAATGGTTTTACATGTGGAGAATGATTCCACTGAAGTTTCCGCCATCCTGGTTGAATTTGCTACACACCGCTTTTCTGAGATTTATATGGGAGGGGAAGAGAGCAAGAGTTACTATGAGAGCACTGTCATGGAGAAGGAAGGAGGGGAGGTCTTGGTGCAATGGAGACTCAGAAATGTTACATGGCTAGTAGGCTATATCATGTTTTGATGACTCATAGCTCAGAAGCACAGTGGGAGAGCTGGTACAAGATAGAAAAGGAAAGGACCGGGTTGAGCAACTTAGCCTCTGGATTCTGGTTGGGCTGTCTACGAGAAAAAGGAAAAGGCAGAAAAGTACCCAAGATTCTGAGTCAGTTAGAAATCAGCTGGAGGAGTATACTAAGAAATTTAGAACTTAAAGGTAGGATAATCCTCTCAACGCCTATAAATATTGTAAATGATTTAATTGAAAATATGAATATTTCATCATGGGAGAGAGCAGGCATATACAATATAAAAGATCTATATTGTGATAAGGGACTTAAAATTTTTCAGCAGATCAAAACAGAACATCATTTGCCAGAGAAGGATGTTTTTATATACCTGAGGCTGAAGGATTTTCTGGCTTCATATATGAAGAATAACTCACAAGATTTGCTCAAGAGGTTTAAAAAACTATTTGAGCAGGGAGATTGTAAGAAACTGCTCTCAAAATGTGCAGAATTTTGCTGTGAGTTGACATTCAGACCCGATATTGATGCTTAGCAGATGGGAGATGTTGGGAAGAGGTTGAACAGGGAAGAATGGCATAAAACCTGTAGAAAATTAAATGCTAGTATTCATTGTTTAAATCTAATAGATTCACAGTTTGATTGTGTCTAGATGGTATATGGTGCCAGAAAAATTGAAAAAAAAAATTACTCAGGTGCGTCTAATAAATGCTGGAGATGTGAAGTAGAAAAGGGAACCTTTATACATATATGGTGGATGTGTAGACCGATAATGGAATACTGGAAAAAGGTAGTACAGTTAATAAATAAACTTTCGAGTATTGCATTAAAAATAGAACCAGCGGTGGTGGTGTTGAATATGGAATGACCAAGTATGGGACAGGAGTGTGAACTGATAATACATATATTGGCAGAGGTGAAGCTGTGTGTAGCAAGGAATTGGAAGTCAGGTGTTATTCCAGGAATACAGGATGTAATTATACAAACAAAATGACAGCTAAAGATGGAGAAAGGGGATGTGGGGGGACTAAGGGAGCATGGATAAAAGGGAAAATATGGGCAGGATGTATGGGAGAACTTGAAGCCATGTTAAAGGGCGATTTGCGTAGGATGATTAAGGAGTAGTCTGAATACTCTCTGTTCTCCGACCAAAGGGGGACAGTGAAAGGAGGTGTGAGTGAAAGATGAGTGAAAGTTAATCTTAACGACTGTTTTTATAAGATTATTGTAAAATTGATTGTATACTTGTGGGAAAATGTAATGAGATTTTGTATTTTTTATAAAACTAATAAAAAGAAAAAAAACAAAAAAGAGATTTGTGTGAAATCACTTATATGGGGGTGGGGGGCAACATGACAATCAAGTGATTTACCATTTTTACAAAATGTGCACATCAAAATGTTTTATTCAGTAGCAAGTTTATGCACTTGGGAGGTGATACAGGCAAAAAAACAACAAGGCATACCATGAATTAGATGTATAGACTTTTCTTGGAGAATGTTGGTCTATTCAAAATCAGTGTGGGCAGTGTTAACAAAGAAGGGTTCAAGCAGGTTACACAACCAAGTCTGAGTACTGGGAGGCTGTGAGATTTCCTGAAATGTGTTCTAGTGGTGGTCATCTGCTGTGCATGATGAGGCCCAACATCCTGTGCCAAGAGCTTGCCTGCAGTGGAACTGGACAATATATGCTTTCACAGGTTACTGATTTTCAGTCCTCTAGGCAGTTGTCAGGCCATCATGACATTCTATATAGGACTATTATTCATCAAGGAAAAGCACAGATCTCTAGTCCTGCCTTTACCGGTGTCTTGCTTGGTATTATTCTCAGATACGGTCCTGTACAATGAGTGTAGGGTAGGCTTTGATGTGGTCTTCTCAACTGGAGGTGGAATCATCTGTGTAGATGGATGCAGCTTTTCCGGGGGTTCTCTGCAGGTCAGTTTGGAGCGTACTCTTTCAAAAGAGTCTAGCAATACTATTCTCTCGATCATCCTCGAAATTAGTGTGATTATTTGTGAGAAGACGATGTCTTCTCAGCTTTATCAGGAGCTGCAGTTAATAATAATAATAATAACTAGTATTTTATATAGCACCTTTCTCCCAGTGGGACTCAAAGCGCTTTCGGCGCACACTCTCGGAATTAACGGAATCGGCAGCTGAAATAATAGATATTATTACCCAATCACTGGTACTCATTTATCGACCTCAATGGTACTTGTTTATCGACCAGTTAGCTTGCGTGTTCCCACAGGATCATCTGAAGTGGGGAGCAGAGCACAATGACATCAGCCAGATGTGACTGGATGAGAATTATCAGATTGGCCTTTGCATTGTATATGAAAACAGTTCAATATATATCATGAATGTCTGTACTTGGGCCCTGATTGTTGCACTTCAGTTACCTGAACTATAGACCTCTGCTTTACATCCTTAGTTGCTACTTTGCTAGCTATAACCTTACAGCATTGTATGGGTTAAATTGGCCTGAATAATGAAACCACACCAATCTATATAGTCTGTGAGACTGTAGAAAGAGCTCGCCTCTCTCAACCACTTAACCCACATAGGGAAAATTCAAAGGGGCCATTGTTGTCTTTTTTGGCGATTGTAAGGTGAGATGGAGCTTATCATTAGGACGAGTCTTGCTCCCTTATAAGAGCACTATCACCAAAATTAAATGGGTTGAAGTAATTTTAATTATCACATACTTACTGAAAGAAAAAGTCAGTTATTCTTACTGTATATGTTCCATCCCTAAAATAGAGTTTTAACTTTGAGTTTTAATGCATGTGTAAATTGTCCTGTTCAGCGAATATTTAATGATGTTTGTACTGAGAGAGAGATAATACGTTAACTGTGATTTGTGCCCACTGCTCTTGTATTCATAAAGTCTTTTGTCGTATGTATGCCCAGTTACAGATAAATGTAGATAATAAATGGGAGCCCTGGAAAATCCAGGAATGTCATCTCCCGCAAAGGATATGTAAGGCTAGAGTGTAGGCCTTAGAAAACAACAGAGAATTTTTATGTATGCTAGAATGGACAGGGTATTTAAGTGTATTCTGTTTTCTCCAATGTGGAACATAGGAACCATGAGGTAACATATCCTCCTGCAGCAGGAAGGGTACTTGCCTTAAAAGGCTTTCTGACTCCCTCCCTACTCTAGTCTGCCCCCACCAAACCTGCTCCATTTTAAAAAAGACATAAATGGAGGTGCTTCAGGGCAAATATTCTTAGTTTTTTTTTTTGGGGGGGGGGGGTTTCTGTAGGTTGGGGCTGTGTATTCTTTCATTAGTCAGCCTCCTATCTCTGGCCTTGTTTGTCTGTTTGAACTAGAGTGCGGACTTCCAGGACCTGAGTCTGCTAGAAGATGACTTACATTATAAGCCTGGTTCCTCTAATTTCTGTTGAATTTGCCTGAGTAGAATATACGTATATACCTAGGAGCCTGAAGACTGGAGTGGACAAGATCTCTAGTATTCAGAGTGCACAGGTTCTGTTTGTCTGCAAGCCATTCACACTATGGTAAAATCGCTAGATTTACACTCTGCTCTTTCCTTTCTTTTCTCTTTCTTTCTTTCTGGAAAAATAGGGTCTACTCTTTCTGACAGGGATGCCACTGCAGACCCCCCAGTGCTATGGGGCAGCAATTAGACTTGACTCTTGGAGAGCTATCATGCTATTTTCATTTCGGAGGGAAAAAAGAACTACATTTTCCAAAAGGCCTAGTCTCCTGTGCCTCAGGGAGCAGGAAGGAGATGTTCTATTTTTTACACTGCTTCCTCTTTTCCTGCAGTGTGAGTCAAGTGAGCATGGATTCTCCCTCATGGTATTCTGCTTTAATGCCTTCAGTCAAATAAGTGGTTTATGTTACGTTTCTGTTATGTATTCTTTCTTTGGGGGTGTCCTGGCTATATCTGATTTATAAGGGAGATACAGGCAAGTCTTAGACCACTAGGGTATCAGTAGTTTCCCTGTTAACCTGTTGTTCTGAATGTCAAATTAGTCTTCTTAGGGTGTTTGTTAATACTTTCTGCCCCTTAGACCACCTGGGCATTAGAAATTTTCCTTATTAACCCTTTGCTTCCCATTAGAATGGCCTTCTAAGGGGCTTTGCTGTTTCATTTTGTACCTTTTAGTCCATGGTCCCTACACAGCAGCTCTTGAACAGAAGCTTGCATGAGTCGTAGCACTTATTTCTTCTATGGATAATATCCCTTCCTCTATTAAGAGGGCCCGCCCCATATCCCAGATGCAAGGGATCCTATTGACGTGGAGCAGACAGATGAAAATGAGGTTTAATTCCTCATTTACTCCTGGGGATTACCCTGTGTAATTTACTGAGGGTCTTGGCTTTTTTGGAGACCCTTCGGGGCTCTGCAGTCTGGAATGTTGCTGAAGTGATGCTACACTGCCCTCCTCTTCAGTCCTTTGACCAGCTGGTTCTGAACAGAAGGAAATTTCCTGTTATAACTGTTGTTTTCAAATGATTTTCTCTCTTTTATTCATCTTTGCTAATGCCGTACTTCAGTGGGCTAACTCCACTCAGCAGTGGCCTCTTTAGTTTACGCACCTTTTTAAGAGTACATAACTGCTGTTTGCAGACTCAGTGGCAGATCAATGCCAGGATTCACTCCTTACTGAGAGTTTTTGTGGCCTCTGGTGCTGCTCTATATCACACCCTCATGGTTGCTTTGGCTGTCTAGGGCATACAACACTCACAGGCTGTCCATGTGGAATTGCTGGGAGATTGTGTTGTTCTGGCCTTTACTAAGTTCTTTGAGGCTATATTGTCTCTTACTCAAGTGCCTTCTTATCCTGCTAGGCTTACTGGAAAGGCCATTGCACTCCCTGTTGCTGTGCGTCATTCCCCTTGGCTAAAACTATGGTTGGCAGACCAGTCTTCCAAGAAGTACTTGGTTTCTTTTCCATTCATTGGCAGGGAATTTGGTCCAGATAAGGTTATTAGCCATGCTACAGGGGGGTGTCAGTGTCTACCTCGTGTTACCCCCAAGCGTGCCTTTTTTTACACAGGGGACATGTGGTGTTTCCTTGCCACCAACAGTACGCGTATGCTCCCTAGCTGTCTACTCTGGCAGGGACCTAGATGCGCTGTACCCTGAAATCCAGTCAGGGTTGGGCAGGCAAGAAGCCTAACCGAAGGCCCCGTTCTGCTAATTCTACCTTTACATGACTCAAAAGGTCTGGTCTGCCTCAGGCAATCAAGTTAGTTTTTGTCTCTTTCACTCTTTCCATAGCAGACCAGTGGGTTTTGAGGGTTATCGTAGAAGAGTTTCATACAGATTTCTATCCCTTCTTCCATGTTGCTTCTTCATGTCCAGAGTTCTTTGTGGTCTTGTGAGGAGCCATCTATTTTTGGATGTGGTTTCTTTCTGGTGGACATGCAGGTCTTGGTACCCTGCTACTTTAAACGTTCTAACTATTTATTCTTAGTCCCAATTCAAGAGTCTTTGCTCCATCATCACTGCTATATGTCCAGGGGAGACTTTGGCCTCCCTAAACATAAAGGATAAATATGCATATTACTGTCCATGCATATCATCAGCACTTTTATTGATTTGATTTCCAGACCATTTTCTACAGTTCGCTGGAGTCTGTTCCACAGGATTTTTACACAGGTCTTCACAGCCAAGTTTTGACAGCCTTTCCTGTGCCCTGGCTGGTGTCTCAGGCTTTATTTCACCCGTCTGGAACAGTGTGGGTGTACATTAATTTATTAGGTTTTCTGGCCTCTACCTTGGAGGCAGTCTCCTTTACAAAATTCCATACTCAAAGCAGAAGCTTAAGATTCTTAGGATTTGCTCTGGACAACAGTGTTATTGTTGCCGTGTCTCCACTCGGATGAAGTTGGATCCTCGTTGGCGGCTTTAGATGTCCAGTCTGTCTATTGGGATGTTCATTGGTCTTTCTGAACTTGGTGATAGTCACAACATGGGCTAACCTAATTGGCTGATGAGCCATTTTCAGATGGCTCAGAGCCTTTAGCCTGAGAATGGGGAGTTTTATGTCCATCAATGTGCACCAGGCAATTAATCTCAACCTGCTGCATTGCACTCCCTCCTGGGTTTGCCAGTGCAAATTCAGTCCAACAGTGCAACGTTGGTGGTCTATATCAACCGTCAAGGAGGGATCAGGATTGTAGTAACATGGTCAGAAGGTAATTTATTTTTTGTTTAGCTGAGAGCTCATACCCCTCCCTCTGCCTTTCTCATTCCAGGGGTAGACAACATAGTGGCGGACTTACTCAGCCATCATTGGCAAGATCCCTAGAATCAGGAACCCAACCAGTTGGCTTTCAACCCCATGGTCAGTCTATGGGGTCTTCCATCCATGGTTGGACCTCTTAGTGGGATTGGAGGGTTTCCCTGTTTTGGGTATTTTTGCCCAAGGCTTCTCTTTGAACTTGTGTCTTTGACTCTTAAGACCGCTTTCTTTTTTTGCAATTGTGCCTGTCTGGTGTGGCCGTACTAGAGGCATTACCCTACAAACCTCCTTTTTTGATCTTTCACTCTGTTTTTGTGAACTCCTGTAGGGGTTTTTCCACTTGGGTTGTTTCTGAATTTCTCATTACCCAGGATTTTGTTCTTCTTTCTACTTGTCCGGCTCCTTCTGACAGACAGGAGCTTTATTGTTTGGATGTAGTTAGGTATTTGTTGTGCTAATTTTCTTTCTGAAATTCAGACTTGCCATTTTTGTACTGTGGATCCTTGTGCAGGCCTAGCTACATCTCAGATGACAGTAGTTTCCTGGGTTAAGGTGACCATTTGCCAGGTCTGCACCCTCAGGTAACAGATCTGTCCCCTTTAGGGTTACACTTTATTCCACCAGAGTAGCAGGTGCTCCCTGTGCCTACAAGAACCAGGCCTTTGCAGAGTACTTGTGTCCAGTGGCAGCATGTTTGGCCCTTCACACATTTGTTGAATAGTACTGTGCCAGTATTCTTGCTTCAGCTGAAGCCAGTCGTGGCCTGAAGGTCCTTCTTCTTTTTTTCCTCCTGTTACTTGGTCTGGTATGTATCACCTGGGGTTGTATGTGTTTCAGATCCTCTGTTAGAACGGGTCTGTGTTTTGAGGGGTTTTTCTCATTCCCTCCCTGCAGTCTTGGGATATTTGGTTCCTGTGCTCCACATGGAGCGAAAGAGAAAAGGGGGGTTTTGGATACTTACCGATTTTAAAATCTTCTTTTTTTTTTTTCCCTCTAAGTTCGTGTATTTTTTTTCTATTTCGCTGGTTTGGTGGGTTTAACCCCTAGAGTGCCAGGTGGGTACATTGTACGAGTTTGGACAGCTGTACCTGCTGTGCCAAGCTTGTACAATGTACAGCTAAAATGCAGTCACTGCAAAAGCCGGTATAACCAGCTTGCAGTGGCCACATTTTAGCTAAATTGTGGCCTGGCACTTCTGGGAGGATACCGCTGGGAGATCAATATCTCCATAGTTGAAGTGCAGCTTCTCCTTTCCCCTGTCTCCTACCCGAAATTCCGGGTAGGTGTGGGTGGGACCAGGGGAAGCCTCCTAACGTCATCGGTGACATGGTCACCGATGACTTTAGGAAAATTTCCCCGGTCCCATTCACTCCTACCAGAAGTAGGAGAGAAGGGCAGGAGAACTTTTGCTCTCCTGTGGTCACCATATTGATCTCCCAGCCGATGGCTGGGAGATCAATAACTGAGGGGACACCAGGAGGAGTCCTGATGTTTCCCACGAGGTCTGATAAAAATAAATAAATAAAAAGAGGAAAAGTAACTCTGGGAGTTCCACAGGGGTCCTTAGCATGTTGCTATGCAATGCGCCGGAGATCCCTGTGGCACTCATAGGGTCACTTCTTTTGGGGACTTTTTTTTATTTTAAGACCTCAGTGGGGGGATCAGGGGGGTCCCGATGCCCCTCAATAAGGTCTATAATTAACGCTGTGTGTGCCACAGGGGGTCCAATGCAGCCCCCCCTCCTGTGGCACACAGAGGGCTTTTATCATAACTTTGTTATCAGAGATTGCTGGGGGGCCATTAGGATTGGTCCTGATGGCCCCCCATCCAGCTCTGATTACAAAGTAATGATAAAAAAAAAATTAAAAAAAATTCCCCTTTTATTTTTTTATTCAGACCTCATTGCATGGGTTCTGATGCCCCCAACGAGGTCTACACAGAAATATTGGGGGGGAAAGAGACCCAAAAAATGCACGTTCCACAGGAGGGGTCCAAAGCAGTGCTTTGCAATGCGTTGGACCCCCTGTGTCTCACACACACACACTTTTTTTTTTTTTTTTTTCTCATTCTGTTTTTAGACCTTGATGGGGGACACCAGGAGTGTTCCTGATACTTCATCCCCAATGAGGAATGAATACAAACTAATAATAATAAAAAAAATCTTTGTGTGCAACAGGGGCTCCAATGCATTGCTTTGCAGTGCATTGGGCACCCCTGTGGCATGCACACAAAATGCCTCCAATCCCCCCCCCACACGTACCATATCCCCCTGCCTGGTTCCACAGCCAACTGGCAGTCCCATTCCCCAGCCTGACCCCCAGCCTGTTTCCACTGCCTACTGGTAGACTCAAAGTACCAGTATGCACTAGATTCAGGCTGGGAATCAAACATTGTATGAGGGGGACATACAGTGCACACTGGTAGTTACAGATCCCCCATATACACTATCTGACACTGCCCCCCCACACCATCACCACCATCCTTGCTCCTCTGCTCATATCCACACACACACACTGCCTAACCCCTCACTCTCCCACACACTTTGTTACACTGGTAGTCACAAGTCTGCACGTACACCTGCTGATGCCGTAGCTTCTTTCATCTGTAAGCCATAAAATCACACATACACTGTTTGCTTTCCCATCCCTGTTTCACTGGTAGCTACGCTTCTGTCACCCAAATTGGTATGTCAACCCACAGCAGTGGGGTACCATTTTTCTTAGGCTGGCAAGAAGTCCTCCTAGGAAATCCCAAGCCGTTGAACCATTTTAGTATCTTTGAAGTGATTGATGTGTAAAAAAAAAAAAAAAAAAAAAAAATTTCCTGTAGCACCAGATTCTGGAAATAGTTGTGCACATTAACCTAGGGGTAAGAAGGCAAATGACCCCTCATTCAATGCAGCAGGTTATCTTCTTTCCACAATGGTATTGTTTATCTACCTTTTCTTCACTTCTGAAGGTGTTATAGCCATTTTCGTACAGGCGAGTCAGGTTTGAGAAAATGTTGGAAACATCAGAGGTTGTAGTAGGTGTAGTTTTCTACTTCTAGCACCCCCTAAGGTAGGTCAGCTCTTACCATTGGGGTGTCATTTGACTCCTAAGAGCACTAGCTAATGAATGTAGTTGAAAATTCCATGGTTTTCACAAAGTTCCATACATTTGAAGGAGAAGAAATGTAAGAAATTGGCTTTTTTTTTTCATTAGCGCCACCTCCTGGAAGCATTTGTGCACACCAGCCTTTGGGTAAGAAGGCAAGTGACCCCTCATAGATGCGGCAGGTTGTTTTCTTCCAAAATCACATTGTTTCTCTACCTTTCATGCATATATATTATGGTCATAACCATTTTAGTGTAGACAGATAATTTCAAAAACAAAAGTGTCAGGTTTAGGTAAGTGTTCCTAGCACCCACATATTGTATGTTAACCCACACATATGGACTAACATTTTTCTCATGTTGGTAGCAGGTACTGAATACAGCAGGAGATGTTATGGTTTTCAAACATTTTAGTATCTTTGAAGTGGTGGAAATGTAAAAAAAACGTATTTATTCCTATAGTGCCAACTTTTGGAAATAAGAGTGAATGACTACTTTCCAAAATAGTATACATTTTATACCTTTTCTTCATGTCTCTAAAAGTTATGAACATTTTAGTACAAGCAGCCATTTCCAAAGAAAAAAACAGGTGATGTTATGTGGTTCTGGCACCCCTACGGTATGTCAGTTCACTAACTCACTAGCACTAGCTCTTGAATTCATTTGGAAATGCCATGGTTTTCACAGATTTCATTACATTTCAAGGGGCAGAAATGTAAGAAAATGCCTTTTTTTTTTTTTTTTTTCATTAGGGCAACCTTCTGGAGGCATTTGTGCACACCAGGCTTGGGTTAACAAGGCAAGTCACCCCTCATTAGATGCAACAGGGTGTCTTCTTTTCAAACTGGTATGATTTGTGTAGCCTTTCTTCACTTCTGTAGTTGTTATAACCATTTTTGTACAGACATAATGTTTGAGAAAATGTTAGAACAATTACAGTTTGCAATAGGTGTAGTTTTGTTCTTGTAGCTCCCCCTAAGGTAGGTCAACTCATACCAGTGAGCAGTCATTTTTCTCCAAAGAGCACTAGCTAATGAATACAGTTGGAAATTTCATGGCTTTAACAGATTTCAGTACAGTTGAAGGAGCAGAAATGTAAGAAAATGCCATTTTTTTCCTATAATGCCACCTTCTGGAAGCATTTGGGTACAGCAGGCTTGGGGCAAGAAGGCAAGTTACCCCTCATTAGATGTGGCATGTTGTCTAATTTTCAGAAATATATAGTTTATATAGAAATTCCACTGTTTTAGGGTAGCTTTACCACAAAAACCCTAGAATGAGCATATTAGTTCATAAAGTTGAAAATTACATTTTGTGCTCCTGGTGATTAGCGCTCTGTGCTAGCCATGGATATAGGTAAAACTATACAAATTTGGTATTTTTTTTATTTGGACTCAGGGCTTTTTTAAATAATTGAAACTTTCGTAATCAAGGTAAATTTTTTTGATACATAGTATGTGATTTTAGCAAAATAAGTACATTTTCACTTTTTTGTCATTATGACATCATAGCTTTTTGCACGATGCTAAATTCTCCTCATGTAAGGTAGCACAAGAAAGCTCAATTAGAAAAAAAACAATATATAGTTTTCCATATGTAACTAGAAATTCCCAGAGAAAATCAAGCCTAAACAGAAGGATAGCAAAAATGCTGAAAAAGTGTCTGGCCTGCAGGGTGCAGGAAATGGCCCAAGCCTCTGGCACTGAAGGGGTTAAAGTGGAGGATGGTGAGTCTCTGCTTACAGAGACTTTTAAGGCAAGTGCCTTGCTATTCTGCAGAAGGACACTTTACCCCTTAGTTCCTGTGTTCCACAATGACTAATAGAAAAGGATTTTTCATTAAGTACACAAAAATCTACTCATAACCCCAGTTCATTTTTAGGTGTTGCTGTTCATTTAAAGCAGGACAGTTCCTCTAAATTTCATGTAAGGATCTGTCCATTCAAGGTTAAAATGCCACAGTGAGGGACACATGCATATGTAAAAGAGTAACAAATCTGGAGGAATCCAGCTTTTCCAGTAGGGACACATGAAAATTCCTTTTGCTATAAATTGGACTTTTAACAATTTGAATGCTGGAGAAGTCTCCACACGTTGCTATTCATGGGAGACTTCCAGTTTTTGTTAGACATTAGGCTGTAATTTAGTTTCAGTTGTAAATGACATTTTGTGAACATATTTTGCCATATGCACAATAAATGGTCCAATTCATTTAAATGGGGATGTTACCCTCTTGAATGCTTGACTGGTCTCCAATGTATTGCAAATCAATGAGTTTGAGACCTCTCTGTCATTCAGTGGGTTAAATGGTCTATTTAAATGAATGGGAATTTTCATCTGTCTCCTATGCTACAACTGGTTTGCCCCAGGATTGGTATTATATAAGACTCTCTTTGTTTAACATTGTATCTACCACCCACCAAATTCAGGTGGAAGGGGTTTTCATTCACTTTTTTCCCCACCATAACCTTTTCAGTTTGTGCCATATTCACAAAGACAAACTAAGCAATTTTGGGGTAGACCATGTGGGTTAAATACAAATTCCCATTTATCTCTGATGCAATTTTTAACCCCTAAAATGATAGTGAGGTCTCCAGAGCATTGCTGTGCAATGCCTTTGATAGATCTATAGCATTCAATGATTAAAAGCTGACTTTAAGCCAATGAGAATTTCCATTTGTCTTCTATGGTGCTGTTGGTTTGCACCAAAATTGCTTCTCTGTACTTTTGTATTAAGCCTGTCTCATAGTTTCAGTACGTAGTACTTTGTCATTACTACACTTTCTGTTCTGCAGGGCTTTTGTCAACCTGCATGTGTCCTTAAAGTGGATCTATCACATATAGAGAAGTAAAAAAAAAAAAACTGTTATCTGTGCAAAAATTAATTTCACTGTCGTCCAATACAGGTCACTGGTACAATGGGAGGCGATCCGCCCCTTTAATAGGCAGGAACATTCATTCAAATGTATGCAGGGGGTGGAGCCTCCCCTCCTACTTAAGCTGCCTTCAGGCCAGAGCCAAGCTAGATTGATTTGTTCCTGTGTGCTGTGCACACCAGGTGGAGAACATCTCTCATTCAACTTTAGTTTTTTATTGTTTTCTTTCAAATATGGAATACCACCATTAGGCGGGTGACCGTGGCTGTGAATTGCCCTCTCCAAAGTGGCTAGTGCAGCTTCCAGGGATTTTCTGGTGGACCTTATGCCCTGAAGAGGGAACAGCTTGAGTCAAGTAGCTTCCCTGCTGGGGGATTTTCCTCTGGTTAATCTCCTTTTAACATGGTTACCTGAAGACAGAAGTCCTGCAGAAAGGTGAGCCACCCTTTGAGTGCTGAAGGTCCACTTGTCCCCACAGTGTCCCTTCTCTGGGCTTGTATTTGGGAGTTTGCTTTCTGCACTCCAGCACTCATAGGGTGTTTTTATTCATATTGCTTGTATTTATGCAATGTCTGTGGTATTCCCTGGATTTTGGAGCTTTGGGTCCTTATTCTCTCATGTTTTCCATGTGTTAGAAGTGTGTTTGGTGTACTTTTTACCTTTAGTATACTTTATTAATATTTAGTGTTCCGCGCCTTTAAGCTCGCTTTTTCCCGCATAGACGCCATTGCTCCTTTACTCTCTATGGGATTTCACAGTGTGGGACGTTTCTCTGGAACCGCTTGTCACAGCAACTTCAGAGAGGGCTCATTTTGTTGGTCTTCCCCTGCTCTATCATCCGGTAGCTAGATTCAGTGTGTTGGGAGTTTGGGGGGGCTTCGGGTGCTGTTTAGGGGTACTTCTGAGGAAAACTACATTTCCCATGAGCGCCTGTTTCGCTCTCGTTTTCTGATTGGCTACCATTGCGGCAGCCATTTTGTGGTGTTTTTCTCAGCGAGTATACTACGCAGGGAACGAGCCTTCTCTCCTCTCAGCAGATTAACCCTTCGCTGGCCAGATAAGTCCGATTTTAGGCATTTCTGGGGTGAAACTTTAATCTTTAACACTTTTACTGGGTGGTTTTTATTAAGTGCTGTATATTTGACGCTGTTAGCATGTCTACTCCACTGGAGTCAGGGGCTAGACCCAAGACCAAAGAGGCTGGGGTGACCATTTCCCCCATTGCGTTTTGTTCCTGTTGTCACTCTGGGCTGCCTAGAGAATTTTCAGGTCATTTGTGCCCAAAATGTGCAGATAGTCAGGATAGCAACCCTGGGCTTCCCAGCCATGCTATTGAGCCAACTTGGGTAAAAGAGTTTAAAGCTGCCACTAGGGATCTCAGATCCACTCTTCAACTCTTTCCCTCTCAGGTTCAGGGGGCTCTGCAAGTCTGGCAGACCCCCTCCTCAATCAGGACCTCCCTGCCTAAGCCACAGGGGGCTCTGAAGAAGAACTTTTGCAGGATTCTGATGCTGAGGAAGGCACCGTTATTGAATCTAATAGGTCCATTGGTGACCCTTATGAATGTGACCCTGAAGTTTCGGCTGAGGGTTTGATCAGAGCTGTACTTACTACGCTCAACCTTCCTCTGACTCAGGAATCTACTCATGATCCAACTGATGTTTTCCAAAAACCATCAAAGGCTGTGGTTTGTTTTCCTACTAACCCTACCCTTGCCCGTTTAGTCTCAGAAGCATGGAGGAACCCTGAAAAATCCTCTTCTGTGTCCAAAAAGTTTGCTAAACTTTATCCATTCCCTGAGACTGAACTGGCAAAATGGGTTCATCCTCCTAAAGTGGATGCTCCTATTTCTAGGTTATCCAAATCTACTGCCTTAGCTGTGTCAGATGCTTCAGCCCTGCAGGATTGGACGGACAAAAAGTTAGAGATTTGCCTTAAATCCATTTTTGTCTCTGTTGGCACTGCCATGCGTCCAACTTTTGCAGTGGCGTGGGTTAACAGGGCCATTGCGGCCTGGACTGAGCAATTGGCTGAGGCGGTTCGCCAGGATGCTCCAGTGTCTGAGCAGTTGCAGCTTCTTGCTAATATGTTAGAAGCTCAAAATTATGTTGCTGATGCTGCTTTTGATGCTGTGCGCATGATGGCGAGGGCCTCTACCTCCTCCATAGTAGCTAGACGTGCTCTTTGGTTGAAGATTTGGTCTGCTGACACTGCATCTAAGAAAGCCTTGCTTTCTTTGCCCATTCAGGGGTCCTTACTGTTTGGATCTGAACTTAAGGAGATGATTAGTGAGGCCACTGGTGGCAAAAGTACTCTTCTACCATCGGTGTTCAAGAAAAAGTTTCCAGCCAAACGCAATCGGTCCTTTCGTTCTTTCCAAACTGAGACACGCTCCCCCCACAGACAGGTCCGTCTTCCACGCGCTCCTCCTCCAAGCCCAAACAGTCCTGGAAGCCCAAAGTTGCCCCTAAGGCCAAGACCTCCAAGACTGCTTCGGCATGACTCGCCGAACCCGGGTCCGCATCCGGCTGGTGGTGGACGTCTCCACATCTTTCGCCGGGTTTGGGAGGAGTCAGTGGCGGACCCTTGGGTTGTTCAGGTGGTATCAGAGGGGTACAGGATCCCTTTCTCTTCCCTTCCTCCTTTCAGGTTCCATTTTACTCGTCCTTCTCAGGAACCTACAAAAAGACGTCTGTTCGACGACGCTATTCAGGATCTTTTGGACAAAGAGGTCCTGGAATTGGTTCCACCAGAGGACACAGGTTCAGGATTCTATTCTAACCTGTTCGTTGTGGCTAAAAAGGACGGAGGTGCACGTCCAATTCTGGATCTCAAGGATCTCAATTCCTTTGTTGTGAGTTCCCACTTTCGTCAGGAATCTCTGCGTTCTGTGATAGCAGCAATGTCTCCAGGGGAGTTTCTTGCCTCCCTGGATCTTCAGGATGCTTACCTTCACATCCCTATTCATCCAGAGAGCAGACGGTATCTCAGATTTGCCTGTCACAAAGGCCACTTTCAGTTTTCAGCTCTTCCCTTTGGTCTGACTTCAGCTCCTCAGGTCTTTCAGAGGGTATTGGGAGCTTTGATAGCTGTGCTTCATCGAGATGGAGTCAGGGTGACTCCTTACATGGACGATCTGCTCCTGAAAGCCTCATCTGCGGAGATCCTTCATCAGCAGCTGCAATTGTGCATACAGACACTCAATCGCCACGGCTGGATTGTGAATCTGGACAAGTCAGACTTGGTTCCATCTCAACAGCTCCTCTTCCTGGGTCTCCTGTTCGACACTCAGCAGTGCATGGTGTTTTTGCCGGAGGAAGTGGCTCATCAGATTGCTGTCCGGGTGGCCAGGATCCTGGAAATGGACAGGGTTCTAGTACCAAAGTTGTCTTCTCTGGTGGGGAAGTTTATTTCCACGATAGAGGCGGTGACTTTTACCATGGCACACACCAGGGAACTTCAGAGGTTTGTGATTCAGACTTGCAGATCTCATCCAGATCACCAGCATCTCTCTGTATCGTTGCCCCCTCATGTAGAGCTGAGCCTGGAGTGGTGGTTGGACCTGTCTCATCCTCTGAAAGGGAGATCCTTTCGGGTTCCCTATTGGACCACGGTCACGACGGATGCCAGCCTCCGGGGTTGGGGGGCAGTGTTGGGTCGTTTCAGTGCTCAGGGGAAATGGGGTCTGGAAGAATCTCTTCTCTCCATCAATGTTCTGGAACTTCATGCCATCTTTCTTGCCCTGAGGCACTGGGAATCTCAGCTGGAAGGTTGTCCAGTCAGAGTGGAGTCCGACAACGCCACCGCAGTGGCCTACATCAACAGAGAAGGCGGCACGAAAAGCCTCACCGCCTGGTTAGAGGTCAAGGCCATTTTGTCTTGGGCAGAAGCTCATGTGCCCATCATATCAGCGGTTCACATTCCAGGCGTAGACAACGTCATGGCAGACTTTCTCAGTCGTCATACAGTCGACAGCGGAGAATGGGCGCTTCATCCAGAAGTGTTTCACCTTCTCACCCAGATGTGGGGGGTGCCAGTAGTGGATCTGATGGCAACCAGACACAACAGGAAGGTGCCAGTGTTTTGCTCCCGTTGGAGGGACCCTCTTGCCCTAGCAGTGGATGCCTTGTCAATCCCCTGGACATTTCCTCTGGCTTACATCTTCCCTCCTCTTCCTCTGTTGATTTGAGTCATCCAGAAGCTGAAGGTGGAGCGTTGTCCTGTCATCCTGATCACTCCAAATTGGCCTTGTCAGTCCTGGTATCCGGAACTGTTAGCCATGTCTGTGATGGACCCTGTTCCGCTTCCTGCACGTCCAGATCTACTTCTTCAGGGATATCTGTGGAAGGAGGATGTTCAACATCTCCATTTGATGGCTTGGAGGTTGAATCCTCAATTCTAAAGAAAAAAGGGTTTTCCTCTTCAGTGGTGTCCACGATGCTTAGAGCTCGCAAGCCCGTGTCTTCCAAGATCTATCATCGCATATGGTCCACCTTTGTAGCATGGTGTACTGATAAGGATCTGTCTCTAGATTTCCATCTTCCCACAGTCCTAGCCTTTTTACAGGATGGGGTTGAGAAGGGACTCAGCCTGAGTTCTCTCAAGGTTCAGACTTCTGCTCTGTCTGTGTTTTTCCAGGAAAGAATTGCTATTCTTCCTGATGTTAAGGTTTTCTTCCAAGGCGTGGCTCATGTTCGGCCTGCCTTCAAGAGTCCTACTCCCCAGTGGACCTCAATTTGGTGCTGGGGGTTCTCCAGAGACCCCCGTTTGAATCCTTGGCTTCTATTCCCTTGCTTCTCTTGACCTGGAAGATGGCTTTTCTTTTGGCCATTGTCTCAGTTCGCCGGGTAGCAGAGTTACAAGCTCTGTCTTGTAAACCTCCTTACTTGGTGTTTCACAAAGATAAGGCAGTGCTTCGCACTTCCAAGGAGTTTTTACCCAAGGTTGTCTCCGAATTTCACATCAATCAGGAGATTGTGGTTCCCTCTTTCTGCCCTAACCCTTCCTCTGACAAGGAAAGAGATCTCCATTTGTTGGATGTTGTGCGTTGTCTTAAATTTTATGTTCATCGCACTGAGTCTATCAGGAAGTCTGACGCCTTGTTCGTCATTCCTGAGGGGCCTAGGGCAGGGAGACCGGCATCCAAGGTAACTATTGCCTCTTGGATTAAATCTACCATCCGTGAAGCCTACAAATTGCGGAATAAGCACGTTCCTTTCAGGGTTACTGCTCATTACACCAGATCTATTGGGGCCTCTTGGGCCTACAAGAATCAGGCATCTGCTGATCAACTGTGCAGAGCGGCCACTTGGTCCTCTGTGCACACATTCTCGAAGCACTACCGAGTTGATGTACTGGCCTCGGCTGATGCCAGCTTTGGAAGGAAGGTCCTGGAGGCAGTTTTGCCTGTTTAGGACTTCTATTCTGTGATCCCTAGTGCTTCTTTACTGTTGAGCCCTGTTGGCTCTGGTTCAGTGTGCTGTGTTAGTTTGGGGGTTGTTTTCCCCCCTGGTTGGTGTCCGTTGACACTTCTGTTACTGGGCTATATGATTAATTGGTTCATAGCAGTTCTAGTGACTTGGGCCTTGCGCCTGGTCCTTGCCTTACTTCCCGCCTTAGGGACAGCTCAATGTTTGTACATCCCATTGTACCAGTGACCTGTATTGGACGACAGTGAAAATAGGATTTTAGTCTTACCTGTTAAATCCTTTTCACTTAGTCCATACAGGTCACTGGTCTCCCACCCTGTCAAGGGACCATGCTTGGCTCTCCTGTGGCATTCAGTGGGAGACCTTCGGGGCATGCTCACAGGAGTCTTCCTTTTCCTTCTTCCTCTGGTCTGTTTAGTGTCTCAAATCAATCTAGCTTGGCTCTGGCCTGAAGGCAGCTTAAGTAGGAGGGGAGGCTCCACCCCCTGCATACATTTGAATGAATGTTCCTGCCTATTAAAGGGGCGGATCGCCTCCCATTGTACCAGTGACCTGTATGGACTAAGTGAAAAGGATTTAACAGGTAAGACTAAAATCCTATTATTTAAAAAGTGCCCAGCAGCCTACTTCCTGTTTGCAGCACTACCTCTGCTCCCGTCCCACTACCCAGCATCCTTAGATGACAGAGGCTTTCTTTCTCTAAGCTGCAGCAATCTCACTGGCAGAGATTGATATCTAGCCAATAAGACTGCTCCAGCTTAGAGACAGACAGCCTCCGTCATCGGAGGATGCTGGGTAGTGGGACTGGAGCAGCCTCTGTGCGGCAATCTGCGGCAAGTGGAAGTAGACTGCTGGGCACTTTTTAAATATTAATTTTTGTGCAGATAACGGGTTTAAAAAAAAAAAAATGAGTAACATGTTAAACTTTTATGCTAAATGCTCTAACTAACGAGCATTACTTCTCTATATGTGATCCACTTCAAATAAAGTGGAACTCTCACCTCCCATAAAGTTAAGCCTATTTAAATGGTCTTCTTCCATAATGCTTCAATACGTAATTAATTGTTTTTAAATCTGTATGGTCTTGGAGATATTAGTTACTTGCTGATATCAGTGGTGCAAATGGTGCGGTACAGCTGTGGATCAAAAGGCTGTCAGTCACCTCCCTTCCTCCTCCCCTGTTGTGTCTCCTTACCCCCTCCTTCAGAGACACCCAAATCTTCATGTGACCTGGAGCACGCTCTTCTCAATGCACATCCAGGTTTTGTGGTCATCTCTATAGCTCCCAGGAGATGAAAGCCAATTTCAATTAACCAAGAGATTTATTTATTACCTGGATGCAGTGACTTTGCTTTATACACCATCCACTATTGTCAGTCTGCTTATGAGTCTTCTCACAGCTGTAATTAATCCTTTAAAGGGATAGTAATACTTCGTTTTAACTTTATTTTATTTTGTAGGCATTAAAAAAACATTAAGAATGATATAAGTCTTATCTCTCAATCCTTTATGGTTTAGGAGATATTCACAAGCAAAGTTCCCCTCCCCGCCCCTTTTACCTAGTGTAAGCCATCTCTTCTCAGATGTGGATCAGGTTGTATGACAGGACAGATAACAGAAGGGGACAATTTTCTTTGTATGAAAACAATGAAAGCCCTTCCCCCCTTGACAAGTTTTTCAGCTTTTTCCATTATCTTAATTGAAGATTGTCCCTCTCTGCAGTCTACCTGGGCACCTTCCTTCTGATCTGGTTGAACAGGGGGGGGATACTTTGTTTGCGAATATCTCTTAAACCATAAAGGTTTCAGAGATAAGACTTATATCATTCTTCATGTTTTTTTAATGCCTACAAAATAAAATAAAGTTAAAACAAAGTATTACTATCCCTTTAAGTGCTGGAGGGGTATGCATTGAGTTCATGAACGCGCCCTAACTTTGATTCCACATTACCTGTTCATGCGTTCATTTGAACCCCTCTGGCAGATTAAACAGATTAAATACAGTTGTGAGAATAAAGAGAGAAAAATTTCGTCCAATACAGGTTACTGGTAACTCTGGGTAGGCAGTTCACCCCTTTAAGTAGGCAGGAACAATTCTAGAATTCTATGCAGGGGGTGGAGCCTACCTTCCCTCCTTGGCTGCAGGTAGCCAACCAGCTCCAGAAAGATTTGTTCCTTGGTGAATATAACACAGACAAGAGAACACTTCTACTATAGTTTTAGAAACTTTTTTATTTTTCTGTTTGATATGGAATGCCACCATTAGGCGGATTACCATAAGTGACAAAGCCCTTAGATGTGGCTAGCTCAGTATCCAGGTCCTTTTTGTGGACCTTAAGCCCTGAGGGGGGAAATCTTGATTCCAAGTGCTTCCCCAGGAGTTACCCACTGAGGTTACTTCTTACTACATGGTAATCTGAAGACAGAAGATCTGCAGGAAAGGTGAGCAACCCTTAGAGTGCTGCAGGTCCACTTGTCCCACAGTGCCCCTCCGCATAGGGGTGTTTTCATTTCGAGTTCCTATTGCCCAGTCTATATGGATGTCTGTTGGGTGTTTTGGAGCAGGTTTATATGGTAACTTAACCCTTTAGCTGCTGGATTGGCACTTTTTTGGGGTGGGGTTCTAACACTTTTCCTACTGGTTTACTGTTTTTTGGATGTCCTAACATGTTCTAATGCCGTTTTAGACATTTTAGAAATACAGTCTCAGGTTTGTAAAATTTTGAGTTCGCTTTACCGCATAGACGCCATTGCTCCATTCACTTCTATGGGACTATACTGTTTGGGACATATCTCTGCAACCGTTTAGCCTAGCAACTTCAGAGATTGCTCATTTTACTTGTCTGCCCTTGCTCTATCATCCAGTTCATGTTTCTAGTGTGTTGGGGGGCTCAGGGGGCTTCGGGCACTGTTTGGGGTACTTTTCTGGGAAAACTACATTTCCCATGAGCGCTTGCTTCGCTCGCTCGTTTCTGATTGACTCCCGCCACGGCAGCCATTTTGTGATCTTTCCAGAGCGAGTATCCTACACGGGGCTTGGACTCTCCTTTTCTCCTGTGCTGATTAACCCTTCGTCTGCCAGATAAGTTTATTTTAGAGATTTCTGGGGTGAAACTTTAATCCTACACACTATAATTGGGTGATTTCTTATACAGTAAGGTTATTTGACACTGTGAGAATGTCTATACCGCTGGAGCTTGGGGCCAGACCTAAGACTAAGGAGGCTGGGGTCTCTGTATCCCCCATTGCGCATTGCTCTTCCTGTCACTCAGGGCTACCTAGAGAATTCTCAGGTCATTTATGCCCAGCATGTTTTGATGTCCCTGGTAGCATTCTAGGGACCGCCAGCCATGCATTAGAGCCAGCTTGGGTGCAAGAGTTTAAGGCTGCTACTAGGGACCTTAGGTCCACATTGCCACTCTTTCCATCCCAGTTACAGGGGGTCTTCCATTCATGGCATCACATCCTTATCAGAGAGAGTCACCGCAAATATCTCAGTTTCCATATCCTAGGAACACATTATTAACTCAGAGTCCTCCCTTTTGGTTTGGCGTCCACTCCGAGAGTCTTCACCAAGGTGTTGGCAGTGGCCATTGCAAATCTGAGACGTCTACATCAGATTCGGGCAGTCCCCTACCTGGACGATATTCTCATCATAGAGTCATCCAAGGACCTATCAGCTTACAGCACCCAGACTTGCAAAACATTTTTGACCAACCTGGGTTGGGTGATTAACCTGCAGAAGAGTTTTCTATTTCCTTCCCAGTCTCTTACATTCCTGGGGATAGACTTCAACACCTACAAAGGAGTAGCTACTCTGTCACAGGACAGACAGAGTCGCATTCGTCAGAATGTATCAAGATTCTTAATGAAGAAGATACAGTCTTTAAAAAGCTTCCAGAGACTCCTAGCTCATCTTTCTTCCTCATTCCAAATCCTCCCCTGGGCAAAAAGCCATGCAAGACAAACCCAGGACAATTTCCTGATATATTAGAAACAGAATCCTCGCAATCTCAACTTCAGGATTCCGGTGTTCAAGACCATGGCACAAGAATTAGGTTGGTGGACACAACCAATGAACCTGGCAAAAGGAAGACCTCTAGTGGAACCAGAATGGCTTATCATTCATACAGACACCAGCAGCTCCGGCTGGGGAGGGATATGGGAGCAAGGCTCAGTCCAGGGCACTTGGTCCAACCAAGAGTCTCTACTCCACCTAAACCTCAAAGAGCTTCTTGCAGTATGGAAGACACTAATTCACTTCAGCACTCCCCTACAACAGAAGGCAGTTCTGATAAGGTCAGACAATGTATCTGCAGTCCAATATCTCCTCAACCAAGGAGGCACCAGAAGCAGACAGTTAAATCTCTTAGCCGTAAAGATTCTTCACTGGGCAGAAAAGAATCTCCAAAATCTATCTGTATCCTTCCTGTCAGGACACCTGAACTGCCAAGCGGACTTCTTAAGTCTCCACACATTGGACCCAGGGGAATGGAGTCTAAAAAACGAAGTCTTCACCCTTGTAATACAAAACCTCAGGAATCCGACAGTGGATCTCATGGCGACAGCAAAATAACAGAAAATGCAGCACCTACATATCGCGTTGGAAGGAACCTCAGGCCTTAGCACAGGATGCCCTAAAGCTTCCACGGGGATTCCCCCTGTCATATGTCTTTCCCCCTCTACCCCTTATAGCGGCGGTGATACAGAAACTCAGGAAAGACAAGGCAGAATTGATTCTCATCGCTCCAGATTGGCCAAGAAAAGCATGGTACACAGACCTACTTCAACTGTCCGTAAGACCGCCAGTAGTTCTGCCATACGCAAAGGATCTCTGCAACAGGGACCCATAGCACGCCCAGATCCAACTTTCTTCAAGCTCAAGGCCTAGAGGCTGAGCGGGAGTCTTTGAGAGAACAGGGCACATCTGATGATGTTATAGATACTATTTAACAAGGCAGAAAATAATCTACCACAAAAATCTATTATCATGTGTGGACAACCTTTTACAAATGGTGCATCTCTCACAAACTAGATTGCACCTTTGTTTCTCCCTCTCGAATTCTGGATTTCCTGCAAACAGGGTTCAGAAAAGGGCTAAAACCTGCATCCCTAAGAGTTCAACTCTCCGCCATCTCGGTACTAGCTACCCCTCTGGCAGAAAATTATCTTATTAAGCGATATCTTATATCCATCTCCAAAATAAAACCAACCATTTGTGACCGTATTCCACCTTGGGACCTGAATGTAGTCCTACAACAATTAGCTTCTCATCCATATTTCGAACCTTTTAGAGTCTGTTTCTGTGAAGCATCTCACCCTAAAAATAGTGTTTCTCACTGCCATTACTTCAGCAAAAAGAGTTAGTGAGTTTTACAGGCTCTGGTGTCAGTTCCACCCTTTCTTGTTTTTCATCAGGACAAGGTAGTCCTCAGACCAAAACTGTCATTTCACTCTAAAGTAGTCTCACAGTTTCATTTACACCAGGAAATTGTCTTAACATCTTTTTGTCCAAACCCTACCCATGACCTAGAAAAAAGACTTCACAATCTAGATCTCATCCACTGTCTAAAAATATATCTTGACAGAACTCAATTGTTCCGCAAAACGGATAACTTATTTGTTCACTTTTTTGCGGCAAATTCAAAGGTACTTCAGCATCCAAACCATCCATTTCACAGTGGATAGGGGACTGTGTACATCTGGCATATGATTCAGCAAATATCCAGGCGCCAGATGGTATTAAAGATCATTCTACCCAAGCTATGGCTACATCATGGGCACATAAAGCTGCAGCAACCCCAGAGGAAATTTGCTGTGCTGCTACTTGAGCCTCAGTTTCCAATTTTATTAAACATTATAGAATGGATGTCCAGTAATGGGAAGATGCAAAATTTGGGTGTAAAGTGCTGGAAGCTGCCATCCCTTTATAAGACTGGATCAGCCCTTCCCTATTTACTGGGCACTGCTTTGGCAAGTCCCACAGTTTATGCTGTGGATTGGACACAGAGGAAAAAGGTGAAATTTACTCACTGATATTTGTTTTTCCTCTGTGTCCTTCCACAGCACACCCTCCTTAAAAGGTTATTGGTATTGTATCATTTCAAATACTATAATGCTACCTGTGTTATGCATCACTGTTACTGGCTATACCTAACCTATTTTGTCTTATAGCTTGGACAGCTGTATAACTGAATGGGGGAGGAAGTTAGCAGCATTTAAAGATTTTGAATTGGTCCTGCCTGCTGGAGGGCGGGGCCAAAACCCACAGTCCATGCCGTGGAAGGACACAGAGAAAAAACAAATATCGGTGAGTAAATGTCAGCTTTTTGTTTCCATGGTACAACTGGTATCCCCAGAATTACTACATTGGGGTGATTCTGGAGCACTACACTTCAGGGGACAAATAAAATTTCCCCAAAATCCTGCATACTTAAATGGGGCTGAGACCGTGGGCATTCAAGGGGTTAAAAGCCATATTTAATTAATTTGGATTTTTTGTTTCTACCCAAGAATTTCTCCAGTTTTCTTTTTATAATATGGCCCATTGAGTCCCCCCCATCACTGACATGTACATAGTGGAAATGCAGTGGTGCATCCAGGTCTCTGCTATCCTTGGATTTCCCCCATCATTCTTGCAGAGCAAAGTTGCTCCTTCCTGTTCATTTACATGCATAATAGGGCATTTGTTGGCCTTGCATTTTACTGGAGCAGCAGTATTTTTGTAATCAGGATTAATGACTGTTTCTGCTGTTAATGCAGTGTATAATGGAGATGGAGTTCTTTCTAAAGATCACTGAAATATTTGGTCTGCAATCCATTTGTGCACCACCACTGTCATTTCAATCCTCACAGAGAGCCTCTTGTTTCCCCGTGTTTTTGTTACAGTCCATATATGTTGGCTTTGTTGCTTAGTAACACTTACTTTATCATGTGGCAGAATCTCTTTGTATCACAAGACCTTTGTCATGATGTTAAACCATTGCACCTTTGGGCCTGACTTATTTATTCCTCTTTTTATTCAGATTTCTGTATTTAGAACTTTCAACACTGTGTGTTATTTCTACTTAGTTATGTTTTATGACTGATCATGTGGGTAATTTACTTACTGAGATTAGTGTGCTATATTGTGATAAATATGGAGATCTCTTGTTTATTTGTACTTTAACCCATTTCTTGTTAAGGAAGTCTGCAATTCATTGCTTTATATTTTTTTTAACCTTTTGCATTCACATCCTTTTCACTCTCCTCAGCATTACAGAGTATTGTAATTTATTAACCCTTTGAGTGCCAGAGGGGTGCGCAACACATTGCACAGCAATGCGTTGCATACCCCTCTGGCACTGAGAGGGTTAAAGACATTGTCTGCCCAAGCCATACACACAGACAGGAATTATAGCACGTGAAAAATATTGCATGCATTTTCATTGGGTCTTAGAAGTAATTCTGTTTCAAACCAGCTGCATTGTATGGGACAAATAAAATATGGTGAAGACACCTCTAGCTTTAACCCTGTGTGCCATTGCATACCACTCTGGCATTCAAAGGGTTAAAGCCCCATTAAGTCATTGAAATATTGCGTATGGTTTGCCCCAGACTTGCTTCAGTTTATGTTTAAACATAAGATCCATTGTGTCATATAAAGCTGTTCACATGTGTGATTGTGTCAATGCATTTTGCGAGCCATGACAGCATGCTTCAACTTTGTCCAACAGTGCGTAAATGCGAAAACAAATCAGTATGGATTTTAGTGGAATTGCACAAATATCATCAGCATTTTCATTAGCTTTTTGATGTTCTTGCTGTTGTCTATATTGAAATAAAGGGAGAAAAAAAAAAACCTTGCAAAAAAATTGCATGTAAATTGCTGTAGGCAGCTGCATTTTACATGAAATATTGCTACTGCTGTTTATATTGAGAAAAGATAACCATGGTTTTCTATCAGAAGGTGAAGCTCAGTTCTATCACATCTACGGTTTGTATGCGATTCTGTCATATGAAACACTACTAGAAAATAGCTGCCTGTGTGAATGTAGTTTTAATAAAGGCAAAATTCGGCCATCAGGATTTTTTGATAATAGTAAGGTAAACTGGGGGCTATTATTATGAAGTGGTTTTCTATAATCCTTTGAGTGCCATTGAGGTGTGTGACACCTTGTGGAGCAATCCTCTGGTGCTCAAAGGGTTAACCTCTTCCATACCCGTATTATGTTTTGCACCAAATGCTCTTTTTGGCATTTATTTTGTAAGATTTTTTTAAATGGATTTTTTTTCTATTGTTAATATTTGTGATAACTATATCGATTGAGACTTAACAATGTCAGTTTTTCTGTTCTTTTAATGCCTGGTTAATGATTACCTCCTTCATTTTTCAATTTTTTCTTTTTTTTTGGTCTCCAAGCCAGCAAGAGTTAAAATGTAAAACTATTCATTATGGATTAAGAGTGGGCCTTACAGGAACATCACCTAACATTGAATGGCATTCAAACTTTATTAAATATTAGGTACTCCTATCCAGCAAATAATTATTTATTAGCTGCATAAAATATTAAAATATATTTTATAACCATATATTAATGTACTGGATTTGAGCCCTTTTCATTTTTGGGGGGCTGTTCCTTTAAATAAGTGAATTGAAGAACAACAGATAATCTTTGACTGCAGATTCCTACATCTGTAATGGACTGTTGTAAAGCCCTCACATTTGTAAATTTATTGAGTAAGTTAAGACACATTTTCTTTGCTTTTTCTGCTTTTCATGTAAAATATTTTGCTCCAAATTGGGTGCAGAAACATAGGAAAAACATTATAGAAATGTATAGAATCTAAATCCGATATACTATTGACCTGACACAAGTTAAGTTAAATTTCCTTTAGATGTAAACTGTACAGAAACAAATTAAAGCAATTTATTAATAAGGGTGAGGAACATATTAGAAACTCTGTGTGAGGATAAAATTAAACTAGTTTTTTATTTTATTTTTTTATTTGTATTTATAATATTTTTAGCAACTCTGGTTTTATAGGCCACTAAACAAAAGTGGATCCATTCACTGTTCAAAGGCATACCAACTGCATCATATAGAATAGATATAATTCCCAAAATGCCCATTGATTTAAATGGGGCTTTTAACCCATTGGATTCTAAGGAGAGCTTTCTGTACTATGTAAATTAGTGGTGCATTGACTTACTTCATAATTGTTCCACTGTATTTGGCCCTGCAGGACATATGTATCAATGCAAACTGGAGCCATTCAGAGGATGGCACCCGCAACTGCAAGAGGGTGCAGGTGTGACTGGGCCTGACATCCTGAGGGTCATTGTCTCCCAATAAGTTCTTACCATGGGGGGAAACCTACTTGTGTTCGGGGCCTACAAGAAATGTTTGAATTGGGGCCTTCTAATTCCCAATGCACTGATGGGATAAATAAAAATGACCACATCATTTAATTGGTTCTTGTTAATGTCTTGAATGCTAGAGAGGTTTCCAGTACATTGCAAAACAATGTATTGGAGACCTCTCTCTTGCAGTCAAGGGGTTAAAATCCACATTTAAATCAGCTGACATTTTTATTTGTTCCCCATGGTGGTTTGATTGCTTTTAGGCATATGCGCCATTATGGTTTAACCCCTTAATGACCCATGACGTGCCATCACGACAGTCTCTACATTTAAGGACCGGCAACAGTCCTGACATGTCATGGAATTCTTGGTTGGCAGCATGTCTGCACTCTGCTCTGCCTTCGCAGAATGCACTGAGAAAAAAATCTAGTAGTTTCTTGTTTACGAATTTTGTATGGCATTCAGCAGTAAATAAACTTACAAAGAAAGGGAAATCAAAAGAGTAACCGCAGCAAAAAATGAAATCCGTTCATATATCCTTAAATATGAGGTACTTACAGCTAGCATATGTAAAAATTAATTAGCCTTATGTTGCATCGCAAAAAATATCATCATAAACTTTTTAACGTGCAAATTGTCCTGTTAAAAGAGCATGTATTTAATGTTGTCTGTGCTGTTGTATTAAGTGATAGGAGCTAAAGTCCGTTAATCAGTTGTGATTAGTGCTGACTTGATTTGAATTCAGAAAGATTAATATCTTATTTCAGCCCATTTACAAATAATTTTGGACAATCGGTTTGAGCCCTGGAAAAGACAAAAATGTCTGGTTCATGGGAGCATATGCAAAACTACATTTTAAGTTTGAGAGAACAAAACAATAATTTTTTCCAAATGCTAGCATTAAGTATATAACCCCAGTTCATTTTTTTGCTGTTCGTGTTCCTTTAAGCTGAATAATTGTTCATTCATGTAGGTCAGTCTAGCTTGTTCCCTGATGTCTCAAATTACATTGCCTTAGGTCCTGTAGTTGGTTGGCTATCTCTACATCTTAATGAGGTTCTGGGAATTTCAGCTTCTTTACAAAATTGCTTTTGTGTTTTCCCTCATTGCCCTCCCTCTGCTTCTTGTTTGCAGGATGCTTCATCTGCTGACATCAGAAAAGCCTACCGTAAGCTCTCCTTAACGCTGCACCCGGACAAGAGCAAGGACGAAAACGCTGAAACTCAGTTCAGACAAGTACGTCGTCAGTAATTATAATATATATATATATATATATATATATATTTAGCTTTTGTGCTTAGATTTATTTTTTGCATTTCCTTAACTGAGTAAAGTTTATGGATTCAACTTCGGAATCTGATTGCCCTTTTCTGCTAGATAAAGAAGTATCACATTAATTCATATTAATTAGTTTTTTTTACATGAGTTTAGCTTTAACCCTTTGTTTGCTAGAGGCGTTTATACACATTGCTTTGAAGGCCTCTCTAGCAACCAAAGGGTTCATCTGTTTCCTGATCTAGCAGTTCAGTGCAGTTTGACATCTGTACAACAAAAGTTTTTGTCATTAAAGGGATAGTAATACTTGCAAATTACTAATCCCCATATTGTAGCTTTGTTAAAAAAGAAGCTTATTGCCCCCAGTGTCATCTCTCAAACCCTTATGATTTGAGAGATGATAGCGCTCAAAGTTCCCCCCTCCCTCCCGCTTCCCTGACTGAATGCTGACTGCAGGGATATCCGGTATTACTTGCATCGGGTGGCTCTGCAGCATTGCCAGGATCGGGTTTATAAAAAAGAAATCTTTCACTAAAATGGTCTTCTACATGTGCTTGCAAACCAAGCACACCTAGAAGACCGTTTCAGTGAAAGAATTCTTTTTTATGAACGCAATCTCTGCTCAGCTGCAGAGCCACCTGATGCACATAAGACTGTCGTACGACAGCTTCCCCTGCAGTCAGCGTTCAGTCAGGGAAGGGGGAGGGAGGGGGGAACTTTGAGCGCTATCATCTCTCAAACCATAAGGGTTTGATAGATGACACTGGGGGCAATAAGTTTCTTTTTAACAAATCTACAATATGGGGATTAGTAATTTGCAAGTATTACTATCCCTTTAAGGTGTGTGACTTGCTCTGGTCTGCACAAAGAAATGCAAGATGTTCTTTAACTCCTTTAAATGGACATAAATGCACACTCATTGATGTGAGCTATCTCTGAGTGGGATTTCATTATTTCCCACACGTGGCAGCATGCTTATACCATGCTAATTGATTGCTTTCATTTTAGTTGGTGGCAATTTATGAAGTATTGAAAGATGAAGAGAGGAGAAAGCGGTGAGTTTCACTTTATTTTTACATTTTTTGTTGTTGTCTCAATCAATATTTAAGAAGCTATAGCGCAACTTAATCTGTAAGCTAAATAAATAAATAAATCTTTACTTATGTATAAAATGAATACAAAAAAATAGTTTTCACAAAATAAAAAGCTACCAAAAAAACCCCTAAACAATTAAACAAATAAATAAATAAAATAAATAAAAATATAATGACTCAACAGAAATGGCAGTAAACTCTTGCTTTAATTTTTTCAGAGCCAGAGGACAAGCAATGCATTTTACATACTCTTATGGAGCTCCACAATGCGTTGTGTACCCTTCTGGTACTCAGTTGATCAAAGCAAGCGTTTACTGCTAGTTTTGTTGAGTGATATGCATATATGTTTTAATTGTTTTTGTTAGCTTTTTATTTTTGTAGCAACATTACTTTATACATAGGGTTGGCAATAATTTTATACATGTTTCAGTCCTGATTTCTCATGGCCAGGTCAATATGAGTTAGCAAAATGTTTAACTATGTTAAAAAGCTTTCCATTCTTGGTGTAGAATGGGAGTGGACATTCTTTCTACCAAGCAGGGCTCTCTTGTCTTGGTCTGTATATAGCTGTCCTTTTGGAATGTTATCTGACTTACTAACTGCACACCATGGAATACACCACATTTTATTAAAAAAACTTAACACTTGACACATGGGAAAAAAACAGTTATTAAACAATTTTTGATTTTCAGTCATCAATATTTTCTGAAATTTAACCCTTTGTGTACCAGAGGGATGTGCAACTCATTACAGAACAAACTGTTATATCCCTTTGAATTTCCAAGGTCCATCCAAAGAACCCTTCTGGCACTCGGAGGGTTAACCAGTTGAAAACCATGGCTTTCAGTGTCTTAATTAACCCTTTAACAATGACAATCCTGGGGAGTGTATTCCTCTTAAGGACCATTTTGATCTCATTCAGTGAGCCGCACACGTGACTGATCACCTGTGCAGGCTTGTCGAACAAGGTTCTGGCACTGACCACTCCAGTCTTGGATCGGTTAGTTTCAGACTCCGGTAATGCTCACAGTGTTCCAGCAGGAGCGCTGTGAGCAAAAGATATGTGACATGCCAAGCAAGGCCTATCATCGGTCCTTTTGTCAAATTCAGTGATGATGGTCCTAGCACGTTATCGGTCACTAAGAGGTTAATGTAGACCATATGTTTCAGTTCTGCTTTTGGTCAGGTTCACTTGATATGACAAATACCATTTTACTTAGCTGAAAGCTATGTTTTGATCACCATTTTTCTTTTATGGTTCCAAATACTGCAAGGTATCGGAGGCGTATCCTCAGTGATAAGCTTGAGAGTGCCTTATCTGTTTATTGTTTATGTGGGATGCAGAACATTGAGAAAGCGCTCTGTATCTGGTGAAAACCTTTTATAGAAAAAAATGTATGTATTGGTTGCATACCTGCCAGTTGTCCCATCTTGCTATTTCCCACTTACTTGTTTTGTACAATGTGGGTGCTCCCACCAGTGCATATATTCACAAGTTTCCACCCCCCAGATAATTACAATTAGTGTATGGAGCATACCACAGTATAATATAAACATATTTATTGAAATACATCCTACCAGATTTCAGTGCAGATTTCCGCTTTCATCAGAGACAGAGATGAAGTCCCTGATGAACGTGTAGTCAGCACTGAAACATTGTATAGATACTGTGAAATGTATTTTAACCAATCCTATATAGTAAAATGCTACCGTTGTTTGTCAGAAGCCATCATGCTCAGTACAGTTGGCTGTGAGCGCTGCAGTCATGCGCAGTAGAAACTGCCCACGCCGTGGCTGATAATGGAGCAGCTTGCTTCGAATTCAGATGGTAGTTGGACCACGGTCTGAATTTGGAGCGGGCCGCTCCGTTGTCAGCCGTGGCGCAGGCAGTCCCTATTGTGCATGGCTGCACCGCGGCCGTTGCTGGGTGGCACTGTGGCCCATGTACACGGGCTCTTCAACTAGTAAATTGATATTTTGATGTGCTCCATTCTTTAACTTGGCCCGACTGCTGGGAGGAATCCAGCTATCCTAGATACCCAGGGACACTTCTTGGTTTTGACTTCATGCCCTTGCTTTGTCTCTGGGTTTACAGTATAAATTTAACCTTTTTTGTGCCAGAGGCATTTGCAACGCATTTCAAAACAATGTGTTGCGTAACCCTCTGGCACTCAAAAGATTAACTAAATCTTGTTTTGTCCAATATGTGTTTGTTATTTAAACTTTAATTCCCAGTATGTTTCCTGTTTATAAGATTTCATGTAGGGTGGGATGTGGGTATGTCTATGCTGCTGTAGAGGTGCAGCTCTGTCTGTTGTGTGAGTGTTTTCTGCTCAGTGAAAGTGTCTATGGAAACGTTTTTTCAGATTTTGGTAGGCATGTGGGTTGTATACACAAAACAAGAACAATTCCAGAGCAAACCAACCATACTCCATAAAAAAATCATACATTTTACATGAATTTGAATGGGACTTTTAACCCATTAAATGCTTGAAAGGACCTCTGGCACTTAAGGGGTTTAAAAGCCCAATCTGTATTGATAAGGATTTGTGTTTTCCTCCTAGTGTGCAGTTTCTTCTCTTTTCTTTGTCCACACCACCGCTATGTATGTGGTTTTAAAATCTGGTTTATAGCATTGCCACAGGCATGTTGTAAGGCAGAGAACATAGCTTCAAGGCACACAATGGCAAAATACCAAGTCCTTCACGGACTCTCAGTTTTGCGTTAATATCAGCTGTTTAGTAACATTAATTTCTTATTTACTCATCCCAGACACTTCATTAGATGCACTTTTTGGCCACGAAGCCTGGCACCGAAGTACTTCAAAACCCGAAAGGGGAGAAGGATTTGAAGTGTGTTTTTTAGACCCTGCCAACTAGTAGATCTGTATCTCTGTGTTGGTCCAGTGAAAGTTACAATACACAGTACAAAGACCTGTTCTAGCTCTCTGTGTGAGCTTTCTGTAAGAAAACCAGTTCCATTGGCTGTGTCCTGCAGTACAAGCCTATCCATTTAGACATACTTTTCATTGCTATAAAGTGCAATCCATCATTCTGGTTGATTGCACAGCTTATAAAAACTGCACTTAAACAGTGTTACAGTCTGGAATCTTGTATGACTTATTTTACATATGTTTGTGGTCTCTGACCTATGCAGAACTGTTGGTTTTCTTGTTTTTTTTTTTTCTAATGTGCTGCTTTTTCTGCAATTAGCTGTTGTCTCTTTTTGTTTGTCTAAATGGAATGTTAATAGTTTTTTTTTTTCTGGGAGGGGGTTGATAAAGGGGTAAGCAACGTATCCTTGGTCCCCATGTTATCAAAGGGTTTATTACATTCAATGGTATTGTGTGTGTTTGTGTGCGTCTATTTATATAATATATTATATAATATATATATATATATATATATATATATATATATATATATATATATATGTTTATATATATATATACAAATAGTCCATGCACTCTCCTTGTCAATATGAAGAAATAGCCTGGGTGCCAGGTCCCTTATGGTATACATACAGTTTGTAGTTCAAGAACCGCACTCATCCCAGTTGTACAGCGTTGCGGAATTAGTTGGCGCTATATAAATAAAGAATAATAATAATAATAGGACTTCGAAATGATGAAAAGATGTGCACTTTATTGTATCAATGTTTTGGCACTACTTTGGGCCTTTGTCAAGACAGTTGTTACTTGAACTACAAACTATATATAGTCAATATATAAGAAATTGGAAAGCACTCACTCCCAACTTGTAAGCAAATGCCTAGGTGCACAATCCCTATATGTGATTGGATAAAGTCAAAATAATGGGCAGCACCCATGGGACTTGACTAATAAATTTATTGCAAAGGTAAAATGGCAAAATAGCAGGTCAACATTTCGGTCCCAGAGAGAGGTCCTTCTGTGACCGAAACGTTGACCCGTTGTTTTGTCACTTTATCTTTGCAATAAATTTATTAGTCAGGTCCCACGGGTGCTGCCCATTATTTTGAGAGATAAATATAACTAGTTGAAGAGCCCGTGTACACGTGCCACAGTTCCAGCCGGTCACGGGTCAGTCACGCACAGTAGATACTTCGGAGAGCCCTGCTCCTTACCAGCCGCGTCACGGGCAGTCTCTACTGTGCATGACTGCATTGTTACAAACTTTTTAGCGTGTGTGTAAATTACTCCCAACAAGAAATATTTCGGATAGTCTGCAGTTTAGACTGTATTAAGCCTTTGGATGCTAGTGGTCACCAGCGCATTCTGTAGAAAACATTTGCACCATAGGCAACAATAGGAATCCACATTGATTTTAAATAATTGGTAGCAGTGTCTCCAGCACCTTGCAAAGCAATACATTGGGGGTCTTGGTTACATATTTAAGTGTTCCATATGGTGTGCTTGGTTTGCCCCTGAACTATACCATGTATCCATACATATGGCCCAAATGCCAAAATAAAAACAACAAAAATTCTCATAAGGATATGCTCTGGGAGGCTGAAGTATCAAGAAGAATTAGAGTAATATTGGAATAAACTAAATACACCATAGGTGAGAAATAAAAACACCCACTTATTTAAATGGGGGCCTTTAATCCCTTGAATGCTAGAGTGGTCTCCAAAGCATTGCATTGAATACCTGTATAGCATTAATGGGGTTAAAAAAATCTATGTAAATCAATGAGAATTTGTGAAATTTTTATTTGTCTTCTAAAGTGCACTTGGTTTGCTCCAGGATTGCTCCAAGTCCGTCTTTGTCCATCGGCCTCAGTGATGTTGTAACAAAAGCAACAATCTATTTTGTTTGCAATAAAAACACAATATGCACACAGTAGACTATATACAGAAGATAAAGGGGGGAATAGAGCTTTTCACCTGTGAAATGCCAGCGAGGTCTCCAATGAATTACAAAACAATGCGTGTAGAGTTCTCTAGTATTCAAGGGGTTACAAGACCTATATTAATCAATGGGAATTATAATTTATCTTGTATGATACACGTGGTCTGTTCCAAAATTGCTCCTCTTTTGCTGAATAATATGTGTTGTGCAAAACGCATTCAGATAAAATGAAAAAATCTATAAAATCGTATGATCTTTAAAATGATGTAAATATGAAAGAAGTTCTACTCAGATTATAAAAATGGAAGTGTATTGATTATATATACTATTTAAAAAACAAATATTATACGTACACTATACTATAATTCAAATATAAGGAATAGCTCTAAACTGACACATTTCCCATGAATAAATCACTCTACTTCAGTATAACAAGAACTGTAAGCAATTATCTGTCTTTATCCATCTCTAGATATGTTTTTGTTCCACACGTTAGTCTACCCCAAGCATTTACCCAAGACTTATTATTCTCTTCATATAAATCCGTTTTTTTTTCTGCAAAGGTTAACGACCAAAGCCCCCACAGAAATAGCTTCGATATTTATTTTATCTCAATTACCAAAAAGGCCCAAAAGATTAAGCATTTATGGGGGATTACCGCTCGCCTGAAGCAAAATCAAGGCACGAGGCCAAAAACCAAGTGCTTTAAAATAAGCCAAGAGTGGGTGGATCGTGGATGTAGTAGCATGTTAAAATAAACCAAGTAAATGTTGCTGCTTTTTTTTTTTTTTTTTTTTTTCCTTTTTTCCCCTCTCCTTTCCGTGCAATCTGTCTTCTGTCTTCTTTACTGCCAGTGATATGTTGTATAGAAAAGGAGGATAATATTAGAAGCTGCAAAAAAATGAAAGTTCTGGGGCAAACCAACTGCACCTGAGCACATAAATACATATTACTAAAATTCTCTTATCTAAATATGGCTTGTAAACATTTGAGTGCTAGAGGTATCCAACACAGTTCTTTGCAATGTGTTGGACACCTCTGTGGCACTGAAGTATTAATATTCTTAAGTTATATTTAAATCCGTGTTCTGTTGGTTTGCTCTTGCATTACACTTTTGTTTTATACATAAGGCCCTTGTATGTAAACCAGAAATAAAATCTGACAAAAGAAAATTATTTTATTTATTTATTTATTTTTTTTTAATTTTTACTGCTGTTGTTTAGCTCCTTGAATCTAAAGAAGTCTTAAAACGGAACTACCACCACTAAACAAATTGATGTCTAATAATTCCCCATCTGGCGACTAGCGCTACTGAGCAGAATTATTATCTTGCCATAGTGATGTCCACGTGCCTGCTCTGTCAGTCCCTTCCGGAGCCGAACGGCTCCTAGCAACGCCTCCTAGAGCTGGCTGGGACTGACAGCACAGGAGTGCACTGTTGAAAGATGCCTGCGCTCCATACCTCTGGTTTTGGGGAATCAGGGACATTTCTCCTAGAATCCACCTATTCAGCAACTGAAAGGGTAGAGTTTATCCTCCAGATAAAACTAGGATACTCCCACTGCTAGAAGGTGTTTCATTCAAAGGTTATTAAGGCTCAAACCTGATTTTTTTTTTTTGTTTTGTTTTTAAAGATGCATTATCTCATTGACCTGACATTATACAGTGGCGCTGTTGCTATAACATCCTATGGACAGCTCTGATCAGTTGACCATAAGCCTCAATAGAATGCCACTGTGACATGTCAGGCCATTGAGATAATGCATCTAAAAAAAATCAACTTTGAGTTGCAATGACACTTGAATAAAACACCTATCAGCAGTGGAAGTAGCCTTTTTTATTTGAGAGAATAACTCCTACAATAAATGGATTTCTCTGTCATCCAATACAGGTTACTGGTAACTTTAGATAGGGGATCCACCCCTTTAATTGTAGGCAGGAACAATTCTAGGATTGTATGCAGGGGATGGAGTATCTTCTCTCCTTGGCTGCAGCTAGCCAACCAGCCCCAGAAAGATTTGTTCCTTGATGAAGACACAGGCAAGAGAACAGTTCTGCTATAGTTTTAGAAATTTTTTATTTTTATGTTAGAAATGGAATACCACCATTAGGCGGATTACCATAACTGACAATGCCCTTAGATGCGGCTAGCTCAGTAACCAGGTGCTTTTTGTGGACCTTAAGCCTTGGGGGGAAAATCTTGGGTATGAGTTCTTTCCTCAGGAGTTGCCCATCGAGGCTTCTTACATGGTAGTCTGAAGACAGAAGATCTGCAGAAAAGGTGAGCAACCCTTTGAATGCTGCAGGTCCACATATCCCACAGTGCCCCTCCGCACAGGGGTTTACCTTTTGGAGTTCCTATTGCACACTCCTGCACTCATTGGGTCTATCTTTATGTTTGTTGGGTGTTTTGGAGCAGATTTATGTGGTACTTTAACCCTTTAGATGCTGGTTTTGCATCTTTTGGGGGGGGGGGTTCTGACACTTTTCCTACTGGTTCAGTGTGTTTTGGGTATCCTAACATGTTCTAGTGATGTTTCATGCATTTTTATTGTACTGTTTCAATTTTGTAAAATTTGAGTTCGGCAAGCTTTACCGCATAGATGCCATTGCTCCATTCACTCCTATGGGACTGTACAGTTTGGGACATATCTCTGCAACCGCTTAACCTAGCAACTACAGAGATGGCTCATTTTTCTTGTCTGCCCTTGCTCTATCATCCGGTTCATGTTTCCAGTGTGTTGGGGGGCTCAGGGCACTGTTTGGGTTCTTTTTCTGGGAAAACTACATTTCCCATGAGAGCGCTTGTTTCTGATTGACTCCTGCTACAGCAGCCATTTTGTGCCATTTCCAGAAAAAGTATCCTACGCTGGGCTTGGACTCTCCTTCTCTCCTCTGCTGATTAACCCTTCACCTGCCAGATAAGTCTGTTTTAGCAATTTCTGGGGTGAAACCTTGATCCTACACACTGTACTTGGGTGATTTCTTATACTGTAAGGTTATTTGATACTGTGAGAATGTCTATACCATTGGAGCTTGGAGCCAGACCTAAGAATAAGGATGCTGGGATCTCTGTATCTCCTATTGCACATTGCTCTTCCTGTCATTCAGGGTTACCTAGAGAATTCTCAGGTCATTTATGCCCAGCATGTTCTGATGTCCCTGAGAGTCTCCCAGGGACCTCCAGCCATGCATTAGAGCCAGTGTGGGTGCAAGAGTTCAAGGCTGCTACCAGGGACCTTAGGTCTACATTACAACTCTTTCCATCCCAGTGATAGGGGGTCTTCCATTCTTGGCAGACCCCCTCCTCCGTCAAGTCTACCTGACGTATCAGATTCCTCTGAGGAGGAACTGCTGGTGGATTCAGATGTTGAGGTATGTTTTGCTGTGGGCTTCTCTCAGTTTTTTGGGGATCCTTTTGAGGCTGATCCTGAGCCCTACGCCTTGCCAGCTGCTGATGCTTCCACTCTGAAAGACTGGACTGACAAGAAACTTGAGGTCTACCTCAAGTCCATTTTTGCCACTGCTGGTACTGCCACGTGTCCAGCATTCACTGCAGCATGGGTGAACCGGGCCATTACGATCTGGACTGAACAGCTCACCCTGGCTGTCCGTCAGGGTGCTTCTACTTCGGATATGTTGCGCCTTCTTGCCACCATTTCTGAGGCAGAGCACCATGTTTCTGCTGCCTTATTTGATGCCATCCGTTTAGTGGCTAGGGTTTCCACCATGTCTGTGGTTGCCAGACGGGCTCTTTGGCTCAAGATCTGGTCTGCTGACACTGCTTCCAAGAAAGTATTACTCTCCTTACCTTTTCAAGGTACTTCTTTGTTTGGGCCAGATCTTAAAGATCTGTTCATTGAGGCTACAGGGGGTAAGAGTACACTTCTACCCTTGATCCCCAGGAAGAAAACGCCACTTAAGCGTAATTGGTATTTTCGTTCCTTTCAGACTGAGACACTTGTGGCGAACAAGACGATTCCTTCAGCTCCATGTGCCTCCTCCAAGCCCAAACAGCAATGGAAGCCCAAGGTCTCCTTCAAGCCCAAGTCTTCCAAGCCTTCTTCAGCATGACTCACCGAACCCACTCTGCTGTGGGTGATCGTCTGCGTCACTACCACAGCATCTGGGAGGATTCAGTGGTGGACCCATGGATTTTACAGGTGGTGATGGAAGGGGAAAGGATCCCTTTTGTCTCTTTCTCTCTTTCTTTCCTTCTCATACGTCTCAGGGCATGTAGAACCGCTGGCTGTTCAGTGGTGCTATTCAGGCTCTTCTGGACAAGGATGTTCTAGAGCCGGTTCCGGTTCAAGACAGAGGTATGGGTTTTTACTCAAACCTCTTTGTGGTCTCCAAAACGGACGGCGGTTGTTGCCCCATTTTGTATTTGAAGGATCTCCATTCCTTTGTGATCCGGACCCATTATCACCAGGAGTCACTACGGATGGTGATTGTTGCTATGTCCCCGGGGGAATTCCTTGCATCTCTGGATCTTCAGGATGTGTATTTACACATCACCATTCATCCAGAGAGCCAGCAGTATCTCAGATTTGCCTGCAACCGAGGGCATTTTCAGTTTTCATCTCTTCCCTTTGGTCTGACTACAGCTCCTCAAGTTTTCAACCATGTCCTGGGAGCCTTAGTGTCCGTCCTCCACCGGGATGGCATCAGAGTTACTCCATACATGGACGACCTGCTTCTGAAAGCCCCCTCTGTGGAACTTCTTCATTAGCAGGTTCAGTAATGCAGTCACGCTCTCACCTATCACGGGTGGATCATCAACATGGACAAGTCAGATCTTGTCCCATCCCAGCGTTTTGGTTTTCCTGGGCCTTCTCTTCAACACTCAGATGAGCATAGTGTTTCTCACGGACGAGGTAGCTCACCAGATTGCCCACAGGGTTTCTGCGGTTCTGGCTCAAGATCCAGTTCCAGCCAAGAAGCTGTCCTCTCTAGTGGGGAAATTCATCTCCACCATAGAAGCGGTCCCGTTTACCATGGCGCACACCAGGGAACTCCAGAGGTTTATGATCCAGGTGCATAGGAATCAGCCAGACATTCTGAAGATGTCGGTGTCCTTCCCTCTTCATGTGGAACTGAGTTTGTCATGGTGGCCTGACCTCTTCAATCTGCTGAAAGACAAGTTCTTCCTGGTATCCTTCTGGACCTCGGTGACAACGAATGCAGCCTCTCCGGCTGGGGAGCGGTCCTGGGACGTCTGAGTGCTCAGGGTCTGTTGTCTCCAGAGGAATCTCTCCTTCCCATAAACGTTTTCAAGCTCCAGGCGATATTTCATGCCCTTAGTCATTGGACATCTCAGCTGGAAGACGGTACAGTCCGACAACGCCGTGGCTTACATCAACAAGCAGGGCGGAACAAGAAGTCTCGCCACTTGGTTAAAGGTCAAGGCTATTTTGTCCTGGGCAGAAGAACCTGTTACTGCCATATCCACAGTGCACATTCCTGGCGTAGACAACATCATGGCGGACTTCCTCAATCGACACACAGTGGACAGCAGAGAGTGGGAGCTGCACCCAGAGGTGTTCATCCTCATTGTTCAGAAGTGGGGTCTTCCTTACATCGACCTGATGACGACAAGACACAACAGGAAGGTTCCGAGGTTCCGACACAACAGGAAGGTTCCGACACAACAGGAAGGTTCCTGATCTCGGTGGAGGGACCCACTAGCCCTGGCGGTGGATACCATGTCCATTACTTGGTTATTTCCTCTGGCCTACATCTTTCCTTCCCTCCTAATGTTGCACGGGGTGTTACGGAAATTGCGACTGCAACGTTGTCCAGTCATTCTGATTGCTCCGTACTGGCCTTGCCAAGTATGGTTTCCGGAACTTCTGGATCTGTCAGTGGCAGTCATTCCGGCTCCCTTGCCGTCTGGATCTTCTTCTACAGGGTTACTTGTGGATGGAAGATGTTCACCAGCTAACGTTGATGGCTTGGAAGTTGAATCCTCAATATTGTTAAAGGTTTTTCTTGTGGTGTGGTGGCTACTATGGTCAATGCCCGCAAACCTGTTTCTTCCAAGATCTATCATTGTGTCTGCTCGACCTTTCTATCTTGGTGTACTGACAAGGACCTGTCTCAGGAAATTGATCTGCCTACGGTCCTGGTCTTTTTGCAGGATGGTGTGGATAAGGGCCTCAGTTTGCATTCCCTTAAGGTTCAGACTTCTGCTCTCTCTCTCTTGTTTCAGAGGTGTATTGCCATCCTTCCTGATGTCAAGGTTTTCTTCCAGGGTATTGCTCATACTAGTCCTGCCTTCAAGAATCCTGCTCCTCCGTGGGATCTTAACTTGGTTTGGGGCATTCTTCAGCTCCCTCCATTTGAGTCTTTGGCTACTATTCCTCTATGCCTGTTGACATGGAAAATGTTCTTTCTCCTGGCGATCGTGTCTGTTCGCCATGTCGTGGAGTTACATGCTGTGTCCTGTAAGCCACCCTATTTGGTGTTTCACAAGGACAAGGCGGTGCTTCACATTTCTCAGGAGTTTCTCCCGAAGGTGGTTTTGGAGTTCCACATCAATCAGAAGATTGTGGTGCCTTCTTTCTGTCCTGATCCCACCTCTGACCAGGAGTGGGATCTCCACTTGTTAGATGTGGTGTGTTGTCTCAGACTCAGTGCGATGCACATAAAACTTATCAGGCAATTTGACTCCTTGTTTGTCATTCCTGAGCGTACTAGGGCAGGAAGACCTGCATCTAAAGTGACTATTGCTTCTTGGATCAAGTCCACTATTTGTAAGGCTTACGAGCTGAGGAAGAAGCCTGTCCCCTTTCTGGTCATGGCTCATTCTACAGGATCTATTGGGGTATTCTTGGGCGTACATGAATTGGGCCACTTCTGATCAGTTGTGCAAGGCTGCCACTTGGTCATCTGTGCACACCTTTTTGAAGCACTACTGTGTTGATGTGCTGGCATCGGCTGATTCAAGCTTTGGGAGGAAAATCCTGGAGGCAGTATTGCCTATCTAGGATCTTCTTTGGTTCTTGGTGCTTCCTTCACTTTTGAGCCCTGTTGGCTCTAGTTCAGTGTGCTGTGTAACAGTTTGGGGTGTTGTTACCCTTTTTAGTGTCCGTTGACACTTCATTGTTTTGTTGGGCTATCTCTGATATGATGGTTCATATCTGCTCTGGTGACTTTGGGGGCCTTGTGCTTGGTCCTTGCCTTACTTCCCGCCTCTGGGAAACTCAATGTTTGGACATCTCAAAGTTACCAGTAACCTGTATTGAACGATAGAGAAAAGAAGATTTTAGTCTTACCTGTTAAATCCTTTTCTCATAGTCCATACAGGTTACTGGTCTTCCACCCTGTCAAGGGATCATGCTTGGCTCTCCTGTGGCAGACCATGGGGGTCCTTGGAGTCTTCTTTCCTTCCACTATCTAGTCAATAGTTAGTGTCTCAAATCTTTCTGGCGCTGGTTGGCTAGCTTCAGCCAAGGAGGGAAGGTAGGCTCCACCCCCTGCATACAATTCTAGAATTGTTCTTGCCTACAATTAAAGGGGCGGATCGCCTACCCAAAGTTACCAGTAACCTGTACGGACTAAGAGAAAAGGATTTAACAGGTAAGATTAAAATCTTCTTTTTTGCGTATTATAAAGGTATACAAATGACCGGACAACAAACAAAGACATTAGATATTACTCTTCATATTTATAGATTAATCTAATTGACTGGTTCTCAGACATTTTGCAGTGGATGATCCTCTTTAGCTGGAAATTAAATCCCTGTGATCATTGAAACCATTTGTAAGCACACAAGCACTCCTATGATTTGTGTGCATCCAAAGGGTTAATGTCTCCAGTGTCAGAGGGGTAACCAGTGCTGGTTATCCCTCTGACACTAAAATTGTTTATATAGTATTGAGAACAAACACACACACACACACACACACACACACACACACCAGCTACATACACACACACACACACCAGCTACATACATACACACACACACACACACACACACACACACACACACCAGCTACATACATACATACATACACACACACACACACACACGCTACATACATACACACACACACACATCAGCTACATACATACACACCAGCTACATACACACACACACAGACACACACACACACACACACCAGCTACATACACACACACACACCAGCTACATACACACACACACACACCAGCTACACACACACACACACACACACCAGCTACACACACACACACACACACATACACACACACACCAGCTACATACACACACACACACACACACACACACCAGCTACATACACACACACACACACCAGCTACATACATACACACACACACACACACACACACCAGCTACACACACACACACACCAGCTACATACACACACACACACACACACACACACACCAGCTACATATACACACACACACACACCAGCTACATACACACACACACACACACACACACACCAGCTACATACATACACACACACACACACACACACACCAGCTACATACATACACACACACACACACACACACACACACACCAGCTACATACACACACACACACACACACATCAGCTACATACATACACACACACACACACACCAGCTACATACACACACACACAGACACACACACACCCACACACCAGCTACATACACACACACACACACACACCAGCTACATACACACACACACACCAGCTACATACACACACACACACACCAGCTACACACACACACACCAGCTACACACACACACACACACACACACACACACCAGCTACATACACACACACACCAGCTACATACACACACACACACACACACACACACACACACACACACACACACACACACACACACACCAGCTACATACACACACACACACCAGCTACATACATACACACACACCAGCTACATACATACACACACACACACACACACACACACCAGCTACACACACACACACACCAGCTACATACACACACACACACACACACCAGCTACATATACACACACACACACCAGCTACATACACACACACACACACACACACACACCAGCTACATACATACACACACACACACACACACACACACCAGCTACATACACACACACACACACACACACACACCAGCTACATACACACACACACACACACACACACACCAGCTACATACACACACACACACACACACACACACACACCAGCTACATACACACACACACACACACACACACACACACACACACACCAGCTACATACACACACACACACACACACACACACACACACACACCAGCTACATACACACACACACACACACACCAGCTACATACACACACACACACACACACACACACACACCAGCTACATACACACACACACACACACCAGCTACATACACACACACACACACACACACACACCAGCTACATACACACACACACACACACCAGCTACATACATACACACACACACACACACACACACACACACACACACCAGCTACATACACACACACACACACACACCAGCTACATACACACACACACACACACACCAGCTACATACACACACACACACACACACACACCAGCTACATACACACACACACACACCAGCTACATACACACACACACACACACACACACACACCAGCTACATACACACACACACACACACACCAGCTACACACATACATGCCAGCTACACATACACTGCATGGTCTGATACATCAGTCATTCCTTTTGTGTTCCAAGAAGCATGTTGTACTTCAGGGAACCCCAATTTATAAGCATTGCATTAGTTCTTTTTGGGCCTTATTCACAAAGAAAAAGGGCATTATGGGGCAAACCAAGTGTGCCATAGGGGAAAAATAAGTATTCTCACTAAAGAAGGAGAATGTGGAACAATTGTGTGGCAATCCAACTGTGTCATAGAGAACAAATGCAGATTCCTCTTATTTAAATGAGGATTGTATCCTTTGATTGCCAAAAAAGTTGGAGACCTCCTAGATTTTGAGGGATTAAAGCCCCCATTTAAACCCTTTAGGACCAGAGGGAGGTGCAGTGCATTGCAAATCAATGATTTGCAGACCGTCTAGTCCAGAAGGGGTTAAAGGAATTCTTCTTTTTTCATATGGCTCAGTTGGCTTTTCATTGTACATATGATCTAATGTATTTAACCCTTTGAGTGCCATGTGTTGCACACCCCTCTGGCAGTCATGGGGTTAAGTCATTTATGTGGCACTGGTGTTATTCTGGAGTAAACCAATTGCACCTTAGGGGACAAATAAACAATCCTGTTAACTTGAGTTGGGCTTTTAACCCACTGAATGCTAGAGAGGTATCTAAGGAATTGTAAAACGATGCATTGGAGACCTCTCTAGCAGTCAAAGGGTTAGAAAGCTCTGTTCACGTGCATGGGGATTTAGGAATGTTTATTTTCCCCTGTGGTGCAGTTGGTTTACTCCAGAATAACTCCAGTTTGTATACCTATGGGCCTGTGACCTTTGTTTTTCTAATCAAAATTATGGACCTTCTGTGTCCTCATAAAGCGGTGTGATTCTAGAGTAAACCATCTGCACTGTAGAGGGAAAAAGAAGATTTTTTTTTCCCCTTTAGCAAGGTATTAACCCTTTGCATGCCAGAGAGTGTCCAGTGCATTGCAAAGCAATGCGTTGGGCACCCCACTGGCACTGTATGGGTTAATGTCGCCATAACCCTTGTTTAATTGTCAGGATAACCATTTTGTCTCCTTCCATATTACATTGTGCTATATCATAAATATTGTCCTTTAAATACTGGGGGGGTTTTTTCAGTCATTTCTTAACCCTTTAAGTGCTAGAGGGATACGGACCCTCTGGCACTCAAAAGGTTAACCCCTTGGAATCTAGAGAGGTCTGGAACACATTGCAAAGCAATATGTTGGGGATCCATTCAGCAGTGCAAGGGGTTAAAATACAACTGTGTTCTAGTAACACTGTACCTCCCAAGCCTTTTATTTGGCCTCTATATATTGCATTCTGTCGACAAACAGAGGTGCCGGGTGTGAAAGGCCGATATTTTTCTTAGCAGTTAATGAAATCTGTTAGGGGGTAATAATGTTTTGAGGGAAATTGAATGTGAAGCTTATTGATAACAGCCCTCAGCATATTGATATACATTGTGCTGCTGGCCCCTTTAGCACTAATTTACTACACGATAAAGCTTCAGTAAGAACAGCATATACTTTCAATATAATCCCAGCAATACGTTTTTAAAAGAACCTCTAATTGTAACATTTTAAGGCACTCTGTTTTTGATATATTGTACATCTCAATTGTTTGTTTGTAACGCTTTATTATTATAACCATCTGAGCACCAGAGAGGTATTCAATGTATTGCAATGCTTTGAATACCATTGGCACTCAAATGGTTAATCCTTGGTTGCTAGATTGATCTTTGATAGCAGTTAAGGGATTAAGCTTAACAGGACCCACACACCTAGACCCCCAATAAATAAAAGCACACATAATTAGCTTTTTTTTTTTTAAACTGTTTTTGTTGGTGGGGTCTGCTGCATAAAGAGCTGTTAGCAGAAGCCTAACAGGGAATGTGAGAGGGCTGGAAAGGCAGACTGAAGGCTGTAGAGCAGTCTGTGCATTGGCCACACCCCCACATGATGTAATGCACCGCTGTTACGAAACTTCTTTAGTTTAACCCTTTGATTGCTAGAGGGGTGAGCCATACATCCCTCTGCATATGCATTGTTCTTCCCTCTGGCACTCATAGTGTTTACATTGTGTATTGTGAGACTGAGACAAATAGTCCCAGCCTCACACTACAGTCAAATCAGGTTAATGTGTTAAATCTCGCACATTGTTGCTTGATAGGACTGTTATGTCACTTGGGGGCGGGTCCACCCTCAGATGATGCACACCAGTCAGTGTATAGGGGCTGTACCCACACATTTGTTAAAGATCTGTGTCGGAACTTTAGGGAGGCAGGGAAATGCAACTTCTCCTGAATGCTGCGACATGTGGCTGTACATAAATAATACATGGGTACCTAATTGGCATGGTATTGAAGCACACAGTGAGAATGATGTACTAAGAAAAGTGGAGCAAACCAACTGCACTAGAGGCAACAACTAAAATTTCCCAAATTTGCTTTGATTTAAATGCGGATTTTAACCGGTCCTGGCATGTCATCGGTGTTTGTGCGTTAAGGACTGGTGACGGTGTTGCTTTGCGATCCCAAAATGCATTGCTGTAAAAAAAAAAAAAAAAAGTGCTGTAGTCCTTTAGAGCCGCTCACCCCCCAGACCGTGCGGTCATTAAGATGTTTATGCCTTGAATACTACAGACGTCACCATCACATTGGAGACCATGCTAACATTCAGGATGTTAAAAGCGCCATTTAAATCAATAGGAATGCTTGTTTCCCATGTTGCGCTTTGTTTGCCCCAGAATTGAAACAGTTTTGTTAATTAGCCTTGTATGTGTGCTAATGTTAGTGCATGTTGTGTGGTGTTTTTAGTGTTCCTTTAAGCTGTTTTTGGCCCTATTACTCATTATATGCCTGCTAATTGTATGTTAGCCTTTGCTTGTATGATTTATTGATAGGAATTTGTGGAATGCGTCCACTACCAAACAAAAGATTAGCAAGGGAAGTTATCAATAATGGTCAGAAGGTCCCAGTGAGTTTTACCCCAGCTGGCGGCACCACTGGCAGGATAAAATGGACTGAAAGATTTGTCACATCATTGCATACTAATGTAAGCACCACACAGTTCTTTTCACTGACTGTGATTCCTAAATTACTGAGCTCATTTAGAATCTCTTGTTAAATAGTATGTTTCAAAGAAGAAAAATTCTAAATTTTATTTAAAATGCATAGAATCAGCGGTTGAATTGATTTTACATCTCTACTTGCAAAACAGCTATGCAGTGTGCTTATATTTATTAACCTGCGAAAATGAAATTCCACACATGCAGGCAGAACTGAAGGAGAGACCTAACATGAATGAGGAAATACATGAATAAACAGAGTTCCTGCATTTAACCTTTGGGTGCCCGAGAGGTGAGCAAGGAAAAGCAATGCCTTGCACACTGATCTGCTTCTCAAAGAGAGTGTTAAAGCATTATATCATGTCAGGTATGGCATACAACTTCCCCTTTCCCTTTAATTGGATTTTTTTGCCTGGTGAAAATGAGTATTGAAATATACAAAAGTTATTCTGTCAAGGCAGAAGATTTATTTGAAGAAAAAAACATTTCTTAATTAGTAGGGGAGAAAAATTAAAAATATTGGACTGTATATAATAATCACTCTGAGTCCAATTCTAGTATTGCTTTCCTGGGGAATAATATATATTCTTACATAAAACTCAAGCAAGATCTCTTGATTTACTAATAAGCTGAGTGTAAAATTAAGAATTGATGTGTAGTGGTAAAATATGGGTGGTGTAGAATCAGATTGTCAGGGGATAAAAAAAATTATCAGACAGAGATGTTCTGATAAAATAACTTTATTAATAGGCTGGCCTCTAGATACAAGTGGAAGAGGCTGTAGCCACCAGGCAGTCAGTGAGTGTTACACAGGGCCAGTTTAAATCAGAGAACAGGGAAGACAGGGATAGGTTGTTGCAGGTTGTTGCAAAGCCATTGTTTTGTTTAACCCACTAGCTGTTATATAGGTCTACTACACAATTTAAAACAGTGTGTTTGGGTTTTTTATGGTGTGTTCTCTGTATTTACAATAACAAACCTTACAAGTAACACATTTTAAATAATTAATCTAAGCAAAATTATGAAACTGAATAAATGATATACAGTGTGTGACCCACCTCAAGTAGTTGATAAGAATTTACATTACTGCATCTTGCACTGATAATGATAAATATTGATGAATTATTCACAGGCAAAAAATAAAAATAAAAAGTCATAGTACCACAGTAGGGACTTCTGTTTGGCCTGTCATTGATTTCTTTTCTTTTTTGACACAAAGGGTATTTCTTTCATTTTGTGTTCAAATAGCTGCTGTTCCCCTTGTGATAATGTTTCCTTGTACTGTTTAGTCTAAATGAAAAATGTTCCTTATAGACACTGATTATTTAAAAAAATAAATATATATATATATATATATATATATATATATATATATATATATATATATATATATAAATAGAAAAACTGCATAGTATTTTTGTGGGTGACCAAGAATGCACTCCTCTAGTTTTCTACCTGTAAGTGGGTTTTGTTTTGTTTTTATTTCATTTACTAAGGGTTTCATCTACAGATTTTTTTGTTGAATAAAATAAATACAATTCTGTGATAAATGTATCACCTACAGTAAAAAGCAGTCCAATTAAGCCTTTGAGTGCCAGAGGGGTATGCAATGTGTTGTACATTTCTTTGACACGCAGAGGGTTAATGCACAGTTTAAAGAGAATAGTTGTTTATTCACAAAATCAATCATTTTCCAGATTTTATTTTTTTTATTTATTTATTTTTTTTGCAGCAATTATGAAAAGTTTTTACTGCCAATAGTTATAATGAAATGTCATGTTAAAATAGCAAATCTAAAAGTATATTTGTAGTAAAAAATCTATCTATCTATCTATCTATATCTATCTATCTATCTATCTATCTATCTATCTATCTATCTATCTATCTATCTATCTATCTATATATATATAAAAAGAGGGTATAGAGATCTTTTTTCAAACAATTTCAACCTGTCTTTTTAATAAATACATTCATCTTGCAACTCTCTCTTTGTCCTTTAAAAAACCTCCTATACCTCGTTTTCTTTGTTTAACTTGAAGCCCTTTTCTGTCAATGTTTTCACAACTCTCTGCTTTCAAGCAATTAAATGTAATGACTATAGAGGATGTGCAAGGAATGTCTTAAATTAAGATTTTATCAAAGAACACTATGGAATATAATGGAGAGTGCAAAACGAACCTCTAAACTAGAGACAAATTGAATTTTGCATTGGTCTTTTCGTTGAAAGAAAATTTCCGTTTGCTCCTTTTACAATATAAAAGACATCCATGTATTTGTATATACAATATTAGTTTGAGTACATTTTCTTATATGTGACATTTCAAGGACTGATATTTTGCTAGTAAAAGCTTTGGAACACTGGGCCATACACATAAAGTGAAAAGTGGAGCAAATATGGGGCAGACAAACTGCAAACTGAAGCTTTTAACCCTTTGGTTGGTAGCTGTGTTATTGACCACGCTCACTTTCAGATGGTCATAAGGCCCATTTAAATCAATGGAATTTCTTTATTTTATTTATTTCTTTATTCTTTCTTTATAATTCGCACTGTTGTTTCAATAGCATTTTATAAATATGTATTAAAATTCTTGTCTGGCATTTCAGTGAATTTAGGCCACAATTTATGGATTAGTTCTCCGGCTTCAAAATACGTCCTCTAAATGCCATCCCATGTTTTTGCTTATTTTTATTCTTACGTGGCTGCAGTGATTCAGCCCCCCCACTCACACACACACACCTTTATATTAAAAGTGAGTTCTAATGGAAGCTATCTTCTCTTAAAATGGACAGTTGCAGGAGCCATGATGTTCATTGATAGTAAAATCAATGGGGAATTGATTCTAAGGATTAATCCTTGGAGACTGGTGCCCAGAGCAGCAGACATTGTTGAGTAAAGTGCTCTTTTAAGCATCTAATGCATTAACCCTTTAAGGACCAGCAGAGTGTGCAGTACCCTGTAGAGCTAAGCAATACACAATTGTCTGGTACTTAGTGTTAACTCTTTGAGTGCCAGAGGGATACGCAACGCATTGCATTGCAATGTGTTGCGTACCCCCCACATTCAAAGTGTTAACCCCTTGGATTCTAGAGAAGTCTGTAATGTGCTGGAGACATCACCAGGATTCAAAGGGTTAATTATTTACTGTATTATTAGCCCATGTTCAGCCAGATTGACCAGTAATATAATGCAAATCAAGGCCTGTTTGACAGCTAAAGAAGGTAAATAGCCTATACTAAATAACCTTTTTAAGATATTGTTTATTTTTTCATTTTATTTATTTATTTTTTTTCACTATTCATGTTTATTTTATAAACGGCAATTACATTTTCCTCCTGTCCTACCATAAATCCATTTAAAATTTAAATGTATAAATATCAGCCTATCTCTTCCCCACTAAATAACACTAGGTATCAATTTAATAATAAGTATGGAAGTAGCTACTGCATTTGTTGGATTTAAATTGATTTACATGTCAAGACTGGCAGTTTAGCAGCTGCGCTATTATTCCTGGATCGGTCAATTTACTTGAGAAAAACCCACTATGGAGTCCTACTGACCTGCATGACAATATAGGCCCTATTTCTATTCCCGTAATTAGGCTTGCCACTAACTCAGAATATTTTTAATTAAAATATTTTGGTCAGTGTGTTGCACCAAATTAGGCCTTTCTGTGCCGATTTAATTCTCACCGGAGTGTGATCAGAATTTTGAATGAGTGGAGCTCAATTTAAGACTAACAGGTTGGATGGCACTCTAAAAATGTTGATTATGATTCTCTTTAATAATACAGATTCATCTCATCCCCCCCCTCCGTAGTAGTGGTGTTTTGTTTTTGTTTTGATTTTTGAGAGCAGGACAAAACAAATATACACCATTTAATAGTGATTGTTTCCTATCCAGATGTAGTTTTACATTTAACCTATAATGTATTGTTTAACTGTGCGTTTGTATACAGTGTGTTGGTGTTGCCCATGGTAAATATATACTGAAGACATCAGCGGATCACCCGTGAGACAAATAATTTTAATATAGCAAAAAAATGCATCAGTGTTTCGGGCTCAAACGAGATTTTTTTCAAGGCTTGTGCTTGGCTGGTTATACTAGTATAATTATATATAATATACAGTATGTATAATATATATAATTATTTATATGCTATATGAAAGTAACGTAGATTGAGGGTATTTCTGTGTTACCTCAAGGTTAATTTCTTTGCTGTCACTTGTGCTTGCGACATGGATTCTGAAATATTGGCAGACAATGGCCTTTCAGATTCTGGTGACACTTGAGTGTATAGGGTGGGCAAGCAGCAGCCTATTGCTAGATTACAGCTCTCATCATTCTGATGATGGAAATTTTAGTCCGACAACAGGTGGAGTGCTGCAGCTTTCTCGCTACCCTAATACTGGAACCACAATCAATGATTTAGTCTCAAATTACTAAATGTGTTTTATATACTGTATATGCAGGAATACTGTTTACAGCTGGAAGGCCATACATGCACCTTCCTAGCGAGAGCTAAATGGAGCCAGAGTGAAATAAAATTCATTGATTGAAAGGGCCTATGATACCTGTGTATGCAGTATATTTATGTAGTCATATAAAATGTGTGAAGCAATATAGCAATGATTGTTGAGAACAAAATACCAGTGACTGCAGCAGGCGTATGTTTTAAGCTTTGAGTGCCAGACATTTTGAATGCACTGGTCCTTGTCAAATTTGCAACATCCATCAGAAAAAACAAACCACTTACACATATTTTTTTTTCTGTGGGTTTATTTCATAAAGCTAAATGTGTCCAGGTGCTGAGCCAAAATTTAATAAGAGCATCTCTTTCATGTGTGTGATCCATGAGTTTCATTTGTTATATACTGTACAAATAAAGAAAACTGATGGTAAGATCAGTGCATTGTAGAATCAATGTTGCTACACACCAATCCTGAACGTGTGTCATTCTTTATTAATCTGATGTTTTGGTATATTACAGCTTCATCACAGACTTAAACCATAATTCTGTAGATGTCGGAATGTAGAGGAATGGCAAAGCGATGCTGCTTTATCGGAGTCAGTAATATGAGTGAAACCCGTTCCACACACTGCATGCTCTGCAGCCGTTCTAGAATAGTTTTATTAACCCTTTCAGTGCCAGAGGGGCATACCCCTCTAGCACTGAAAGGCTTGAACAGAATGTTCATGTTTCTAATATACAAACAAAAAAACTGTTAGAATTGTAATATTTTTAAAACCTGTTTTGTCACTGTAATTGTGTTGTAATTAGTACGTTGGCTGTTCTGCAGGGTTCTGACAATAATTTTTGGTAAATATGTGCGTGATTTTGTATCCTTTTTCTCCCACTCCACATTTACCGGTTTACAGACATTGCGTAATAGGCATTTAACTATATGAGTGCCAGAGGGGTATGTAACGCATTGCTGACCCCTCTGGCAATCGAAGGGTTAAATTATGTCTCTTTATGGTTTAACCACGTGAATGCTAGACTTCTTCTCTTCACAGTGTGTTGGAGACTTCCATGGCATACATGGATTTAACCCCTTAAAAACTGGCGTGCACACGCGAGGCCAGAGCATAAAGGGATAGTAATACTTAAAATGTAAAAAATAAAAATATGTTGTAGGGTTTATCCCCCTGGGTAAAACAATGGTACTCCCACTGCTGAAAGGTGTTTTATTCAAAAGTTATTATTTCTCAAAGTTGAATTTTGTAGGTGCAATATCATAGTGGCCTGAAATTGTATAGTGGCACAGTTGATACACCATCTTATGGAGATTTATGGTCCGGGTACCAGAGCTGTCCATAGGATGGTGTAGCAACAGCGCCACTGTACAATTTCAGGCCACTGTGATATTGTACCTAAAAAAATCAACTTTGAGCAGTAATAACTTTTGAATAAAACACCTTTCAGCAGTGGGAGTACCCTTTTTTACTCAGGGGGATAAACACTACAACACTTTTTTTTTTTTTTTTTTACGTTTTAAGTATTACTATCCCTTTAAGGACCAAGGGGCATTTTTTTTAAAATTTTTTTAAATGTTCCGATTCAGGGCTCCCCCAACGGCGTGCAGCCTCTCTGGGAGCCCAGAAATCCATGAGGTACTTGTACGGCATGTGTCCTTCAGGCACGTTGACCCCATGACGTACATGTACGTCCTTGGACCTTAAGGGATTAATGTACATTTTTTGGAGAGGAGAGTAACAGACACTTATAGGACAAAGCAAGTGAGTAGCATTTCTGCACCATAGAGGAGGAGGAGTAATTACCCATTGATTTAAATGGGGTTTGTAATTCCTTGAATGGTAGAGGTCTCCAACGCATTGGAGAGCTCATTGGCAATTAAGTTCAAAGAGGTTAGAAGTCCCATTTAAAACCAAGGGGATTTGATTTGGAGAAATGTTCATCCCCTCTTTCCCCTATAATGAATCTGCTATGCTTCAACATTTTTGCATTCTGCATGAGGCCCATTCTGCATGAGGCCCATGTTAGTCCGCATTTTAAATTGTACCAGATTTTTTAAAATTAATGCAGTTCAGTTTTTAACTCTGCGAGTGCCAGAGGGGTACGTAACGCATTGCAGAGCAATGCGTTACGTACCCCTCTTCAACTCAGAGTTAAAGATTTGTCACGTTTTTGAGTTGGCAATTCTTTTTTTTTTTTTTTTTTTAAAGCACAGTACTTATTTGTTAGAGCAAAAAGTTAAAAATGGTTTTGTAATATAAAAAGTCTCTGCTGCTATTAACAGGAATGACAGATTCAGTTTGCATATACTTCTAGAATTTTCCCTATGAGGCAAAATACACAATACTGGTATTGTCGGTAGCAGGGATGCACAGAAAATGAATTACCTGGGAACTTTCATTTGTGGAGTCCTGGTGCCACTGGGAAGTATAATTTCTGCAAATTGCAGCAAAAAGGAGGCGGGGCTTTCTGGGACATCACAAAAGTGGGCTTGAACTGGGAGGAACTGGTTGAGGAAGGAGGAAAAGTGGGAGGGGCTGGGTGGGAAGGAGCAGAAGTGGGCACACCAGGAGAATCAGCCTTTGCCCGGGAGACCCGGTAATGCACACTCAAAACAAGTCACTGGGGCAAATCCGGAGCGTTCCCAGGTATGATTATTTTTGTTTAAATTACTCTCTTATTTAAGTCAATTATTTTTATACTTTTTTTTTTTTTTTTTTCTCCTTTTGATTTCCACCACAATTTTATATTGGTGAAATAAACCCTAAAAAATTGTAGATTTTATATTTATATATATATATATATATATATATATATATATATATATATATATATATATATATATATATATATATAAAATATGTAATCGTAAAAGAAAACTGAAAATATGTATCTAATATTCAAGAAGAGCTAGAGTTTTGATGGTACAGACTAATTGTACCATTAGATTCAATGTGTTGGAGAGCTCTCTAGCATTCACTGGATTAAAACCCTCATTTAAATTAATTTGGGGAATTCTTATTCCTCTCCTATGGGGACAATTGGTTTTCTCAAGAATTACTCTCTTTTTTGTTAGTGCATCAGCCTCTGTATTTTATCTTTTTTGCCTTTGGGGGGAACAAATACAATTTTCTAAAATCCTCATTGTTTTAAATGGGGCTTTTAACCCACTAAATGCTAGAGAGGTTTCCCGAGCATTGTTTCGCAATGTGTTGAAGACCTCTCATTCAAGGAAGTAGAAGTCCTATTTAAATCAATGGGTAGTGTCATTTCTCCCCCATAGCACTCAAGGGCTTAAAAATTAAGATCCATTTAAATAATTGTGAATTATTCGTCCCATCTTGTACAGTTGGTTCGTCTAAGAATATTTTCACTTTTGGCTTTATTCATATGGCTCTTTATATGTTGCTGGTTTAACATTATGCTGTCTTAATTGTGCATTGTGATTTTGATCATGTTTATTTCCCGGCTGTCTGTTGAAAGCTGCCAATCTTCTTGCTGTTGTAGGTACGATGACATCCTTGTTAATGGCCTCCCGGATTGGCGACAGCCTGTGTTCTATTACAGGCGGGTGAGGAAGATGAGTAATGCAGAGCTAGCATTGCTCTTGTTCATTATATTCACAGTGGGCCATTACGCTGTGGTTTGGTCCATCTACCTGGAGAAGCAGCTGGTGCGTATACAGAATAAATAGATATATATTTTTTTAATCATTATTTCTGGCTGCCACTTTCTTGAAAGATAATAAAATGCCTAAATATGTTTTAATGAAATGTTTATAAATCAGTCATATATCTGTATCTGAATGATGAATGAAATTTGTACTCTGTATCATGCTTTGATATTAGAGATATTTGCAGCGCGTTGTTTTGCTGTGTGTTTCAGATGTGTCTGGCATATAGCCACTATTCTCCCATCCATGGTATAGAATAATTATGGTATATGCTTTATAACTTCAGCTTTCTATCAAGGTGTAAATACAGCATAACCATTTCACCAGCAGTCTTCTGAAGGCTGGTTTTCCTTTTCATTTCACTTCTACTCTTTTCCAAAATGTCATACCGCTGCATTTTGTTTAAATTCATGCAGAGAATCATTTTCATATCCAAGTATGAGCCATTGCACCTGGAAGTAATTTAACACTGAACAGTACCTATAGGAATAAGTGGTTCTTAATTTGTTTAACAGGAGCAGTTAGGAGTCTGGTGTATCTATTTATACGTTAATGTATCTATTGCAATATCTTTGCAGGTGCCTTCCTTTACTGAGCTGCATTTTAGTGTGCTTTAACTTTACACTTCCTCACAATTAATGATATGTTTTAACCCTTTGAGTGCCAGAGAGGTACGCAATGTGTTACGTACCCCATGCGTTGCGTACCCCTCTGGCCTCAAAGGGTTAACTATGTGAATGAAAAATCCTAGAGGAAAGCCCATGTTTTTTTGTAGAACACTGTGAAATGTTTCATAGTGTAAAATGCTTCTGTCCAGCTAAAGACTGCAGATGTTAACCATCCCTCTGATCCCTAAAGAGCAATTATTACATTTCACTAAGTCTGCTCCAATGGGAGTAGACTTGATATAGAGCCTGGGTGTGTGCTGTGCAGCCCTAAAACTGATTGGATCAGCCACTCAGAGGGATAGCTATCACAGAACTGATCACAGCTGGAACGCAGAGCCACAGGCTCCAGGGTTCAGTTCATATTCTCCATAGAGCCGCTGTGTTAAAGGGGATCTATCACCCCTTTACAAGTTCATCTTAATATGTAGGTTATATAGCGAGTAGGTGTAATATTTTAGCAATTTCTGTTTTTAAATAGCTGTTTGGCCAAAATCTAAGGAATAAATACTGCCCTGCACCCTACTTCTGGACAGACTGCGGTTACCAGCTCTGTACCACAGTCCGTCACTCTTCCTCTGCTCCCCTCCCCCTATCCAGCCTCCTCCGATGATGGAGGCTTTCTGCCTGTAAGCTGGAGCTGTCTCTAGCCAATGAGAGTGCTCCAGCTTACAGGCAGAAAACCTTCATCATCGGAGGAGGCTGGATAGAGGGAGGGAAGAAGAGGTAGAGTGACTGATTACGGTACAGTGCTGGTAACCGCAGTCTGTCCGGAAGTATTGGTATAATATTTCTGCAAACCAACTGCACCACAAGGGAAAAATAAAAATTCCTGTTCATTTAATTTTTTTTTTAATCCTCTGAAATGCTAGCGAGGACTTGAACGCATTTCAGATTAGTGCTTTGGCAACCTCTCTAGCAATCAAGGGGTTAAAAGTGACATTGAAAATCAGTAGCAATTTGGCAAATTGTTATTTGTTCTCTGTCGTGCAGTTGGGTTGCCCCAGTTGGTTTGCATACGGTCTGATTAGTCAAAAATTAGTGACATTTGTTCATTTGAAACTTTTTTGTTGTTCAACCCTTTAGTGAATAAAAAGATGAAAAGGAAAAAAAAATTATAGGTTTTCCTGTAATGTTTCGTGCTTAACCCCTTAACGACCCTTGACTGTCATAGTACGTCATGGGTAGATCTGAGTTAACGACCCATTATGTACTATAACCGTCATGGAATTCCGGGCTTCCCCCGCAGCTGCACGCCGTTCGGGGAGTCCGGAATCCAAATAAAAAAAAAAAAAAAATGCTCCGTGGTCCTTTAGTGACCGCCGTGTGCCTGCGTGGCCGGTCATTAAGGGGTTAAATCCTTTATTTAGCTTGCTCCCAGCACCACCTCATTAAATAAGTGTCCCCCATTGTGGTATGTGTTCTCTGCTTCTCTCTTCCTCTCGATCTCAATGAGGAGGAGAATGGTAGAGAACACTGACAATGGCAATATATATGCTTACAACGGCAATGTATACTTACAAAGGTAATATATACTTACAAAGGTAATGTATACTTACATTGCCTTTGTCTTGTTGCTCCAGTGACACGTGATCACTGTAGCAAAAATCACATGTTCAGAGCCACAGGGGAACTACTGGAACCGATTACTCTGGTCCTGGAGCATTCAGTTAGAGCCTCCCCACAATAATCGCAGCACACCCTTAGGAGAATTGCAGTCATTAACCCGTCACATGCCAGATCCGTCATTTAGTCTCAAAGGATGAATATCTATCACAGTCCTGGCACATCACTCATCCTCAAGGGGATATGAAATAAGGCAAAATTGTTTATATCCTGTTGCATTGTGACCAATGGAAAACAGAACAGGGGAACTGAAAAGTGACCCTTGGGGCTCCCTTGTTGGTTCCACAGGGAGACTTAACTGCAAGACTGAAGTCTCTCAGTAAAGTCTCTTGCCTTGTGCGATGCAGTCCCTATTGACCCTCTGCTTTAAGCTTGAAAGACAAATATATATATGGTCTATGGAGGCTGCACGCACAGTCTGAGAAGTTTGGGACTGAGAGTCACACATTTCCTGTTGGCTTACAGCTAGAGTGGGTCAGTTTTCTGACCCCCTTTCCCCCCCCCAACAGATGATGGGAGCCATTGGTGTGCAGCCTATTACTTCTCAACAAGTTGCACATGTTTCTGATTGAATAGACTAGTGGTACTCTCTTTTCTCTGTCGTCCAATACAGTTTACTGGTAACTTTGGGTAGGCGCTCTGCCCCTTTAAGGTGGCAGGAACAATTCTGAGAAGTGAGTGCAGGGGTGGAGCCTACCCTCTAACCTTAGCTGCAGCTTCCTGTTTTAACTTCAGTAAGTTTTGTTCCTTGTTGCAAGCAACAAGGCAAGAGAACAGTCCTGTTTAGTTTTAGATTTGTATTATTTTCTGCTAGATATGGAATACCACCATTAGGCAAATTACCATCACTGACAATTCCCATCACCCAAATGTGGATAGCTCAGTTTATCAGGTGATTATTTGTGGACCTAAGCCCTGGGGCAGCGGTTCTCAACCTTTTATGGTTCAAGGCCTCCCTAATGTGCAGTCTGGAAGTGTCGGGGCACACCTAATATTTTATTGGTCATTTGTCAAGTACGTAATGGTTGATACAAATGCAAAAATATATAGCTCTTTATAGGTTCCACAATCAGAATAATATAAATAAACATTTCATGCAGAAATATTTCCAGAAATAAACATTTGAAACCCAGTATTCACATTTTATCAAAGTCTTTATAGAACAGATGAGGCACCCTGAATGGATGCCCGTGGCACACCAAAGTGCCACGGCACCCTGGTTGAGAATCACTGCCCTGGGGGGGAAATCTTGGCTGCAAGTTCTTTCCTCAGGAGTTGCCCACTAAGGCGTCTTCTTGATAATTTGGTAATCTGAAGAAAGAAGTCCTGCAAAAAAGGTGAGCAACCCTTTGAGTGAGGAGGTCCACATGTCCAATGGAACCACTCCGCACAGGGGTCTTTATTACTGATTTCTTATTGCATACTCTAGCACTCATTGGGTCTATCTGTATGTCTGGGTGTTTGGAGCAAGTTTCTGTGGTAAATTAACCTTTTCACTGCTGGTTTGACATGTTGTGGAGGTTGAGGACACTTTGGTGTTTATATAGTTTAACTACATGTTCTAGTATGTTTTTAACTTGAATTATATTTTCATTCAGTTTTTGGTGAAATTATGTACTGCACCTTTAAGGCTCGCTTTTTACCGCACAAACGACATTGCTCCCTTGACTTCAATGGGACTTTACAGTTTGGGACATATCTCTGCAACCGCTTATTGCAGTGAGGTCAGAGGTTGCTCATTTTACTTGTCTGCCCTTGCTCTGTCATCCGGTCAATGTTGTGAACATGCTGGGGGGCTTGGGCGGCTTTGGGCACTGTTGGGGTACTTTTTACAAAAAAAAACTACAATGCCCATGAGCGCTTGCTTTGTGTACTCGTTTCTGATTGGCTCCTGCCATTTTGTGCTTTTCTGCGATTGAGTATCCTATGCAGGACCTGTACTCTCCTTCTCTCTTCAGCTCCTTAACCATTTCATTGCTAGATAAGTTTATAATAACGTTTTCTGTGCTATTTAATAACTTTTAAACTCTGTTTTTGAGTGATTTAGTGTACTTTTGACCAGTTGATTTCTGTGAGAATGTCTATTCCACTAGATACTGGGGTTAGACCTAAGACTAAGGAATCTGGGGTTCCTGTGTCCACCATTGCTCATTGCTCCTTATGTCATGAAGGGTTACCTAGAGATTTCTCAGGTCATGTTTGCCCAGCATGCGCTGTTGTCCATGAATCTCCTGCAGGGACCTCCAGCCATGCATTAGAGTCAGTATGGATGCAAGAGTTTAAGGCTAATACAGGGACCTCCGGTCTACCTTACAACTCCTTCCATCCACCTTACAGGGGGGCCTTTCACTCATGTCAAGCCCCCGCTTACATCAGGTCTTCCCTGCCTAAACAGCCGGGTGTCCCTGATTCCTCTGATGAGGAACTGTTGGTGGATTATGAGGATGAAAACTGTTCCTTCCTCTTAGTTTTTTCCTGGGGATCCCTTTGAAGCTGATCCTCTGCTGAGGACCTAATCATGGCTGTATTGACCACCCTGAATATTTCCTTGGTACAGGACACCTCTTCGGACCCCTTCAGATATGTTTTAGGAACCTCAGCGCCCTTATACATGTTTCCCACCTAATCCCACCCTTTGTCACAGCTTACCTTGTTTCCAGCGATGCTCAGCGTCATTCTACATGTCATCTGCAGGCATGAGGCTTCAGAGTGAAGCAGGACTCTGTTTTATGCCATGCTTCCTGTAGTCTCCTGGTATTACAGTCTGCTCTGCAGAGGATATGGTTGAATGGCACGGTGATGGAACCATGACAGCATATATGCTAGTCTCCTCTGTACTCTCTGCTTCCTCAGTCAAAGTATGGGAGCTGTCTAGCTGACTATAAAGTGATGGGATCCTTTGTACTCCATCAGTGTTTGATTCAAGTGACCCAAACATCATATTGTGGGGTTTCTGTTGCTCTGTCATCTGGTCAATATTCTGGGGATGTTGGGGGCTTTAGGTGGCTTTGGGCACTGTTGTGGTACTCTGCCAGCGAAACTACGTTTCCCATGAACGCCGGCTTTGCGTGCTTGTTTCCGATTGGCTCCCGTTGTGGCAGCCATTTTGTGTATTCGCAGATCGAGTATCCTACACAAGGCTTGGACTCTCCTTCTCTCCTCCGCAGCTTAACCCTTTGCCTACCAGATACGCCTTATTTTAGTGTTTCTGGGGTGAATTAACCCCATCCCGACAATTGACTTACCAGGTACTTCCCACAAAAACTGTCACTTAGTGACAGAGGACATACGTGGTAAGTCCCGGAAGTCCGGGTCTCCGTGCGGCTGCACGCCGTTCGGGGACTCCGGAATCATTAAAAAAAAAAAAAAAAGAATGTTAGCCAGGCGTTAAGGTGACAGCCGCGTATGCACGTGGCTGTCACTAAAGGGTTAATTATTATACACACTTTATTTTGGGTGTTTTGGTACTTTGACCGTTTTGTGAGAATGTCTACTCCATTAGGCCTTGGGGCTAAACCTAAGACTAAGGATACTGGGGTGTCTGTGTCCCCCATTGCTCATTGCTCCTCAAGTCAATCAGGGTTACCTAAAGAATACTCAGTTCATGTTTGCCCAGCATGCGATGCTGTCCCTGCAACTCCTGCTGGGGCCTCTGGCCATGCACTAGAGCCAATATGGATGCAAGAGTTTAAGGCTACTACAAGGGACCTCCGGTCCACCTTACAACTCCTTCCATCCACCTTACAGGGGGTCTTCAATTCGTTGCAGACCCCTACCCCTATCAGATCTTCCCTGCCTAAACCGCCGGGTATACCTGATGTGTGTGATTCCTCTGAGGAGGAATTATTGGTGGACACTGAAGATGATGACTGTTTAGCTGTTCCTTCATCTCAGTTTTTTGGGAACCCCTTCAAGGCGGATCCCATTCCCTCTGCTGAGGGCCTGATCAGGGCTATGTTGTCCATCCTGAACATTCCCTTGGTGCAGGAGGTGTCTTCTGACCTCTCTGATATTTTCCAGGGGCCTGTTAGGCCCCATGCCTGCTTTCCACCTAATCCCACCCTTGACCGCTTGGTGTCAGAGGAGTGGAAATTTCCAGACAAGAAACCTTCTGTGTCTAAGAAGTTTGCTAAACTTTATCCATTTTTCTCAAACACCCCTTAATCAGTGGATTCATCCCCCTAAAGTGAATGCCCCAGTTTCCAGGCTTTCTAAATCAACTGCCTTACCAATTGCTGACACCTCAGCTCTTAAAGACTGGACTGACAAGAAGCTTGAGACTTCTCTCAAGGCTATTTTTGAGGCTGCGGGCTCTGCCCTTCACCCTACCTTTGCAACTGCGTGGGTAAATTCCTCTAGACTGTAAGCTCTCACGAGCAGGGCCCTCTGATCCTCCTGTTCTACACATCTGATTGTACTATTTAATACCACTGTATGTCTATTCCCCAATTGTACAGCGCTGCGGAATTAGTTGGCGCTATATAAATAAAGAATAATAATAATAATAATATCACGGTGCCCGTGATTTGCTGCAGTTACTTGTCTGTCACCAGTAGGGGGCTTCTATTGGCTGTCTGCAGATAGCCCGCCTCTTATTGACTCTTTAAACCTGGATTGGGCACCCTTTGAGTGCCCTTTCGTGTTGTTTCTGACCTTCTTGCTATCACTATGCTAGTGATAGCTGGGCCTCTGTTCCAGTGTTCCTGAGTTCCTGATCTCATGTGTTCCTGAGTTCCTGATCTCTACTGTTCCAGTGTTTCCTGCATGCTGAAGTACTTCCAGTCCTGGTTCCGGCCTAGTCTCTGGTGTTGCAGTTCCTGCTGAACTTCTCTGCTGTTTTCTGACCTGTCTGATCGTTGCTGGTTCCTGTCATCTCATCACCTGTCTTCAGTATCCTGGCGACCTTCTGCCTGGTCGCGTTGGTGACATTGCTACAATTCCGTGTTGGTCCCAGCGTGCGGACGCTGGTTTGCTCCCAAGCATTGCGGCTATACAAACTCGCTTGTTACACCAGTGTGCTGTCACTGGTTTGCTCCAAAGCCTATCAGCTATACAAATCTGTGTTGGTCCCAGCGTGCGGACGCTGGTTTGCTCCTAAGCCTTGCGGCTATACAAACTCGCTTGTTACACCAGTGTGCGGTCACTGGTTTGCTCCAAAGCCTATCAGCTATACAAATTCTGTGTTGGTCCCAGCGTGTGGACGCTGGTTTGCTCCTAAGCCTTGCGGCTATACAAACTCACTTGTTACACCAGTGTGCGGTCACTGGTTTGCTCCAAAGCCTTTCAGCTATACAAATCTGTGTTGGTCCCAGCGTGCGGACGCTGGTTTGCTCCTAAGCCTTGCGGCTATACAAACTCACTTGTTACACCAGTGTGCGGTCACTGGTTTGCCCCAAAGCCTTTCAGCTATACAAATCTGTGTTGGTCCCAGCGTGCGGACGCTGGTTTGCTCCTAAGCCTTGCGGCTATACAAACTCGCTTGTTACACCAGTGTGCGGTCACTGGTTTGCTCCAAAGCCTATCAGCTATACAAATCTGTGTTGGTCCCAGCGTGCGGACGCTGGTTTGCTCCTAAGCCTTGCGGCTATACTACTCGCTTGTTACTCCAGTGTGCGGTCACTGGTTTGCTCGCTAAGCCTAACGGCTATACTATTCAGTGTTGTTTCCAGCGTGCGGACGCTGGTTTGCTCCAAAGCCTTGCTGCTTAACGATTCTGCTAATTAGCCAGTTCCATCTGACTGCTGCTATTATCTCTGGGCTGCCCTGCCCGGTATTGGTAAGGCCGGTAGAACCTTTTGCCACATTCCATCTGAGGTTGCCTTACCCGGTATTGGCAGGGCCGGTAGAGCCTACATTGTGTATCTATTGAGGCTGCCTTGCCCGGTAATTTGGTAAGGCCGGTAAAACCGTTATGCTATTCCATCTGCAGGTTGCCTTACCCGGTATTGGCAAGGCCGGTAGAGCCTAAAGACTGTCCTGTCCGGTATATTGACAGGACCGGTAGAGTCTGCCTTCTGTCTGTGCTATATTCTGTATATATATATATGTATGTTATTGCCATCCTAAGTTATCATTTATTATTTCAATAAAATTGATTTTTTTTACCTAAAACTTGTGTCTGAGAGTCATAATAAACCGTGACAGTACGAAAGGGCCATGACCTCAGACAGCAAGGGTGAAGGTAACGCACAGAATATCCATTGGAGGATGGATGTGCTCGAGCAACGTTTGGATCAGTTGGCAGTTGCAATTCAAACGATCCTTGAACGCACGGTACCTGCTGACCAATCTAGCTCTAGCCCGGTGGTCTCGCCAAGTCAGACACCGGAAAGTGATACCAGACCCCTAGGGGGTACTGTTAAAGGGTTAACGGCTTCTGCACCCTTGCCGCTAAGATATGATGGTGACCCTAGTCTCTGCAGAGGGTTCATCAATCAACTCGAAATCTTTATGGAATTGACGGCACACGCATTTCCCAATGATCGTAGTAAAGTGGGGTTCACGATATCACTGCTCACTGGCAGAGCATTGGCTTGGGCTAACCCCTTGTGGGAGAATGCTAAACCTTGTACTAAGAACTTTAGTGAATTTGTGCGTTCCTTTCGAAGAGTGTTTGAGCCTCCTGGTAGAACCACCTCTGCTGCCAAACGCCTTATGGAGATACAACAGGGCAGGCGTACAGTGGGCGACTATGCCATCGAATTCCGCACATTGGCAGCAGAGGTAGGTTGGAATAACGAGGCATTATTGGCAGCCTTCTCTCAAGGCCTGAATGACCACATTAAAGACGAAATCGCTGCTAAAGATCTACCTATTGATCTAGATGATTACATTGAGTATGTTATGATAATTGACTCCAGAATACGTGAGAGATCAATTGCCAGAGATCGTAAGTTACGGTCAAAAAATAATGAGCCTAGTAGCATGTTTTGCCCACCCATCCCTCCCTTGGCATTGAAGTCTAGTTAACCAGTACGGGAAACAAGTGAACCTATGGAAATAGGCTTCACTAGACTATCCAAGGCAGAGAGACTATATCGCAAAAAACAAGGGTTATGTTTATACTGCGGTAAAAAAGGGCACTTGCTAAATTACTGTCCGGTACGTCCGGGAAACGCACACACCTAGGGTATCTTGGGGGACAGGCCCTAGGTGGTGTACAATCGTCCCCAGTGTCGGGCATAATGAAACCCACCATACAGGTGGTATTGTCTTGGGCACAACGCTCTGTGGAGGTTTTGGCCTTGGTTGACTCCGGTGCAGCAGGGTATTTTATGGATAATACCTTTGCTGAATTGCACGGAGTTCCACGCATTGAAAGAGAAAACCCCTTGACTATTGAAGCGATTGATGGTAGACCCTTAGAACCGCCTCAGGTTATATTTGAAACTATGCCATTGTCTATGACTATTGGGGCACTTCACAGAGAAGAGCAGCAGTTTCAACTGATTAATTCCCCGCACCATGCGGTGATATTGGGATTTCCGTGGTTACAGTTACATAACCCACAATTCGATTGGAAAAAGTGTGAAATTGCTGCTTGGTCCCAGTTTTGTATGGACAAGTGCGTCATCCAGCCTATTAAGGTCATGTGCACCTCCTCTGCTATGCCGGATGTGTACCAACAGTTTGGCGATGTTTTTAGCAAAGGAGAGGCTAGTATGCTACCCCAGCATAGACCTTATGATTGTTGCATTGAATTGCAGCCTGGTGCAGTACCTCCGAAAGGACGCACTTATCCATTATCTTGTGATGAAAATAAGGCTATGGAGGATTACATTTCTGATGCCCTTGCTAGAGGGATCATACGTAAATCTACCTCTCCAGCTGGGGCTGGGTTCTTTTTTGTAAAAAAGAAAAATGGCGAATTAAGACCATGCATTGACTACCGGGGCTTGAATAAACTAATGGCAAAAAACGCATACCCAATACCACTCATCACCGAGCTTTTTGACAGGCTTAAGGGCGCTTCGATATTTACCAAGTTGGACCTACGGGCCGCTTACAATCTGGTTCTCATTCGAGCAGGTGATGAGTGGAAAACTGCCTTTAATACTCGAGCTGGGCACTACGAGTATCTAGTAATGCCTTTTGGGCTGTGTAATGCACCCACAGTTTTCCAGGAACTGATAAATGATGTTCTGAGAGATATGTTACAGACATGTGTTGTGGTGTACCTCGACGATATACTGATTTTCTCCCAAAACATGGCACAGCACATCAAAGATGTATCCGCAGTATTGCTACGACTCCGTGAGAACAAATTATTTTGTAAAATGGAAAAATGTGAGTTTCATAGAACCAGTGTGCCATTCTTGGGGTTCATAATTGGCAATGATGGCATTGCCATGGACAAAGAAAAGTTGTCAGCTGTCCTACAATGGCCAAAACCCAAGGGTCTTAAAGCCATACAGCGTTTCCTGGGTTTCGCTAATTATTATAGGAGGTTTATTAAGAACTTTTCTTCCATTGTCAAACCTCTGTCCGATCTTACGCACAAGGGTGCTAATCCTTCTTGTTGGCCGGTATCTGCTGAGAAAGCCTTTGAGAATTTGAAGCTGGCATTTGCTGCGGCTCCTGTGTTATCCCACCCCAATCCTTTACTTCCATTTACGTTAGAGGTTGATGCCTCAGATATTGGGGTCGGGGCAGTACTTTCGCAGCGACATGAGAAAGGTGGAACTCTCAGACCTTGTGGGTTTTTCTCTAAAAAGTTGACTGTCACTCAAAGCCACTATGAGATAGGTGACAGAGAATTATTGGCCATTATCCTTGCTCTTAAGGAATGGCGTCATTTGCTTGAAGGTACTAAGAATCCTGTCTTAATCCTAACAGATCATAAGAATCTGACCTATCTCTCGGAGGCCAAGAGATTGTCCTCTCGTCAGGCCAGGTGGGCACTGTTCCTGTCTCGATTTAATTTCATTGTATCATATTTACCAGGGTCAAAAAATATCAGGGCTGATGCACTGTCAAGACAATTTGAGGCCGACAGTGACAGAGTGGAAGCACCAGCTCCTATCATCCAACCTGATAGAATACTGGCTACTATACGCACGAGTATCACTTCTCCTCTAGGGGAGGAGATCCTGGCCTCTCAGGGGTCCGCTCCCCATGAAACCCCAGTGGGCAAATGTTTTGTCGCTGAATCATTTCGTACTAGGCTGCTCGAAACCTACCATTCCTCTAAGGCTGCGGGACATATTGGTAGAGACCAATTGTTATGGTCCCTTTCTCAGTTATTTTGGTGGCCTTCCATGAGAAACGATTGTGCCGAATTTACGAATGCCTGTGCCACCTGCGCCCGCGCTAAGACCCCGAGACATCTCCCTGTGGGCTTGCTTCAACCGGTGCCTAATGGCGAACGCCCCTGGTCTCATGTTTCCATTGATTTTATGGGAGAGTTGCCTATGTCCAAGGGGTACTCCTTTATATTCATGGTGGTGGACAGGTTTTCTAAAATGGCTCATTTCGTGCCCCTCCGTGGTCTTCCTTCAGCGAAGGAATTGGCAATGGTGTTCGCCAGAGAAGTATTCCGGTTGCATGGAGTGCCTAGGGTACTGGTGTCTGACAGGGGGAGCCAGTTTGTGTCTAGATTTTGGAGGGCATTTTGCCAACAGATGGGCATACAGCTGTCCTTCTCCTCTGCCTACCATCCCCAGACCAATGGAGCCGCTGAACGAGCTAATCAGGGCTTGGAACAATTTCTCCGTTGTTTCGTTACTGACCATCATGATAATTGGTCCGACTTGTTGCCTTGGGCAGAGTTCGCCAGGAACTGTGCGGTCAATTCTTCATCTGGGAGATCTCCGTTTCTGATTAATTATGGGTTCCAGCCCTGTTTGCTTCCAGACTCATTTCAGACGCAACAGATTCCAGCTCTGGATGAGCATATCGAGCAACTCCGTTCCACATGGGCACAAGTTCAGAGGGCACTTGGTCAGTCATTTCAGCGTCATCAGCGCCATGCTAATCGCAGAAGGCTTCCAGCGGTTTCCTTTCAGGTTGGGGATAGAGTATGGCTTTCCTCCAGAAATCTCAAGCTGCAGGTTCCGTCTAATAAGTTGGCTCCTCGGTTTATTGGTCCATACAGAGTTATTCGCAAAATTAACCCTGTCTCCTATGCACTAGACCTACCTGCATCCATGCGTATCCATAATGTGTTCCATGTGTCCCTTCTTAAGCCTCTGGTTTGCAATCGCTATACTACCACACCTGTGGTGCCAGGACCTGTTGAGGTCGAGGGCCAGGAGGAGTACGAGGTTCAGAGCATTATTGATTCCCGTAGGCTTAGAGGAAGGGTACAGTACCTGGTACATTGGAAAGGGTATGGTCCTGAGGATCGATCATGGGTGGATAGTACGGACCTTCATGCACCTAGGTTAACTAGGGCCTTTCATGCCAATTACCCGCAGAAACCTAAACCCTATTCTAGGAGAGGGGGTCTTTGAAAGGGGGGTACTATCACGGTGCCCGTGATTTGCTGCAGTTACTTGTCTGTCACCAGTAGGGGGCTTCTATTGGCTGTCTGCAGATAGCCCGCCTCTTATTGACTCTTTAAACCTGGATTGGGCACCCTTTGAGTGCCCTTTCGTGTTGTTTCTGACCTTCTTGCTATCACTATGCTAGTGATAGCTGGGCCTCTGTTCCAGTGTTCCTGAGTTCCTGATCTCATGTGTTCCTGAGTTCCTGATCTCTACTGTTCCAGTGTTTCCTGCATGCTGAAGTACTTCCAGTCCTGGTTCCGGCCTAGTCTCTGGTGTTGCAGTTCCTGCTGAACTTCTCTGCTGTTTTCTGACCTGTCTGATCGTTGCTGGTTCCTGTCATCTCATCACCTGTCTTCAGTATCCTGGCGACCTTCTGCCTGGTCGCGTTGGTGACATTGCTACAATTCCGTGTTGGTCCCAGCGTGCGGACGCTGGTTTGCTCCCAAGCATTGCGGCTATACAAACTCGCTTGTTACACCAGTGTGCTGTCACTGGTTTGCTCCAAAGCCTATCAGCTATACAAATCTGTGTTGGTCCCAGCGTGCGGACGCTGGTTTGCTCCTAAGCCTTGCGGCTATACAAACTCGCTTGTTACACCAGTGTGCGGTCACTGGTTTGCTCCAAAGCCTATCAGCTATACAAATTCTGTGTTGGTCCCAGCGTGTGGACGCTGGTTTGCTCCTAAGCCTTGCGGCTATACAAACTCACTTGTTACACCAGTGTGCGGTCACTGGTTTGCTCCAAAGCCTTTCAGCTATACAAATCTGTGTTGGTCCCAGCGTGCGGACGCTGGTTTGCTCCTAAGCCTTGCGGCTATACAAACTCACTTGTTACACCAGTGTGCGGTCACTGGTTTGCCCCAAAGCCTTTCAGCTATACAAATCTGTGTTGGTCCCAGCGTGCGGACGCTGGTTTGCTCCTAAGCCTTGCGGCTATACAAACTCGCTTGTTACACCAGTGTGCGGTCACTGGTTTGCTCCAAAGCCTATCAGCTATACAAATCTGTGTTGGTCCCAGCGTGCGGACGCTGGTTTGCTCCTAAGCCTTGCGGCTATACTACTCGCTTGTTACTCCAGTGTGCGGTCACTGGTTTGCTCGCTAAGCCTAACGGCTATACTATTCAGTGTTGTTTCCAGCGTGCGGACGCTGGTTTGCTCCAAAGCCTTGCTGCTTAACGATTCTGCTAATTAGCCAGTTCCATCTGACTGCTGCTATTATCTCTGGGCTGCCCTGCCCGGTATTGGTAAGGCCGGTAGAACCTTTTGCCACATTCCATCTGAGGTTGCCTTACCCGGTATTGGCAGGGCCGGTAGAGCCTACATTGTGTATCTATTGAGGCTGCCTTGCCCGGTAATTTGGTAAGGCCGGTAAAACCGTTATGCTATTCCATCTGCAGGTTGCCTTACCCGGTATTGGCAAGGCCGGTAGAGCCTAAAGACTGTCCTGTCCGGTATATTGACAGGACCGGTAGAGTCTGCCTTCTGTCTGTGCTATATTCTGTATATATATATATATGTATGTTATTGCCATCCTAAGTTATCATTTATTATTTCAATAAAATTGATTTTTTTTACCTAAAACTTGTGTCTGAGAGTCATAATAAACCGTGACAAATAATAATAATAATAATAAATAGGGCTGTGGCTGTTTGGACTGAACAGCTCAATTCTGCTGTCCGTCAGGGAGCCCCCACTTCTGACATGTTGTGTCTTCTTGCTAACATTGCTGAGGCTCAGCATTATGTCTCTGCCGTCCTGTTTGACGCTGTGCGTATGGTAGCCAGACGGGCTCTTTGACTTAAGATCTGGTCAGCTGACACGGCCTCTAAGGCGGCTCTGCTGTCTTTGACTTTTCAGGGTTCTTCCTTGTTTAGGCCTGAACTCAAGAATCTCATCAACGAGGCCCCTGGAGGGAAGAGTTCTCACCTGCCAGTGATCCTGAGGAAGAAGGCACCTGTCAAAAGGAATCGGCTTTTTCGTCCCTTTCAGGCAGACTCGCACCAAGCGACCCACACTGTCCCTCAGGCTCTGCTCTCCTCATTCAAGCCTAAGCAGCAATGGAGATCCAAGTCCTCCAGGAAGCCCAAGGCTTACAAACCTTCTTCTGCATGACTCACCGAACCTGGGATCCCACCCACAGGTAGGTGGCCGCCTACGCCACTACCTCTCACCTTGGCAGGCATCAGTTGGAGACCCATGGGTTTTAAAAGTGGTGGCCTCGGGATACAGGATTCCCTTCACCTCTCTTCCACCTCCAAGGACCTTTGTTTTTTGTTCTCCCTTGGGAAAGAAAAGAGACAACTTTTTGAGGACGCTATACAGGCCCTTCTGGACAAGGCGGTTCTGGAGCCGGTTCCCCCTAAGGAGAGGGGCTTGGGATTCTACTACAACCTCTCTGTGGTTTCCAAGAAGGATGGGGGCTGTTGTCCCATTTTGGATCTGAAAGATCTCAACTCCTTTGTGGTCAGGTCCCAGTACCGCCAGGAGTCTCTGTGCACCGTGGTAGAAGCCATGTCTCCTGGGGAATTTGTGGCCTCTCTGGATCTTCAAGATGCCTATCTGCACATCACCATTCATCCAGAGAGTTGGCAGTATCTCCCCTTTGCGACCAAGGGCACTTCCAGTTCTCTTCCCTCCCCTTTGGCCTGACCATGGCTCCTCAAGTCTTCAGCAGGGTCCTAGGAGCTTTGATCTCCGTCCTACATCAGAACGGCATCAGGGTGACTCCATATATGGACGACCTCCTTTTGAAGGCCTCGTCTCCGGAACTCCTTCACCAGCAGGTGCAGAACTCCATTCATGCTCTCTCCCATTACGGGTGGATTATCAATTTGGACAAGTCAGACCTTGTTCCTTCACAGAGGATGGCCTTTCTGGGCCTCCTCTTCGACACTCAGAGGGGGATGGTGTTTCTCGCGGAGGAAGTGGCTCATCTGATAACACTGAAGGTCCAGGCTATCCTGTCTTAGGATCCAGTTCCAGACAAGAAGTTGTCATCCTTGGTGGGGAAATTCATTTTCACCATGGAAGCAGTCCTGTTTGCCATGGCTCACACCAGGGAACTTCAGAGGTTTCTGATCCTGGCCTGCAAGGGTCGTCTAGATCTCCTGTAGAGATCCCTGTCTCTCCCTCTTCCAGTGGAGCAGAGCCTCTCATGGTGGCTCAACTTGAACAGTCTCCTGAAAGGCAGACCCTTCCTGGTTCCCTTCTGGACCACAGGGATGATGGATGCCAGCCTCTCCAGATGGGAGTGGTGCTGGGGCACTTGAGTGTTCAGGGCAAGTGGTCTCAGGAGGAATCTCTCCTTTCCATCAATGTCTTGGAGCTTCAGGCGCTCTTTCGTGCCCTACATCAACGGACATGACAACTAGAGGATTGCCCAGTAAGGGTGCAGTCGGACAACGCCACAGCGGTAGCCTACATCAACAAGAAAGGCAGCACAAGAAATCTCCCAGCTTGGCTATAGGTCAAAGCTATTTTGTCTTGGGCAGAGGAGCATGCCCCTGCCATTTCCGCAGTTCATATTCCTGGCGTAGACAGCGTTCTGGCAGACTTCCTCAGTCGACACACTGTGGACAACGGGAAGTGGGAGCTGCATCCAGAGGTGTTCAACCTCATCATCCAGCAGTGGGGTCTTCCATGCATTGACCTGATGGCAACCAGACACAACAGGAAGGTTCTAACATTCTGCTCTCGCTGGGCGGATCCCATGGCTCTTTCAGTGGATGTCGATCCCATGGACGTTTCCTCTGGCTTACATCTTCCCTCCTGTTCCCTTGTTGAACAGGTTTCTTCGGAAGCTGAGACTGGAGCATTGCCCAGTCATTCTGATTCTAAGTACTTGTCCCGTCATGCTTGGTTTCCGTAGCTTCTGGACCTCTCAGTGGAGGAACCTCTTTGATTTCCCTCCCGTCCAGACCTTCTTCTACAGGGTTACCTCTGGAAAGAAGACGTTAATCTTCTGGCTTTGATGGCATGAAGATTGAATCCTCAATTTTGAGAAAGAGAGGATTTTCTTCTGGTGTTGTGGCTACTATGCTTAGTGCAAGCTTGTTTCCTCTAAGGCCTACCATCGAGTTTGGTCTACTGTCCTGGCTTGGTGTGCTGACAAGACCTATCTCAGGATTTTGACCTTCCTACAGTTCTTTCCTTCCTCCTGGATGGTGTGGATAAAGGTCTCAGTCTGAGTTCTCTCAAGGTTCAGACTTCTGTGCTGTCTATCCTTTTTCAGGGGCGTATTGCCATCATTCCTGATGTCAAGGTTTTCTTCCAGGGTGTTGCTCATACCCGTCCAGTGTGTAATTCCCCTGCTCCTCAGTGGGATCTTAACCTGGTCTTGGGAGTGCTTTAGCGTCCTCCCTTTGAGTCATTGGCTACCATTCATCTACATATGCTGATGAGGAAGATGGCCTTTCTCCTGGCGCTTGTTTCCATTTGCCAAGTTGCGGAGCTTCATGCCGTGTCCTGTAAACCACCCTTTTTGGTTTTTCACAAGGACAAGGTGGTGCTTCGCACCTCACAAGACTTTCTCCCGAAGGTTGTGTCTGAGTTCCACATCAGTCAGGAGATTGTGGTTCCTTCCTTCTGTCCTACCCCTACTTCTGACAAAGAGCGTGATCTTCATCTGTTGGATGTTGTGCATTGTCTCAAGTTCTATGTGCATCGCACGGAGTCCTTGAGGCAGTCTGACACTGTTTGTCATTACTGAGGGTCTTAGGACAGGGAAGCCTGCTTCCAAGGTTACCATCGCTTCTTGGATCAAGTCCACGATTCGTAAGACTTAAGAACTTCGGAAGAAGCCTGTTCCCTTCAGGGTCATGGCTCATTCTGCAAGGTCTATTGGGGATTTCTGGCCTCAGCTGATCAGTTGTGCAAGGCGGCCACTTGGTTATCTGTGCGCGTCTTTTCTAAACACTATTGTGTAGATGTGCTGGCATCGGCTAATGCCAGTTTTTGGAGAAAGATCCTGGGGGCAGGCTTGCCTGTCTAGGATCTCATTAGTGTCTCAGTACTCTTTCACTTTTGAGCCCTGTTGGCTCTAATTCAGTGTGCTGTGTAACAGTTCATAGGGTCTGTTTTACACCTGTTCAGTCTCCATTGATACTTTGCGGTTAGTGTTGAGCCATTTATGATCTGTAGGTTCATTATTGCTCTGGTGACTTTGGGGGAGCTACGTCTGGTACTTGCCTTTCTTCTCGCCTTGGGGAAATTAAAGGTTGGACATGCCAAGGTTACCAGTAACCTGTATTGGACGACAGAGAAAATAGGATTTTAGTCTTACCTGTTAAATCCTTTTCTCCTAGTCCATACAGGTTACTGGTCTCCCACCCTGTCAAGGGACCATGCTTGGCGCTCCTGCGGCAGAACGTGGGGGACCTTTTCAGGTTCGTGCTCACAGGAGTCTTCCTTTCCCTTCTTACTACCTAGTCAATAGTTAGTTTTCAAATCTTACTGGATGGGGATTGGCTAGCTACAAGCTAAGGAGAGGAGGTAGGCTCCACCCAGCAGTCACTTCTCAGAATTGTTCCTGCCTATTAAAGGGGCTGATCGCCTACCCAAAGTTACCAGTAACCTGTATGGACTAAGAGAAAAGTATTTAACAGGTAAGACTAAAATCCTATATATTTTTTTTGGGTGTTTCACAAGATAAAGCCGTGCTTCGCAGTTCGCAAGCGTTTCTTCCGAAGGTTGTATCGGAGTTCCATATCAATCAGGAGATTGTGGTTACTTCCTTCTGCCCTGACCCTTTTTCTGACAAGGAAAGGGATCTTCACTTGTTGGATGTTGTGCGCTGCCTCAGGTTCTATGTGCACCCTACTGAGTCTCTGCGTCAATCTGACGATCTTTTCATCATTCCAGAGGGCCCCAGGGCAGGGAAGCCTGTGTCTAAGGTAATCATGGGTTCTTGGATTAAGTCCACTATTCATAAGGCTTACGAACTGAGGAAGAAGCCTGTGCCCTTCAGGGTCACAGCTCATTCCACTCACTCTGTTGGGGCAGCTTGGGCCTACTAGAATCAGGCCTCTGCTGATCATCTGTACAAGGCGTCCACTTGGTCGTCTGTGCACACCTTTTCCAAACACTTCTGTGTTGATGTGCTGGCTTCGGCCGATGCCAGTTTTGGGAGGAAGGTCCTGGAAGCAGCCTTACCTGTCTAGGAGCTCCTTTATTCCTTCCATACTCTTTCAATTTTGAGCGCAGTTGGCTGTAGTTCAGTGTGCTGTGAATCAGTTCTTGAGGTCTGTTTTACCCCTGTTCAGTGTCCGTTGACTCTCAGTTGTTTGTGCTGCGCTGTTTATGACCTGTAGGTTCATTGGTGCTCTGGTGACTTTGGGGGCCTGCGACTAGTCCTTGCCTTTCTTTCCGCCCTGGGGAACTTAGTGGTTGGACATTCCAAAGTTACCAGTAACCTGTATTGGACGACAGAGAAAAATAGGATTTTAGTCTTACCTGTTTAATCCTTTTCTCTTAGTCCATACAGGTTACTGGTCTCCCACCCTGTCAAGGGACCATGCTTGGTGCTGCTGCGACAGAACATGGGGGACCACTTTTGGGTTCATTCTCACAGGAGTCTTCTGTTTCTTGGCTGACTACTTGTAATAGTTGGTTCCAAAACTTACTGAAATTAAAACAGGAAGCTGCAGCTATGGTTAGAGGGTAGGCTTCACCCCTGCACTCCGTTCTCAGAATTGTTCCTGCCTACTTTAAAGGGGCAGAATGCCTACCCAAAGTTACCAGTAACCTGTATGGACTAAGAGAAAAGGATTTAATGGGTAAGACTAAAATCCTATCTTTTTTTTTTTGCTCATGGCCTCCCTATCACGCAGTGTACTCAGCATTTTATAGATATTTGTAAGTGACGTAATGGCTGGTACAAATACATGAATATATACTTATTGTAGAATCTATTTAAAAAAATATGGCAAAACAAAATATATTGTGTAACAGTTTCTTTAAATAAACATTTAAACCTCGATATTCACATTTTTTGTCTGTCTGTTAAGGGCAAAACACTAACACTGTGAGCTGGTGGTGACCAAGTCACAAAAAACACTGTGGTTGAAAACCACTGGACTAGACCAACGTAAAACGTTCATCCCCTTGAATCCCAGAGATTTCCCACTTTTGCTTTTCACTGTGGCTTGGAGATGTCTATAGGATCCACAAAGTTAAAGAGGCACATCACCTAAAAGTGATGAGTTCATGCAATGTAAAATATCATGTGCATCTAGCCAGCTGTTATAAAATGACTTTTTTACTCTAGAGCCATAATTTCTATCATCACTTTCTACTGCTATGTAGGCAGTCATGCATGACCATTTAACCAAATGGGTCCTAAACCTGTCCTCAAGTCCCTCATCCCACCCATACTGCATGTTTTTTGGCTATCCTCAGTGGAGGTAAATATTAACACAATAGGATCTATCAGAATAACAGAGGCACTTCTTGATTCACCTGCAGTTATGATAGAAGATCTTGAAAACCTGTACTGTTGAGGAGGTTTGATGATTTAACCCCTGTTTACATGTGAAGGATTATAATGTGTGACACATGAAATAAATGCATGTAATCATTGAAATAAACTGACCAATAGAAGAGAGATTCTCTGTGAAATAAGAGATTCATATGTCAGAGCAATAATAAGTTTTAGCTCTTTACAATTTTTTAACTGACTTAATAATAAAATCTGGGAACATTAATTACACGTTTATTGGGAGAGCACCAAAGGAATTTTTTTTTCAGATCTTTTCTAGATTAGATATATATATATATATATATATATATATATATATATATATCTAAGTAAACTTTTTTTTTTTTCTTTTTTGTGATACTGTCCAGTTAAAGCGGAACTTTCAGATAATAGCCAGTCGCCATGCATTCATTAAATGCATGGTGACTAGCTTGAAAGTAGATGTCTTACCATAAAAAAATAGATGTGTCTAAAGGAATCCGTCCCGTTTCGGGACTGACTGGCAGGTTAGTGTGGTCTGTGCGCCTGCACCATCTGTCCCTTCCGGTGACCATATGGTGCAAAGCAGACTACTCAATGGAAAGCGGGACTGACGGTGCATGTGCACAGACAAGATGACTGCGCTGTAGCCTGGGTTCCGGTCTCCAAACGGGATGGATTCCTTTAGACACATCTATGTTTTTTACGGTAAGACATCTATTTTCAAGCTAGTCACCATGCATTTAACCCCTTAACAACCGGCCGATCTGCGCTGTCAGTTAAGGACCACGGAGCTTTTTTTTTTTTTTTTTTTTTTTGCTCTTCCGGTTCCGGACTCCCCGAACAGCGTGCAGCTGCGGGGGGGAGCCCTGAATTCCATGACGGTCATAGTACGTCATGGGTCATTCAGTCTGACCGACCCATTACGTACTATGACCGTCAAGGGTCGTTAAGAGGTTAATTAATGCATGGTGTCTTGTTATTATATGAAAGTTCCGCTTTGAAGAAGCACTTAACTTGAGTTGACTTCATTTTGAGCTATACTATTGCTTTATTTATTTAGAAAGTTTTTGTTCTTTATAATACTTTGAGATTTCTTCTATTTTGAAGTGTGTCCTGTAAAACCTGAATGATCATACAGCATGTGAATTGGTATTGGGCATAAAATGAGATTGATTATCTTTTATTTGTAAGGTTAAAGGTGCAGTAAAGAATCTGTGGAATGGTTAAAGGTGTACTAATGAATCTGTGGAATGGGCTTTCAAAATGTAAGAAGTTACCTGAAGGCTATAGGAATAGAGTTCACATAGCTTAGATGTCTGCAGTGTTCTTCTCATTCTCTGTGAGTCACAGGACTGGGTGATATCAGAGCTGTATTTAGCACTTCTAGAAGACTTCTGTCCTCTACATTAGAGCTCATCGTTGGTGAATTAATGACACGGGCCTCAAATGGAGATGTCGGTGATATCTCTTCCTCTTCAAGAAGAGCCAAGTAAAGAGCTGATGTCACCTAGTTCTGCAGGGATATGAAACGCATTGCACTCTCCCTCTTTTTCTTAAAGGGATAGTAATACTTCGTTTTAACTTTATTTTATTTTGTAGGCATTACAAAAACATGAAGAATGATATAAGTCTTATCTCTCAAACCTTTATGGTTTATAAGATATTCACAAGCAAAGTTTCCCCCTCCCGCCCCTTTTACCTACTGTAAACAATCTCTTCTCAGATGTGGACTGCAGTCCATAGACCAGACAGATAACAGAAGGGGACACTCTTATTCCTTTGAAAACAATGAAAGCCCTGCCCCCCTTGACAAGCTTTTCAGGTTTTTCCGTTATCTTATTTGAAGATTGTCCCTCTCTGCAGTCTACCTGGGCACCTCCCTTCTGCCCTGGCTGAAAAGTGTTACATCAGTAAAAGGGGCGGGAGGGGGACACTTTGCTTGTGAATATCTCTTAAACCATAAAGGTTTGAGAGATAAGACTTATATCATTCTTCATGTTTTTTTAATGCCTACAAAATAAAATAGAGTTAAAACGAAGTATTACTATCCCTTTAAGGGGTTGAGTTATGGGAGCTTCATTCCTACAGATTTCAGTTCCATTACTACACTTTCTTAAAAAAATAACAATACATTAAATTATATTGGTAACACTCCTAATTTGTTTCATGATAAAGGATGAACTTCTTAGCAAGAAAAAGAAAGAAAAGAAGAAGAAAACTGGGGGAAAAACACTGGATGAAATGAAATCTGGTCTTTTAGAGAAAAATGAAAGGTGAGACTGAGGGCTATAGTGGGCAAATTCCCCTTTACCTAGATATGTGATTTTTGGCAATGAGACTCTCATTCAAATCACATATTGTTGTATTTACCAAGAGGATTATTCATAGAGCTGGTGGGCATTTGGACATTTCTTTTCACCACCCTGCCCTCCTGCCTAACCTTTCTTGAGTTTGCAGGCAGAATCTACAATGGCAGCTCTGTAAGTCATAATTATTCCTATTGAAACCAATTTTTAAACCTTATTTTCTACAAACTGCTACAATTTACTTTTTTAGTAAATATGAGATTTCTCCACAACCACATTGGAATGTATATTAACGTGAAAACAGCCACTGCAAACTGTCATTGCTTACTAATTCCTGCACGTAGTAGAGGTTATTTTCAAAAGGAAGAAAATAAATGAGGAAATATAAACATAAGTAACGTAATTATAACAAACAGCAGTTGTAATACAGTGCAAAGATTCAAAAATACTACATAGAAGGTGGACCGGAGTCATTAGAAAGGAATAAGCCTTAATGCGTTTTACTGTGGGCTTTTCCATAAACATTGTTAGAATTGGATAACAAGATACATATCCCAAGATCTGAGAATTGAGTCTGGAATTGTGACTTTTGTAGTGTTCACTTGTTCCGCGCTTGTTATTTAACTGCAGTGAGCGTAGTCAGTGACTAAAGCTCCCTAATAGAGTGCTTGGCATAATTAAAAAATACCTTGTGAACACCAGTTGGTGCTGTTGCTACCTGTTTAATTTAAAAAAATATTTGAGCTGCAGTAACTTGTGCAAGAAAAATATTTCAACACTGTGCATAACCGTGTGTTATTCAACAGTTAAAGCCCTATAGCATAAACAAAATATAGAATATGCGTATTAAAAGTGTACCGCTTCTTTTAACACCTTAAGGATCATGATGTCCAGGGGTGGGGTGCGCTGGAGGACCAAATCACCAATGATCACAGCACCATGTAGGCGTGCTGTGATCACAAATTCCATGACATGTCAGGACCTTCACCAGTCCTTAATCCTGGGACTGTCATGACGGTCCTGCCACATTACTCAGCATTAACAGGTTAATAAAGAAATTATAAATGTATATCTTCCAAATCCATTGTTATAAAATCGCTAGTATTTAATTTTGATTTTTAGTGCTGATTCTGGGTACAGGAAAATTTCAAGTCTTTTTCTGAGCTGTGTTATGGACTTCCAAACAGTCTACAAGTCTACTGTGACTTTTAATCAGATCTTTCTTTTAAGTCCAATATGGAACACCGGTACCATGGGGTTGAGTCCCTCATCCTGGAGGGCAGGACACATCTCAAAAGACAGAGTCTTTGGCGTGGAGACTTCTTCCTCTTCCTCCAGCTCAAAACCCTCTCCCCCCCACCTACCAGAATTGAGGTGTCCTGCTTGAAGCTGGATTGGCAAGACACAGGCTCTTAGTTTTTGTTCAGGTTTTTCTAATTTTCTTCTTAGATATGAGGCTTTTATGATCCCCCATTAGGTGGGTTACAGTCACTAGACTTCCCTGGAGTGGATTGACCAGTTCTGAGGTGTTTGTGTACCCTTTCAAAAATGTGGAGGGAATCTTGCTGCCGAGTTTTACCTCATGACGGAGTCTCTTGAGACTTTGCTTTCTTTCAATGATATTAACCTGAAGACAGAAGAACGGTGAGTAACCCTTTGAGTTCCTTGGTTCAGTCATGTCCCTAATTGTGTTGCTCCTCCTTACAGGGGCTGTTGTGACTCTGGCACTCACTATGGGTATATTTACTATATATACACCTTCTCTCAGAGGGCTCTGGAGTAAGGATGGATACTGTAGTCTGTGGGATTAACCCTTTCTCTACCTGTCTAATTTCTGTACATTGAACGGGGGATGGGTTTGTTTTCACTTCCCCACTATTTGCCCCTTAGTTTTAAATTCCCTCAGACGTTCCCTAGGGGTTTTGGGTCTCTTGACTACTTTTTTCTTTGGACTGATTTTAGTGCAACAGCCCCTTTAAGAATGGGAGCACATCTGCCACCATCTTTTCTCCATTAACTTCTATGGGAAAAACTTTTATGGGACATACATCTGCAATCGTTTAAGATACAACAGTCAGTGTGGGCTCTCATGCCCTATCATCTGATCCAGTTAAATGTCCAGGAGACTCATGGCGATCTGAGAACGGACTTGTAGGCATTGCCGGCTTTCTTCCGATTCACTGTCAGTTTTTTGCAGTGGCCATTTTACTTCTCTCTTGCTTATCCTACACAGAACAGACTCGCCTTGTTTTCGTTCTCCAGATTAACCCCTCACTTGCCAGATAAGTGTACTTCTGGACTATTAACAGTGCTGTGTTATTCTGGGGACATTCTTTGTGCTTTACTAGTTTTGGGACACTTTTTATTGGGCAGTATGTCAGTATGTAATTCCGGGGCAAAGGTCTCAGGGGCTACCCTTACCCCCCTCACTCTTGATCCAGCATGGGTCAAGACCTTATTGTCTACAGTAGCCCAGATCACCTCATCTGTTCAGGGGGTGCTTCATTCCTGGAAGCCTATTCCTACCTTTAAACACGTTGCCCCCATTTCTAGGGGTCATTCACAGGCTCTTGGAGTTTCCTCTTGGGAAGAATTGCCCTCAGACGAGGATGATGTTGGGGAGTATAAAGACATGGATTCTTTCTACTCCTATGGATTCTTGTGAGGCTAATCCACTTCCATCTGCTGAGAGGCTCATCAGGGCAGTCTTGGACACCCTTCAGGTCTCTGACATTCCTCATGAGGGAGCTCCCTTTCTGGATATTTTCCAGAGGTGCATGAAGTCTTCTCCTACCAGTTCCTTATGGATGAGTGGAAAACTCCTAATAAAAGGCTTTTTCGCAATAAGCACTTTTCTAAGCTGTACCCTTTTTTTGACTGAGGCTTTGGCGCAGCGGGCTTCTCCTCCTTCCATGGACCCCCTTGTCATATATAGTACAGAAATAAAGGACGTACAGAAATAAAGATTACACATTGACAAAACAGTCCATAAAATAAAAGGGGAGAAACACAAGAAATCCCTTGTGGGAACTTCAAATGGTAAAAATTCCCCTTAGTGTTGTTAAGAAGAAATTCCGCCTTTTTCATCAAAGACCTATATTAAATAGATTCCACAGTTGCTTCTAAGAGGCCAGACCCCCTGGGTGTTACCTGGGAGGATCAGAGGTTTGGCCTGACAGTTTACAGCCCACTCAATCAGACCTGTCAGGGACGCTACTGCAGAGTTTAAACTGAAAAGGCATAAGGCTTCCCAAAACAGGCAATTTACAGCACACCTCCATGATATTATCATAATCATATTTGTGTGAATATCTGAACACCAAATATTCTGGGTCTAACTGGTTGCAAAGTGGCCATTCTTGTAAGTCATAGCAGAAACGAGTCTCCATGGTCAGGTTTGATACCCACCAAAAGGATAAACCCTGGGCATTCTAAATATATATTTGTATTTAACCTTTTTACACTATATACATGTTCTCCCTATTTCATATTATGTGTCTGTCCCCTGGATAACCTGCTTAGAGCAGATGTCCCAATACATTTTAAAACACCCTAAGTCTTGCTCTGGTGATGTTTTCTACTCATTCAATTTATGGCCTAGGACTGGTGCACTTTGAAAGGCTACAGCGAAATACACATTACAAACTAAAAACAAATTACACATACCAGAGGCCTGGAAAGGCCAAATCATGCCTTGGCTTGACTTCCCCTATTTCATGGCTGGCAAAAAACACCATCCTCCCATTGGCAGATGCAGCAGGACTCAAGGAGCCGGCAAATAAGAGGCTGGATTCTATTCTCAGGGCCTCTTTCGCTGCCACCAGGGCAGCACTGAGACCTGTCGTTGCATCTGCTGTTTCCATTTGGGGTGAGCAACTTTTTAATGGTGTCCGTCCTTATGTAGCCAAAGAGGACTTATTGGTCCTCATGGCTAACATCAAGGATGCCAACATTTATGTTACTGAAGCTGATAAAATCTCCGTCCTTTTAGTTGCTGCCCGCCGCACTTTGTGGCTGAAGATTTGGTCTGCGGATCAGTCTTCAGAAAAGTCACTAGTTTCCTTGCCATTTCAGGGCAAGTCCCTTTTAGGACCTGATCTGAAACAGATCATCAGTGATGCTTCTGGTGGTAAGAGTACCTTTTTACCTCAGAATTCCACCAAGTATCCATTTCTGGTGAGGAAGGCGTGTCTTTTTTCATCCCCCCACCAAACTGGGGCACAGTGGCCACAGGGCTTGAAAGCCTCTCAAGCTCTCCCCAGACAAGCCTGGTACCCCAAATGATCAGCTGCAAATGCTAAGTCTGACAAGCACTCTTCCGCATGACACGTGGAATCCTGGTCCGTTGTTTCCTGTAGTGGCTCGTCTCCGCCTTTTTCAGGACTCCTGGGCATCCTCTGTAACGGACCACTGGGTTTTGCGGGTAATCTCAAAAGGGTACCACATAGATTTCAAGTCCCTTCCTCCATATCCATTCTTTTTGTCAAGGGTTCTGAAGGAGCCAAACAAAGCCAAGTTACAAGCTCTGTCTTGTAAACCTCCCTTCCTGGTGTTTCATCAGGATCAGGAAGTACCTCGTACCGCTCAGGAGTTTCTTCCCAAGTTGGTCTCTGAGTTTCACATCAATCAGGAGCTTGTTGTGCCTTCCTTTTGTCCTGACGTCTGATAAGGAGACAGATGTATATTTGTTGCCTTAAGTGTTTTTGTGCATCGCACAAAACCTTTTTGCTCTTTATGTGTCATCCCTGAGTGTCCCAGAGCTGGTCACCATTGCATCATGGCTCAAGCTACTATATGCCAGGTGTATGAAGAAATCTGTTCCCTTCTATCAGGTCTTCCCTACCTAAATTGCAGGGAGTTCTTGATGTCTCAGACTCCTGTGACGAGGAACTGTTGGTGGATTCTGACGATGAGGAATGTTCTATGGTGATCTCCTCAGAGTTCTTTGGGGACACTTTTGAGGCTGATCCTGATCCCTCTGCTGAGGGCCTGATAAGAGCTGTATTAACACCCTAAACATTCCTTTGTTTCAAGAGGTATCTTCAGACCCCTCTGATGTGTTTCAGGAGCCTAAGAGGCCCCATACTTGTTTTCCACTTAACCCCACTCTTGACCGTTTAGTGTCTGATGAGTGGAAGTCTCTGGACAAGAAACCTTCTGTTTCTAAGAAATTTGCTACGCTTTACCCCTTTTCTGATGAGCGCTAGCTCAGTGGGTTCATCCCCCCAAGGTGGATGCCCCTGTTTCTAGACTTTCTAAGTCCACTGCTTTGCCAGTTGCTGACACTTCTGCTCTTAAAGATTGGTCTGACAAGAAGCTTGAGGCCTCCCTCATCCATTTTCGCCACCGTTGGTACCTCCCTACGCCCTATCTGTTCAATGGCGCCATCCAGGCCCTCCTGGACATGGAGGTTCTAGAACCAGTTCCCGTTCAGGACAGGGGTTTGGTTTTTTTGTGGTTTCCAAAAAAGACGGTGTCTCTCGTCCAGTTTTGGACCTGAAGGATCTCAATTCCTTTGTGGTCAAAACTCATTATTCCTAGGAGTCCCTACTGACTGTGATTGCTGCCATGTCCCCTGGGGAATTCCTTGCTTCTCTGGATTTTCACACACATATCTGCACATTGCCATTCATCCAGAGAGCCAGCAGTATCTCAGATTTGCCTGCGACCAAGGGCTTTTTCCGTTTTCTTCTCTTCCCTTTGGTCTGACTACAGCTCCTCAAGTCTTCAATCGTGTCCTGGGAGCCTTAGGGTTCGTCCTCCATCGTAACGACATCAGAGTCACTCCATACATGGACGACCTGCTTCTGAAAGCAACATCTCTGGAACTCCTTCATCAGCAAGTTCAGGACTGCATTCATGTTCTCACCCATCTTGGGTGGATTCTAAACATGGACAAGTCGGATTTTGTACCATCTCAGAGGCTGATCTTTCTGGGCCTTCTCTTCAACACTGAGCAGAACATGGTGTTTCTCATGGAAGAGGTGGCTCACCAGATCGCTAATGGGATTTCTGCTGTTCTTGCTCATGTTCCAGTTCCAGCCAAGAAGTTGTCCTCTCTAGTGGGAAAGTTCATTTCCACCACAGAGGCAGTCCCGTTTGCCATGGCTTACACCAGGGAACTCAAGGGGTTTGTGATCCAGGTGTGCAGGGGTCAACCGGACCTCCTGAAGATGTGTGTGTCCCTCCCTCTTCATGTGGAACTGAGTCTATCATGGTGGCTCAACCTCTCCAATCTTCTGAAAGGCAAGCCCTTCCTGGTGTCCTTCTGGACCACGGTGATGATGGATGCCAACCTATCTGGCTGGGGAGTGGTTCTGGGTCATCTGAATGCTTAGGGACTGTGGTCACCAGAGGAGTCTTTCCTTCCCATCAACGTGTTGGAGCTTCGGGTGATATTTCATGCCCTTCGCCACTAGAAGTGCCAGCTGGAGGACTGCCCAGTCTGGGTCCAGTCCGCCAAACGCCAAGGCAGTGGCTTACATCAACAAGCAAGGCAGAACAAGAAGTCTCACAGCTTGGTTAGAGGTCAAGGCTATTTTGTCCTGGGCAGAAGAACATGTTCCTGCCATATCCGCAGTTCATATTCCCGGCGTAGACAAAGTCCTGGCAGACTTCCTCAGTTGACAACAGTGGACAGCGGAGAGTGGGCACTGCTTCCAGAGGTGCTCAACCGAATTTGTTCAGAGGTGGGGTCTTCTGTTCATCGACCTGATGGCGACAAGACACAATCGGAAGGTTCCAACATTCTGCTCTCGCTGGAGTGACCCTCTGGCTCTAGCAGTGGATGCCATGTCCATTCCTTGGCTTGTTCCTCTGGCTTTCATCTTTCCTCCCATTCCCATGTTGCTCAGGGTGATACGGAAACTGAGACTGGAGCGCTGTCCAGTCATTCTGATTGCTCCGTACTGGCCTCAGCAGGCTTGGTTTCCGGAGCTTCTGGATCTATCAGTGGAGGAGTCTTTCCGGCTCCCTTGCCGTCCAGATCTTCTTCTGCGGGGTTACCTGTGGAAGAAGGACGTCCATTGTCTAGCTTTGACGGATTGGAAATTTAATCCTCAATACTGAAGAAGGGTTTCTCTTCTGGTGTGGTGGCTACTATGCTTAGTACACGCAAACCTGTTTCCTCTAAGGCCTACCATCGAGTCTGGTCTACTTTTCTCTCTTGGTGTGCTGATAAGGACCTAACTCAGGATTTTGATCTTACTACGGTCCTGGCTTTACTACTGGAAGGTGTGGATAAGGGCCTCAGTTTGAGTTCCCTTAAGGTTCAGACATCTGCTCTCTCTGTTTTCTTTCAGAGGTGTATTGCTAGTCTTCCTGATGTCAAGGTTTTCTTCCAGGGCATTGCTTATACTCATCCTGTTTTTAAAGGGATAGTAATACTTAAAATGTAAAAAAAAATGTGTTTTAGGGTTCATCCCCCTGAGTAAAACAAGAGTACTCCCACTGCTGAAAGGTGTTTCATTCAAAAGTTATTAATTTTCAAAGTTGAATTTTTTAGGTGCAATATCACAGTGGCCTGAAATTGTACAGTGGCGCTGTTGCTACACCATCCTATGGAGATTTATGGTCAATTGACCAGAGCTGTCCATAGGATCGTGTAGCAACAGCGCCACTGTACAATTTCAGGCCACTGTGATATTGCACCTAAAAAATTCAACTTTGAAAATTAATAACTTTTGAATGAAACACCTTTCAGCAGTGGGAGTACTCTTGTTTTACTCAGGGGGATAAACCCTACAACATATTTTTTTTACATTTTAAGTATTACTATCCCTTTAAGACTCGTGCTCCTCAGTGGGATCTTAATTTGGTTTTGGGCGTCCTTCTGCTCCCTCCCTTTGAGTCCTTGGCTACTATTCCTCTGTGCCTGCTGATGTGAAAAATGGCTTTTCTCCTGGCGATCGTGTCTGTTTGCCATGTCGCTGAGTTTCATGCTCTGGTGTTTCACAAAGACAAGGCAGTGCTTTGCACTTCGCAGGAGTTTCCCGCTAAGGTGGTTTCTGAGTTCCACATTAATCAGGAGATTGTGGTGCCTTCTTTCTGCCCTGAACCGAACTCTGACAAGGAGAGGGATCTCCACTTGTTGAATGTGGTGCTCTGTCTCAAGTTTTACCTGCATCGCACTAAGTCCATTCGACAGACGTGCTGTTCGTCATTCCTGAGGGTCCCAGGGCAGGGAGACCTGCATCCAAAGTGACCATTGCATCCTGGATTAAGTCCACTGTTTGTAAGGCTTCCAAACTATGGAAGAAGCCTGTTCCCTTTCGGGTCACAGCTCATTCTACTAGATCTATTAGGGCATCTTGGGCTTACAAGAATCAGGCCTCAGCTGATCAGTTGTGCAAGGCCGCCACTTGGTCGTCTGTGCATACCTTTTCGAAGTACTACCGTGTTGATGTGCTGGCATCGGCTGATGCCAGCTTTGGGAGAAAAGATCCTGGAGGCAGTCTTGCCTGTCTAGGATCTTCTTCGGTTCTTCAGTGCTCCCTCGCTTTTGAGCCCTGTTGGCTGTAGTTCAGTGTGCTGTGTAACAGTTCCCAGGGTGTTGTTACCCGTGTTCAGTGTCTGTTGACACTTTGTTGTTATTGTTGGGCTGTCTCTGATCTGATGGTTCATATATGCTCTGGTGACTTTGGGAGCCCTGTGCCTGGTCCTTGCCTTACTTCCTGCCTCTGAGAAACTCAATGGTTGGACATCCTAAAGTTACCAGTAACCTATATTGGATGACAGAGAAAATAATATTTTAATCTTACCTGTTAAATCCTTTTCACTTAGTCCATATAGGTTACTGTTCTTTATTTAAATATTCACCAATTTTTATTTATTTATTTATTTATAAATTCTGTGTCCATGACATTGAGTTCCCTTGATCTGTTTCCAGAAACTTTTGTATCAGAGAATTTGAAAGAAGGTATGTAAACAGGGCACTGTTAAATTGTATTAATATCCTGCTTTCATGTTCAACCAACCAGAAAGCTCTCTGGTAACATAAATGTGTCAAATAAATAAATACAATATATAGGTGAAGAAGGTAAAGGCAAAGTTTTGTCTTTACCTATGGTTACTGTCCTTTCAGTTACATTGTTTTTGATGTCCCCCTTACATATTTGAAAATTCCAAATTTCTGTGTGCATCAAAAACAATGTAACTGCAAGGACAGTAACCATAGGTGAAGACAAAACTTTGCCTTTACCTTCTTCACCTATATATTGTATTTATTTATTTGACACATTTATGTTACCATAGAGCTTTCTGGTTGGTTGAACATGAAAGCAGGATATTAATGCAATTAAATACAATGTGTTTCAAGGTAAAAAAAAAAAAAACAAAAAACAAAAAAAACAAAACTTGGAGCCACTGGTGTATAGTTGATAGTGGCTTTTAACCCATTAAATACTAGAGGTGTATCAAATGCCTGTGAGATGACTCAGTTGGTTAATGCACCAGCTGCAGATTCTGTTCACACCTCAGGGTCACGGGTACTAGTCCTGGCAAGGTCAACTCGGCCTTTAACCCTTCTAAGGTAGTTAAAGCAGAACTTTCACATGATTAAAAAAGCTCCACAGAGCACAGGTACATTAGCGATATAGACAGATTTGTGCTTCAAAATAAAACGAATTGCTTCATTAACAAGGTTAATCACCTTTTAACTAGGCAGGCACCGGGGAACAGAGCAGACATCTTGCAGAGCTGGCATCTCTGCGTCTGCGCTGTCTGTCCCCTTGAAATCCATGATTGGTGGTTGACTGCCACTGAACCATATGGAACGGGAAGGGACTGATAGCGCAGGCGCAGAGAGCGCTTCCTGTGAGATCCCTGCCGGTGCCTGCCTGGTTAAAAGGTGATTTTTTTTCATTAATGAAGCAATTTGTTTTATTTTGAAGCATAAATCTTTCTATATTGCTAATGTAACTATGCTCTGCAGAGCTTTTTTAATCATGTGAAAGTTATGCTTTAAAATGAGTCCAAGAAAACGAGAGACAAGCTCAGTTTATTCTTCCTGATAAAATACCTTCACAAAAAATAAAAAAATAAAATAAAGTGCGTTGTGATGGCCTACAGATAGAAATGCTCAAAAGTTGCTTCTTTTCCAATCCTCTGTCTTCCATCACTATTCTGTAATATACCTCTGAGTCTAGTCTGCTTTGTCTGTGTCAATTTGGATTTATAAATAGAGACAATTGCTTTCACTGCACGAGATTGACATCTCATTCATGAGTGCGGGATTAACCTCTTCCTTGCTGCTATTCTCTAGGATACTTTGCCCATAATCCTGAATCATGTAAGTGTCTAAAATCCATGTAGGATTAGAAAGATCAAATGATCCATTGCAGTGCAGGAATGCATTGTTTTTTCTGCAATGAGAGGTTAATATTTCTCCTTAAACTCCTTTAAGTCGTAAAATGCTCCATAACATATATTCAGGCATTTATGTAATTTACACCCAGGCACATGTGGTTAAAGATTGAATGTCTTGAGATACTGGATATAATATAGATTTTTAACTATTTTTAAATGTTCAGCATCTTGGAATATTGTGTGCCTTATTAAGCAAGCTAAAGTGGACCAATTCTGTCAACTGCACCATAGTTGATAAATGAAAATTCCCCAAATTCCCATTAATTTAAATAGGGCTTTTAAGCCCTCAGATTCTAAAGTGTTCTCTAATGCTCTGAGACCTCCCCCAGCCTCTCTCATCCCCTGTTCTTTTGTAACTAAGGGTAGTGATGTATGAGTGTGCAGAGCATCAAGTTGGAATTGATTTTCCTAAGTCTTCTGTGAGAGACCAATTGGTTTTCTACTTCTCAGAATGTATTTGTGCTTTGGACATTTCAGGTGTACTCCTAAGGCTCTGCATTTTTACTACAGCACACAATTGTATGGCCTTTTAGCTGCAAATTATGAAACTTTTTTTTTTTCATTTGGATTTTCAAAGCACACTAATAAAGGGAAAATATGGCATTTTCTTATCACCTAAACACATTTTATAACTTGCAATATCTGTCTGACATCCGCTTTACAACTTGGTTTGAATTCTTCACATTTAATTAACGTGGGAATCCCACAATTCTGCATCATGTCTGTCAGGGGAGACTTGAAGACCTTAATATATATACAGTTGGAAGAAGGAAGGGAGAGGGGTGATATGATCAGAAGCCTTCCTATGTATTAAGGCATTTAACCCTTGAATACTTGAGGTCTCCAGCACATTGCCGAGACCTCTCAGGGATCCAAAGACTTAACAAGGTTCAGAATACGAAGCTTGTATTCCCATCAGAAAAAGAGAAATGCCATCACATGCAAGTGTTTTGTTTATGTTTTTGAACTGCTGAGTTTTTAAAAATATTCAATTGCAATTTTCTGTTGTGTCCACCAGGTGGTAATATTACCACTATTTACTATGGAGAGCCGTAGATAATGACTAAATCTCTCCCACAGAGTGTATTATATAAAAAAATTGTCTTTGGGACATCAGTTGGTCCTGTGTATAACTGGTTGATTTAAAAATAATTTGGCTTGAGTTGTTATAACTTTTGAATAGAAGATCATCTTACATGGGGTATCCTGTTTAATTCATCAGGAAAAACAATAAAATGTGTTTGGGGGAGGGGGGTTGTTTTTTTAAAAAAATATTGCACCATTAATCTGCAGTTGACGGGCTGGATAACTGAAAGGGCAACGTTTGTGCTTTACTAAGTCTGTTAGTGCTGGGACAGACTTGGTGAAAAAAAACAGAGCTGCATTGGACAGCCACAAAACTGCACCTGTTTACCATTTTGAGGTTTTGAAAATTGATCCCACTGCTTGCACGGGGATAGTATAAGCAAGTACCATTTCTAGAGGAAACAAATGTAGGGCTTGGGACTTGCAGTCCCTGTTGACTGAGCTGTGAATTCCAAGTGTTACAGTTCACAGTTATCGTGGAATTAGCCAGACAGACATGGGGGTCAGTTTTTTGAATACTCAAATCTACTTTCTACCATATCAGCTAGGGTGTAAAGTGCAGCCCAACATTTATTTGACATTTCTCAGGAATTTCTGCAAAATAGGATGGATGTTTTTCATTCCCACTGGAAGGAGAATACAACTGGTATGCAAATGACTGCACTCAAATGTCATCCTATAAGAGCTATACTGGGTGAGCATCGGCTAAACCAGTCGGAATTAAACTAGCCTTGTGGCTAGCACCTTTATATGTTCCTCGGATGGAACACAGCTCTTATAGGTAGTTGCCCCCTTATGCCAGCGGCTCTCTCTAGTGACACCCTCTAGCTTCTTACATACTGAGGTATCCTCCTATTTTTGGTGCTCTTCTTAGTGTCCTTATGTTGTCATCCTTGGTCTTGTGTCCCTGTGGTCTCAGCCTCTCCTGTAGCAGCTAGCCTGGTTGTGGTCCGTTCAACTGATTGACACTAAACTAGCTGTGCAGCTAGCACCTTTATCTCAGCCGCAGCACAGCCCTACAGGTACTTACGTTTGCCAGCTGCTCACCATAGCCGTGCCATCTAGCTTGCCTACTGGGGGGTCCTTGTTCCTTTCTATCTGATCTTGATGACATACCAGCGAGTCTTACAGTAATGTATATATAAATAAATGAACTGAACTCCAAAATAAAGGCAATTTTAGTGGTTAAATCTTAACACCAGGTATAATCTGTTTTTAATGAATGCAAATAGGATGTTAAGTGATAAAGTTATTTATGCAGAAAAAAAATCTCATTACCACATTTTCTCAGTAATATTTATAAAATTGATTTTAAAGCTTTTTAAATAAGATCCATTGTTCTGAATTTTAGCAACATTTCTTAAATATACGCTAAGAATGTTTTTCATATAAAAACCCTTCTCTCCATATATTCTAGGTCATGTATCCCTGCTTGCTCTAATCCTAAGGTGCTACCATCAGTCCTCAAGCAACTCTTCACATGCTACAGCTTTAGGCTCAGTTCACATGGGTGACAATATCACTATAAAATATAGTATGATTGTTTCACTGATCGAACACACAAGGCAAGGACATCTCTGGTACAATTGGTGTGTGTGTGTGTGTGTGTGTGTGTCTGTCTGTCTGTCTGTCTGTCTGTCTGTCTGTCTGTCCCTTTATGGGATCCTAAAATATCTGCCTGACTCCAGAGTTTCTCATAGTTTTCTCTTTCCCTGATCTATCTCATTTGACTATTTACTGAATCACAAAATAAGAATCTAGGAAGTCTCTGTACAATCAAGTTCATTTTACCCAAACAATCCTAATTAAGCCTTTTGTTGCCAAAACATCCTGCATTTCGTTTGAGTGGAGTGCCTTTCTGAATGTTTGGCAGGGAAAGAGATGGAATATTTACTGCAATAATAAACTGTAACACATTGCAAAGAAAGAAGTTTAAAAACATTATGATGTGTACAGCACTGATGCAAAGGCTGTGTTGCAGCAGATGTAAACGTATGGTAGGTAATGGCATTCAGAAACCTGAAAGATAAAACCATTTTTCCTATTGACTTGTAGAGAGAATTAAAGCATTTTTAAATAGTTCACCCAGCAGGGGCAGGAACTAGATCAATGGAAAAAGGAGATCAGAGGCCGTTCTGCCTGTTTTCTATTCTGATGACATCAGTGCGTAATGCTCCACTGAACTGCTGATGACATTAATGTTTTTTTTCTTAAGATATTGGCTTGTTTGTTCAGCTTTCCAAACTAGTTATTTAAGCATTGATTTGTTATCTCCTCCAATGTTGTAGGCTTGAATTTGCTGTGACACTTATCAACATTTATTGTGTTGTACAAACTCTGATGCTTGTGTGCATTTTTATATAGGCAATGCTGTTCAACACGTTGTGGAGCAATGCCTGGGCACTTGTCTGATACTCAAAGGGTCTATGATGCTACAAAGGTCTCAATACATCGTTTTAACTTCTTAAGGACCAAAGGAGTGTGTAGCTCATTGCTTCTTAATATGATGTGCAACAAAAAATATTTCTTTAATCTTATTAGCAAGTATGCAGATGAGTATTCACTATTCTGTTTATTGAGAGTACGTGTTCGTTTTATACAAATAATCATTTAATGGCTCATCGGGGTGTTGTACACTGAGCTACCATTGTGTATAATATATATATATATATATATATATATATATATACATATAAGGACCTAAAGCAAAAGACAGAAACAATCCTGTTCTAATTCATACAAATTACCTAAAATTGTGAATGCTGTGTACAGTAGATATTATACCTATGTTTTAATATATTTCAAACCAATGATTGGTTTGAAACAGTCTACCAAATAGGTATAATATATACTTTACACAGGGTTCAAAATGTTGGGTACTTTGTGTGGATTAGTGCAGCATTGTTTGATCTGTCTTTAGATCATTAGTGAAGCCACTGGTAAAAAGTACCCTTTTCCCTAGTCATCCTACTTGCTCCTTTCTGGCCCTGCTGGCCTGGTTTGCAGACCTTATCAACCTGTCTATTCAGGAGCTACTCCACATACCACCAAGACTATCATGGTCGCATATGGTACAAGGACTTGGAGAGACTTGCCTTGACTGCATGGCTCTCGAGGCCACCATTTTTAGAAGAAAGGAATTTGCTGATTAAAGCGGAACTTTCACCCAGATCAAAGCAAGCCTACTCCGCTTTGCTATTACGTTATATTTTATATGTTGTTAGTCAGCAGGTTAAAAAGAGCCCATATAACGTATAAAGTACCTTTTGGTCTATGTGTTTTAGAAAGGTAGAGCGGCGCCATGTCAGCGAATTGCATCTTGATTGACAGCCCACTTCAAGAACGTGCGCTTTAGTGGGCGTTGAAAGTACATCCTTTTTTTTTCTCTGGCAGAGCGCACTGGCCATAGCAACTGAGTGCACGTTAGCACATCTGTCACAGCCTACATGCATAAGCTTGTATGCGATCCGCTCCCGTTCGCACCGCTTCCTGGGAACCTTTAAGTAACCCAGCAACTGTGCGAACCATAAATAAACAGGAGTTCAGTGAACACGCATGACATGTTCACTGAACTGTACAAGGACGTGCATCTAGATGTGAGCGCTCCCACGCGCCAAAGCTCAGGGCACAGTGGGAGGTATTATGGGAGGGATATGATGAGAGAAAGGAGGCGGTTTTCCTTTCTCTGCGGTTACTGCGGTTAACCTTGCTCCGCAGTGAGCTGAATGGTGATGTCACCAAGGAAATAAAAAAAATAGAATTACCAGTGAACGGGTGAGTTTTAAAAAAAAAAGAAAAAGCTTTTGTTTAAGTGAATTCTAGATACTATTACATGGATCAAACTTATAGTAAGGTGATACATCCCCTTTAAGTAATCTCCAGCATGATCCAGGCTAGGAAGTCTGTCTCTTCTAAGATTTACCATACGGTTTGGTCCATCTTCCACATCTTGCACTGGCAAGAATGTGTCTGCTCAGACCTTTGGTCTTTCCACTGTTTTGGGCTTCCTGCAGGATGGTGTGAACAAAGGGTTCAGTATGACCTCCATTAAGGGATGGCACATGCCTTCCCCTTCATTCCAAGATCCCACTCCGCTGTGGGATCTCAGCTTGGTCTTAAGTGTCACAGGAGTTCTTACCCAAGGTTGTCATAGATTTTCACATCTGTCAGGAGATAATTGGGCCTTCCTTATGTCCTGACCCTTCATCCAAATAAGAGAGGGATTTCCATTTGTTGTATGTGGCGTATTGGCTTTTTAAGTATTATGTGCTTCAGGCAGTTTTGCCTCACTGAGAGCTCTTTCTTTTACATCTACTGCCCAGTTGTTCAGTGTCCGTTACACCTAAGGTTATACAGATCCATTTTAGTCCCCTGGAAAACTGGTATCATAGGGGCAGAGTGAGTTTTTCTCCTTTCCCTCCCTGGATTATTTGGGATGTTTTATTATATCCCTATGGTTCCTGTGTTCCCTATTGGACATAAGAGAAAATAGGATTCTAGTGAACTTACAGTTAAATCCTTTTCTCTTCAGTCCATATGGAATACAGTACTCCCTCCCTGAGAAAATCCTGCCTGTGTTCTTTTTCCGGGTAGAGGAGTCCTTTTGGGGTCTTCGTTTAGAAGGTTGCTTTTGTTTTTCACGCTTTGGTTCTCTTTTTCTGTGGTACTGTTTTACACAGGAATCTGGTTGTTTGAAGGTGGGGTTGATCTGGAGGAGGAGGACAGAGTCTCCGCCCCAAAATATCCTGTCTTTCTTTAAGTTCCCTGGCCTCCTGGAGCAGGGAGCTCAACCCTCATGGTTCCTGTGTTCCGTATGGACTAAAGAGAAAAGGATTTAACAGTAAGTTGACTAAAATCATATTATGGTTCAGATACCCAAACGGACACGTCTATTATAAAGGTATATTATTCTGTGTGGTGGAGGGATTTTTTCTTCGCTCTTTTACTCACTATAAACTATATTGATTGTCTTTCAATATCCTCCACTGTGGCACCTAAAGGGTAAAAACAAAACATGTAATATTATGTCTTTAACATTTTCTGTACGTTTTTGGTATCATAGTGTAGATATGCAGCATTTGGCCATCATAATGTTATATTACTACGCTTTGCAAGTATTAGGCATGGTTGACATCTGTATAAATGTTACCTTCCTAGTTCTTTTCCATTGCACATTGGTGTTCTTGCTGATGGCAAGTGAATAATGTATACAGGGACGCTGCAGTGGACTAAGTAACAGGAAGATAGCCCACAATGGGCCTTATGTGCAAAAAAAAAGTAGATCAATTCTGGGGCAGACTAACAGCACCACAGAGAACAATTAAACATTTTTGTTGATTTAAGTGGGACTTTTATCCTGTCGAATGCGTTGGAAACCTCTCTAGCATTTGAGGTATTAAAGGCTCATTTAAATCAGTGAAAATTATGGGATCTGTATTTGTCTCTTATAGTTCAATTGCTTTTCCCAAGACCTGCTCCACTTTGTATACATAAGGCCCAGAGTTTCTGTTTGATGTTCCCTGATAATGAAAGGCTGAAATTTTTACAACTATTTTTAAAAGCAGAGCTGCATATTTAGCTCTTAAAATAAAACCTCTAAATTATTCAGGTCTGTACTACTGAGTCCATACGCACTTGAACTATCTGTCTTTCGTGTTTACTTGTACTGTGAATGAAAGTGTAGTATTTAACCCATTGCATGCTGGAGTTGTCTCCAACATTTAAATTTATAGTTCCCCTTTATTTTGATTTATTCTGTTGGGGTAGAAAAAAATATAGAAAAAAAATAAAGTAAAATTTTATTTATTTATTTATTTTTAGTTTTAACCTTTTCTACTTTTCTGTCTGCAGGGTTGAGGCTACCAGGTTGTTTCCCTAAATTGAGAAACTGGTCCCCAACTAAAAAAGCAGGGATAACAGTACAGTGTGCCACTATCCCTGCCACCTGAAAAGACTGGACTTTTTCTCAATCTGTCACCACTTTCCATATTTGGGTCCCTTAGGTGTCATGCCTGATTGTTGTGTATACCAGTGGGGTCTTTCAGGGCCCCACTGGTTCACCAGTAGAAAAGTGTATTAGCTAGTGTATGTAGATCTGACGATCCATGTCTACCTGTAACCAAACAGAGGTTGTTCTCTTGAGAACACTTAGTTTGATTGCAGGTATTCTGAACAACTACCCAGCTAACAAGGGTTTTTGTTTTATCATCTCCCCTCTGTGAAGAGAAACAAAAGATCTTCTCCATATGTTGAAGCAAATGAGCATGGGTACTGAGGGATGATATAGAAGTGGAAGCAAAGCAAAATGATTGGTCTCTGAGTATTTGGGGTAGATACTGGTGCACATGGTATGGAAACTGTGCACAGCCCAAGGATTCCTGTTGTAAGACTTCTGGGATTTGGCACAATCTTTGCTAATTGGGAGCTAGTTATAGACAGTGGCCCCATCTTTATCTGAGCAGTGAATGGTGACTGGATTTAAAGAGCTCCATAAGTTCCTTCTCTCCAGTCTTTTCTGGCAGTAGGTATAGTTGGCACACTGTGCCATCATCCCTGCTTTCTGTTAGGGAACCATGTATAGGCAATTTGTTTTTATATTCCCTGCCCTAGCAAAATAAGAAAAGGCAAAATAAAGTGCAACTATCTCTATAAAACTCTGCTCATACTGTTAGATACTTTTTATAGCAGGGATCTCAAACTCGGCTAGCGGGTCACATGCATCCTTATTATTACCCACTCTCCTCCTTTGTCTTCATTATAAAGGTGGCCTACAAGTCATACACAAGTGATAATTTCTATAGTCCCACCCAGATCTACATTAAAGGCACTGGATTAGGCCACAATACACAGCCAGCAGTGGCCTAGCTAGAACTTACCAGAGTCCTCCAGCAAAACTCCGGGGCCCACATAGCACTTAAAATAACCAGGAATTTGAGGACAGATAGAGAATAGTTAAAGGGATAGTAATGTTTCATAATAAAAGCAGCTCTAATTAATCATCATAGTATTTGGACCTTAGTGTTATTTCAGTTCTGTCAGAGTTGTAGTTCAAGAGTAATTCAATGATAAAGTATCCCCCTCCAGCCCCTTTTACTGATGTAACACTGCTCAGCCAGAGCAGAAGGGAGGTGCCCAGGTAGATTGCAGAGAGGGACAGTCTTCAATTAAGATAAGGGAAAAACCTTAAAAAATTGTCAAGGGGGGGGCAGGGCTTTCATTGTTCTCATAGGAAGTAGATTGTCCCCTGCTGTTATCTGTCTGGTCTATGGACTGCATTCCACATCTGAGAAGAGATGGCTTACACTAGGTAAAAGGGGGAACTTTGCTTGTGAATATCTCTTAAACCATAAAGGTTTGAAAGATAAGACTTATATCCTTCTTCATGTTTTTTAATGCTTACAAAAAAAAAAAAAAAGATAAAACAAAGTATTACTATCCCTTTGAAGGACAACTAACACCTCACTTAGTTTGTGATGGCCAGAAAACCAAAATGACCCCAATCTCTGAGGCTGTACAATGTAAGGAGTTAATATCCCAATTTAAATCAATGGGAATTTTCATTTGTGTTCCAGAGTTCAATTGGTTTGCTCCAGAATAGCAACTTGTTTGCTTTGTTGATTTAGGCCCATAGAGCCCTAAATGTAAAAGCTTAATAACACAGTTTCATCAGTCTGTAACTGCCAGTGTATTTTTATTATACTTTTCACAATTAAAGTTTAATATCAACTTTTTGTTTTGTATGTATGTGTTGGCTCCCCTTTTCTCAGTGGTTGTGCTGTTAAAGGGAAATGAACACCTACTAATAACCAATCACTTACCATATTGTGGCAGACAATTTTAATGGCGCCCATAAATTTTGCCATGGTCCATGTGTTCAAGAGATGGCAAATTCAGTTAGTCCTGGTGTTATGTCCATGGAGACGAACAATAAAGTTTCTGCAAATTTTTCAGGCAGAATGCATGAGCCATCTTGACCCTTTAAGGACAAATGCACTGCACTTTCCTCTGGTCCATGTGCAGTGGGTGTGGTTTGTGTGTTGTAGTTCTTCCAGTAACTGATGTCCACTTCACTGGACTGATTGAAGATGTCTTGAATTAAGGAGCAAAGGAAAAAATTCAGAGAAGCTTTTAAGCTATTTGAAAAAAACAAATTCAGAGGAGCCCTTAGGATTTTTGGTCATGGTAAGGTAAGTGGGTGGTTATTCATTAGATGTGTTACTTCCCCTTTAATTACCATTTTCTGTGTTAAAATGACAGTATTGTGATGTGCCAACCATTTTCTTTACAGGGTCTCTGAAAAACCACAGTGGCGAGATCTGCTCCCTTTCAAGCTAGGAATCTGGTTTTATCTCACAGTCCGATCACTGCCTCAGTTATTCCAGGTAATACTCTACTTTCTTACAGGAAAACATTTCTTTTTTTTCCCCTTTCAGCTCTTATATTGGACATAACTATTTATTTATTTTATTTTATGGTTGTTCACAAGTACTAAGCTTTTCAAGTTTGTCCCCTTGAGGGACCGAGGGTTGTCTACAGCGCATTGCACACTCCTCTTGTTCTCAGGCAGTTAAATGATTACCATTGTTTTACTCAAAAGAAAATCCAACCCAGTCTGCCCATTCGTATAGCCCCTTCCACTGTACTTTCCACCACACTGCCTGTCCTCCTCCATTCACTTCCGTTTCTCCTTCTGCTGAGTGTCCTTGAAAGGATGTGCTAGTGTAACGTGACACCTTGTATCATAAGCTGGATACCTCCGTTATAGTTTCTTTCTCCCTCAGAATAACACTCCCAATAGTATACCGAACCTCCTGTTCCCAAATATCAGCCGAGACTTGATGAAGGGAAGTACTCTTTTATTGAATCAAACACACAGCTTATATACACTACAGAGTCTCTTATCAAGATCAGCATGCAGACAAGGACTTGGGACAGTGTTTCTATGCTTGACCAATCAGTCACCAGCACCCTTATCAAGATAAGCATGCATATTCGGGCTTGAAAAAGGGACCTTCTCACTGGATCATAAGTAACCACCCTGATTGGTCAAGGAAGCACAGCAGGAATCAATTAACATTCCAATCTTTCCTTAGCCCAGACCTAGAATGTTTTGTAAGCAACGCCCAATCTCCACTATCTCTGCACTCTAGCAATATATTGGAAGCAATGCCCAACCCCCACTATCTCTGTCTTTTAGCTTCCAGTTACTACATCCTGTCAGACTGTATATTATAACACCACACACTATTACATTATACCACACAATATATAATACAATAAGCAATATATCAAATGTTATAGTCCTAAATATCTCCATCTGGTGACACCTAATTTTCTCCATGGGGTTCCTTTAAACTTGCCACCCAGGGCAACCTGGCTGGTATCCTTTAAAAACGGCAGGATGGTCCTGTTCCCGCGACAAGCTGGTATTCCCTTAGTCCCCTGGACCTTTTTGTTCTGTTCTTGTGACAGCTAGAGCTAGGGATACATAGATTTATCCTATTGTGTGCCAGAGGGGTTGTGCCATGCATTGCAGAGCAATGAGTGGGACACCCCTCTGGCATTTGAAGAATAATTATTAAATGAACATTACTCTATTTTGGGTTACCATTAAATAATCTTTGAGTGTTGCTATGAAAAGCTTAACCCCTTATGGACCACTGACATGTCAAGACTGTCATGGGTAAACTTTCCTTAAGGACCAGTGACGGTCCTGACACGTCATGGAATTCAGGGATCCCACATGGCTGTACTCTGCTCTGGGAACCCTGAATGCGATGCACAAGAAAAAAAAATGCTCAGTGGTCCTTAACTGCCGGACGCGTGCAACGCTGCTGGTTGTTAAGAGGTTAACCTCTGTTTTGTTCTTTTAATGCCAACAGTAAGCTTTGTGGGACAAAAGCAAAAGTATCACAAAAAGCTTGCTGTTAATTTTTTATTTTTTTATTATTATTTTTTTTTTTTTTAAACAGCAAACTTCCCAGCACCACTCTTGTGGAATATTTAAAAGCTGAATGTATTATGTAATGGGGTAACATTGCCCTAATAATAAATTAGGCAGAAAAAATATGTCTCTGTATCGAGTTGTGAAGCAGTATATGTTTGGTGAGGGAGCGTAACACCAGGAACCACAGAGCACATCCAGCAGTGTGGTAACATGAGGCCTTGTTTGCATTGCATTGGTTAGGAAGGAAAAGCCCTAAAATATGTTTTTTTTTTTTTTTTGTTTTTTTTTTTTTTTTTTAAGAATAATAACATGTTACTGTTTCTTTAATATATATATATATATATATATATATATATATATATATATATATATATATATATATATATATATATATATATATATATATATATATATATATACATGTTTAGCAGAATGCTTGATCTTTCCAGGTTGACTACATTTACCCTTCATTCATTGATTATGGCTGTTTAAATAAAAAATAAAAATAAGGTAGCAAGTGTTTAGTCTGGATTAGAATTTCTCATTATGTTCTCATTAAGAGCACTAGTTCTAGCTTAATTTACATGTTTTTAATTGCAGCCCAGATGGTAGCAATTGACCTTAACAGCATTTCCCCCAGTATCCAAACACTGGCGTTGTAATGAAGTGCAATCACTTAACTAATGTTTCCTTAGGCTGCCTGCTAGTAAGAGATGGTTAATAGCTTCTCAACTATAGATGTTTAATATAAAAGGACACTAAGGCTAAAATAGAAGTTGCTCTAATATGAAACGCCATGTTGTAATATTAGCAGATACATATGTAAGACTTTCCATTCCTTGACAAAACTTCAAAAGGAGGGAATTTTTTATTTTTATTTTGACTTTACGTATTTTGCAAGTGCATGTGTAGAGCCGAATAGTCTATATTTTTATTATTTGTTTTCATCTTCACTTTTTCTTATGGCCCTTACAGTGATGTCATTATATTTCTGAATCCATGGTGTTTTCTGTCTTTGACAGAGGAAGTAGGAATATTTATGCAATGTTGCACGTCTCCCTGCAGTACTGATTGATCTATCTCCTGTAGAGACTGGCTTTTCTACATTGTTTTACTATGTTTACACTATCTTGTTTTCATTTTTGGGCTGAAACCACCACACAGAATGCTTTCTGAAAAGGAATTTCAGAATGCTGTCTGTCAGGGACATAACAGTGTAAGAAAATAGGTGAAGTAATAATAATAAAATATATAAGCAATTTAGATACATATTACACACTTGCTGAATATGTAAGGTCAAAATAAAGGTATACTGATCCTTTAAGCAGTAACTTTTTATTATGAAATAAATCAAAACCTGCAGGACTTTCTAGATGAGTAAAATAAGGACACTCCCACATCTGGTAGATGTTTCATTCAAAGCTAAACAGGCCTGGTTCACATGGGCAACTTGTTGTATCAAGAAGTTTGTCATGCCAAGGCATGAGTTGGCCTTTGCAGGCCCCTGGTATGTAAATTTGTTTATTTTGTGTATTTTATTGTATCCTTTAACCCCTTAGGGACCCTTGACGTACCAGGACCGTCAAGGGTAAATTTGCTCGAAGACCCTTGACGGTCCTGGTACGTCACGTACTTTTTACTTACAGCGCTCTACCGGGAGCGCTGTAAGTAAAAATAGGGCATGAAATAGACCGCTCCAAGATCGGAGCGATCTGTTTCAAGCCCCATAGTGACGCGCCGATACACGTGACAGGTCACGTGTACCGGCTCGTCAAAGTGCCCCTATGCGGACGTTATGGGACGGAAATGACCCTTAAGGGGTTAAAGTAGGGTGACTAGACCTCACCTTTAACTGGTGACGCATATGAAAAATGCATACTGCAGGGCTGCTTTGACTTGGAAATATGCCTAAGTCAAAGCAGCCCCGCATTATGCATTTTTCATATGCGTCCCCGGTTAAAGGTGAGGTCTGGTTAGCCTATTTTACAGTGTTAGCTAAATGAGATGAGCAGATAACATTGCCAGAGCAGTACATAGGTATGCCATAAAATGCATTGGAAGATCTGCTCTGATGGAGATCATCCAGGTGTCAGCCAAATAATGTGAACTAGGGAGAACATGCATATATGGTAAACTGTCAGGCCAAACCTCACCCCAGGTAACACCCAGGAGGTTTGGCCTCTTAGAAGCAACTGTGGACTCCTATTTAATATGGGTCTTGGATAAAAAACAGGAAATTTCTTTGCAACATCTGAAAGGAGAGTTGTTACCATCTGAAGTTCCCACAAGGACTCCTAATATATCTGTAATTGTATATAGGGATCTCTTGTGTTTCTCCCATTTTATTTTATGGACTGTGTAATCTTTATTTTTGTATGTCCTTTATTTATGTACTTCTTTTGTATTTCTTCTTTTTTTTTTTTTTTTTTGTACGCAGCACTGGTAAGCCTTTTTTCAGATTAAATGTTCAATTAATCATCTCTTGTCTCTGTTTTCTAATATGAACTCACTACTCTGAAGGACGCTCAGTTAGAACACGCTACTAAAGGGTTAATTCTATACATCTGATTATTAAGGTGATTTTATTCTGTAATTCTGTTGTGTTTGGAGTAACCGAAGACGCCCAGATATAAAGTCTTGGTGGTGGTAATTTCCCTGGAGGACTTGCTCAGCCACCATAGTTTTCATTGGCAATTTTGTGTTACTGCATCAAAGTGAAGACCTTACATTTCAAATAGTAATGAAATGTTGGAGCTGTTACTGTTAAGTCATATGGAGAAAAGTAAGTCTAAGGCTAACCTCTTCCATGGATTGCAATAGAGAGGGCCAGATTTCCCAACAGCAAAGTACGCAACTGGTTAGTGCTCCACATTTTGAGGGGCTTCTCAGCTGTGCTGGCACCACCCACAATCTGAATTGCTACAGAAATCTCCAGCACATTGCTTCACAAGCAAACAAGGGGTTAAAGCTTTTTTTTCCCTAGCTTGTTGTAGATCAAGGGTATTTTTTTATGCCAGAGAATAGTAAATGGAACAGTGGGAGGGGCTTATGTTAGGGGTGCCCCGGATGTATATCCGGCCCTTGCTATAGAATAACTGTCTGGACACAGGTATTGGTGTTGCTAGCAGCTTAAAAAAAGAATAAGAAAAAAACAGTTTGATCTGTAATAATATTTTCTTTTCATAATAAACATTACTGTTCCTTTTTAGATGCATGATAGCCCATGTTGTCTTTTTAGCTGGCTTGGAGAAGTGATTTTTTTCCCGCTTACTTCTTGGTGAGGAAGCTGTACTTCACCACATGACAACAAGAAATGACGAGTGCAAGGAAAGCTGCCTACCCCATGCTTATAGTAACTAGGACTCGCCTTGAAATAAAAGCATGACCAGGGGTGATTTTTGTGCAACAAATTTGAAATTCATAAATAAATTTGGTTACTATGAACAGACCTTTTACAATGCATTAGGGCTGCAACAACTAATCGATGAAATCGATAAAAATCGATAATGAGAATCGTTGCCAACGATTCTCATTATCGATTCGTTGTGCAGCGATTAGTTGTGCAGCCCCACAGCCGCCGGATACTGCTGTCTTCTTTCTTCCCGCATTGATGACATCCGGGGCGCAACCACGCCAAACGCGGAGACGCCGCGTGGAGCGTGCAGGTCATTTCTTCCTCTGTTCTGAGGCCAGTTTAAAACTGGCGCCCAGACTGAGGAAGAAAACCCCTGCACTCTCAACGCGGCGTCTCCGCGTTTGGAGTGGTTGGGCCCCGGATGTCATCAGTGCGGAAAAGTATGAAAAAGAGGTATGGGGGAGAGAGAGAGAGGCACAAGGGGGAGAGAGAGAAGTACATGGGGGAGAAAGAGGCACAAAGGGGAGAGAGAGAAGTATATGGGGGTGAAAGAGGCACAAGGGAGAGAGAGAGAAGTACATGGGGGTGGAAGAGGCACAAGGGAGAGAGAGAAGTACATGGGGGTGAAAGAGGCACAAGGGAGAGAGAGAAGTACATGGGGGTGAAAGAGGCACAAGGGAGAGAGAGAAGTACATGGGGGTGAAAGAGGCACAAGGGAGAGAGAGAAGTACATGGGGGTGAAAGAGGCACAAGGGAGAGAGAGAAGTACATGGGGGTGAAAGAGGCACAAGGGAGAGAGAGAGAGAAGTACATGGGGTGAAAGAGGCACAAGGGAGAGAGAGAAGGACATGGGGGTGAAAGAGGCACAAGGGAGAGAGAAGTACATGGGGGTGAATGAGGCACAAGGGAGAGAGAGAAGTACATGGGGGTGAAAGAGGCACAAGGGAGAGAGAGAGAAGTACATGGGGGTGAAAGAGGCACAAGGGAGAGAGAGAAGTACATGGGGGTGAAAGATGCACAAGGGGGAGAGAGAGAGAGAAGTACATGGGGGTGAAAGAGGCACAAGGGAGAGAGAGAAGTACATGGGGGTGAAAGAGGCACAAGGGAGAGAGAGAGAGAAGTACATGGGGGTGAATGAGGCACAAGGGAGAGAGAGAAGTACATGGGGGTGAAAGAGGCACAAGGGAGAGAGAGAAGTACATGGGGGTGAAAGAGGCACAAGGGAGAGAGAGAGAAGTACATGGGGGTGAAAGAGGCACAAGGGAGAGAGAGAAGTACATGGGGGTGAAAGAGGCACAAGGGGGAGAGAGAGAGAAGTACATGGGGGTGAAAGAGGCACAAGGGAGAGAGAGAAGTACATGGGGGTGAAAGAGGCACAAGGGGGAGAGAGAAGTACATGGGGGTGAAAGAGGCACAAGGGAGAGAGAGAAGTACATGGGGGTGAAAGAGGCACAAGGGGGAGAGATAAGTACATGGGAGGGGAGAGAAGTACAAGGGGGGAGAAATTAGAGGCACAAGGGGGGAGAGAGAGAAGTACAAGGGGGGAGAGAGAGAAGTACAAGGTGGGAGAAATAGAGGCACAAGGGGGAGAGAGAGAAGTACAAGGGGGGGGGAGAGAGAGAAGTACAAGGGGGGAGAAATAGAGGCACAAGGGGGAGAGAGAGAGAAGTACAAGGTGGGAGAAATAGAGGCACAAGGGGGGAGAGAGAGAAGTACAAGGGGGGAGAGAGAGAAGTACAAGGTGGGAGAAATAGAGGCACAAGGGGGAGAGAGAGAAGTACAAGGGGGGGGGAGAGAGAGAAGTACAAGGGGGGAGAAATAGAGGCACAAGGGGGAGAGAGAGAAGTACAAGGTGGGAGAAATAGAGGCACAAGGGGGGAGAGAGAGAAGTACAAGGGGGGAGAGAGAGAAGTACAAGGTGGGAGAAATAGAGGCACAAGGGGGAGAGAGAGAAGTACAAGGGGGGGTAGAGAGAGAAGTACAAGGTGGGAGAAATAGAGGCACAAGGGGGAGAGAGAGAAGTACAAGGGGGGGAGAGAGAGAAGTACAAGGGGGGAGAAATAGAGGCACAAGGGGGAGAGAGAGAAGTACAAGGGGGGGGAGAGAGAGAAGTACAAGGGGGGAGAAATAGAGGCACAAGGGGGAGAGAGAGAAGTACATGGGGGGAGAAATAGAGGCACAAGGGGGAGAGAGAGAGAAGTACATGGGGGGAGAAATAGAGGCACAAGGGGGGAGAAGAGAGAGGCACAAGGGGGAGAAAGAAGTACATGGAGGAGAAGTGCATAAACCCCAAAGTAAAATAATAACAATGACACATTAATGTGTAAAGTTTTTTATTCTGCTGTTTGTTTTTAACACTGTTTGTTCATTAAATCAGTTTAAATAATGAAAAATTAGCATACTGTTTTTTTTATCCGATTAATCGAAAAAATAATCGGCTAACTAATGGATTATCAAAATAATCGTTAATTGCAGCCCTACAATGCATGTCTTTTATAGCTGTTCTAAAGACAAACCTAGAAAAAAACAACTGCACTGTAGGGGACACATAAAAATTCCCATTCAGTTAAATAGTGCTTGTAGACCTCTGGAATGCTAGTGATTTCTCCAACACTTTGTAAAGCAATAGATGAATGTTTATATTTCTTCCCTATGGTACAGCTGGTTTGCCCCAATTGTTCCACTTTTGATTTCATATGTACTCCCCTATGTGTGTTCCAGCAGTCACGTATCAGTTTCTGTCTTTGCCCAATTCACATAGTTGACTTTGTTTCAACTAGTGTCACAACTGCATATAATTGTTTTCTCTGTCATCCAATACAGGTTACTGGTAACTTTGGGTAGGCGATCCGCCCCTTAAACTAGGCAGGAACAATTCTAGAAGTGAATGCAGGGGGTGGAGCCTACCTCCCCTCCTTGGCTGCAGCTAGCCAATCAGCTGCATTAAGATTTCTTCCTTAGTGAAGACACAGGCAAGAGAACAGTTCTTCTATAGTTTTAACTAATTTTTTATTTTTCTGTTAGATATGGAATACCGCCTTTAGGAGGATTACCATAACTGACAATGCCTTTAGATGTGGCTAGCTCAGTATCTGTCTGCTTTTTGTGGACCTTAAACCCTGGGGGGGGGGGGGGGAGTTGCTCACTGAGGCTTCTTCTTAATACATGGTAATCTGAAGACAGAAGATCTGCAGGAAAGGTGAGCAACCCTTTGAGTGCTGCAGATCCACATGTCCCACAGTGCCCCTCCGCACAGGGGTTCTTCCTTTGGAGTTCCGAGTGCATACTCCTGCACTCATTGGGTTTATCTGTATATGTGTTGGGTGTTTTGGAGCACGTTTCTGTGGTATCATAACCCTTTAGCTGCTGGTTTTGCATCTTTTGTGGGTTTATTGGCACTTTCCCTACTGGGTTCAGTGTTTTTTTGGGTCTGCTAACATGTTCTAGTGATGTTTCCTGTAATTTTAATTCACAGTTTCAGCTTAGCAAAATTTGTGTTCCGCGCCTTACCGCATAGACGTCATTGCTCCATTCACTTCTATGGGACTGTACAGTTTGGGACATATCTCTTCAACCACTCAACGTAGCGACTTCAGAGATGGCTCATTTTAATTGTCTGCCCTTGCTCTGTCTTCCGATTAATGTTTTATGTGTGTTGGGGGGCTTAGGGGGCTTCGGTCATTGTTGGGGTACTTTTTCTGGGAAAACGACATTTTCCATAGGTGCTTGCTTTGCGTGCTCATTACTGATTGGCTTCTGCTACCGCAGACATTTTGTGCCTTTTCCTGAATGAGTATCCTGCACAGAGATTGGACTTTCTTTCTCTCCTCGTCTGCCAGATAAGTGCATTTTAGCCATTTCTGGGGTGAAATTTAAATCTTACACACTGTATTTGGGTGATTCCTTATACTTAAAACGTTTTGACACTGTGAGAATGTCTAATCCGTTAAAGCTTGGGGCAACGCCTAAGACTTAGGACGGTGTGGATAAGGGCCTCCGTTTGAGTTCCCTAATGGTTCAGACTTCTGCTTTCTCTGTTTTCTTTCATAGGCGCATTGCTATTCTTCCTGATGTCAAGGTTTTCTTCCAGGGCGTTGCTCATACTCGTCCTGCTTTTAAGACTCTCGCTTCTCAGTGGGATCTTAACTTGGTTCTGGCCGTCCTTCAGCACCCTCCCTTTGAGTCCTTGGCTACTATTCCTCTACGCCTTCTGATGTGGAAAATGGTCTTTCTCCTGGCAATCATGTCTGTTCACAGTGTCGCGGAGTGACTATTGCATCTTGAATCAAGTCCACTATTCGTAAGGCTTACGAGCTAAGGAGGAAGCCTGTTCCCTTTCAGGTCACGGCTCATTCTACTAGATCTATGGGGGCTTCTTTGGCTAACTAGAATCAGGCTTCCGCTAATCAGTTGTGCAAGGCTGCCACTTGGTCATCTGTGCACATCTTTTCGAAGCACTACCGTGTTGATGTTCTGGCATCGGCTGACACCAGTTTTGGGAGGAAGATCCTGGAGGCAGTCTTGCCTGTCTAGGATCTTCTTTTGTTCTTTGGTGCTTTCTTCACTTTTGAGTCCTGTTGGCTCTAGTTCAGTGTGCTGTGTAACAGTTCCTGGGGTGTTGTTACCAGTGTTCAGTGTCCATTGACACTTCATTTGTTTTGTTGGGCTCTCTCTGATCTGATGGTTCATATCTGCTTTGGTGACTTTGGGGCCTTGTGCCTGGTCCTTGCCTTACTTCCCGCCTCTGGGAAACTCAGTGGTTGGACATCCCAAAGTTACTAGTAACCTGTATTGGACAACAGATTTTAGTCTTACCTGTTAAATCCTTTTCTCTTAGTCCATACAGGTTACTGGTCTCCCACCCTGTCAAGGGACCATGCTTGGCTCTCCTGTGGCAGACCATGGGGGTCCTTCAGGGTCATGCTCACATGAGTCTTTTTTGCCTTCTACTATCTAGTCAATATTTAGTGTCTCAAATCTTACTGGAGCTGATTGGCTAGCTGCAACCAAGGAGGAAAGGTAGGCTCCACCCCCTGCATTCAATTCTAGAATTGTTCCTGCCTAGTAATTTATTTCAGACAACTATTAAAGGAAGTGTTTATGGCAAATATAAACATATAAACTTATCCAGAATGTAAATAATATATGCTTGAAAGTTTTATTCTTCATATACAATTTTTCATCTGATCAGAGAGGCAGTTTTGGACTCCTTTTTCAGGACATTTTACTGTGTAAAACACAGTGGGAAGAGAGGGGAGTACAAAGAGAAAGCTGCTGAAAATTAATCACATTTGAACTGTAATAATTAGCTGAAAATCAAAAAGTCTCCATAACATGAATAGGTGTGAAAAAAATATACAGTTTGTTATTATTCACTGATCATCCAAAACAGAACAAAAAGTCCAACAGAAATCTAGTAGAATAGTTGAATGAACATCACTGCAGTGAGTTGGTGTAATTGAAATAGTCGATCAATAGATGAATATGTTGTTCCAAGTGTCACATGTACTTAGACCAGATAGATATTGCCTGGGACTTTGGATGTTAAAGAGACATAAAATATGTTTTCAAGTGCCATGTATAAAAAGGGATATAGATGCAGAGGATGGAAATATAATTCTGCCTCTTTATAAATCCTTGTTAGGCCTCCTCTAGAATATGGAGTACAGTTGTAGGCACCAGTTATAAACCGAGACTATCCAAACTGTTTATTTACATTAGAAGAGAAACATCTAAGGGTTGGTATGATTATCATTTACAAATATAATTAAGGCCAATTCAAAGAACACTCTGGGGAACTATTTACTGAGAAAGCTGAGCTGACTAAAACAAAGGCAGGTATTTTTTGCAGTAAGGGCAATATGGTTATGGGATTCTTTTTTCGGACTTTCCATGCAGATACTGTAGATCAGTGGTTCTCAAAGATTTTTTCCTGGTGGCCATTAGTGCAGCAGCAGTTTTCTGGTGGCCACACTAGAAAATTACATGCACAAGTTGTACAGTGTGACTTTAAGACTATTTGCCATACCACCAACAGCCTTGTCCCACTGCCATGGGTAGCCAGCTCTGCTTTTCTTGAGCTCTGTGCTGCTCCTTGCTTTCCTAGCTTGGCATACAAACCACCATAGCCTGCACTAAGCCAGATGGGGTGGTCTGAAAATGGATTAACTGGCTGAGGCATCATCAGGCTGAAAGTTTCAGCCAGTCAGGATCAGAGCTCAGCAAAATTAAATTTTACCAGTGCAGCCACCATTACTGCCTGAGTGGCTGGATTTGGCCACCATGAGCTCTTTTTTCATGGTGGCCACACAAGACTGTGCCTATATGCCTTCTAAAATGTAGTAGATACCTTTCTAGCTCAGAACAACATTAAGAGTTATGGTAGTTTGTGTCAGTGCAGATAAGACCAAGGGAAATATCCGACTGCCTATTGGAGTTAGGAAGGTTTTTAACTTTTGTTTATTTGCTTTTTGTATTTCTTTTGTTTTTTTTAACTACTTGATTAATTTGAAATGGCTTTAGTAGTTTTTTGCATTCATCTGGCTCAGTGAGTTATATGGGAAAGGCTGAATGAGGAGCCATAATTTCCATCGTTTGATTTCATAAGTAAGAACTATAACATCCGCTTTAACTTGATTTTTTTTGCCTTAAAACTTCCACGTTTTTTTTTTTTGTTTTGTTTTTTTTTCTGTAATGTTTTGCACAATCAACTGAGCTTCACATGAAAGATCAAACTTTGTTTTTTCCCCAGTGGCTGTTCAGTTTTCCATTTTATTTCCTTCAAATGCTTTTCTACATTTTTGAGTACACAATCAACATTTTTTATTAATTACATTATTTGTTCAGTTGAATTAGCTTTGCACTTAAAATTTATTTGGTTGTTTGCTCCGACAGATGTATATCTGTTATGAAATCTGTTCTTTCCAAAGCAAAGAGAAGTAAATTATAGGTTTTTGTAGGTGTCCAATTAAAGGGATAGTAATGTTTCACAAAAACAGCAGCTCCAATTAATCTTCATATTATTTGAGCTATAGAGAGTGTTATTTCAATACTGTCAGAGTTGTTGTTCCAGAGTAATTGAATGATAACATTTCCCCCTCCCGACCCTTTTACCTAGTGCAAGCCATCTCTTCTCAGATGTAGAATCTGGTTGCTAGACCAGACAGATAACAGCAGGGGACAATCTTCTTCCTATGAGAACAATGACAAGTTTTTCAGGTTTTTCCCTTATCTTAATTGAAGATTGTCCATCTCTGCAATCTACCTGGGCACCTCCCTTCTGCTCAGGCTGAACAGTGTTACATCAGTAAAAGGGGAGGGAGTGGGACACTTTGTCATTGAATTACTCTTGAACTACAACTCTGACAGTACTGAAATAAAACTCTCCAAAGTCTAAATACTATGATGATTAATTAGAGCTGCTTTTATTATGAAACATTACTATCCCTTTAAGTCACCCATTCAAAAGTTTCTGTTATTACACTTTTTTTTTAATTAACCTTTGAGTGCCACAGGGGTATCCAATACCCCGGTGGCACTCAAAGATATAAACTATTAGTGACCTTGCCACTGTGGTGTCCAGACAGTTATTCTATTCTGTGGAAGAGAAAAAACACTCTTGTTCTCCATAGAATGGCATAGTAGCTGCACTTATCACTTCATGGCTGCTAGAACCTTTATCACTTTTGAATAAAGTAAGGAAGCAGACTTGTTTTACTATGCAGGAAATGCCCTTTAACATGTGTTTTCATATTAGAACGTTACGGAGTCTAGCTTTAGATTTATTTTTACATCAACTTCAAGATATGATGTACACTGTTCTAATAAACTCTGAAGACGCGGTTATTCTGTTTTTATTCTAAAAATTTAACATATGTACATATTATCAATTCTGTTCTTATTAATCCAGTGAATTTGCATTTACAGGATGCCAAACAATTTTATGCAGAGTACCACGAGAGAAAAATGAAAGAAAAGGAAGAAGCAGAGGCCCAAGCAGAACTAGAAAACCTTCTGAGTAAGTGTATACACATCTGGGCATGTGTACTAAGCCAAAAGCAGAGGAATTCAGGGCAAACCAGCTGCACTGAAGGGAACAAATACACATTTCCATTTATATAAATTAGGCTTTTAAGCCCTTAACTGTTAAAGAGGTATCCAGCATATTGTGATGCAGTGCATTGCAGACCTCTCTTAAACTCTAGGGGTTAAAAGCCCCATTTAAGTAAATAGGAATTTAGGGAAGGTTTGTTGTTCCCTATGGCGTAGTTGGTTTGCCCAATCATTCTTTTTATTTTGACAGTATTAAGTCTATTTCCTACTGTAGGTATCACCGATCACCACATTTTTACAGCATTACCAGAAGATCTTCCATGCCAGGGTTATTTAAAATGAATGTTCGCAAAAATGTAAATATGGTCACAATATCGGATTCAGATTCTGGCCTCCATAGTGCCTTATATAGGTTCTGCATAGAATAGACTAACATATTATATTTTGTATCAGGGTCTAACAGGATGCATTTTAAAGTAGACCTGTCACCTTGAATGACGTTCGCACACTTAACCTTTTGCATGCCAGAGGGAGCACAGAACGCTTTGCTGCGCAGTGCATTCCATACCCCTTTGGCACTCAAATGGTTAATTCAAAAAAGAGTGTGCTTCATGTTTTCCCACATAGGAAAAGATTATGCATTATTAATACTTTTATTGCTCTGTCGTCCAGTACAGGTTACTGGTAACTTTGGGGGTAGGCAATCAGCCCCTTTAATAGGCAGGAACAATTCTGAGAAGTGACTGCTGGGTGGAGCCTACCTCCTCTCCTTGGCTTGCAGCTAGCCAATCCCTAACCAGTAAGATTTGTTCCTTGGTCAAGACACAAGCAAGAGAACAGTTCTGCTATAGTTTTAGCTTTTTATTATTATTCTGTTAGATATGGAATACCACCATTAGGAAGATTACCATCACTGACAGTTCCCATCACCCAAATGTGGATAGCTCAGTTTACCAGGTGGTTTTATGGACCTAAGCCCTGGGGGGGAAAATCTTAGCTGCAACTTCTTTCCACAGGAGTTGTCCACTGAGGCTTCTTCTTGATATATGGTAATCAGAATACCTGCTAAAAAAGGTGAGCAACCCTTTGAGTGCTGAGGTCCACATGTCCCATGCTTCCCATCTGCACAGGGGTCTCATTTGGAGTTCGTATTACATACTCATGCGCTCACTGGGTTTATTCTGTATGTCTGTGAGGTGTTTGGAGCAAGTTTCTGTGGTAACTTAACCCTTTTGCTGCCGATTAGTGCCTTTTTGGGGGGTGTTGGGCACTTTCCCTATTGGGTTCAGTGTTTATTGGGTCTACTGACATATCTCTGCATGGCTCATGTTGTTGGTTTTCCCTTGCTCTGTCATCCGGTCAACGTTCGGGGGATGTTGGGGACTTTAGGGGACTCCGGCCACTGTTGGAGTACTCTGTCAGGGAAATTACCTTTCCCATGAGTGTCCGCTTTGCTCGCTCGTTTCCAATTGGCTCCCGTCGCAGCAGCCATTTTGTGTATTCGCAGATCAAGTATCTTGGACTCTCCTTCTCTCCTCAGCAGTTTAACCCTTCGCCTACCAGATAAGTCTAAATTAGCGTTTCTGGGGTGCATTAATTATCATACACGCTTTATTGTGGGTGTTTTGATACTTTGACCGTTTTGACTCTGTGAGAATGTCTGCTCCATTAGACCTTGGGGCTAAACCTAAGACTAAGGATACTGGAGTGTCTGTGTCCCCCATTGCTCATTGCTCCTCATGTCAATCAGTGTTACCTAGAGAATACTCAGGTCATGTTTGCCCAGCATGTGCTGCTGCCCCTGAATCCCCTGCTGGGGCCTCCAGCCATGCACTAGAGCCAATATGGATGCAAAGGCTACTACCAGGGACCCCTGGTCCACCTTACAACTCCTTCCATCCACTTTACAGGGGGTCTTCAACTCGTTGCAGACCCCCGCCCCTATCAGATCTTCCCTGCCTAAACCGCAGGCTGTACCTGATGTGTCTGATTCCTCTGAGGAGGAATTGTTGGTGGACTCTGATGATGACGACTGTTCAGCTGTTCCTTCATCTCAGTTTTTTGGGAACCCCTTTGAGGTGGACCTCATTCTCTCGGCTGAGGGCCTGATCAGGGCTGCGTTGTCCACCCTGAACATTCTCTTGGTGCAGGAGGCATCTTCTGACCCCTCTGATGTTTTCCAGGAGCCTGTTAGGCCCCATGCCTGCTTTCCACCTAATCCCACCCTTGACCGCTTGGTATCAGAGGAGTGGAAATTTAAAAAGTTTGCTAAACTTTATCCGTTTTCTGAAACGGCCCTTACTAAGTTGGTGGATGCCCCAGTTTCCAGGCTTTCTAAGTCAACTGCCTTGCCAGTGCCTGACACCTCAGCTTTTAAAGACTGGACTGACAAGAAGCTTGCGACTTCTCTCAAAGCTATTTTTGAGGCTGCGGGCTCTGCCCTTTACCCTACCTTTGCAACTGCATGGGTAAATAGGGCTGTGGCTGTTTGGACTGAACAGCTCAATTCTGCTGTCCGTCAGGGAGCCCCTACTTCTGACATGTTGCGTCTTCTCGCTAACATTGCTGAGGCTCAGCATTATGTCTCTGCCACCCTGTTTGACACTGTGCATATGGTAGCCAGGGCATCTACCATGTCTGTGGTAGCCAGAAGGGCTCTTTGGCTTAAGATCTGGTCAGCTGACACAGCCTCTAAGAAGGCTCTGCTGTCTTTGCCTTTTCAGGGTTCTTCCCTGTTTGAGCCTGAACTCAAGGATCTCATCAACAAGGCCACTGGAGGGAAAAGTTCTCACCTGCCAGTGGTCCTGAGGAAGAAGGCACCTGTTAAAACGTATCGGCTTTTTTGTTCCTTTCAGGCAGACTCGCTCCAAGCGATCCAGACGGTCCCTCAGGCTCCGCTCTCCTCATCCAAGCCTAAGCAGCAATGGAGATTCAAGTCCTACACGAAGCCCAAAGCTTCCAAACCTTCTTCTGCATGACTCGCCAAACTTGGTTCCCCAACCGCAGGTAGATGGCAGCTTACGCCACTACCTTTCAGCTTGGCAGGCCCCTGTAGTGGGACCCATGGGTTTTACAAGTGGCGACCTCGGGATACAGGATTCCCTTCACCTCTTTTCCTCCTCCAAGGACCTTTGTTTCTTGTTCTCTCTTGGGAGCAGAAAAGAGACACCTTTTCAAGGAAGCTATACAGGCCCTTCTGGACAGGGCAGTCCTGGAACCAGTTCCTCCTCAGGGGAAGGTCTTGGGATTCTACTCCAACCTCTTTGTGGTTTCCAAGAAGGACGGGGGCTTTCATCCCATTTTGGATCTGAAGGACCTCGGCTCCTTTGTGGTCACGTCCCAATACCGCCAGGAGTCTTTGCGCACAGTAATAGTGGCTATGTCTCCTGGGGAGTGTCTGGCCTCTCTGGATCTTCAGGATGCCTATCTGCACATCACCATTCATCCAGAGAGTCGGCAGTATCTCCGTTTTGCCTGCGACCGAGTGCACTTCCAGTTCTCTGCCCTCCCCTTTGGCATGACCACGGCTCCTCAAGTCTTCAACAGAGTCCTAGGAGCTTTGATATCCATCCTACATCAGAAAGGCATCAGGGTGCCTCCATATATGGGCGACCTCCTTCTGAATTCCTCGTCTCCGTAAATCCTTCACCAGCAAGTGCAGGACTATATTCATGCTCTCTCCTATCACGGGTTCCTTCTTAGAAGATGGTCTTTCTAGGTCTCCTCTTCGACACTCAAAGGGGGGATGGTGTTTCTGACAGACGATGTGGCTCATCGGATAGCACTGAAGTTCCAAGCTATCCTGTATCAGGATTCAGTTCCAGCCAAGAAGTTGTCATCCTTGGTGGGGAAGTTAATTTCCACCATAGAAGCAGTTCCGTTTCCCATGGCTCACACCAGGGAACTTCAGAGGTTTCTGATCCTGGCCTGCAAGGGCTGTCCAGATTTCCTGGAAAGATCCCTGTCTCTCCCTCTTCAAGTGGAGCAGAGTCTCTCGTGGTGGCTCAACCTGAACAATCTCCTGAAAGGTCGTTCCTTCCTGGTGCCCTTCTGGACCACAGTGACGACTGATGCCAGCCTCTCCGGTTGGGGAGTGGTGTTGGGGCACTTGAGTGTTCAGGGCAAGTAGTCTCAGGAGGAATCTCTCCTTCCCATCAATGTCTTGGAGCTTCGGGCGATATTTCATACACTACTTCACTGGACACAACAACTGTAGAATTGCCTGGTCAGGGTGCAATCGGACAACGCCACAGAGGTAGCCTACATCAACAAGCAAGGCGGCACAAGAAGTCTCACAGCTTGGCTAGAGGCTATTTTGTCTTGGGCAGAAGAGCATGTTCTTGCCATTTTCTCAGTTCATATTCCTGGCGTAGTCGCTGGGCAGATCCCATGGCTCTGGCAGTGAATGTCTTGTCGATCCCGTGGACTTTTCCTCTGGCTTACATCTTCCCTCCTGTTCCCCTGTTGAACAGAGTTCTTTGGAAGCTAAGACTGGAGCGCTGCTCCGTACTGACCTTGTCAGGCTTGGTTTCCAGAGCTTCTGGACCTCTCAGTGACGGAACCTCTTCAACCCCCCCCCCCCCCGGGTCCAGACCTCCTTCTACAGGGTTACCTCTGGAAGGTAGATGTTCATTCTCTTGCTTTGATGGCATGGAGATTGACTTCTCAATTTTGAAGAGGAAAGGATTTTCTTCGGAGTGGTGGCTACTATGCTTAGTGCCCGTAACCCTGTTTCCTCTAAGGCTTACCATTGGGTTTGTTCTACTTTTATTGCCTGGTGTGCTGACAAAGACCTGTCTCAGGATTTTGACCTTCCTACAGTTCTTTCCTTCCTCCAGGATGTGCGCATATGGGTCTCAGTCTGCGTTCTCTTAAGGTTCAGACTTCTGCGCTCTATGTCTTTTTTCAGAGGCGTCTTGCTATTGTTCCTGATGTCAAGGTTTTCTTCCAGGGTGTTGCTCATACCCGTCCGGTGTTTAAGTCCCCTGCTCCTCAGTGGGATCTTAACTTGGTTCTGGGGGTACTCCCTCTACCATTCCTCTACGTATGCTGACATGGAAGATGGCCTTTCTCTTAGCGATTGTTTCTGTTCGCCAAGTTGCGGAGCTGCATGCCCTGTCTTGTAGGTCAGCCTTTTTGGTTTTTCACAAGGACAAGGCAGTGCTTCACACCTCACAAGAGTTTCTCCCGAAGGTGGTGTCTGAGTTCCACATCAATCAGGAGATTGGGTTCCTTCCTTCTGTCCTAACCCTACTTCTGACAAAGAGAGGAATCTTCATCTGTTGGATGTTGTGTGCTCCCTCAAGTTCTGTGTGCATCGCACTGAGTCATTGAGGCAGTCTGACACTCTGTTTTTCATTCCTCAGGGTCCAAGGGCAGGGATGCCTTCTTCCAGGTTTACCATAGCTTCGTGGATCAAGTCCCCACAATTCGTAAGGCTTACGAACTTCGGAAGAAGCCTGTCCCCTTCAGGGTTATGACTCATTCTGTGAGGTCCACTGGGGTTTCTTGGGCCTACAAGAACCAGGCCTCAGCTGATCAGTTGTGCAAGGGGGCCACTTGGTCGTCTGTGAACACCTTTTCTAAACACTATCGTGTGGATGTAGTGGCATCGGCTGATGCCAGTTTTGGGAGGAAGATCCTGGAGTCAGCCTTGTCTGTCTAGGATCTCTCTTAGCCTCTCAGTACTCTTTCTCTTTTCAGCCCTGTTGGCTCTAGTTCAGTGTGCTGTGCAACAGTTCATGGGGTTTGTTTTACCCCTGTTCAGTGTCATTTGACACTTTACAGTTAATGTTGAGCTATTTATGATCTGTAGGTTCATTGGTGCTCTGGTGACTTTGGGGACCTGCGCCTGGTCCTTGCCTTTCCTCCCGCCCTCGGGAACTTAATGGTTGGGCATCCCACAGTTACCAGTAACCTGTATTGGACGACAGAGAAAATAGGATTTTAGTCTTACCTGTTAAATCCTTTTCTCTTAGTCCATACAGGTTACTGGTCTCCCACCCTGTCAAGGGACCATGCAAGTCACTTCTCAGAATTGTTCCTGCCTATTAAAGGGGCTGATTGCCTGTATGGACTAAGAGAAAAGGATTTAACAGATAAGACTAAAATCCTATTTTCTGGATGTTGATCTCTCTCAGTGCAGCACAGATCTAATGATTTATGGTGCTGCACTGAGAGAGAGCACCACCCAGAAATAAAAGGATGAGCATCTTCTAATGTCTTCTCCTGCTGGTCTTCTGACTAGCCATACGTATACTTGAATAAGTTTTACAAATAAGCAATCTTCATTCAAATTAGCAAGTCTACGTGGAAAAAAAAAAAGCTTTTTAACTTTGAATTTTGTAATTATTTATATGCGTACAAAGCACCAAATAGCCATTGTATCATGCAGAAGAGTAGAGCAGCTCCCCACTCTACAAAACCTAGTATTCATGTTCTCCGGATACATTATGGAGGAATTGGATAATTTATTTATTGATATTATTTGTTTTAGTCCAAAAACATAGATTTCATCTGCAGATAAGTACTAGCTGATACATTTTCTTCCTATTCCACATCACGTAATATATTTTTAATAAATACAACCTAAGACTTATTTATTAGAATAGCTTTTTAATTATCCATGGGGTTCTCTAAGGGCAAGTAAACCCTAGGAATGAGTTGCTCTTAATCTGTTTAACAGAATTCTACAGTGGCCTGTCTTCATTATGTCATACATCCTCCTAACAATCAGTAGGCACCAATTGTCCTGAATGGTCTGTAAGGAACTAATTGTCTTTATCACACTGTAATCGCAGATTAATAGTAGACTACAAGAGGGATCAAATGCAAAAAAATAAATTATAGACTATATTACTAGTACAAGTATAACGTAATAAATGAATTACCTTATTTTCTTTACAGAAGAAAAAAAGCCAAAAGTAAAAAAACCCAAATCAGAATTTCCAGTTTATACAGCCACTGAGGCAAATGTAACTGTGCCATCCTATGATCAGGGTGTCAGTATTGAAGAAATAGAAGATCAAGTGGATGATTGGTTAGAAAACCGGAATCGAATGCAAAAAAAAAAGGTACCAGTTAGATTGTTTTTTATAGAGTTCATCCTCTGCTGACTAAGTGAAGTTACAGCTGATTGTACAATGTGAGATGAAGTCATCAAAGTTGATCAGACTTGATTTTTTTCTAGGTGCAGTATCACAGTGGCCTGAAATTGTACAGTGGCACTGTTACTGCACCATCCTGTGGACCGATCTGGTGAGTTGACCATAAGATGGTGTAACAACAGCACCACTGTACAATTTCAGGCCATTGTGATACTGCACCTAAAAAATTAAAGTTTAAGCCTTAGTAAATATTTGAGTAAAACACCTTTCAGGAGTTGTATATATTGATGTAGTTGTATTTATTTATTTATTTTATTTTGTTTGCATTTTAAGTATTACTGTCCCTTTAAGATGAACCACAGCAAACCAACTGAAATATAGGAAACAAATACACATTTCCAAGACCTCTCTAGGAATCAAGTGGTTATGAGCCCCCTTTAAATCAATAATAAAAAATGTTGATCCCTGTGGTGCAGTTAGTTTCTCCTGAATTGCTCTTGGGTCTTCTTAGTACATAAGTGTATTTGTCTTGTAGTCTTCTTAAAGGGATAGTAATACTTAAAATGTAAAAAAAAAAAAAAAATATATATATGTTGTAGGGTTTATCCCCCTGAGTAAAACAAGAGTATGCCTACTGCTGAAAGGTTTTTTTATTCAAAAGTTATTACAGCCCAAAGTTGATTTTTTTAGGTTCAATATCGCAGTGGCCTGAAATTGTACAGTGGGGCTTTTGCTACACCATCCTATGGACAGCTCTGGTCTGTAGACCATAAATCTCCATAGGATGGTGTAGCAACAGCACCACTGTACAATTTCAGACCACTGTGATATTGCACCTAAAAATGTCAACTTTGAGTTGTAATAACTTATATATATAACACCTTTCAGCAGTGGGAGTACTCTTGTTTTACTCAGGGGGATAAAACCAACAAGATATATAATTTTTTTTTTACATTTTAAGTATTACTATCCCATTAATGAAACCTTCTTTAATTGGATCTGTAACTGAGCTATTTTTCTAGCAGTTCTTATGGCACATTTTTTTTATTTTAATATTACAGCTAGTATTGAATCTATCATTTGATATGGGAGATTAATGTTTATTTGATTTTCTTTAAAATTTCAGTTGCACAAAAGTTTGGACTACATTACACGGCAACAATTTGCACATCCCTCTGTCACTCAAAGGAGTAGTTCCTCTCCTCAAGTAGTAAATTGAAGGCATATAGAGGGTTACACATTTGCGTGATAGAGGGCTGTGCAGCAACTCATTAGCACTGGCCTGTTTACCTCTCTCACATTCAACAGTTTAAAGGGGATCTCGCACCCCTATAAAAGTTAGTCTTATTAGGCACAGTATATAGTGATAATGTTGAAAACTTTATTTATTTATTTTTTTAAAATACGCTATTTGGGCTAAAATTATTGCTTACAGAGTGCCCTGCACTCTACTTCCGCATACACTGCTCTTGCCGTGGTTTGTCACACTGCCTCTGCTCCCTTCCCACTACCCAGCCTCCTCCGATGACGGAGCTTTTCTGTCTGTAAGCTGGAGTGATCTCATTGGCAGAGATCGATATCTAACCAATGAGATTGCTCCAGCTTACAGGCAGAAAGCCTCCGTCATCAGTGGAGGCTGGGTAGTGGGAAGGGAGCAAAGGCAGAGCGGCAAGACCAGTGTATGCGGATGTAAGGTGTAGGGCACTCTGTAAGCAATAATTATAGCCCGAATATAATGTTTGTTTTTTTTTAAATAACGTTTTCAACATTATCGCTATATACTGTACCTAATAAGCCTAACTTTTATAGGGGTGATTGATCCCCTTTAAGAACCTTTAGATCACTGATTCTAAAGCAGGGTCCCATGTCTTTTTTTGTAGATACTGTGAAACAATACATATTTATGAAAACTTAGGCACTACTGGATAGGTCTCACAATTAGGTTGCTAAAACAAAGAATAACAATATATTTATTTAATTGTTCCTTCAGTACACCATTCCCAAAGGACCTATAAAATGTTATGGGTTCCCTTAAAGCGGAACTATCACCCCAAGTAAAGCCCCCTCAATAATAAGTATTATCCAGTATAAATACAGCGTTATTAAGAAATCCTACTTGATCTGAGACTGGCGTGCATGCTTCTTGCTTTAGAGCCATCTGACTACCTACACCGTCAGTCCCTTACTATTACCTTAAGGTACAATAAAAAGCCTCCTAGAGGAGACCGGGATGAACCGTGCAAGATGTCTGCGCGATGCCTGACTGTTCGTCTCAACCAGGTAGGATTTCTTTATAACGCGGTAGTTCTGCTGGATAGTACTACTATTTCTATTCTATTTGCTATATGAATAATTATTGGTGGAGGGGGGACTTTATTTGGGGTGATAGTTACACTATTCCAGATCAAATTATTGGTGCTTTGAGCAAAATAAAAAAAATAGACATTTTGAGAACCACTGCCTTAGTTGTTAGATCCCGGAGAACTAAGAATCATTTTGGATTTCATTGGACAATAAACATTGTGTGTGTCAGTGTGTGTTCTATTGCGGTAAGTCCCTTGATTCCCAGTCAGAGTTGGGGATGATGTGTGGTATAGTTCCCAACAGCTCGAGGTCCAACAATTGTCTATCCCTGCATTGGATGTAATAAACTTGCTCTCTGTGTCAATCCAATAAATTAATCTAAATTACGTGAAATAAGACTAATATGACTATTAGACTAATAATGGACTGATACGATTTTGAACTGTGATATTTCAGTGGGGTGCTCAATGCATTGGGAAGAAATTCTTTTTATACCACTCTGGTTCTTAAGGGGTTAAAGAGTAATCTAAGCAGAGATGATTTCTTCTACATGCTTAATTTAGTTCCTGCATCAGAGTTTAAAGCAAATACTACCAATTAATGCTGGTATGGTTGGTCTGACAACCTCAAAGGAAAGCAACTTCTCACTCTGCTTCCTGGTACCATTCCCCACACTGGGTATTAGACAAAGCTAAGATAGCCCCTAACCATGACCATGAGGTCACACGTGCCACATGGCTTGAAGGCAGGTTCCTGTTTTTGGTTATCTTCGCTCCTGAGAATTCCTTCTAAATAAATATCTTATGAACCATAGCATTCTGCTAGAAAGAGAGCCCTTGCTCAAACACTGTTAACCCTTTGAGTGCCAGAGGGTTATGCAACACATTGCTGTGCAGTGTGTTGTGTACCCCTCTGGCACTCAAAGGGTTAATTCACCCTTTGTATGCTATGTAGGCCTCCAGCTCATTGTGACGCGATGAGGTGGAGACTCGTATAGCATCCATGGAGTTAACCCTTTGAATGCAAAACAACATGTTGAGTACCTCTCTGGCACTCAGAGGGTTAAGAAATTTACCAGCTTCTTAAGTTAGGAATTTTGCAAATTAAATTTTGCCCATTACAAACATGTAAGAGTCAGTGGTGCAATTCTGGAGCAAACCATTTGTGCCATAAGGGACAATTAAAAATTCCCAGAAATTAATTTAATTTAACTCCGTGAGTGCTAGAGAGGTCTCCAGCACATTGCAAAGTCTTTGGAAACTCTATTGCTACTTTTATTCTACTCTCTAATACATCACTGTCCTCAGTACAGGGCAGTTGGTGAGAGCAGCTGGGGGAGGTTTCAATGGATTAGAAATCTCTTCAGCATGCAATTGGTTAAAAGCCCCATATAAATCAACCAGAATCTGTGGAATTTGTATTTCTGCTGTGCTCTATAATCACAACACTATTTTAGGTATAAAAGGTTTTAACCGTTTGAGTGCCAACCCCTCTGGCACTCAAAGGGTTAATGTGTTATTTTTTTTTATGTGCAATTTAACAGGTTTGTCAAACTTCAGAAGGATAATATAATACCTTTCCCCTAAGGGGGCTTGATAATAATTTGTTGTGTATATATGTTTTCTGTTCGTCCATATTTATGTTTGTTGAAATTTAGTCTGAGAATAATAAGAAACTGCTACTTTTTTAACTTTGTCCTTAATTATTGTTTTAACCCCTTGAAGACCATAGTGGTATACCACGCATTGCTTCGTAATACATCTCAGTATCTCAATATTGCAGGTCGCATCTGTCATGTAGTTTTGTTTTGCAGTTTGCATTCAGAGAAAGGGATGTGGGGGTTATTGCTTCAAAATCACATGTAAAACTCCATAAAAGACATCCTATTTTATGCAATGCCAAGTGTACAAAAAGTTGCTACTGTGAACAATGTGCATACCTCCCAAGTGTCCCTCTTTAGGAGGGACAGTCCCTCTTTGAGACCCAAATCCCTCTGTCACTCCTTCCCACCCTGATGTCCCTTTTTTATGATATCAGATTGTGTGGTGTGTATATAAGTGTATCACATTGCTCTACAGCAATAAAACTCGCATTAATGTTTGTTTAAATGTCAGTATATGTGTTTATAAATTAGTCTGTGTAAATAAAATATATTGGTCTTGTTATAGGTCATTTAATAGGATACACAAGGAGGTGTCAATAGGTAATGAAATAGCCAACAAATTCTTGGTAATGCCCCACCTGCCAGCCACGCCCCAGCAACACCCCCTAAAACACAAGTGTCCCTCTTTGGCAATTTGAAATGTTGGGAGGTATGAATGTGTGAAACTAACTGTATAAATGAATATATACATGTGAAATGCCAACATTTTCATATACGTATGGACACTTGCTCCAAACGTTGCCTGAAATATCCTATATAATAATTCACTAAAACGTGTGTAACGACAAAGTCATGTGCAGTAGAGACTGCTGCACGTTCTGCAATCATGCGCAGTAGAGACTGCCCACGCCATGGCTGACAGCTCTATATCAGCCGCGGCGCGGGCAATCTCTACTGCGCATGACTGCCCTGTGACCGGCTGGCAGTGGCCTGTGTAACGGGCTCTTCAACTAGTATTATTATATTGTGAGTTTATTATAGCAGTGGTTTAGTGGTCACCCCTTTGTCAGGACTATGTATCATGTAATTGCATATGGTGACAAACTGCATCGAACAGAGGTGAGCACCCTGATCCAGTTATTGTTTTGGGCTACAATTTTGTAGACTAGCTGAGGTTGATGGGAGTTGTAGTCTGATATTCTCAGGAGGGATTTAGGTTGCACACCCTGATCTAAATATTGCAGGACCTATTAAGTGTTTTATCTAAAAGTGTGTGTTTATTCATGTTTTATACAAACATTTGAGGTCCTGTTTGTTTTTCTGTTAATGATATGTTAATACTGGAAAAACTGAAATGTGAGATTCTGCTTAGGCCTTTCTATCTATCATCAGAATTCACAGTGAACGAGTGCAGTTGTTTGTGTTTGACTTCACAGGATGTATATACTGCAATCTGTTTCCTGCATCACATGCTTTTACTCTCAATATTCACAACTGTACACTCACATCACTCTGCATGCTTTTAATCTTTTACCTTGGATGCCTTCCTGTTACCAAACAGATCTGTGTATCCATTCACACATTTAATGAACAACTGGAGAATGGGAGACTGCTTTTTCCAAAGTCCTTTTTATATTGCTTTTATAACGTGAATTTTTGTGTATTAAAAAAAAAACAAAAAAAACACACCCTTACACAATGTTTATTTCAGGGGTATTTTAACCCATTGAGTCTCAAAGGGTGCTGGATATCCTTTTTCCACTTAACACTTTAAGTGCCAGAGGGGTACGGAACATATTGAGAAGCAATGCACCCCGTAACCCTCTGGCACTCAAAGGGTTAAATGATTAAAGTGAACCTGTCACCTTGAGATCAAGTTTTGCATATTTTAAAATGTAATTTAAAACTGTGTCATGTTAGCCAAAAGAACAGCAGATACTTGGTTTACTAGATTCCATTCTTTATTCCTGTATTGCGAGCTTTGTGCGCATGAGATGCTTATTATTCTATTGAAGCTGTCAGTGCAGCACTGAGCTTAATTACCATATGAAACCACACTGAGATAGACTTTCACTTTATTAGATATAAAAGTATCAATATTTCCTAATCTGTTTATCTGCTGGTCACTTAACCTACAATTTTGAATGATCTTTTGAAATATGAACATTAACACTTCGAGTGCTAGAGAGGTATACAACGCATTGCTCTAATATACATTAGATACCTTTCTACCAGTCAAAGTGTTTAATTCAAGGTGACAAGTCCACTTTATTACATGGCTGTACCAGGCATTCTGCAGGGGCCTCCAGACTCAGGGGGCTTGATCTTTAGTTCCCAGCAGTCTGTGTCACAGGAAGGATCTTATTTACTCTTATGGCTTGTGGGATTTTAGTGTTCTGGTAAATTCTTCTCTCTCTTTAGTCCATATGGAACACAGGTACCATGGGGTTGAGCCCCTCCTCCTGGAGGGCAGGGCACATCAGAAAAGACCGGGCCTTTGTAGTGGAGACTTCTTCCTCCAGCTCAAACCCCCTGCCTGCAAACTCCCAGAATTCAAGTGACAAAAAAGCCCCCAGTAAAGGCAATAAGCAGGTAAGAAGAAAAGAGAGATTTAAAGTGGAACTTTTTTGTATAAAGTCGCCCTGCAATAATTAAGCATATGGCGACTAGCATCATAATACTTCTGTTACCTCTCAGAAGTGACAGATTGTAAAGTAATCTTTAATCTTCGGAGACCGACAGGCAGGCATCAGCGCAGATATCTTGCCTGCGCTGTCCGTCCCGGTCTCCTCTAAGAAAGATTGCACTGTGCCACAATGTAACCGGAAGGGACTGACGGCGCAGGGACGCTGACTGCACTAACATGGCTTTCAGTCTCCTTAAGATTCAGGATTACTTTAGAATCTGCCACTTCTGAAAGGTAATAGCTTCATAATACTTCTATCTGCCATATGCTTAATTATTGCAGGGCGATTTTATACAAAGTGAAAGTTCCGCTGTAGCAGGTAAGAACCTGTTTTCTCTTACACCCAATATGGAACACAGGTACCATGGGGATATACCAAAGCTGAGATTCCTAGAAAGAGAAAGGAAAAAAAAAAAAAAAAGCTTAGTGTGTTTAACATAAAATGTAAGGCAACTCACAATGTCCAGCATATGGAGATCTCTTTCCTGAGCCAGGGGAAGTACAAAAAGAAGGCACAACGATCTCCTGATTGATCTGGAATTCCGAGACAAACTCCTACGAGGTATGAAGTACCATCTTATCCTGGTGAAAAAACAGGAATGGAGATTTGCAAAACCAAGCTTGCAACTCAGACACCCTTCTAACAGAGACAACTGCTAAGAGAAAAGCCATCTTCAGTGTCAGCTGAAACATTGTGTTTGAAGTTAGAGGCTCAAAAGGAGGCCTCTGAAGAAAATAGACCAGACCGTATGGTACGACTTAGAGATTGGCTTCCACTCCTGAATCATGGTGGAGATCACACCATCAGAGAATCCCTTCTGCTTCAGAATGGTTGCCTCAAGAGCCATGCCATCAAGGCCAGCCTCTCCACATCCTCTTACCACAAGGGACCCTGGAGCAACAGATCCAGTCTGGGTGGCAGAAGACTCGGATCCCAAGTCAACAAACCATACTCTCCTGGGCCACAATGGAGCAATTGGAATGACCAGCACCCTGTCCATTCTGATCTTTCAGATCACCTTGGGGTGAGACATTGCATCCATTGCGAAGGCCAGAGGATCCCTCCTGTGAGCACAGAATGTTGGAACCTTCCTGTGGTCATGAGGTCTATCGCTGGACACCCCCCCAGTGTTAAACTATAGAATGTCTCTATATGGAGTTTCTACTTTCCCTGATCATACATCTTAATGACTGAAAAAGCCTGACAATACCTTTTCCACATGTGAAATGTGTATGGCTGAGATGGCTGGAACGTGAGCTTCCACTCAGTTGAGGAGATCCTTCACCTCCCTCCAAGTTATGTCTATGCTGGTTCCCCCACGTCTCTGTAGATGGACAGAAGGTTCTTCTCCCCTGTCTTGGGCACCCAAGTGCTCCAGGACATCACTCCTGCCCCTCAAGCTGGCATCTGTCATCACCAAGGTTCACTTTGGAATGAGAAAGGGTCTCCTTCTCATCAGGTGTGGCTGATGGAACCACCACTGAAGGTCCTTCCTGGACTCTGAAGACAGTGTCATTTGAGCGAGATGCTGCAGGTCCCTGGACCATGTACTGAGGATGTCCCTCTGAAGTTCCCTCGTGTGGAACTACGAGTAAGGGACCTCTTCCAGGATGGACACCAGCCAACCCATGGCATTCTTGTAGTCCTTGATTGTGGCCAACTGCCACTCTATTGCCTAAGGCACATCCTGGAACAAAATCTGAATCTTCTCCTCCATGAGAAACTCTCCCCTAAAGGGTGTTGCAATGGATAGCCAAGCCCTTAACCCCTTGAGTGCCAGAAAAGGTATCCAGTGCATTGCAGTGGATACCTTTCTGGCACTCAATGGGTTAAATTGATGAGTCCTCATTGTGGAGCTTTCTACATTTTCAGTTGCACCTGTCAGACATCAGTGGTATAAGACATATAGGTAGTCATGCTCTCTTCCTTCTGGCTGTCTCCTTCTTGAATACATTACTGGCAGGAACAGGGGATCTGACTGCGTGTAAAGAACCCTGGGACAAGCGGTGATGTGGTGCATGCTAGGATTTTCATCCTTGGGGCGCCTAATCACTGACTTCTGCTCCCTCCCCCTCTCGTTGTAAAGAGGAAGTCTCTGAGATCCTCCGAGTCTCATGAAGGTGCAGTGGCGGCGGGACACAGTCCGGGCACAACTGCACCATCTCAAGTTCCATTCCAGCTGGTGAGAAGCACAGTTCTTGGCCAGGCCAGCTCTTCCCACCCAAATTGGCGGGCCCTAGGCAAGCATCTAGGTCACCTTGCCCATGATCCGGTTCTGCCGCCCAGAGCTAAGTCGCCATTCATTGCAAGTTAAATTAACTCATGATCATGCATGAGTTTAAGTACCTGGTCAGATGTCTTGATTCTCACATCAGCGTTACCGCGTCTGTGCCCTCCAGGCTAGTTTGACTCAGTTACATTACCACATGCTATGCCAGTTACTCACTCCGCTGCTTCAGAGTAGAACTCATGAGGGCAAGTTTTGATTACGGCATACATGCGCTGTGCGGCAGGCATGCACGCTCCAATACATTTTCTGTACCTCACCGCCTCTAGAGCAGTGCGGTTGAGGGAATGTGTCATTTTGGTTTATAATGCTGAAGATGGCTGGGTAGCAGCTTGGGAAGCAAGACATTCCATTCATGCTGAGAGACAGCGGGTTTGACAGCTATGATACAGGGCTTCAATTTCCACTCCCACTCACTCAATTTCTCCTCGCCAAATGCGAGGAGGCGAGTGAAAATTTTGAGCCCTGCCGTAGGGGCTCAATATACATTTACCAAATTCTCATTGATTTAAATAAAGCATTTACGTGCTTTGCAATGCATTCCATACCCCTCTGGCATTCAAACGGTTAAAAAAAAAAAAAAAAAAAATACATATAGTTTAGAACGACAGTATTTAGAATTTTTACTTGTCTGTGCAATTCAGGAATACTGGCTTGCTAATTTTCATAATCGGACAAATAAATAAACATAAATATATCTCATAAATTATCCCAATTCATTAAAAAGTGTTGGATCTATAATAAATCTAGACTTAAAGGGGGTATATTTTGTACTAGGCATATAGCTGGATTGTCATATTGGTGTATTTTACGTTTAGATTCTCAAGAGCCTGTTGACAATGGCTGTGAGTTATGGGAATTGTAACTCAGTAGAAGATAGACTTACGTTTGTCTAACTCTCGTCTATTAGATGTAAAGATTTTTACCAATATCTATATAAAACATAAAGTTTGATTTGCATGTGTTGGGCTAATAGGCAAAAGGCAGTTAATACCTGTCCATCTTTCATTGTATTTTCTGTTCTTTATCGCTCTCTAGATTTGATTATATCTTCATGCATTAAAAATAAGATTGCGTGTGCTTTTTTGCCTTATTTAAAAATTTTTCATTTTTTCTAAATCTGTTTTAATGTTATTTTTGTGGAGTATATTATTGTCGCTTTTAACCCCTTGATTATTAGATTTCTCATCAACCATGTGGTTAGTAATTCACATACATAATTTGAGTATTTGTTTTCATGTTGAGCCTGAAAAATTATACATATTCTAGTACTTTATACCTGCTGGCCTTTTAAAAAACATAATTTACTTCTGTGAACTAAGCTAATTGCCTGCTGAGATGGATGAAGTTTATATAATTATATGTTATTGTAATCACTGGAAGAACAGTTATATAAAACACTCCCTGCTTACTTCTTGTTACATATGTCAATGTCACAGTCTGCTGTAGTGCAATTCTTTGAAGAAATGTAAAGGCAATACAGATGTGACATTTTCCCTCTCTTAAATATGAACAATCAGATACTTAAAGGTAACTATCTGTTGAAGGAATAAGTGTGTGTGTGTGTCGGCCCATCAAAGTATCAAATGTTTTATTATATCCGCATTTGCCTCTTTTCACCAGTCTACCATTCAGCCTGACTTTAGTTAATTTTTTGAGCGCTAGAGAGGTATGCAACACAATGCATTAGATACCTCTCTAGCACTCAAAGGGTTAACACTTTCTCACAGTAAGGGTCAACTGATTAAGAAATCTTATAAAAGCCCCACCCATCAATATAGACTACAACACTATTCCAGTGCTCAAAAAAATAATATAGATATATCTTAATTACTGTATATAAAGAACACAGAGATGTAGCCAAAAACTTTGTGATTTATCTGGGCTTTTTGCTTTACGTCTGCTTATTCAAACCAAAAAATCACTTACAGGTCAGTGGAAGCTACTTATCAGAACAAGATAATAAAGAACGAGGACTATTCTCTGAATACATCTCTACTTTGATAAGCCCTTCAGTCCTTTATACAGCATTGGTTTTATATATATAATATTATATAATATATATATATATATATATTATATTATATAATATTATTATTTTTTTTATGTATTTATTTGTTTGTTTGTTTGAATTGGAACTCTGTTGTAGCATATAGGTGATAAGCATAGTTTCCTATCTGAACATGGTTAATGTTATTAAAGACAGTGACTGGGACTTTACAGGATTACTGTATAAAAACACATATCTATGTAAGTCCTGGTAAACATATTCCAGGGATATTATTATTTTTGCTGTCAGTCACACTCTTTAATACTTACTAGTTTAAAAGGCATTAAAGGTTTAATATCCTTCCTCCTACCCATTTCCCTGATGTCGGCTCAGGTTTGTCAGTCTGTTGAGTTTAGTTGTCATGGCAATTTTTTGCTTACTCACAGATACAATTGACTTATTGCATGCAGTTTTAATGCATCCTGAGCACTGACTACAACCCAGTCGGTATCCAAGACTCATTAAAATAACTAACCAGGAGATAAATGTCTCGGTGTGAGTGAGCGCTAAACAGTCGCACTCTATAATCCTTTAAGGACCAGGGGAGTGTGCACCCTTCTGTTCCGTAAAGGGTTAACTTTTTAGAATTAAATTAGAGTTAAAATTATAGCGTTAATGTCTTTTTCATTAACTTCTGCTTTAGGAACAACATAGTGGTCAGTGGTTTTCAGTGCAAGTGTTTACTGGGGAAAGCTAATTGTTTTATTGGTACACTTTCGTCAGTTGCCAGCTTTTGAACTAGCATTTTTGTTAGTATTTTTCTCAGCTCTTTGCCAGTTCCTCTATAAGTAAGAGGAGTCGAGGAACTCCTCTCCAGTGATCACTGTAATAAGCTTTATGCCAGGACTTTTGTATTATTCCCTAAGGAGAGTGCTTGGTTCCTTAATTGCATGGATCATTTTAAACATGAGCTCATCTCATTTTGTGGTAGGACAGGTTACCATGCCAATTGCCTGCACCCCCCTCCCATTCCTTTTTATGGTTGGTGTTCTCAATAACCACCCAGTTCTTACTGAAATCAGAGACTCTTCTGTCCATGCATTTTATAGCGCACTGTTAGGGCTGTATGGATAAGGCAAAATTTGTGCTATTTTGGAACAAACCAACTGCACCAGCGGGGGAAATAAAACTCCTCTTGATATAAATATGGCTTCTAACACATTGCGTTCTAGAGTGGTGTCCAGCACATGACTTCACATTTACATCAGTGAGAATCTTTATTTGGCTGTCTATGGTGCAATTTCTAGAACCGTTCATGTTTTGATTTCTGCATGAGGTCCTAGAATGTTAATTGATGGAAATTATTTTGTTGTTTTCACCAAGGAATTCACTTTTCTTTCCTGTCAGGGAAGACTAACCTTCATTGTGTATTTATAATCTTGCTTTATAATTTTATTTAGGAAGAAACTTTATCCATTATATGATTTGTAATCTTCTTTCAGGTAACATATACTTTTAAATAGTTACTAGTGTAAAAGCCCCTGCACACGGGCCAAGGTCCGGGTAATGTTAACCCTTTGAGAGCCAGTGGGGTACACAACTCATTGCTACCTCACTGCTCCACACGATGCAATCTTGCGTCGCCTCACTCACGCGATGCAGTCACTGTCAGTCTCTACTGCACATGACTGCATCATGACAAACATCCTAACAAATGATTATATAAAGGATTGAAGTTGTTTTAGTATAGTTTTTACCATGTAGCCAATGGAAGGTGCATTTTACTTTTGTTTTACCTGCTGCAAGAGAACAATCATTTTTTATGAGCGAAATTGAAGGTTGGGGGATTCAGGGCTTTTCACAGTGAACATAAAACATTTTTTATATATAGTGTATGAGATTTGTAAACTAAATAATGTTTTAAACATTTTCATATGTATAACATCTTTTTGCACAATGCAAAATTTGCTTCACATGATGCACCATGAAAAAGCTTAATTTTTCTGAAAAACATAGTCTATACTTCATTTCATTTAGGAAGTAACTATAGCCATTTTATGGTTTGTTCGTTTTCTTTCTGAAAACATACGAGTTTATATGGTTATTGATGTGTTTTAGGGTAGATTTTACCATGTAGCCATTGGAATGTGCATTTTAATTAATAAAGTTGAAAATATCCTTTTGTGCTCCTGTTAATTATGGACAGTGAAGCATGTGGTTAAAACAATGCATCATTTTTGTATCAGTGCAATCAAGGGTTGGGAATTCAGGGCTTTTAAAATAATGTAAGCTTTCACAACAAATATACATATTTTATATACAGTATATGATATTTGTAAAACCATTTTTACACTTTGTTTTCATATTTATAGCATCTTGGCTTATTGCACAATGCAAAATTTACTTCACATGAAGCATCATAAAAGTTGAATTGTTCTGAGAAACACAGTCTATATAGTTTTCTGTGTATAACTATAATGTTGCCTAGGGGAATTATACCTAAACCGATGGATTGCAAAAATGGTGAAAATGTGGCTTGCATCCAAAGCAAAAATAAATAAATAAATAAATTAAAAAAAAAAAATCCCCAAATCTCTAACACACAATACAGTACTAGCGCTTCTCAGACATATAGTTTATTTGCTGCGTTGATGGGAGTCAAAAGGCAACAGGGATACTCCCATGGAGTGTATGCAAAACTAGATTTTATGTAAATAAAGGGTAAAATACAGATCAGCACATGACATCTCTAGGTTGTAGATATTGTATTGATTAATGGGTTGGTCTAAGCTTCACGGGCTGGATTCTATTGCAGGTGCTAAATCTTAACACCCGTTTTAGCATACATTTTCCTATTGAAGTCTATGGGGAAACCTGGAGATAAAAGCAGAGATAATATTAGCACCTGCAATAGAATCCAGCCCTAGATCTTTTAGGAACCTAGAAACTCCCTTGCACCAAGGTGAAATAACTTGTACAATGAGAGGAACTTCTTATATTATTCTGTTGAACCTCTTTTTCAAGTTGGACAGATCTTAGTCAAAGTGCATTGCTTCCATAACAATGTATCTAACTGGAGAATGTATATTAACTTCTTCACATCATTCCAACTCTTAGTTTGATGCGGAAAAAATATTTCCAGGCTGAAGAGGAATCTTTAGTTTGCCTTTGGAGAAACTGATTTTCTGTTTTTAATATGCAGTTCAATAAGATAAAGAGAGCTGAAATTCTGGAGCATAGGGGGACATATACAAATTCCCCAAATTGCCATTTATTTATAGTGGAGTATGCATTGGTGACATCTGTAGAATTCAAGGGGGCAAAGCACCCTTTTAAATGCAGTGGAATATTAATTTGTACCCCATGTTGCATTTGGTTTTCTCATAAATTGCACCTATTTAGCTTATTGAATTGCACATTTAGTAACATTAATCATTTGGGTGTTAGAGGCATCTCTCAATACATTTGAATGGAGATATCTCGAGCAGGCAGGGTTGTAAGATCGCTATGTAATGGTCTCCCCCTTTTACCCAGTCTATTTGTTCATAACGCTGATAGATAATCAGTTTATTATGTATGTTAGGTCGCTTAATACTGTCTGCATGCAGCAAAGCACACCAGGGTGTGTTGTTAAGGGGGAATAGTTTCACAGCCTTGCATTTTGTGTCAGGGCTTCCTGCATCTGCATCCTTTAATCACATAACAGAAAAAATACATTTATGCCTCCATAATTACATATCCCTGTAGTGTCTTTGTGCATTTATTAAGTGATGAGAGATTACTTGTGAGCACCTTCGCTTGAAACATAGCAGTGCGAGAACTGATATTATGCAGATTTCTTTCATAGACATTGGATGAGTTTCATACCACTAGTTAGGAACTGTAACCCTTTGAGAGCTCAGGAGGTTGGTCACTCCTCTGGCACCTGAAAGGTTAATAAACTTCCTTGTGTGTTAGGTTTTTTTTTTCCCCCTATATTATTGCCATTAACTTTTCTAGTAAAGCCAATTTCCTACACCTGATAAATTTACCAATTATTTATTTATTTATTTATTTTTTCTTCTTTCATTTTTAGCTCTTTGAATGTTCTCCTTGCAGATCAACTGCACCAAAGAGGAGAAAAGGAAATTCCCCAAATTCCCCTTGATTTAAAATGGGGATTTTAGCCCATTGAATGCTAGGGTGGTCTGCAACGCATTGCTTCTCTGTGTAGCATTTTCAGCAGTTAAATGCCTCTTTAAAAGGAATACCAACAGCTACAAATGAATGTAATGGTAATGTAATGTTTAAAGTAGGACTTTCATAAGCTATAAAGTCGCCCTGCTATAATTAAGCAGGTAGTGACTTAGCTTCAGAATATATATTTTACCTTCGAAAAGTAGTCCGTTCTAAAGAAATCCATCATTGCAGGAGACTGACGGCCGGGTTATAGCAGTCTGCGTGCCTGCGCTGTCAGTCCTTCAGTTTACCATGTGGTACGCTGCAAAGCTTCTTACAGGAGACCGGGACTGACAGCGCAGGCGTGCAGACTGTAGCCTGGGTTCTAGTCTCCTACAATGATTGATTTTCTTTAGAATGGGCTACTTTTCAAAGATAGAATATATATTCTAAAGCTAGTCTCTACCTGCTTAACCCCTTCAGTGCCAGAGGCTCGGGCCATTTTCTGAACCCTGCAGGCCAGACACTTTTTCAACATTTTTGCTATCCTTCCGTTTAGGCTTGATTTCCTCTGGGGATTTTTAGTTAAATATGGAAAACTATATATTGTTTTTTTCAGAACGAATTGAGCTTTCTTGTGGTACCTTACATGAAGAGAATTTTACATTGTGCAAAAAGCTATGATGTCATAATGACAAAAAAAGTGAAAATGTACTCATTTTGCTAAAATCACATACTATGTATCAAAAACATTTACCTTGATTGAAAAAGTTTCAATTATTTGAAAAAGCCCCGAGTCCCCCGAGTAAAAAAATACCAAATTTGTATAGTTTTACCTACGTCCATGGCTAGCGTAGAGCCCTAATCACCAGCAGCGCAAAATGACATTTTCAACTTTATAAACTAAAATGCGCATTCTAGGGTTTTTGTGGTAAATCTACCCTAAAACAGTGGAATAACTATATAAAACTATATATTTCTGGAAAGTAGACAACCTACTGCATCTAGTGAGGGGTGACTTTCCTTGTTACCCCAAGCCTGGTGTGCACAAATGCCTCCAGAAGATGGCACTAATGAAAAAAAAGGCATTTTCTTACATTTCTGCCCCTTCAAATGTACTAAAATGTGTGAAAATCATGGCATTTCCAACTGTATTCATTAGCTAGAGCTCTTAGGAGAAAAATGACACCCCATTGGTATGAGTTCACCTACCTCAGGGGGTGCTACAAGTACAAAACTACACCTATTGCAACCTCTAATTTTTCTACATTTTCTCAAACATTACTTGTCTGTACACATATGGTTATAACAACTACAGAAGTGAAGAAAGGGTACACAAACCATACCATTTTGAAAAGAAGACACCCTGCCGCATCTAATGATGGGTGACTTGCCTTGTTACCCCAAGCCTGGAGTGCACAAATGCCTCCAGAAGGTGGCGCTAATGAAAAAAAAGGCATTTTCTTACATTTCTGCCCCTTCAAATGTACTGAAATTTGTGAAAACCATGGCATTTCCAACTGTATTCATTAGCTAGTGCTCTTAGGAGAAAAATGACACCCCATTGGTATGAGTTTAACTACCTCAGGGGGCGCTAGAAGTGCAAAACGACACCTACTACAAACTCTAATTTTTCTAACATTTTCTCAAACATTACTTGTCTGTGCACAAATGGTTATAACAACTACAGAAGTGAAGAAAGGGTACACAAACCATACCATTTTGAAAAGAAGACACCCTGCCGCATCTAATGATGGGTGACTTACCTTGTTACCCCAAGCCTGGAGTGCACAAATGCCTCCAGAAGGTGGCGCTAATGAAAAAAAAAGGCATTTTCTTACATTTCTGCCCCTTCAAATGTACTGAAATTTGTGAAAACCATGGCATTTCCAACTGTATTCATTAGCTAGTGCTCTTAGGAGAAAAATGACACCCCATTGGTATGAGTTTAACTACCTCAGTGGACGCTAGAAGTGCAAAACGACACCTACTACAACCTCAAATTTTTCTAACATTTTCTCAAACATTACTTGTCTGTACACAAATGGTTATAACAACTACAGAAGTGAAGAAAGGGTACACAAACCATACCATTTTGAAAAGAAGACACCCTGCCGCATCTAATGATGGGTGACTTGCCTTGTTACCCAAAGCCTGGAGTGCACAAATGCTTCCAGAAGGTGGCGCTAATGGAAAAAAAAGGCATTTTCTTACATTTCTGCCCTTTCAGATGTACTGAAATTTGTGAAAACCATGGCATTTTGGAAAGAAGACAACCTGCCGCATCTAATGAGGGGTCACTTGCCTTTGTACCCCTAAGTTAATTGGCACAACTATTTCCAGAATGTGGTGCTACAGGAAAGAAAAACAAACATTTGTTTTACACATCAGTCACTTCAAAGATACTAAAATGGTTCAATGGCATGGGATTTCCTAGGAGGACTTCTTGCCAGCCAAAAAAAAATGGTACCCCACTGCTCTGGGTTGACATACCAATTTACGCTACAAGAGCGTAGCTACCAGTGAAACAGAAATGGGAAAGCAAACAGTGTATGTGTGATTTTATGGCTAACAGATGAAAGAAGCTAGGACGTCAGCCGGTGTACGTGCGGACCTGTGACTACAAGTCTAACAAAATGTGTGAGAGGGTGAGGGATTAGGCAGTGTGTGTGGGTATGAGCAGAGGAGCAAGGATGGTGGTGATGGTGGGGCAGTGTCTGATAGAGTGTATGGGAGATCTCTGACTACCATTGTGCACTGTATGTCCCCTCATACAAAGCACTGCGTTGGACCCCCTTCCTGTTGCACGTGCATTTTTTGGGGCTTTTTCCCCCAATATTTTTGTGTAGACCTCGTTGGGGGCATCAGAACCCATACAATGAGGTCTAAATAAAAAATCCTTTATGTGCGACAGGGGTGTCCAGCACACAAAGGGTTAATTTTTTTTATCGTTACTTTGTATTCAGATGGCCACCAAACAAGCTCTGATCACAAAGTAATGATAAAAAGTCCTGTGTGTACCACAGGAAGGGGGTCTGCATTGAACCCCCCTCCCAGTGGCACACACAGGGTTAATTTTTTATTTAATATTTTTTTATTATATACCTCATTGAGGGGCATCAGGACCCCCTGATTCCTCCCCAATGAGGTCTTAGAAAAAAAAAAAATATATGTCCACAAACGGAGTGACCCTGTGAGTGCCACAGGGGTCTCCAGCGCATTGCAAAGCAATGCATTGGATCCTTGTGGCACTCAGAGGGTTAATTTTTTTTCTATCATTACTTGGTAATCAGAGCTTGTTGGGGGGCCATCAGGACCAATCCTGATGACCCCCCCCAGCAATCTCTGATAACAAAGTAATGATAAAAGCCCTGTGTGTGCCGCAGAAGGGGGGCTGCATTGCCCCCCCCCCCGTGGCACACACAGGGTTAATTTTTTTTTATTTACTTTTTTTTTATTATAGACCTCATTGAGGGGTATACAAACCCCCCTGATCCCCCCAATGAGGTCTTACCAAAAAAAAAAAAAAGTTATCAAAAAAAATGTCCCTGTGAGTGCCACCGGGGTCTCCAGAGCATTGCAAAGCAATGCATTGGACCCTTGTGGCACTCAGAGGGTTAATTTTTTTTTTATCATTACTTTGTAATCAGAGCTTGTTGGGGGGCCATTAGGACCAATCCTGATGACCCCCCAACAATCTCTGATAACAAAGTAATGATAAAAGCCCTGTGTGTGCCACAGGAAGGGGGGGGCATTGGACCCCCTTGTGGCACACACAGGGTTAAATTTTTTTTATATATTTTTTTTAAATTATAGACCTCATTGAGGGGCATCAGGACCCCCCCTGATCCCCCCAATGAGGTCTTTAGAAAAAAAAAAACCCCAAAGCAAGTGACCCTGTGAGTGCCACAGGGATCTCCAGCACATTGCAAAGCAATGTGCTGGGGACCCTGTGGCACTCACAGGGTTACTTTTATTTTTTTTATTTATTTTTTATTTTTAACTTTTCAGACCTCGTGGGGGACATCAGGACCCCTCCTGGTGTCCCCTCAGTCATTGATCTCCCAGCCGATAGGCTGGGAGATCAATGAGGCGACTGCAGGAGAGCAAAAGCTCTCCTGCCCTGCTCTCCTACCACCGGTAGGAGTGAGCAGGACCGGGGAAACCTCCCTAACGTCATCGGTGACCATGTCACCGATGACGTTGGGAGGCTTCCCCGGTCCCGCCCACTCCTACCCGGAAGTTCGGGTAGGAGAGACAGGAGAGGAGAAGCTGCGCTTTTGCTGCGCTTCTCCTCTGCTTTTATTGATCTCCCAGCGCAATCGGCTGGGAGATCAATAACAGGGGGGACATGAGGAGTGATCTTCATGTCCCCCCACGATTGCCCAGCTTTTTTTTTTTTTTTAAATGCGGCCACTGCATGCTGGTTATACCGGCTCATGCAGTGACCGCATTTTAGTGGGTACATTGTACGAGCTTGGCACAGCGGGTACAGCTGTCCAAACTCGTACAATGTACCCACTTGGCACTCAAAGGGTTAATTATAAAGGGTGACTTTATAGTGGATGAAAGTTCCGCTTAAATAACATGTACTTCTGTCTTGCATCTGTATAGTATAGTAATTTTATAAGAGCCCTAAAATCTAATCCTAAACTTGCATTTGAATGTTCTTTATATACACCATTTGGATACAACTTATCTTCTTTTCAAAACAGTATAGTTTGTCTACCTTTTCTTCTCTTTTGTAGGTGTTACAACCATTGTGGTACAGGCAAGTCATATTTGAAATATTTATGAAAACTTTAATTGTAGTTTGGTGTAGTTTTTGTACTTCTGGCACCCCTACAGCATGTCAACTCATATCAGTGAATGTAGTTATTCTTGGAAGAGCAGTAACTAATGAAAACAGTCAGAATTTCCATGGTTTTCAACGATTTCAGTATCTTTGACAGGTGGGGTGGGGATGTAGAAAAAAAATGCCTATTTTTTCTTTAGTACCATGTTCGGCAAACATTTATGCAAGCTAAGCTGGGTTAAAAAGGCAAGTGCCCTTTCAAATGCTGCATTTGGATATTTACTTTCATTAAGTGTATACTTCTAGGGGGTTATTTTGATGTTACTGGGCAATTAAAGTGTTAGTAATGTCTGAAAAAAAACTTTTTTGCATTTAGAAGAGCTTAAAAAGCTGATCTAAATGCAAAAAAACGTATCTCTCAAACCGCTATGGTTTAAGAGATACAGGCGTTTAAAGTTTGATTTCTCCTACCGACAGCTGTAAAGCTGTCAGCAGGAGATCCGTGTCGGTCGACACAGTGGCGCTTGAGAAGTGCCGGGATCTCCTTACTTACACGGAATCCCTTCATTGGAATGGTCTAAAACGTGTGCCTAGTGTTCAGGCACACGTTTTAGACCAAGTTCTTTCCTCAGGAGGTGCCCACCGAGGCTTCTTCTTAATACATGGTAGTCTGAAGACAGAAGATCTGCAGGAAAGGTGAGCAACCCTTTGAGTGCTGCAGGTCCACATGTCCCACAGTGCCCCTCCGCACAGGGGTTTACCTTTGGAGTTCCTATTGCGCACATCTGCACTCATTGGTCTATCTGTATGTCTGTTGGGTGTTTTGGAGCAGGTTTATATGGTACTTTAACCCTTTAGCTGCTGGTTTTGCATCTTTTGGGGGGGGGGGGGGTCTGACACTTTTCCTACTGGTTCAGTGTTTTTTGGGTCTCCTAACATGTTCTAGTGATGTTTCATGCTTTATGATTTTACTTTTTCAATTTTGTAAAATTTGAGTTAAAGGCGCGCTTTACCGCATAGGCGCCATTGCTCCATTCACTCTTATGGGACTGTACAGTTTGGGACATATCTCTGCAACCGTTTAACCTAGCGACTTCAGAGATGGCTCATTTTACTTGTCTGCCCTTGCTCTATCATCTGGTTCATGTTTCTAGTGTGTTGGGGGGCTCAGGGGGCTTCGGGCACTGTTGGGGTACTTTTCTGGTAACTTCATTTCCCATGAGCACTTGCTTCTCACGCTCGTTTCTGATTTGCTCCCGCTGCGGGAGCCATTTTGTGCTTTTTCCAGAACGATTATCCTACACAGGGCTTGGACTCTCCTTCTCTCCTCTGCTGATTAACCCTTCACCTGCCAGATAAGTCTATTTTAGCAATTTCTGGGGTGAAACTTTAATCCTACACACTGTAATTGAGTGATTTCTTATACGTTAAGGTTTTTTGACACTGTGAGAATGTCTGTACGATTGGAGCTCGAGGCCAGACCTAAGACTATGGATGCTGGGGTCTCTGTATCCCCTATTGCGCATTGCTCTTCCTGTCATTCAGGGTTATGTAGATCATTTATGCCCAGCATGTTCTGATGTCCCTGAGAGTCTCCCAGGGATCTCCAGCCATGCATTAGAGGCAGTTTGGGTGCAAAAGTTCAAGGCTGCTACTAGGGACGTTAGGTCTACATTGCAACTCTTTCCATCCCAGTTACAGGGGGTCTTCCATTCTTGGCAGACCCCCTCCTCCTTTAAGTCTTCCCTGCCAAAACCTCAGGGAGTACCTCCTCTGAGGAGGAACTGCTGGTGGATTCAGATGTTGAGGAATGTTCGCTGCAGCATGGGTGAACCAGGCCATTGTGGTCTGGACTGAATAGCTCACCCTGACTTGTCCGTTAGGGTGCTCCTACTTCGGATATGTTGCGCCTTCTTGCCAACATTTCTGAGGCACAGCACTATGTTTCTGCTGCCTTATTTGATGCCATCCGTTTGGTGGCTAGGGTTTCCACCATGTCTGTGGTTGCCAGACAGGCTCTTTGGCTCAAGATCTGGTCTGCTGACGCTGCTTCCAAGAAAGCACTGCTCTCCTTACCTTTTCAAGGTTCTTCATTGTTTGGGCCAAATCTTAAAGCTCTGATCAGTGAGGCTACAGGGGGTAAGAGTACACTTCTATCCTTGATCCCCAGGAAGAAAACGCCACTTAAGCGTAATCGGTATTTTCGTTCCTTTCAGACTGAGACACGTCCGGCGAACCAGGCTGTTCCCTCAGCTCCGTGTGCCTCCTCCAAGCCCAAACAGCAATGAAAGCCCAAGGTCTCCTCCAAGCCCAAGGCTTCCAAGCCTTCTTCAGCATGACTCACCAAACCCAGGTCCCCACTCTGCTGTGGGTGGCTGTCTGCGCCACTACCACAGCATCTGGGAGGATTCAGTGGCGGACCAGTGGGTTTTACAGGTGGTGATGGAAGGGTACAGGATCCCTTTTGTCTCTCTTCCTCCTTTTCGTTTCTTTCCTTCTCATACGCCTCAGGGCGCAGAGAGACGCCATCTGTTCAACGGCGCTATTCAGGCTGTTCTGGGCAAGGATGTTCTAGAGCCGGTTCCAGTTCAGGACAGAGGTATGGGTTTTTACTCAAACTTCTTTGTGGTCTCCAAAAAGGACGGCGGTTGTCACCCCATTTTGGATTTGAAGGATCTCAGTTCCTTTGTGATCCAGACTCATTATCACCTGGAGTCTTTACGGACAGTGATTGCTTCTATGTCCCCGAGGGAATTCCTTGCCTCTCTGGATCTTCAGGACGCATATTTATACATCGCCATTCATACAGAGAGCTGGCAATATCTCAGATTTGCCTGCGACCAAGGACATTTTCAGTTTTCAGCTCTTCCCTTTGGTCTTACTACAGCTCCTCAAGTCTTCAACCATGTCTTGGGAGCCTTAGTGTCTGTCCTCCACCGGGATGGCGTCAGTGTTACATGGACGACCTGCTTCTGAAAGCCCCCTCTGTGGCACTTCTTCTTCAACAGGTTCAGCAATGCATTCACGCTCTCAACCATCATGGGTGGATCATCAACATGGACAAGTCAGATCTTGTCCCATCCCAGTGTCTGGTCTTCCTGGGCCTTCTGTTCGCCACTCAAAAGAGCATGGTGTTTATCACGGACAAGGTAGCACACCAGATCTCCCACAGAGTTTCTGCGGTTCTGGCTCAAGATCCAGTTCCAGCCAAGAAGCTGTCCTCTCTAGTGGGGAAGTTAATTTCCACCATAGAAGCGGTCCCATTTGCCATCACTCACACCAGTGAACTCCAGAGGTTTGTGATCCAGGTGTGCAGGGGTCAGCTGGACTTTCTGAAGATATCAGTGTCCCTCCCTCTTCATGTGGAACTGAGTTTTTCATGGTGGCTCGACCTCTCCAGTCTGCTGAAAGGCAAGTCTTTCCTGGTATCCTTCTGGACCACGGAGACAACGGATGCCAGCCTCTCCGGCTGGGTAGCGGTCTTGGGTCGACTGAGTGCTCTGGGAAGGTTCCGAGGATCTGCTTTCGGTGGCGGAACCCTCTAGCCCTGGAGGTGGATGCAGTGTCCATTCCTTGGTTATTTCCTCTGGCCTACATCTTTCCTCCCCTCCCAGTGTTGCACAGGGTGTTATGGAAATTGTGACTGGAGCGCTGTCCAGTCATTCTGATTGCTCCATACTGGCCTCACCAAGCTTGGTTTCTGGAGCTTCTGGATCTGTCAGTGGAGGAGCCATTCTGGCTCCCTTGCCGTCCAGATCTGATTCTACAGGGTTACCTGTGGAAGGAGGATGTTCATTGGCTAGCTTTGATGACTTGGAAATTGAATCCTCAATATTGAAGAAGAAAGGTTTTTCTTGTGGTGTGGTGGCTACTATGCTCAGTGCCCACTAACCTGTTTCTTCCAAGATCTACCATCATGTCTGGTCGACCTTTCTGTCTTGGTGTGCTGACAAGGACCTGTCTCAGGAATTTGATCTGTCTACGGTCCAGGCCTTTTTGCAGGACGGTGTGGATAAGGGCCTCAGTTTTAGTTCCCTTAAGGTTCAGACTTCTGCTCTCTGTTTTCTTTCAGAGGCGCATTGCCATCCTTCCTGATGTCAAGGTTTTCTTCCAGGGCGTTGCTCATACTCGTCCTGCATTCAAGAGTCCCACTCCTCCGAGAGATCTTAACTTGGTTATGGGCATTCTTCAGCGCCCACCATTTGAGTCTTTGGCTACTATTCTTCTACACCTGTTGACATGGAAAATGGCTTTTCTTCTGGCGTTCATGTCCATTTGCTGTGTTGCGGAATTACATGCTCTGTCCTATTAGCCACCCTATTTGGTGTTTCACAAGGACAAGGCGGTGCTTTGCACCTCTCAGGAGTTTCTCCCGAAGGTCGTTTCGGAGTTCCACATCAATCAGGAGATTGTGGTGCCTGCTTTCTGTCCTGACCCCACCTCTGACAAGGAGAGGGATCTCCACTTGTTAGATGTGGTGCGTTGTCTCAAGTTTTATGTACATTGCACTGAGTCTATCAGGCAATCTGATGCGTTGTTTGTCATTCCTGAGGCTTATGAGCTGAGGAAGAAGCCTGTCCCCTTTAGGGTCACAGCTCATTCTACAAGGTCTATTGGGGCTTCTTGGGCTTACAAGAATCGGGCCTATGCTGATCAGTTGTGCAAGGCTGCCACTTGGTTGTCTGTGCACACTATTTCGAAACACTACCGTGTTGATGTGCTGGCATCGGCTGATGCCAGCTTTGGGAGGAAAATCCTGGAGGCAGTCTTGCCTGTCTAGGATTTTCTTCGGTTCTTGGTGCTTCCTTCACTTTTGAGCCCTGTTGGCTCTAGTTCAGTGTGCTGTGTAAGTTTGGGGTGGTGTTACCCCTTTTCAGTGTCCGTTGACACTTCATTTTGTTTTGTTGGGCTGTCTCTGATCTGATGGTTCATATCTGCTCTGGTGACTTTGGGGGCCTTGCTCCTGGTCCTTGCCTTACTTCCCGCCTATGGGAAACTCAATGGTTGGGCATCCCAGAGTTACCAGTAACCTGTATTGGATGACAGAGAAAAGAGGATTTTAGTCTTACCTGTTAAATCCTTTTTCTCTTAGTCCATACAGGTTACTGGTCTCCCACACTGTCAAGAGACCATGCTTGGCTCTCCTGTGGCAGACCGTGGGGGACCTTTGGGGTCATGCTCACAGGAGTCTTCTTTCCTTTCCACTATCTAGTCAGTAGTTAGTGTCTCAAATCTTTCTGGAGCTGGTTGGTTAGCTGCAGCCAAGGAGGGAAGATAGGCTCCACCCCCTGCAATCAATTCTAGAATTGTTCCTGCCTACAATTAAAGGGGCGGATCGCCTCCCCAAAGTTACCAGTAACCTGTATGGACTGAGAGAAATGGATTTAACAGGTAAGACTAAAATCCTCTTATCTTATGTCCAATATGGAACACAAGGACCATGGGGTTGAGCTCCTCTCCAGAGTGCAGGGCACTTCAGAAAAAGACAGGGTTTTCTGGGTAGTGACCTCCCCCCCTCCTCTTCGAGCTCATCCCCCGCCTTAATTCCTAGATTCATGTGGCCGTTCCAGCAAGAGGAGCGAGCAGCACTTCTCCTCCAGTATTTTAGGTCTACTTTTTTATTTTTATCTTGGATATGGGGCTGTGTAATTCCCAGTTAGGCAGGCTTCCATTACTGGTTTCCCTGGAGTGGGATTACCCAGTTCACGGGTGTTTTATTTGGACCATTTCCCTGTGGATGTTGACTTTATGATAAGTTTGTTTCTCATTGTTTAACCCCCTAAGGACTGCATTACGTACTATGACCGTCATGGTACTTATGCCCTTAAGGACCGATGACGGTCATAGTACGTCACGTAGTTTTTACTCACAGCGCTTCACCGGGAGCACTGTAAGTAATAATAGGGCCTAAAATTGACCACTCCAAGACTGGGGGGGGTCTCTTTTAGGCCCCGAAGCGGCGCGCCAGTTCACGCAACAGGTCATGTGCACTGGCGCGTTGGCAAGGATCAAAGAGGTCCTTATGGGACGGAAACGTCCCAAGACCGCTGGTCCTTAAGGGGTTAAACTCTCTGAGGTTCTGCTCTATCTGGATGGGAGTCTGAAGAAAGAAAACTGGTGAGTAACCCTTTGAGTACCGTAGTCATCTTTTCTATGTCTCGCTATTGTCTCATCCACATATTCTGTGGTTATAGTGTACTCATTCTTTATTTGTTTCCCTTTCCTTTATGTGACTGTGTGATAAAGGTGGCTGCTATGCTTGGTTTTCCATATGTAACCCTTTAGAATAGGTTAATGCATTGTAGGCTATTTGACACCTTATCTCTGCTTTTGAGTCTCAGTGAGTCTTTGCAAATTTTACTTGTATCTTGCCTCTTTTGTATACAGGGTTTTTACTTTATATTCAGTAATTTAACTTTTTTTTGTGTGCGCATGGCCCCTTTAAGGACCAGAGCCTGGGCCTGGGTCGCAGCCATTTTTTCATCATAGACTTCAATGGGAAAGGTTGTATGGGGCATATCTCTGCACCCATTTATGCTACAATGGTCAGAGTGGATTTTTCTTCTTCTTTGATCATGCTCTGTATAACTTCTGTTCAGTGTTCGGACTGTCCAGTAATGTGAGCTTTGCTGTTTCTCATGACTATGGAGTCAGAGGTTGCTTATAAAAGGTGAAAACTACATTGTCCAGAATCCTATGATTGCCTGATTTTTTTTCTTATTGGTTGTGCACATTTTTACTCTTCCATTACTGTTCTATTACTTATACTATACAGTGGCTGACTTGCTCTCTCCCCTCTCTTTCTCTCATCTCTCCTTTGAATGCCAGATAAATATTTTCGGGGTCTTTTATCATATTGCTTATACTAGTTTTTATCTAGTTCAAGCTACTTTGTCTGGATATTTCTGATCCCAAAGAGCATATGGGGATAACTCACTCATATAACTCTCATGCCATGATGGGGTTCCAAAGGAATATTCTGGGTCCCTATGTTCCTCTTGTACTGTGGCCCCTATTGAGCCATCCCGTACTAACCAAGAGCCAGCTTAGGTTAAAAGCCTGATGTCTTACCTGGCATCTACTCCCTATCAAGGTACATATCTCAGCCCTTTCAGTCTTATTCCAGAGGCGTATTTCTATTCTGACAGATGTAAGACTTTTGTCCAAGGGGTGGTCCATGCCTTCCCCTCTTTCAGGGATACCACAATCCTATGGGACCTTAACTTGGTTCTGAGCTTTCTCCAGACACCTGCTTTTGAACCTCCACCTTTGGTCTCCCTTTGCTTTGTGATGCTCAAGATGGCTTTCCTTGTAGCCGTTGTCTCTGTACTAAGGGTTGCTGAATTACAACCTTTGTTTTGCCTGGTATTTCCTGCTACTTCTCAAGGTTTCACATCAACCAGGAAATTATCCTTCTTCCTTTTTGTCCAGACTGCATCCTTCTTTTTGCCCAGACTGCATCCAAGGTCACACTTACACACATACTCTCACATGTAAGCTCACCACCCTCTTTTTCATCTCCTGCCCCCCAACTGTAGTGGAAGCCATAGAACCACACATACTGAACTCACATTCTTGTCCCAATGCACTGGTAGACATTGAACCACACATACCAAGCCTGACACCCCCCCCCCACCACCACCACCACCACCACCACCACCACCACCACCATGCTGGGAAATCTCGGGCACAAGTAGAAACCAGCAGAGTTGTCACAGGAAATTTGAAGGATACCAAAAAGGGGACAGTTTTTTGGTTTCTATGTGATTTCCACAGTCAAAATGGCAACTTGCTCCATGAAAATTCCTGCGTGTAACCAATGGAATGTACATTTAGTTAATTAAGATGTGCTTCGTTTAGTAGGTGTCTGTGCGGGCAACGCGTATAGGTAAAACTGAGAATATTTCCTTTTGTGTTCTTGGGATTCAGGTCTTCTGAAAATCATAACTTTCACATCTAGTTTTTCATATATAACTAGAAAGTTCCCTCTGGGTGTCAAACCTAAACAAAAATGCTGTAAACATGTCTGGCCACCTCAAACCCCTGGCACTGAAAGTGTTAAGACAGCTGATTTAGGGCCATATTCAAAAGCAAGTGTAGCAATTCTAGAGCAAATAAAATGCTCAGTTTAAAGCAAGGGGAATAAATGTTTGTTTCCTCTGTTGCAACTGTTTGGCACCAAGGGCTGAATTCCAAGATGACCTAAGTATATGGCAGTAAGGGCTGGATTCCAGAATCTAAAGAACCGTAATTTTGAGGCAAAGCAGCCGCACCATAGGAGACAAATAAAATGTTTCCCTGATTTGAATGGAGCTTGTAAAACTGGAATGATCTCAAATGCACTGCTTCTCTAACTTCTAGAATCCAGTCTTTAGCACCATATACTTAGGTTCTTTAGAATACATTTTAAAGCTGATCAGTGTCCTGTGCAAGTTATTCATTCTAATGAGCAGGTAAATATATACGTTGGCTTGAGACTTTTTTTAATCTATGCGTTATTGAAATCATTAAAGGGATAGTAATGTTTCATAATAAAAGCAGCTTCAATTAATCTTCATAGTATTTGGGCCATGGAGAGTGTTATCTCAGTACTGTCAGTGTTGTAGTTCAAGAGTAATTGAATGATAAAGTATCCCCCTCCTGCCCCTTCTACTGATGTAACACTGATCACCTCAAAGCAGCAGGGTGGTGTCGAAGTGGATCGCAGAGAGGGACAATCTTCAATTAACAAAAGGGAAAAAAACCTGTCAGTGGGGGCAGGGCTTTCATTGTCTGTAAACCAGATTCCACATCTGAGGGGAGGTGGCTTACACTAGGTAAAAGGGGAGGGAGGGGGAAAATTTATCATTCAATTACTCTTGAACTTCAACTCTGACAGTATTGAAATAACACTGTCTATGGCTCAGATAGTATAAAGATTAATTGGAGCTGCTGTTTTTGTGAAACATCACTATCCCTTTAAAATCACTCTTTATACAGTGGTAGTATCTGTATTTTAATATTAATGTCCTTTCTTGTTTTCATATTCATCTTGTCCATATTAGTACCACAATTGCATACTTAATTGCTGTTTTAAATTGAGACCAATCTGTTCCTTGTTCTGCAGCTGGCCTTTCCCATTTCCTTTTAGCAGGAATTAGAGTAAGTCCTGCAAGGACAGAAAATAACATTAATGTTTTCTCAATGAACTGCAAACTGTAAAGGATTTATTTGCCCTGCATTTTAATAGTTTTATTTCCAATTGTATGAGCTGTCTTACCAGTTTATAGAGGTCAGTGGGGAGTTAGCAGAAGGAGGCCCAGGCATGTTCTTTTTGTTATCATGGATTAATTAGACATAGGATTTACAAAGATGTAAGGACCCTTTTTCATCCAGCTAAAGAAGTGCACTTTTGGAGCAATCCAAATGCACTACAGGGCAGAGGAATGATAATTCCTTTTAATGTAAATGGAGTTGTTAACCTCTGGAGTGCTAGAGAATGTTTTGCAATGCGTTGAAGAGTTATGTAACATTGAAGGGTTAAAATAACTATTTAATCATTTGTCCCCTGTGAAGCGGGTGGTTTAGTTTGGAATTGCTCCATTTTCTCAGTAAACCAGCCTGATGGCCAACCATTAAAACAAAGGTTCTGTGAAACTGATTGCATTTCTCCAGGTATTCTGCACTTTCACAGAACAGTCTGAGAAACAGCACTGTGTGGGAAATCTGTCCCCAGCAAGGGGCTCTGCCCTCTGGAAAGCAAAAGTAATTCTGTGGTTAACCCTTTGAGTGCCAGAGGGGTACGCAACGCATTGCTTTGCAATGTGTTGCGTACCACTGGCACTCAGTAGGTTAAAGTGAAACTATCATGCTAAAAACATTGCCCCCTATATATTTCTAACCTAGTGATATGCAAAGTCATACTGTCCTTAAAGTGATGTAATGTCCCATAAAATGTTTTTATAGATTTGTAGAAGGTAAAAAAAAAAAGAATCTCATTGCCACAAACTCCATCTTCTCAAACCGCTATGGTTTGAGAAATATTGTCAATCAGAGTTCCCCCTTCCCTCCCCTTCACTCGATGTCAGCCGTAAAGCTGACAGAAGGAGATCCGTGTCGGCCGACACGATGAGGCTCTTCAGCAGAATCAAAATCCCATTATTAGACAAGAACTACTTCATGGGAACGGGCTACAAAGTGTGCTTGCAAACCAGGCACACTTTGTAGACCTTTCCAATGAAGTAATTATATTCTACTAATGGGATTTCGGCTCTGTTGCAGAGCCGCCAGCTGATTCCTCGACTGGGATCTCCTGCTGTCAGCTAAACACTGACCTCAGGAGAAGGGGAGGGAGGGGGAACTTTGATTGCGAATATCTCTCAAACTGTAAAGGTTTGAGAAGATGGGGTTTGTGGCAATGAGATTCTGTTTTTACCCTCTACAAATCTCTAAAAAAATGTATGTGACATTACTAACACTTTAAGCTCAATAAGTCCGTGTTCTTGCAGAAAAAACACTTCTTTGGCAGGAACCAGAGGTCAGACAGCACAGACATCTTAGAAGAAATGTACCTCTGAGTCTGCGCCATCTGTTCAGTTTACTGCCAGCATTGGTGGTGACGTTAGTTGGTTACCTTAAGGTTACAGGAGTTCCTGACCATGCAGACGCACAGAGCTTCTCTTGTAAGTTCAGTGCAGCCCGATGCCTGCCAATGAAGTGTTTTATAGCAATAATGCTGACTTATTGAGCTTAAAGGGATAGTATTACTTCAAAATTACTATCCCTCATATTGTAACCCTTAATAAACTGAGTTAAATGACACCAGTGGCATCTCTCAAACCTTTATGGTTTAAGAGATAGCCGCTTTCAAAGTTTCCTCTCCCCTGCTGTCAGCGTTCTGCTGCCAGCAGGAGAATCCGGTCTCTGAATCCAGCGGAGGCTCTTCAGCAGAGCTGATATCTCGTTATGGAAGGAAAATGATTCATTGAAACAGTCTTCTACGTGTACTTGGTAACCAAGCACATGTAGAAGACTGTTTCAATGAATCATTTTTCCTTCCATAACGAGATATCAGCTCTGTTTAAGAGCCTCCGCCTGTCCCGGGACCGGATTCCCCTGCTGGCAGCAGAACGCTGACAGCAGGGGACAGGAAACTTTGAAAGCGGCTATCTCTTAAACCATAAAGATTTGAGAGATGCTGCTGGTTTAGCTCAGTTTAACTACAATATGAGGGATAGTAATTTTGAAGTAATACTATCCCTTTAAGGACTGTAAGACTTTGCATTTCGCTAGGTTAGAAATATATTGGGGGCAATGTTATTAGCATGATGGTTCCACTTTAAACAACTGCACCATAAGGGATAACTTAAAAATTGCAGTCATTTCAAATGATACAAATTTGGGGCTTTATCCTATTGAATACTAGAGGTCTCCATCAAAGACATGTGTTGGAGACTTCCTAGCATTCAAGAGGTTAAAAAGCACCTTTTAATGCAGCTAGGTTTTTTATTTCTTCTTTGGTTCAGATTATTTGCTCCACAATTTATTAAGCTGGTAAGATAGCTCAGTTGGTTAGTACACCAGCTGTAGAATCTGTACAAACCTCAGGGTCACAGGTTCTAGTCCGGCAACGTCAGCTCAGCCTTTCAACATTCTGAGGCAGATAAAATGGGAAACAAGTATACCGAGGACATACTTGAAAGGAGACAATCTTAGCGTATCCTTGCTGGTAAAATACTTTCATTAAAAAAAAAAATCCATATAGATTATCCGGTGGCTCTGCGTCTATGAAGTGAGAATTTAAAGTAAAATGTCCATGTTTCATGTATATAGGCACAGGGAAGGAGTCTTTTATATGGTCTGTAAAACACAAACTCACAAACGTGCATGCGCACATACATATACAGACACACACAACTCTCTCCCTCTTATTTATTTTTTTTTTTCTGCACAGTATTTGGAGCTGCATATATTTACTGATCCACATTACAGAACTGTATTTATTTCCATCTACTCAAAGACAATAGGTGTTCTGTCCCTGACTGAGATTAGCCATTAAAGAAAGTCCCTCCTACGTTTTACTGAACACAGCAAGCATTTTCAGATGCAGTGCTTTCCAGCTAAAGGCTACAACAGTGTTATAATGCAAGGTAAAAAAAATAGTTGTATGACTTATGTATGAAGGACTCCTACATAGAAAATGTCTATCTACTAAACAAATTGAAATGCTTATTCATGGTAGTATATTTACCCTGAGGTTTTTTTTTTGTTTTTTTTTTTTTTGTTTTTTTTTTTTTTTATGTAAATTTGATGGGAACACTGTCCAAACTTTTTGTAATGGATACCATGTTTGACTGTGAGTGATTTTAATGGGGTTTTTTTTATATGCAGTCTATACTACTTATTTCAGAGGTCTCCAACTGGTAGCTCCACTGCAGTCACATGTCAAAGCCATCTGACCAGCCACAGGCAGGTCTAGTGGTTGAAACTTACTCGCTGATTGGCTGAAATCTGGGCACGGCTTTCACGCACGGTGCTTAGCAGTAGCCAATCAGAGAGCTGATAGTAACTCACGCAGGGTGACTCACAGCATTTTCATGGTATCCCAGACCCACACTGCTGTAATAGCCCTTTATAACTGCTTTCTCACAGTTTAAATTGCATGCTTTGTCAAGACTACTTATATACAGGATCGGAACTGCAGAGGATGCAGCATCCAAGGGGGATCTGATCTGCCCTAGTGTCCAATAGGTTATAGTCATGTCTCTGTGAAAATATTTTTTTGTTAGTGGGCCCAAGATATATTTACACTGAGGTCCTTCAATCACTTGTTACCAGTAGTGTAAGTAGTAAGTGTAGTGGGCAGAATGTGGTGTCAAAGTGGAAGAGAATATGGGGCCATAGAGTGAATCCATATTCAGTCCCTATTTTAATAAAAGTTGCAGACTGTTATTCATTAAATAGTTTAATAAATCTTTTTAATAACTTCAAACATGCACATTAATAAGGGATAATGTCCTTACCCTTTGGTGCCAAAGGGATGCACAACGCATTGCTATACAAAGTGTTGCATATCCTTGTGGCATTCAAAGGTTTAGGGATGGGAGGCCACTATCAATCAGTAAATCTGGGGTCACTAGAGATCCACAGGTTTTGTCTTCTATAGTGAAGGTGGATTTTTTATGCTAAAAACTATACAGAAGATATGCACTAAGGCATGACAAAGTGGAGATAGCTTGTCTAGTTATAGCTCTTCTCCAGTTCCTGTGTTATTCTGTAGAGCCTATACACTAAGTTGGCTTCATAGAATAACAAAGGAGATGGAGACGTGATATCACTAGAGAAGTCGTCTCCACTTTATCACCTCTTTATCACTCCTTGTTTGAAGGTGTGGGAAGGAATGAAGAGTTTGTAAAAGTGGCATACCTCTAGTATTGCATATCTCTACTGAAAGAGTTAATGAGTGTTCTTCTACTAGCAATGATTGTTAATGTGCAATTTCCTTATTTCCCCTTATGTGTAAAACCTTTCAACTAGAGTTCTTTTGCATATCACTCATCTTCCTTTAATTTCAACATTCTAGCCATCCCCTAACCTACTCTTCTTTTCTAGTATTTTTCAGAAGATTAGCTTGGTTGTCAATCTCATATTACCAATTGTTCCTTTGATGTTTCAGCATTGTCTTTACCCTATACAAGTTCTTTCTGTCTTCTAGCAATCATTATCTGATTATGTCCAATTATTTTAACATTCCTGTGTATCAAAGCAAACTGAATCCATTCTGGAGCAAACCTCCACCATCGGGTACACAGAAAAAAATCCTCATTGAGCTAAATGGGACTTTTAACCCCTTGAGTGCTAGTGATTTCTCCAGCCTTTAATCCAGGGTGGTATCAGCTATTGTTTCTGTGGGATAACTTTGGACCTTATACTAGACTCTATAGAATGCACCTTTAGGAGGGATAGTCCCTCTCTGAGACCCAAGTCCCTCTTTTTAGGAAATCAGATTATTTGGTGCATATAAATGTATCACATTACCCCACAGCAATACAACTCATATTATTTGTTTGTACATTATTCTGTGTAAATTAAATACTTCGGTCTTGCACTAAATCATTTATTCAGTTACACAAAGAGGTGTCAGAAGGTCATGAAATAACCTTAAATGTCTCAGTAATGCCCGCCTACCAGCAACACCCCCTAAAACAAAAGTGAAATGTTTGGCGGTATGAGAATGTGATCGGAACAGCTCACCTTCATCATGACAGTTTAACTGTAATACATTTAGAATGAAGCATCTCGCAGTAATGTGAGTACCCTTGTTTGGCTCAGCAGATAAAGCTCACCGGTATATAATTTGTCATACTAAAACATTGCTGCTATTTAAGGCACGCATTTCACTTTTTGCATTATTGCTCCCATAGGTAGCTACTGTGGAGACACAACAGTCTCCATTGACCTTTATGGGATGCATCATGTGCTGCCTTTGAAACTGAACTTCAAGACTTCAAAGTGTAGTTCAATGCACTGGATACATCTTTAGCATCCAACAAGTTAAATAATTGTTGTGTTAAGTGTATTTCTACATTAAGAGCTTTTTATTCAGCAAAAGTGGCCATAGCAGTTGGTTAGCATTTTGTTTCAAGAAGGGACCATGCATGTTATAACCATGTTTGTTACATAATTATCAGTCCTATTAATTTTTGTTAGTAATGTTCAAAAATAATTTTTAATAGACTTGTAGAGGGTAGAGATCCCAGTCCAGGCAACAGCTGGCAGCTCTGCAGCAGAGCTGAAATCCCGTTATTGCAAAAGAATTACTTCATTGTAAAGGTCTACAAAGTGTGCAAGCACACTTTGTAGACCTTTCCAATGAAGTAATTATTTTGCAATAACAGGATTTCAGCTCTGTCGAAGAGCCTCATCGTGTCGGCCTGACATCAAGAGGAGGGGAGGGGAGGGAAGGGGGAACTTTGACTGCCAATATCTCTCAAACCATAGCGGTTTGAGAGATGGGGTTTGTGGCAATGCAATTATTTTTTTATCCTCTACAAATCTATTAAAAATTATTTTTTGACATTACTAACACTTTAAACATAATACATACATATTGTTGTGTAGTTTGCTTTTCCAAATTGTTTCAATTAACATAACATTTTTACTGCTGTGTTCTTGATTGATTTGCTTTTATTTTGTATGCTTCTCTCAACCACTCTGGTAGATAAAACTGTATAGGATTTATCTTTGTACAATGATTTATGTAATATAATTCCTGGGTCTTCCTCTTGGATATCCATTGATGTTTAAAGATAGTGGGGCTCTATGGGGCAAGCTGTGCCATAAAGCATCACTAGAATGATGTACTTTGATCAAGTGTCAGCAAATACAAGTCATATGATCATGTAAATGTTACGGTTGGCAAGCAAGACAAGGAGTCAGGCGGTATAGTTAAGATCACCTTTAATTGAAATATATAAACAGTAATGCAAATAAATAACACACTGAGAATGATCAAAGAGGCAAGCACTGTATCAGATATAGCAGTCTTCCAATAGATCCACCACACTGTCCAAGACTAGGCCTCAGCTCACTGGAGTCTCATGGTAAAAGGTCACATGCTGACTCAGCCTGAGCGGGTAGTCAGCCAGAGCCACAGGTTTGCACCAGATAGGATATCCACTGAAGCGTTAGTGTGGTGGATGCGCAGTGGGCAGAGCCCCAGGTCAACACCAGAGTGGGTAGTCAAACAAGCCAGGTCATACACAGAGCGGGTAGTCAGCCAGAGCCAAAGGTCTGCACCAGAAAGGATGTCTAAGCCAAATTGGAACGCACAAGGAGAGTGGTCAGACAGAGCCACAGGTCAACACCAGAATGGATGGACAGACAAGCCGGGTCATACACAGGAATCAGGAATACCAAATAAATGAACTGTTCAGAACAGCAACGTAAGGTTAACTGAGTCAGGACTCAGCCTGCCCTTTAAACCCCTCCTCAGGAAGTAGGTAGGAGGAGCAGCTCAGAGGGAGGAAGTAGGTAGGAGGGAGACTACAGGCCTCAAACACATAAAACAGAGGCCTGCAGCATGCTGAAGCCTCGCTCCTGCAGATGTTGTACCTAGCATTGATGCGTCCAACCGCTTGTGGAAATGACACTGGAGCATCACTGTGAGCATCACTGGAAGCGGTGGTGCTACAAGGTTCTGTAACAGTAAAATGGTGTCATCAAAGTCAACAGCGAAGGAGAATTTGATGGTCCTATTAATCATAAAGCCATAATAGGACCCCCACTTGCATTATAAGCTAGCTGTAGGGAATGCTGCTGGATTCTGTCATCACCTAAGTCCTTTTTCCATCAAAAACTGTTTCCCTCTTTTGCCCCACTAGGCTCTCCATAGCAGCCTCCACCTTCTTACCCTTCAAATCACAGACATTACCTTTTGAGCAAGTGTGTATGCATTCGACATATGATTCAGAGAGCAGTATGTACTACACATACATAAAAGATCATATACCCAGTTTGGAGGGGCAGGAAATACTGGCCACCATAAAGGATGAAATTGGCCTTGTGGGACTAAAGTGAAAGACAGAGCATATAGGAGAATGCATGTGATGGCAGGACTCCTTGGCATGCCATGCATGTGGCATATTATGTAAGTTGAGCAGGGGTCTTATCGGGTGTATAGTTCCTCTTTAAAGAAGCTAGCTCACTTTTTCCTATAATGCAACACTATAAATCTTGTTATATTGGTGTGAACAAGATTTGCCTCTAGACATAAGTAAAAATGTTTAGTTTTCCATACGTTGTTCACCCCACCAGCATCCAAATAAACAAGTTATTTAACAGTGCATTGCTGGTCAGTTTGGCACTCAAGGGGTCAAGAATTGTGAAGTGAAAGACAGAAAAGCATTGCAATCTAGTTCAAACAAACTTTGAACAAAACCTTCAAAGTGTGCTGTAGAATTAAGTGTTGAAATGTAAAGGATTTAGTGACCTTGGAACTCCTTGAAGAAGAATACTTGATAAAGCACATTTCTGTGCCTTGTACTCAGATGTTATGTCCTTTCATACATAGCAGCACATGGACAGGGTGGCCTTCAGCCTTCCTGTTTTAATCGGGCACTTGGAAGCTAGAGAAGTTTCCAAGGCATTACTTCTCAATGCATTTGAAGAAGCTTCTAGCATCCAGCTAGGTAAACGGAAATTATTAAATAAAAAAGGTTTATTTGTGTCCTTGTGTTTTGTATGAAGTAAATAATGATGTTGGAAAAGTGTCCTTTTTGCTTATAATATTTTCTTTTTCTTGGAGGAAGTGTAATAAATACAAATAATAGGACTTGCATTTATAGATCGATACAAATGTAAGTGGGCCTTGCTCCTAAGCACTTAGTCTATAGGAAGTATACATGAGTTCAGTAGAGGTGGTAGTGCTAAACATTGAATGACAAAGTGGGTGTCCAGGTGTTAGGCCAGCGATAGGAAACTTTCAGCTCCCAAACTGCTGGAGATTACAATACTTCATCCTCAAACAGCAGCTCTTCAGCAGCTGGAGAGCCAAGTGTTGCCCCTGGGTTAGGACAGCCACAAGACTAATCTCTGGAAAGGGTTGAGTGGTTAGAGGAGAACGTTTTAATAGATTTGAGAGGTCTTCAGCTTCAAATAAAAAAATAATAAAAATTAAAAAATATGTCTGATAAATTCCTACAGAGATACGTTCTTATGTTAAAGGGACAATAATGTCCCATGACAGTTTATTACTTTAACTTCTACAAAACTAAAAAAAATATGTGCTACGAATTCTGTCTCTCAAACCGCTATGGTTTGAGAGATATAGGAATTCAAAGTTCCCTCAGGAAGGGGTGTACAGTGTTGTTTTTACCCTTAGCACTATACTTTGGAAACATTTGTGCACAACAGGCTAAGAGGTAAAAAGGCAAGTGACCTCTCATTTGATTTGGGTGAATTTCTACTTTCTTGTAATGGTATGATTATGTTAATTTCTTTGCAGGCAGGTCATTTCAGAAAAGAAAAGTGGAAGGTGTTAGGTTAGTGCTCCTGGCACCCCATATGGTATATCAACCCATACAAATGATCTCGAATACAGCAGAAAATACAATGGTTTTTAAAGGTTTTAGTATCTTTGAAATTGTAAGAATTTAAAAAATATATATATTTTTCCTATAACTTCATCTTTGGGAAATATCCATAGGATAAAATTTCTTTAGGCGGTAGTAGTTACTGAATACAGTATGAAATTCCATGGTGTTGAAAGAAAGTGTGTTTGAAGTGACTTAAGTGCGCAAAAGTCTTCATGTGTGTGTGGGCATGCACATGTGTGTTTTCCATGAAGCCTCATATTCTGGAAATCGTTGTAGACGCTATCCTGGGGTAGAAATTCAAATGACCTATCATTTGATGCAGCTGGTTGTCTACTTTAGAAAATGATATGCTCTGTGCACCTTTTGTTCTTTTCTGTAGTTGCTACAACCATTTTAGTATATGCAAGTGATATTTGAAAAATGAAAAAAAAAAGTTTCATTTGTGTAGTTTTGTACTTCTGTCACCCCGACAGCATGTCAACTTATTCTAAAGGGTTGCCTTTTTCTTGGAACACAGTAGAAAATTCTGTTTTCAAATATTTCTGTACCTCTGAATCAGTGAAAGGTACAAAAAAAAGACTATTTTTTTAACAACATCTTCTGGAAACATTTGTGCACATCAGCCTAAAGGTAGAAAGCAAGTTACCTCCTTAGTTTATTTACCCCTTATGTGATGAGGTGACATTACAGTCTTTCCAAAATGGTATGCTTTGTCTTCTTTTTTTCATATGTAAGAAAAATGAGTGGTTGTTGTAGCTGGCATAGCTTTTTGCTTGTGGTTCCCCCGCCACACACACACACACACACACACACACACACACACACACACACACACACACACACACACACACACACACACACACACACACACACACACACACACACACACGTATATTAGCTCATATCCGTGGTGTGCCATATTTTTCAGAGGAGCAATTGTTAAAGCATGCTTTAGAAAATTGTATAGTTTTTAAAGATTTCCATACCTTTAAAGAGATTTAAATGTAAAAAAATGCCTATTTTATATATTTAGTGAGCTGTTTTAGGGTAGTATTACCATGCAATCAATGGAATGTGCATTTTCATTCATAAAGTTGAAAATACCCTTTTGTTCTATTGTTAGTTAGTTAGGGGTCTGTGCAGTTTTGATACATAGTGTAGGATATTGGCAAAATAAGTACATTTTCTAATTATGATGTCATAGCTTGTGGCATGATGTAAAATGTATTTCATTAAGACACCATGAGAAAGCAGAATTAATAAAATTTTTTCAGAACAAATAGTTTTCTCTATATAACTAGAACGTTATCTACTGGAATCATGCCTACACAGATGCATAGCAATATGCCACAGAACTGTCTACAAAAGCCCCCAGGCCTCTGGCACTCAAAAGGTTAAATACAGGATATAGCGCATTCAGTGTTGCAGAGATACTCTTACATTGTACCACTATTCTTCCTTTCTCAGACAGTGGGGATTTAGGGATTTTTTCATGTCTCCTATTTGCCAGGATTGTAATTTTTTTGCAGTTTATTACCAGGTCTTCGGGGACAGAGGCTAAATCTATTGTGGGTCGTGAGATGCTCCAGAAACTCGGCCCTCTTATTATCGAACTTACCAACTGCACAATAGGTGGCAAGTAAAATACAATTTACCATTGATTAAAATGGATCATTTAACAACATAGATGTTAGAAAGATCTGAGAAATAATGAGCCTTATGTATAATAAGAGGAGCAATCCTGGAGTAAACCAACAGATGTATAGGCAGCAAAAAAATTACCATGAATTTATATAGGACTTCTAACGGCTTGATTCTAGAGGTACACAACACACTGAAAAGTAATGCTTTGTAGACCTCTGTGGCATTCGTTGCATTGAAAGCCTCTTGGAATCAGTGAAAACCTTCAACAAGAAGAAAAAAACACACACACACACACACCCTCACACTCTACCACATGCACTGTTTCTCTCGTTCTGTCATATACACACACTCTAACACACACACACACACACACATACTCACTATCTCTCTCTCTCTCACACAACTGAAGATATATATGTAGCCATTCCTGACTGCTATGTGAAGGGCATCTAGCTAATTAAGTGATTGTGGTAAGCAAATTAACTTCTTGTTTTTAATGTAAAGTTTTCTTTTAAAAATCATATTTAAAATGATATCCCCTAAGTATACATTTTACCTAATTTAAGGCAGCATAAGCATTAAACACTGCCAAGGCAGTTGGAAATACAGCATTGCTGATTTTTGCTGTCCTAGCATTGTACCCTTCCTTTAAATTCTTGGGCCTTATGACTCCCCAAAAATGAGTATGTCTGGAGCTAATTGCACCATAGGACACAGATAAAACTTTCCATTGATTCTTATTGGGTTTTTAAAGGGACAGTAAATGGACATTAGTGTTCTTTTAATCCCTTGAATGCTAGATAAGGCCTCCATGCATTGCTTTGCAATGTGTTCGAGACCTCTCTTGCATTCAAGGATTTAAAAGCCCAGTAGAAGATGCTATGCTCCAGTATTGCTCCTCTCTCTTTTGTGCATACGTTCCCTTGAGTTGTGGAAAGGAGTGCAGTGAGATTAATGAAAAAGGTTAACCATGTTGTGTGTTTTAACTACCGCAGGAAGAACATGATGCAAATGTTTTTCAATTTTCAAGCCTCCTTGAACTTCCATTTTACATCCAGCACAGATATTCAGTCTTGTAGATAGACTCCTCTCTTTTTTTCACATGCAAAATCTGAATGCTAGGGAAGCCATGGCAGCTGCCCACTCCCCATGTGGTGTCCCCTGTAACACTGCTGGTGAGAGGAGTTATTTTCCCAGTGTTTCTCTAATATTGGCTGCACATGTTTCCAAGTGACAGAGCAGTATGCTTGTGCATTCATTTGAGGCTTACATCTACAGTTGGCTCCAAATTCAAACATTCACACCAGGGCCACCCCAGTGGTCGATGTGGTAGTCAGATCACAGTAGATCTGTTCTATCTTAAGATGCTGTTAACTACTGCAGTTGAAGTGCACAGTCACCAATGCTGTTTGTTTGTTTTTTACTTTGATTTTTTTTGTTTTAAGATGTGACTGTGATCTAATACAATTCATCAATGTAAGTATGCTTCTCTTCTGTTAATTACTTTAATAAAAACTATCATTATTATCATTTATCTATAAAGCACCCGCATAGCCATCCACTCTGATCACAATCCATCAAATGGCAATCTTCTCATGAAACTCTATTCAATTAAAGGGTAATTATCACCAATATAGTGCTCCTTTGGCAGACCCTCTGATGGTGTTAGGATTGCATTGTAATTTGTGGGCAGAGTGAGGGTCTGAAATGAGACCACATTCCCCTCGTTGGTCTAGTGAGAAGAGACTGAACCATGGAACTGAAGTCTCTGTCTTTTTGGCATGTGTGACACAGTCCTCGTAGACCCTTTAATTCAGACTTGAAAACCAGATATCAGGCTGGGGGAAATGAGCATGAAACCCTTCAAGTTTGTGGCTGATATGAGCCGTTTGGCAGAAGTCTTCCCCATATGGAGCAGAATAGGTAAAACATTATAATTGTCCTTTAAACTCTTAGAAAACATTTATATTGTATTGGAATTTTTTTATTTATATGTCACCACACAGTTTAACCAGCAAACTCCCCAAATTCACATCGATTTCAGTTGGGCTTCACAATAAGATGAGAACCTCATTGTCATTCAAGGGTGTAAATTCCCAATTTGGATAAAAAGGAACTGAAGTAGTTCCCTTTGTTGCAGTTGGTTTGCAAAGAATTGCTCCACCTTCAGCATTTCCCATATACACCAATATATTTTCTGTAACGCACATTTATTCAGATCTCATTAACAAGTATTCGTGTTTTGTTGGAATTGCCCAAGTGTAAAATACTTTCCTTGAAAAAGCGAATGTAGAACTGTAACAAAGAATACAAAATATATTACATACTAACCAGTTGGGTGCCAGAGTTGCAGGTAACGCGTTGCAAAGGAATTTAAGGTTTACTGTATTTACTCTGATCCTTGCGTACCTGAATTTTAAACTCTAAAAAAACATTTGTTTAGTAATCCAGACTTCTTCCCTTAGGCTTTATTCACATGGGTGTATTAATAAATACTCTGTTGTAACACATTTCAAGTTATATTCACAGTCAGCAAGCACTTCCAATATTAGTCTCAGGTGCATGACTGGAGGCCAACATCTAGCTTCCCAAATACTTCTATACAAACACAGGAAGCGCCTACTGATATGCTGCAAAATACCTTTATTAATGAGGCACTACTAAGGATATCAAAAGCAATAGTTAAGGCAGTTTCTTTCCCTTTGTCAAGCCTGGCATATTTATGAAACACCGTGTATTTAAAAAATAATCCACTCTGCCAACATGTCCCCCAACCGGAAGTGAGATCAAATTATGACTATAGGAATGATTGTAGCTCTGCTCAAGACACCCATTACCTTCTTTCTCCCTGCATTTTACTTCCACAGGATGAGAAAGGAGTGTAAGCGATGGCCATCCTATACCAGCATCAGCCAGATATGATTGGCTGCCACTCATGTTGGCTACCATTGACTGAAACATTGTGCATCTCAGGATTCAGTCAGCCATGTGAATGATCTGTCTTTTAGCCCCATAGATCTCCTTGCAGTCCCATTCTGAGGAAACTTTCCTGCATTATGCATTGAAAACAGGAAGTCTCTGCAAGCTGCTTTTAGACTGTCACATGTTGATAGATAGCAAGTGTGAACAGACCACTATATTTTAGGTCATTAGCTTTCCCTGGATCTCTGGTCCTTAATGGGTTAATCTCCTCCCTATGGTTTGAAATGTTTATTTCCCCACATTGGTATAGTTGTCTTTTTCCATATTTGCAACTCTTTAAGGACAGAAATGGGCTTCACACACCACTGGTCCTTAAAGGATTAAGATTCACCTTTAAAGAACAGATCTGGAATACGGAAATGCTAAACAAATCCCAAATCTCACTACATACATTTGCTTTGCAATGCATTTCAAACCTTTCTAGCGTGCAGATGGTTAAAGGCCCAGTTTAAATCAATGGAAATTTGTATTTGTCCTCTATGGTACAGTTGGTTTGCCCCAGAATACGTACACTTTTTGTTTCAACATAGGGCCCTTAAAAATGTATCTGTCACCCTAAGAGTATCATTTAGATAGTTAAAAATCTGCCTATATTGTGTACTTGTCATTTTTCTGTAATATAAACATTTTTTAGAAAGTAACTCTTTGAGTGCCAGAGGGGTACACATTGCTGCAATGCGTGCCCCTCTGGCACTCATAGGGTGAACCTTTGTTTTGGCATTTTATGCTATTTTCCTGCACAGTATGCCAATTAGACTGTTCAAGGCCAAACCCATTTCTTGCTGTACTATTAGAAATGATCCCAGTATGTTGGCTCTACTTCTATTATAGCAAAAAGTACCACCAACAAATAAAGATTCATTTGTCAAAAACAATTTATTTTGAATACAAAACATTAGTGCACAATAGTTTTTATTTCCTTTAAAATGATCTAAATCTATCTTAACCCTTTGGGTGCCAGATAAGTATCTAGCAAATTGCAGTGCAATGCTTTGGATACCTTTCTGGTGCTCAGAGGCTTTGTAATGTGTTGTGTACCCCTCTAGCACTGAAAGGGTTAAGATGGCAGACCCACGTGCACACATATTTTAAAACACCATGCTTTCAATAATTTCTCATATGTTGCATTTGGTATCCTATTATTGACATGACTCCATTTTGATGCTGCAAATAATAAAATCAATAAATAAGTAACATATGTATAATGCACACACACATGGTGTTGAATATCTCTACCTTAAAAGTGGTTAAATAAACAATAAAACCCACCATTGCTCTTACAGGAATAGCAACATTTAACATATAGTCAAACCATCTATACATACTTCATTTTTTTAAAACTTCAACTAATAAACACTGTATCTGTTTGAGAGCTTTATGTCCAGAAACATGAAATCCAGTCTTGAGATACAGTGTCAAAAATGTAACTATGTACAAAGCACATGGGACACTTAGAGCTGTAGGGAGACTGTAACATTGTATCACATCCTGCCTTGATGTTCCAGCAGATTATCAAATGTTAAGCAAAAATATTTCATGAAGGATTGCCACTTGGCAGGAACCTTTTCTTATAAATGTATTTAGAAAAAATTATCAATGTTTCGGCTCCAACATGAGCCTTTATCATATTTATAAGAAACATAGGCACTTTGACTGTTCTATATAATTGCAAAATGTATATAGTTAAAATGAAGATTTACTGTTCCTTTAAATTTGTCCTTGAAAAAACAAAAGAAAATGTCAGCACCAAATAGTGTTTCAGATTTCTCTTGTGCTTTCTTAATTCTAGCCTGTTTGCTGAACAAAAGTTCTCATCCTACACACCCTTTCCTTCCACGGTTTCAGTGATTTTGTGGAATGTTTAAAAAGCTATAATTAGTATGCAGGCTTGGCATTCCCCAAATCATTTAGAATCTGAATTTCAATTGGTCGATGTTTACCAGACTTGTTTGAAACTGAAGGTGGTAATTCTAGTGTTTCTTTGTGGAACTGATGAAAAGGTGACAGTCCTTTATATATAATAATTCGCTAAAACATGTGTAACGACGCAGTCATGCGCAGTAGAGTCTGCCCGCGGCACGGCTCATCCAGCTCTGTATCAGCTGTGGTGCAGGCAGTCTCTACTGTGCATGACTGCCCCGCAACCAGCTGCCTGTGACACTGTGGCCCATGTAACGGGCTCTTCAACGAGTCTGAAATAAAAATATATATATAGTTACCCAGAAACACTGATCTAAATAGATGTCTTGTCAATTTCACTGGATGTTCAATGCTTATTTGCTGATCGTGCTCTTTTTTTTCTTGCCATAAACTACTGTTTCAATTAAAATGTAAGATTATGTCCCATTTTAAAATAAACCCTTGTTGTTTCATTCCAGTCCCTTATGTAATGACTATTTGCGATGGAGTTAAAGGGGAACTGTACCTTTATGAATGGCTGGTTTTACAGTGCTATGGTATATTTTATTTTTATGTACATTTGAGTTTTGCAGTTGCGTGTATTTCCTGAGCTCCATTTTAGTCTGTTTATAGTTTAATCCTCTTGTTTATTGTGTGAAAATGTTAACCCGCTGAATGACGGAATACACAGAAAAAGCCACCTTCCTGGTTTCTTGTAAACATGTAAGCATTTCCGATAGCAAAATACTACTATTGTGCTATAGCTATTACACAATTGTTGTAATATATATAGATTGCTAAAATACCTTCCTGCGGTATGAAGGACTCCTACCTCAGTGACTTATCTGTTAAGCAAATCAACCCTTTGAGTGCCAGAGGGGTACGCAATGCGTTGCATACCTCTCTGGCACTCAAAGGGTCAAAAGTCATTTATTGATTAGATATAGTTCCCCTTTAACATTTTTAGCTGAATGTGAAAACACCTTTTGAAATGATCCCTTTGGAACATCCCTTCACAGATATGTTCTTCGTTGTTTGGTTTGCATGATAAATATGTTTTTTTTTTTTTTGTTTTTTGTTTTTTTTTCTTATTTCTTCTTCTATTTTAATATATAGACAGCCTTTCCGAGCATGTCATATTCAAGTATATGCATGCATTTGCATACATATGTTGTGAGCAGCCCTGCAATGGTTGAATATATTTGAGGTTTTCAAAATTAAAGGAACAAAGGATCACGTGGACACAAAATAGAATGATTGATAAAATCCTCCCTGCTATTGGCCGTTATTTACTGACTCTTAACTGGCAGGTTGTATTTATGCTAATTTATCTGCTTCAGGGAACATTGTTGATAGCAGAACAAAGTGAATAAAAGTAGTTTGCTTTGCAAATGAATGCAAATGGTACAGCCTTTCGGGAAGCCCTTTAACAGGGGCAGTGCTCTTTGATTATGAGTGAAGCTGCCATTTGGACATGTTGAAAAGAGCACGCTTGAACCATTGATTAGGGGAGACAGTGAAAGAAGTCAGGAAGGGCCCCGTTAAGCTTGCAGTGCGGCAGGCGGATGTCAGTGTGGTTAGAGCACAGTGGGTGAATGACAGGGAGGATTAGTGTCAGGGAGAAGCTTTGCTGTAGCTGTGGAGATGGTCCCTGGGGTCACTCACCTCTGACTGTTGTTCTGTGCTGATGGCTGGGTAATGAAAGCTCTTGATGCATGCCTGTTCATTATCGGAAATGATGATTAGATGAGGTATTTATCGCTAAAGGTTATGGGCTTTTTATGTGTATGTCTACCTTTAAGCATAAGCTGGAAATGTTCATGTTCATCTAACATTAAGCAGAATATGATCTATTTCTGCAGGGCGACTCATAACACTTATCAAGAGTTTGTGTGTGGGGGGGATAGTCTGTTTTTTGCTTTGTTTTACAGGTAATTTATTTTTTTATTCATTTCTCATACTGCAGTTTTTCACGATTTATTTCAGCAACAAAAAGTTCTTTGGAGAAAAAATGATGTATAAAAATAGTCAGGCGACTGTTGAGCACAACATAGATATAATGACTTACTGACTAGAGCAATTCTAGTGTAAACCAACTGCATTATAGAGGAGACGTAAAAAACACTCAGATTCCCATTGGTTTCAGTTGAGCTTTCAACCCCTTGAGTGCTAGAGGTGTCCAGTTGCAAAGCAATTCATTGGAGACCTTTCTAACACTCTGGGGGTTAAAGGCCTTGTTTAAATCAATGTGAAATTGTATTTGTTCCCTATGGTACAATTGCTTTGCTCTGGTACCATTCAACATTTAGCTGTTATATGAAGTTAACCTTTTGAGTGCCAGAGGGGTTCACAACACATTGCTTTGCAATGCGTTGTGTACCCTCTGGCCCTCAAAGGGTTAATCATATGTGCAAAATAAAAACATAATTTCCTGTTACCACCACCAAAGGAGCTGAGTCACAACCCTCCCAAGTCACGTTTCACATCTCAGAACTGCTTTTACTTTCTGAAAAGGTTACTGAAATTCTCATTTCTGTAAGAAAAAAAAAATGTTAACAAAAAGAGGGGGGGGGATAATGTGTAAATCTCAGTGTATTAATTGTAATTATAAAAATCCAGCAAATATTAATTAAAAAATTAAAGTACAAAACAAAAGCTATGTTAGAATAACACATAGTAGTACAGTATTTGTTATTTTAATTTTATTCACATTTAACGTACTTACCAACATTTCTAGGGAAAGTTTCCCCTGGACACTCACATTTCAGAGTATCTAGCGATCCGTAGTACATTGCAGAGTATCTAGTGATCTGTAGTACATTGCAGAGTATCTAGCGATCCGTGGTACATTGCAGAGTATCTAGTGATCTGTAGTACATTGCAGAGTATCTAGTGATCTGTAGTACATTGCAGAGTATCTAGTGATCCATAGTATATTGCAGAGTATCTAGTGATCCATAGTACATTGCAGAGTATCTAGTGATCCTTAGTACATTGCAGAGTACCTAGTAGTCCGTAGTACATTGCAGAGTATCTAGTGATCCATAGTACATTGCAGAGTATCTAGTGATCCTTAGTACATTGCAGAGTACCTAGTGGTCCATAGAACATTGCAGAGTAGAGTCAATGGAAAACTTCAAATAATATACTTAAAACTGCACTTCTACAGAAGAATACACATTACCCCTCCTAAATACTGCATAAAATCCAAATAAATCAATATTAAAATGTGGGGAAGCTCATAACCACTTAATCTTTTAATGACAAGTGCACACAGAACATGGGGTTAAAATTCAATGTTAAAACTAGAGACTAGAGAAAAGCAAGATCCAAGGATAGGAAACCAAAATCTGGGATGTTTAACTCTTTGGGTGCTTAACACTTCTCCAGTGCATTGTGAAGAAATGCTTAGAAAAAACATTCAAGGGCTTAAACACCTTTGTTTTTCAATGAAAGATAAAGGTCCTTTTGCAAAAAGCAAAGGATAAGCAATTCTGAGGCTGACCACCATAAGAGAAATAAGAATCCCATTTACATTAAATGTGAGTTTTAACCCCTTGAGTACCAGAGGTCACCCACTCATTGCTCCACAATGCATTGGAGACCACTCTGCCCTATATGCAATTGGTATGCTCCAGAATTGTTCATTGTTTGATTCCTGTATAAAGCCCAAAGTTTACTTTTGTTTTAAATCACTAATTTAGAAAAGGACAAGGCTAATTAAGACAGTTTTACATGAGTTATTTTCATGTTTTATGTTATACATTTGATTTCATTTTTTTTTTTCACTATTACAGCATCCTTTTCAATGTATAATTATTTGTTTGTTTCCTTTTTTTAGGCACCTGAATGGACGGAGGAGGACCTTAGCCAGCTGACAAGAAGTATGGTTAAGTTCCCAGGGGGCACTCCTGGTCGATGGGAGAAGATTGCACACGAATTGGGTCGATCAGTGGCAGATGTGAGTTCACTCAGATTTGCATTGTACAGCAAGTGACAAACCAGAACAAGATAGGCAGTGTAAAAGACGGCTCAGAATGGAGCCTGAAATTGTCTTTTGAAAAGAGACCACAATCCTTTTAGGTCCTGGAAGTGAACCATTAACTAAGTAAGCAAGAAGCAGATGTGAGGTAGTCCCCTGCTCTGCAATTAACAGCTGTAACTGATCAACTGTTCAGGGGATTTGGGTGTTTAGAGGTTTAGGCTACTGTAACCTGATCACAAAAAAACAATGCCATTTATATTGTTTCTAATAACCCCCTTTTAGTTAGTGGAGTAGAACAGGCAGATTAATTTTGCTGCATCAAAAAGCTCTTTATTTTTTTTTCCTACATTATAAGCAAAGCGAGTGTGTGTTCGTAAAAGTCACATGTTAGGACTGAATTGTTCAGTTTGTACATTTTATTTTGAAATTTAATCGTCCATATATACAATGTGGATCAAGTAAACAGCATATAGAACAAATACAAATTCCAAAACCTCCCAGTTATTTAATTCAGGATTTTTACCCCTTGAATGCTAGAGAAGTCTCTAATGCGTTGCTTAACCCTTTTAGTGCCAGAGGGGTATGCAACGTTATGTACCCCTCTGGCACACAAAGGGTTAACAGTGCTTTGGAGCACGCACTAGGATTGAAGTGGTTAAAGGCCTGTTGTGATATTTCTCATCCCAGAATTGCTACACTGTCTTTGTATGGATGGTTATATATTTCTATGTGTATGTGTTTTCGTAGACACTCGGTGCAAAATGCTCATGTGTTTATGACAGCTTGAACAAGTATATAGCAGAGAGTAGACCTCTCATATCTGCTTATAAAATAATATTAGTGAAACTGGGAACGTGTATGAAGGTGTTAGTGCAGAATTTTCAGTGAATGTATGTATGCACTTGTGTGCATGTACATTTGGATGTGTATGTACGTTCATACAGGTAGAAATAAATGAATAAATAAAGTCCAGTCGACAAGACAAATTATGCAGTTCTCTAATAATATTTGGTGGGCTAGTAATTTCTCACAGCATAGAAATATGGCTGCACTAATAGAACAAAACATAGTTCCGAGACCATAAAATAAACCCATATAATTTATTGAAATTCGCAGTAAAATTAGAGAAAAATAACAGACATTCACGACTCGCATATCTCATATTAGTACAGTACACATCAGTATCAGACCAGGAACACTGATGTGTACTGTACTTATCTGAGATAACGGAGTCGTGAATGTCTGAAGTTCTTCTCTAATTTTACTGCAAATTTGAATAAATTATATGGTTTTATTTTATGCTCTTGGAACTATGCTTTGTTCTGTTAGTGCAGACATATTTCTATGCTTTTGGGTTATTATAGCCTGAGGGGGCCTTGGCTTTGCACAGGAACTCTGTCAGTTTGAGAGTTTAGAATCCAGGAGCATGGATTAGCAATGGTTAAATTTGCTGAACTTTTTCTGTTTGCCTAGTAATTTCTCACCTCATGACAAGTAACTTTTGCTTGGATCTGTGTATGTTTATGTTTCTGTCTCTCTTTGTGTGAGTTTGCATGCTTCTATCTGTGTTTTAGAGAAATTTGTGTCTGTCACTTTTAAAGTGTTTTTGTATGTTCTATATGTGTGTTCTATGTATGTATGAATTCTCACCTGTTATCAACATGGAAGATACCCCAATGTACCACACACAAATGAATATGAAAAACCTAAAGAAACTTGCACAACTGGATAGTGACATCTTCTTCCTGACTACATGCAAAATAAAACATCAGTAGTCAGTTGTTGAATCTTGTGTTGTTGGAAACTCCCATCATCCATAGCCAACAGCTGATTGGGGATGATAGCAGTTGTAGTCCACCACAGCTGGGGCCAACAATTGACCATCTCTGTTATAAACCAAAAGCAGAAAACCTGCTTTTCTCTTACATCCAATACTGAACACAGGTACCACAGCGTTGAGTCTCTCCCCCTGGAGGGAGGGCACATCACAACAGAGTCTTTGGTGTGGAGTCTCCCTCCTCCTCCTCCAGATCAAACTCCCCCCTCCCTCAATTCCCAGAATTCATGTGCTAGGAGCTGGATGAGAATGGCCATCCTCTTAGTTCTTGGTGAATCTTGCAGGCACTCTGTCTTCTCTCTAAAATGGGACGTTGAAGACAAAATACTGGTGAGCAACCTTTGAGTGCCTTGGTCCACTTTATGTCCCAAACTTGTGTTGCCTCTCCATACAGGGGATGATGTGAGTTGGTAGGCTCTGGCACTAATTTTGGGTACTTTTCTTATTATGTGTTTCGCTCTGAGGCCTTTGGAGTGAAGATGACTGCTTTCTTTATAGGTTTAACTCTTGGGAAGTTTATTTTCACCATTCCCTCCCTTATTTGTATCTTAAGGTTTTATGCTCTGCTCAGTTGTTTCATGGGAGATTTGGGTCTTTTCACAACTTTTTAATTTTAGACCGATTTTAGTGCAACAGCCCCTTAAAGAAATGGAAGCCCGCTCTTGGCAATCTTTGCCCTGTTGACTTCTATGGGAAAACCTCTATGCGACATACCTCTGCAACTGTTTAATCTACGACAATCAGAGAGTGCCATCTTCTTGTCTCCTCATACCCTATTATCCAGTCCACTTTCTGAGTGTCCAGGGACTCATGGCGATCCATGAACAGAGATGTAGTGATTGCTAGGCAGTGAGCAGTGGAGAAGACTACAGAACCCAGAATGCCCATTTTGTGGGCTCTCTTCCAATTGGCTGGCAGTCTTGCAGTGGCCATCTTAACTTCTCTGTTGCTTATCATATGCAGAGGCTGACTCTCCTGCTCCAGATTAACTCTTCACTTGCCAGATAAGTGTATTTCTTTGCTGTTAATGGTGCTATAGTCTGGGGACATCCTATATTATAATTTGCTAAGGATGTTTGTCAGATGCCGTCATGCGCAGTAGACGACTGCGCGTGCTGCAGTCTGTACTGCTCATGACTGCAGCACTGCCAGTGTTAGCCCATGTACTAGTTCTCTAATGTTTCACTAGCGTTTGGGACACTTTTTAGTAGGAAGTATGTCGGACTCTTAAGGGACATGGGAGTAAACCCAAGGAATCTGGGGCTAGCCTTACCCCATCACACCTTGTTCCTCTTGCCACACGGGGCTACCTAGAGAATATTCAGGGTTTCTGTGCCCCTCCTGCACAGTGGCCCATACTACACCACCGGGCTTCTTTAGCACAGATCAAGAGCCAGCAATGGGTCAAGACATTACTGTCTTCAGTGGCCCAAATCCTTTTTTTCTGTCCAAGGGCTACTACATTCATGGAAGCCTATTCCCATCTTTAAGCAGGTTGCCCCATTTCTCAGGGTCATTTTCAGGTTGGTGGGTTTCCTCTGAAGATGAATCAACCTCAGAAGAAGATAATGATGGGGAATATGACAGAGATTCTTCCTATTCCTATGGAGATTCCTCACCCCTGTGTAGAGGAGCTTATCAAGGCAGTCTTGGAGATCCTTCAGGTCTCTGACCTGATGAGGGATCTCCTTTTCTGGATATTTTCCAGAGACTAAAGAAGTCTTCCCCCATCTTTCCACCCTATAACACTATTGATTAATCCTTATAGATGAGTGGAGAACTCCTGCTTTTCTTAGCCATACTTTTTTCCGGCTGTGGCTTTGGAGCAGTGGGCTTCTCCCCCATCGTGGTCCCCCATTTCACCGCTGGCAAAGACCATCACACACCTGCTGGCAGATAAGAAGCTGGATTCTATTCTCAAGGCCTCCTTCTCTGCTACAGGGCAACATTAAGACCTATTTTTGCCACTGCCTTGGTTAACAGGGCAGTTGCTGTTTAGGACGAGTAACTTTCTGACACTGTTCATACTGATGTGGCCAAGAAAAACTTGTTGGTTCTGATTGCTATCATCAAGGAGGCCAATAATTATGTTTGTGAGGCGATCTTTGAAGCAGTCAGATTCTCAGCTAAGGCCTCTGCTCTTTCTGGTGCGGCACGCCACACCTTGTTGCTCAAGATTTTGTCTGCTGACCAGTCTTCTAAAAAGTCACTGGTTTCCTTGCCATTTCAGAGCAAGTTCCTTTTTGGAACCAAACTGAAACAGATCATCAGTGATGCTACTGGTACCTAAGAGTACCTTGTTACCTCAGATCTCCAGCAAGAAAGGTGCATCTTTTTTGTCCCCTTTTCCAAACGGGTGCAAAGAAGCCACAGACCGCGCAAGCCTCTCAAGCTCGCCCTGCCACAAAACCCAGACAAGCCTGGCAGACCACCTGCTCAGCTTAAAATGCTAAGTCTGACAAGCACCCTTCTGCATGACTCACGGAATTCTAGGCCATTTTTTTTTGTAGGGGGTTTCTCCACCTTTTTCGAGATGCCTGGGCATCCTCAGTAATGGACCAGTAGGTTTTGCAGGTAATCTCAGAAAGGTACTCACAGATTTCAAATCCCTCCTCCATATCATTTCTTTTTGTCAACGGTACCGAAAGAACCAGACAAGGCAAGGCTGCACCAGGAGGCAGTGGACTCCCTGCTGGATGAATAGGTTCTGGTGCCAATTCCACCACCGAGCACTCTTCATGTTTCTATTCCAACCTTTTTGTGGTCCCAAAGAACGGCGGTTACATGCTTCAATATGGAATCTTTGGATTGTGTCATCGTTGTTATGTGCCCGGGGAATATCTGTCCTCTCTCAATCTTCAGGATGCATACTTACATGTCCCGATTCACCTGGATGGCCATTGTTACCCACGCTTTGCTTTCAGTTCCAATCATTACAAGTTCACGGCTTTGCCATTTGGCCTGGATCCGGCACCACTCATCTTCACAAAGATCATGGTGCCCTGGGAGCCGTTACCCATACTGGCATCTGACTCCATACTTGGATGATCTCCTTATCAGGCCTCTTCGGAAGAACTCCTGGCTCATCATGTTAAAGACTGCACCCACATTCTAGTCCCCCATGGGTAGATTCTGAATCTGCATAAGTCCCCTCCAATTCCTTTCCTGGTTCTGGTTTTCCTGGATATGAGATTTAACACCCTTCAAGGGAAGATCTTCCTCCCAGAGGAGAAGATCCTGCTTGTGTCCCAGGACGTGTCACGGGCACTGGAGTGGTCCTCAGCCACAGTCAAGGATTTCATGAGTGACCGCCACGTGGTCCTTAAGTGACCGCCACGTGCGTGCGTGGCTGGTCCTTAAGGGGTTAAGTAAAGTCAGACAGTCAAAGTAAATATATCAGCGGAGACAAACTCAATAGCGCAAAGGTGTTCATTAATACAATTAAACTGTATTTTATCTAAATCCACATCCCATAATAACTTTGCTGTCTTCCATTAACTTGTTATACATATTTTGACTCCAAAACATATATTTCTGACTAGCTTATCCTCATACTTTTCTTTTGACCAAGAGCACTTCCCACATCCCCAAATTGATCTCCTTCTTCAAAATATGTAAATACGTTCTTGACCTTTTCACAAATACAAGCAACCTTACCACACTCCCACCAGATGTGTTTAAATGACCTTGTTTCCCATAATCTCTATAACAGTTCACGTGCATCCCTATACAACAGATATAATGTGGTGGTAACCAAGTAAGTTAGATGCAAGATTTCTTATGCCTGTTCTAATAAATTTGTGTTGATGCAACACTTATGAATATGTTGAATTATCACTTTCCATTGTTCCTTATCTAAAGATTCCCCCACCATAATTTGCCAAAGTTCTTGGCATCTCAGCTTACTGGGTTCAAATATTAAGATTTTAAAAATTGGTGAAATATTCTTTTGAGATGAGTTCCAGTGTCTAAAGAGTGAGTTAAATCTAGACGAATAAATATATACATAACTTCCCAAACAATCCATCACCTTTTTCCTCAAAATATCATAAAATAGTCATCCAGTTTCTCCAGAATGTCATCCCTAAATATATATATTATACTGTCTATGCCGTTATTGTTCCGTTTATTAAGCAGTTCCTTATCTTTCTGGCATCAGTCAAAAGGCACATATTAGACAAGGGTGCAATTTTGATCTAAATTCTAATAATTTCAGTTTTAATCCAACAGAGCAGATCAAATTCCATTCTTGCTATTTAGCATCAGTCAGGGAATGTGTCATCTGTTGAGAAAATACCTAGGTATATTTCTCCAAGGAACTATTTACTCAGAGATCTGAGTGAAGAACAAGATCATCCATTAAGACTAGAGGAAAGGTGCTTTTGATTAAAACAAAAGCAGGGATTTTTTTTACAGTAAGGGCAGTAAAGTTATGGAATTTTTTTTGCCTCGGGATGCTGTGCTGGCAGATACTGTAATTGCTTTCAAGAAAGTAATAGAGATATATATAAACTGTGTATGTGCTTGTGTGGTATATTATATATACACACACACTATATTTGTTTGTCCCAATATTTCTGGATAGATTATTGATACGTACCATACTGTATACCAAACCATTTTATTCAACATTCTGTAAACTTCCCAGCTAAGATTTATGACAAAATGTTATAGTTAAACTGTATAAGGACCAGAGGGGTAAGCAACACATTGCTTAACAGAGATTATTTTGTAAAAAAAAGTAATTATCTGGGCTCAACTTTTTTTTCCTTTCCTTTCTTCATTTTGTTATTGTACTCTTTAACTTTTTGTGCACCAGGGGAATGGAGAAGGTATTAATCCGCAGTGTCTTTATCAACCCCTGGCCCTCAGAAGGTTACATTTGACATGCTTTTTACCCCAAAGGAATTCAGGCCTTCTAAAACCATTTTAGAGCTGTTTAGTTAAATGTGATGAATAATTTTGCCATTTAGAGGAAAGGGGTTAATTAAATTTGTGGGTTGTTTTTGCTGTAAACTACTTGACTGTGAAAGAGAAACCAGATTGGGTTTGTGGTAATCACAGTTCCTGTCTGCTGACCTGGTTACCTGGACAAGAGCTCGCTGCCAGCCTGCACACATCTGTTCCCTGACCCATTTTCTGTATTAAAACTGAGGCTTCAGGCTTTAGTACTGTCTGGTTCTTTATGAAAAAACAACTATTAGATCCTTATGTTCAGAAGAGAAGTGGAGCAGTTCTACAGCAAACCAACTGCACAATATTGAGAAATAAAAATTACAAAATTCCTGTAAGACCTGTGTCCATGATTCAAGTCTGCATAAATGAAAGCTTCATTAACCATTTGAGTGCCAGAGGGGTACGGAATGCATTGCTTCAAAACTGCCTGAGTATTATGTTATCAAAACTGCCTATGAATCATGAAAGAGCAACCCAAACTGGAGTGCATCAGCATCATATACATTATATGTGTATGAAATGCTCACAAGGTAGGTCTCACTGGAGTTTGCTCATCCACTGGTGTATTAGAGTTTGCTGTGTAATATTATCTGCCCGTCTCTGCTTAGGCTGTAAAAATGACTTGATTAGTTGTATTAAACATGGGCACAAATAAATACATAAAATGAACATATAGAATGAGCGCTGATCAAAATGCAAAACATATTTAATAATGGCTAATATCCATCTTACTTAAACACAACAATATGCTAAATTCCACACCATAGTTCATTCTTAAAAATGTGGCTGGATTTGTCTGCCGTTTGCATAAGTGTCTGGCAGACCACACTCTTTTGAATACCCAGTTCATGGAACAAGGGGTGGGTCCTAATTTTTAGAGTAGACATACTATTCTGTGTGGCACCCCGCACATCCTATGTTAGTCAAAAGACCAGCAGATATATAGTTTAGGAGATAGTCATGATTTTGTTTCTGTATGTTGAGCAATCTGACTGTGGTACCAAATGCTAAATAACCTGTTCTATGCAGTGTCATACGCTAATGAAGCTTTCCAGTGAGGTTTCATATACTAATTAAATTTGGTGCTGCATTTTCACTTGTTGCAGACATAAAAGTATGACTATCTTTAAAATTGTGCATGTTCTGTACTTTTGGCTAACATGATACATAGGCATTTTTGAATGAAGCTCTCAAATGTGCAAACAAATTCAAGGTGACAGGTCCACTTGAAGTGGGGCTTTTAGGCACCACTTTTTGGACATAGTTGTACACATTAGCCTAGGTTATGCACAGTTTGTGCAGGAATGTTGTTATAAAGAAAAGTGAAATATGTAGGTTAGTGCTCCTGGCACCCCATAGAGTAGGTCGTCTTACACAAACGGGATACAGTTTTTCTCAGGCTGGTAGCAGGTATTTAGTAAGGTAGGTAATTCCATGTTTTTCAAGGATTTTAGAACCTACGAAGTAGTAGAAATGTAAAAACAAAAGTTCCCATGACACAATCTTATAGAAATATTTGTGCACAGCAGCCTTGGGGTAGAAAGCCATGCAACCACTAATTTGAAGCTGATTAATGTCTACTTTCCAAAATTCTATGTCTTGCATACCTTTAATTCAAATTTCTAATAGTTATGACAATTTCAGTTCAAGCAGGCAGTTTTATAAAAGAAAACAAGTAGGTGTAGTTTTGTGCTTCTGGAACTCTTTGTGGTTGGGGTACACTTTTTCTCAGATGAACAATAGACCATTAATACGGTAGAACATTCCATAGTTTTCAAACACTTTATTGCATTTGAAGGGGTGGAAATGTAAAATTAAATAAAAAAGTTTTTTCCTTTAGTGCTACCTTCTGGAAATATTTCTGCACATCAAGCTACAGGTAGAAAGGCAAGTGACCCCTTAATTTATGCAGTGGATTGTCTTCACAATTCTATGGTTTGTCTCTTCATTTCTGTCACTGTTACAACCATTTTAGTACAGGCAAGCTACATTTGAAAAAATGTAAGAAAATGAAAGATTGCAGTAATTCAGCTCATACCAATGGGTAGTTGTAAATTCCATAGTTTTCAATTATTTTACTACTTTTGAAAGGGTGAAAATGTAACATAATGCCTATTTTTCCCTGCCACCTTCTAGAAACATTTGCGCACATCAGGCTAAGGGTAGAAAGGCACATAACCCCTTATTTGATGCAGTTGAATATATATTTTTAGGAACTGTATGCTTTTAAGGAGTTATATTGATGGCACGAGGTAATTGTGCCTTCAAACTACACATAGTGCATTCTGGTTGTCTGCATGAAAATGTCAGTAGAAATTTTATGTGCTGTTACCAGTTTGGGGTCCAGGGGAAAGACGTACATTTGTACTCATAAATATCAGTATACTCAAAAGAAATGTGGCATTCATATTTCATACTTTGTTTTGTTACTCTAAGTTTGGATGTTGTACAGTAATTTGTGACTTAATTGTAAATTTCTGACGCCTTTCGGAACAACCCTATTTTTAACAAAATGACCTTGCTTCATCATTTAATTTTGGAAGAAATTTTAGCCATTTTCTGATTCATACGTTGGTGTTCTTTCAATGAATATATACTTTTATGTAGTTATTGAGTTGCTATGGGGTACTTTTATCATGTAACCAATGAAATTTGCATTTTTAAAATACCCTACTTCACTCCTGTTAATTAAGTGTCTATACAGGCAATTACATGTAGGTAAAATTATACAAATTTGGTATTTTTGTTTTCAAGAAGTTCAGGGCTTTTAAGAATTATTTAAACTTTCATAGCCAATTTATGCTTGCCCCATCTTCATATGAGTCAGTTTGAAAATGCTGAATTTGTTCAGAAAAAACTATATAGTTTTTCAACTGTAACTAGAAAGTGACCTCAGAAATCATACATAAACGGATAGCAAAATGTTGAAAAAGAGTCTGGCCTTCTTTGTGGACAAAATTCCTCAAACCTCTGGTACTCAATGGGTTAATCTGTTTAACAGATGAGCTTACCTAGGTGGGTGCCCTTCATAAGTAGGCAGGTATATGGAGATATTTAATTTTTGCATTATATCTGCAGTTTCCTGTATTCAGGAGCACTGAGGTCCATATCAAGATCACACCTTCTCACAGTAAACAATAGGCTTCAATGGACAGTAGGGACATAAATGATAAGATTTTAAACAATTAGCAGTATACTACAAGGAAGAGAAAAAATAAACTATAAAGCAGTATGTCGATTCAAATGACTGCTGTTTGAAGTTCACTTCCCTAGTTATGTTAATCTGATACATTCAGTTACTTACTGTTAGGAGATAATTCCCCTTTATAAGTAATGCACTTCAAATATGACAAAAAACTAGGGTCTGTATGCAGCAATCAAAAGCATAACAAATTAAATTTCCCATTTATTTCAATTGTCATTTTAGCTCTCTGCATTCTGAAAAGAACTCCAAACACATTGCTTCCATTATTCATTGTTCTGTTTCCTCCTTCTGTTTGGGTTTGTATAGAATCCACTTGCAATTGAAGTAACACCTTTATAATCACTTGGGTTAATTTGAAATAGGTTTCAAAATCAACTGTATGCTGTTAAACCCTTTCAACTGACATTTCTTCATACGCTGGCACTCAGATGGTTAAAAATATACTGTTCTATAGTGTTTTTGATTGAGGAGTGTCTTTTGAACCCCATTTTCTCAGTTGCTAAAATACATAGGAGGGAGGAAGGAATACAATGAGGTAAGTGAGGAGGGGGAGTGGAGCAGAAGGTTAGTATTTGATGCAAAGCTGTGAAACCCAGTACTGTGTACTAAATGTGTCAGAGTCTTTTAATTAAAAAATAGCTTTTAGAACATATAGGTGATTTTGAAAGTTTTTTTCAAATGAATCTAAAAGATGTCATAGAGTCTTCCACTTTAACGGGAGAGTTTATGGTCATTAAAGCAAATTTACTTCTGAGCATTATTTTCCAGAGCATGTATGTCAATCTCAACTACCGTCTAAGGAGGGCTGCAACCATTATGGTTATTATCCAGCCACAGGTGCTATGCTGGATAAACCCTAGAGATCCTGAAGAATTTGCAAAGTGTTGCCCACCCCTCTGACCATCAGGGTTAATTAGCTGACACATACCTTCTGACCTGTTGCATACATTGACCATGCTGTCCTAACTGGAGAAGCAGACAGCCATATCAGATGGTTTCTCTCCTGATTTGTGTTATACTCTTGGTCAGCCTCTGTTCTGAGGAGAGGAACCAAGTAACTGAGTTTAGGTTTCTCAGGCTTCCACTCTTCTTTATGGTCCTAAAGAGGTAAGGAATGGAGAAGAACAAAAAGCACCTCCATGCAACATATTCATCGATTCATTAGAGGGAGGAGGACTGGATTATTAAAACACTATCTCCCTTTGGATGAACACATCTCTCAATGGATGAAGACACCTCCGTGTCTCGATCATAGCTGCCAGTATATGCATGTTAAAGTCTAATTTTGAAACTTGTCAGGTAATGGTCAGCACCTTGTTATAATAGGATATAATGGAGGCCATAGACTTACAGGGAGGGGGCCACATATGGGCTGCTGATCTCTAGTTTGATATGCCTGTTTTTGGGCATGAAACATTCTAATTTAATAAATATCTTTATCTAAAATTCCTCTTTCCCACCCCTTTCAGTTACATCATCTCCTTTACTCAGAAAAGTGACTGGAGAATGATCGATCTTACACCACCCACAGAGATCTGGTAGCTCTGGTAACACTACCCTGCATTCAAACAATGGAAGACCTCTACCCGGCCTGAAAGCTTTCACCAAGTCCCTGAACACTAGTGTTCAGATGAGAGAAATCTAGAAGCATTACCATAGTTACCCCAGCTCCATGGGCGGTGTCTGGTTGTGCAACTTGAGTAAGTTAAATGAGCCTATGTATCTAAAAGGGGTAGAAGGGGGAACTTAAAAATAAATATTAACATTAAACCAGTTTTTTTTAGAAGAAGTGACTGTAATCAATTACTCTAACAGAATGTACCATAGTTTAAAGCAAACATGTTTTAAACATTATTTAGACTGGTGTATTAAGATGATGTGAAGTAAGCTTAGTAAACCACTGAACCACAGAAGAAAATAACGATTCTCTTTAATTTACATTGGACTTTTTACACCTAGAATACTAGTGAGGAATCCAGTTTTTTGCTTTGCAATGTGTTGGAGACTTCGTTAGAATTCAAGGGTATAAAATCCAAATTTAAATTAGTGTGCATTATTATTTTTCATCTGTGGTACAGTGGAATATTCCAGAATTACTCCAGATCTTCTTAGTCCATCAGCCACACACTCCCTGTAATACTACACTGTTTCATGACAAGATTGACATAAATGATACTAGTCAGATCTTTGATGGAAAAATCATCAGACATCTATGATATTATGGGTGCCACGCGCACGTAGTCCGGGTAAAATGTTTATAATGTTAATTTATAGCTTTTTACCAGATGATTTTGTAACCACAAAGGCCACTTAAATTGTAAAAATAACAGGAAACATAAACTGTCTGGCATGCAAAACAGGCCATAATGTGATTATTAACTGCAGGTTTTTTAAATTAAACTCGGCAAATTCTCAAATTTCCAGCTTGTGAAGCAGTATTGCTCTCTGGCCTGAGAGGATGTAAACTGATTCGCCTCCTCTCTGCGGTTACTAATCTCCTCCATTCAGGGTCGCGATAGCTGACTGATAGGGGATTTGCCGGCTGCCTGGAAAAAGGCTCAGGTAGGCAGGAAAACAACAGACAGGTGGATAGATTTAAGGCGAGTTTCTTAATTACTATGGTTCCTGGCCACGTGAGAAGAGGTGCACAGCTAGATGAACTGTCCCTTCTGTCTGAAAAGAAGACAAATAAGAGGTTAGGAAGGGGGGAAAGAGGAGCATACATTTTTAAGCATTCATAACTAACTGTCTTCTATTGTAATCCACTCGAAAGGGGTTCTAGAGACATCTCCAGTGCATAACGAAGCAATGCTTTGAAGATGTCTCTAGCAACTAAGAGGTTAATAGAAAATGTTATTTCTCTGTTGTCCAATACAGGTTACTGGTAACTTTGGGTAGACGATCCGCCCCTTTAAGTAGACAGGGACAATTCTAGAAATGACTGCAGGGGGTGGAGCCTACCTTCCCTCTTTGGCTGCAGCTAGCCAACCAGCTCCAGAAAGATTTGTTCCTTGGTGAAGATAACACAGGCAAGAGAACAGTTCTGCTATAGTTGTTTTAGAAACTTTTTTATTTTTCTGTTAGATATGGAATACCACCATTAGCCGGATTACCATAACTGACAATGCCCTTAGATGTGGCTAGCTCGGTATCCAGGTCCTTTTTGTGGACCTTAAGCCCTGAGGGGGAAAATCTTGATTCCAAGTGCTTCCCCAGGAGTTACCCACTGAGGTTACTTCTTACTACATGGTAATCTGAAGACAGAAGATCTGCAGGAAAGGTGAGCAACCCTTTGAGTGCTGCAGGTCCACTTGTCCCACAGTGCCCCTCCGCACAGGGGTTATTCCTGGGAGTTCTTATTGCACACTCCTGCACTCACTGGGTCTTTCTGTTATGTCTGTCAGTGTTTGGAGCAACTTTATATGGTAAATTAACTCTTTAACTGCTGGTTGGCATCTTTTGGGTGGTTATTGGCACTTTCCCTACTAGGTTCAGTGTTTTCTGGGTCTGATTACATGTTCTAGTGATGTTTCATATATTTTTATTTCTCAGTTCTAACTTTGACAGAATTGAGTTCCAGCGCGCTTTACCACAGAAATGGCTCATTTTAATTGTCTGACCTTGCTCTATCATCCGGTTCATATTGCAAGTGTGTTGAGGGGCTCAGGGGGCTTCGGGCACTGTTGGGGTACTTTTCCTGGGAAAGCTACATTTCCCATGAGTGCTTGCTTCGCTCCCACTTTTCTGATTGGCTCCCGCTGCGGCAGCCATCTTGTGAGCTTTACAGAACGAGTATCCTACTCAGGGCTTGGACTCTCCTTCTCTTCTTTGCAGATTAACCCTTCGCCTGCCAGATAAGTGTAATTTAGCGATTTCTGGGGTGAAATTTTAATCTTACACACTATAAATCGCGTGATTAATTATTCTGAACATTGTTGACACTGTGAGAATGTCAACTCTGCTGGAGCTTGGGGCCAGGCCTAAGACTATGGATGCTGGGGTATCTGTATCCCCCATTGCACATTGCTCCTCATGTCATACAGGGTTGCCTAGAGAATTCTCAGGCCATTTATGCCCAGCATGTTCTGATGTCCCTGAGTCTATCCCAGGGGCCTCCAGCAATGCATTAGAGCCAGTCTGGGTGCAAGAGTTCAAGGCTGCTACCAGGGACCTCGGGTCTACATTGCAACTCTTTCCATCCCAGTTACAGGGGGCCTTCCATTCCTGGCAGACCCATTTCGCAGTCAGATCTTCCCTGCCCAAACCGCAAGGAGTACCTGACGTTTCAGATTCCTCTGAAGAGGAACTGTTGGTGGATTCAGATGTTGAGGAATGTTCTGCTGTGGTCTCCTCTCAATTTTTTGCAGATCCCTTTGAGGTTGATCCAGAACCCTTGGCTGAGGGCCTGATCAGGGCCGACATAAACATGTTAAGCTTTCCCCCAGTTCAGGAGGTTTCCTCAGATCCCTCAGATCCCAGGAGCCTATAAAGCCCCATACTTGTTTTCCACCTAACCCCACTCTTGACAGCCTAGTGGCTGATGAGGGGAAATCTCCGGACAGAAAGCCTCCAAGAAGTTTGCTAAGCTTTACCCCCTTTTCTGAGGCAGCTCTTGCTCAATGGGTTCATCCCCCCTAAGGTGGACGCTCTTGTCTCAAGGCTATCTACGTCTACCGCCTTACCAGTTTCTGATGCGTCCTCTCTGAAGGACTGGACTGACGTCCAGCATTCGTTGCGGCATGGGTTAACCGGGCCATTGTGGTCTGGACTGAACAACTCACCCTAGCTGTACGTTGGGGAGATTCATCTTCGGATATGTTGTGACTTCTCACCAACATTTCTGAGGCCCAGCACTATGTTTCTGCTGCCTTATTTGATGCTATCCGTCTGGTGGCAAGGGTTTCCACCATGTCTGTGGTTGCCAGAAGAGCTCTTTGGCACAATATGTGGTCTGCTGACACCACTTTTAAGAAAGCCTTGCTGTCCTTGCCTTTTCAGGGTACATCCTTATTTGGGCCAGATCTTAAGGATCTGATCAGTGAGGCCACTAGGGGTAAGAGCACTCATCTGCCCTTGGTCCCCAGGAAAAAACCTCCTCTCAAGCGTAACAGGTTTTTTCGTCCCTTTCAGACTGACACACGTCTGGCGAACCAGGCGATTCCCTCAGCTCCACGTGCCTCCTCCAAGCCCAAACAGCAATGGAAGCCCAAGGTCTCCTCCAAGCCCAAGGCTTCCAAGACTTCTCCGTCATGACTGGCCGAACCCGGGTCCCCATTCAGCTGTGGGTGGTCATCTTCGTCACTATCATAGCATTTGGGAGGATTCAGTGGTGGACCCATGGGTTTTACAAGTAGTGGCAGAAGGGTATAGGATCCTTTTCGCCTCTCTTCCTCCTTTTTGCTTTTTCCCATCTCATACGCCCCAGGGCGTAGAAAAATGCTGTCTCTTCAACGCGCTATCCAGTCTCTTCTGGACAAGGAAGTTCGTGAACCTGTTCCAGTTCTGGACAGAGGTACGGGTTTTTACTCAAACCTCTTCATAGTGTCCAAGAAGGACAGCGGGTGTTGTCCAGTTTTGGACTTGAAGGATCTCAATTCCTTTGTGATCTGGTCTCATTATCACCATGAGTCCCTAAGGGCAGTGATTGCTGCTATGATTCCGGGGGAATTTCTTGCTTCTCTGGACCTTCAGGACGTGTATTTACATATCGTCATTCATCCAGAGAGCCGGCAGTATCTCAGATTTGCCTGCGACCAAGGGCATTTTCAGTTCTCAGCTCTTCCCTTTGTTCTGACTACAATGCCTCAGGTCTCCAACCATGTCCTGGGAGCCTTAGTGTCTGTCCTCCACCAGGACGGCATCAGAGTTACTCCATACATGGACGACCTGCTTCTGAAAGCCCCCTCTGCGGAACTTCTTCATCAGCAAGTTCAGCAATGCATTCACACTCTCACCCATAACGAGTGGATCTTCAACTTGGATCACCAGATCGCACACAGAGTTTTGGCTGTTCCAGCTGAAGATCCAGTTCCAGCCAAGAAGCAATCCTCTCTAGTGGGGAAATTCATCTCCACCATGGAAGCAGTCCCCTTTGACATGGCTCACACCAGGGAGCTCCAGCGGTTTGTGATCCAGGTATGCAAGGGTCAGCCGGACCTTCTGCAGATATCCGTATCCCTCCCTTCTTCATGTGGAACTGAGTTTGCCATGGTGGCTCGACCTCTCCAATCTCCTGAAGGGCAAGTCCTTCCTGATATCCTTCTGGACCACGGTGATGACGGATGCCAGCCTCTCCGGCTGGGGAGCGGTCCTGGGTCGCCTGAGTGTTCAGGGGCGGTGGTCTCTGGACTAATCTCTCCTTCCCTTCAATGTATTGGAACTTCGGGCGATATTTCATGCCCTTTGTCACTGGACGCCTCAGCTGGAAGAATGCCCAGTCCGGGTTCAGTCTGACAATGCCTAGGCTGTGGCTTACATCAACAAGCAGGGCAGAACAAGAAGTCTAGCCACTTGATTAGAGGTCAAGGATATTTTATCCTGGGCAAAAGAACATGTTCCTGTCATATCCGCAGTGCACATTCCAGGCGTAGACAACGTCATGGCGGACTTCCTCAGTCGACACACAGTGGACAGCGGAGAATGGGAACTGCATCCAGAGGTGTTCAACCTCATTGTTCAGAAGTGGGGTCTTCCTTGCATCGACCTGATGGCGACAAGACACAACCGGAAGGTTCCAGGGTTCTCCTCTCACTGGAGGGATCCTTTAGCTTTGGCAGTGGATGCCATGTCCATTCCTTGGTTATTTCCTCTGGCTTACATCTTCCCTCCCCTTCCTATGTTGCACAGGGTGTTACGGAAATTGAAACTGGAGCAATGTCCAGTCATTCTGGTTGCTCCGTACTGGCCTTGACAAGTTTGGTTTCTGGGGCTTCTGGATCTGTCAGTGGCGGAGCCGTTCCGACTCCCCTCTCGTCCGGATCTTCTCCTCCAGGGTTACCTGTGGAAAGAGTACGCTCATCGTCTAGCTTTTACGGCTTGGAAACTGAATCCTCAATATTGAAGAAGAAAGGTTTTTCTTCTGGTGTGGTGGCTACCATGCTTAGTTCTCTCAAAGGCCTACCATCGTGTCTGGTCAACTTTCCTATCTTGGTGTGCCGATAGGGACTTGTCTCAGGAATTTGATCTGCCCACGGTCTTGGCCTTCTTGCAGGACAGTGTGGATAAGGGCCTCAGTTTGAGTTCCCTTAAGGTTCAGACTTCTGCTCTCTCTGTTTTCTTTCAGAGGCGCGTTGCTATCCTTCCTGATGTCAAGGTGTTTTTCCAGGGCATTGCTCATACTTGCCCTTTCTTTAAGGTTCCTGCTCCTCAGTGGGATCTTAATCTGGTTCTGGGTGTTCTTCAGTGCCCTCTCTTTGAGTCCTTGGCTACTTTTCCTCTATGCCTTCTGACGTGGAAAATGGCCTTTCTCCTGGCGATCGTGTCTTTTTGCCGTGTCGCGGAGTTGCATGCTCTGTCCTGTAGACCACCATTTTTGGTGTTTCACAAAGACAAGGAGGTGCTCTGCACCTCTCAGGAGTTCCTTCCCAAGGTGGTTTTGGAGTTCCACATCAATCAGGAGATTGTGGTGCCCTCTTTCTGCCCTGACCCCACCTCTGACAAGGAGAGGGATCTCCACTTGTTAGACGTGGTGTGTTGTCTCAAGTTTTATGACATCGCACTGAGTCTATCAGGCAATCAGACAAGCTATTCATCATTCCTGAGGGTCCCAGAGCAGGAAGACCTGCATCCAAAGTGACTGTTGCTTCTTGGATCAAGTCCACTATTCGTAAGGCTTACGAGCTTTCAGACTCACGGCTCATTCTACTCGATCTGTTGGGGCCTCTTCGGCTTACAAGAATCAGGCCTCTGCTGATCAGTTGTTCAAGGCTGCCACCTGCTCATCTGTGCACACCTTTTCGAAGCACTACCGTGTTGATGTGTTGGCATCGGCTGATGCCAACTTTGGGAGGAAGATCCTGGAGGCAGTCTTGCCTGTCTAGGATCACCTTCGGTTCTTGGTGCTTCCTTCACTTTTGAGCCCTGTTGGCTCTAGTTCAACGTGCTGTGTAACAGATTGGGGTGTTGTTACCCCTGTTTAGCGTCCGTTGTCACTTCATTGTTTTGTTGGGCTATCTCTGATCTGATGGTTCATATCTGCTCTGGTGACTTTGGGGGCCTTGCGCCTGGTCCTTGCCTTACTATACGCCTCTGGGAAACTGAATGGTTGGACATCCCAAAGTTACCAGTAACCTGTATTGGACGACAGAGAAAAGAGGATTTTAGTCTTACCTGTTAAATCCTTTTCTCTTATTCCATACAGGTTACTGGTCTCCCACCCTGTCAAGAGACCATGCTTGGCTCTCCTGTAGCAGACCGTAGGGCTCCTTCGGGATCACGCTCCCAGGTGTCTTCTTTCCTTCCACTATCTAGTCATAGTTAGTGTCTCAAATCTTTCTGGAGCTGGTTGGCTAGCTGCAGCCAAGGAGTGAAGATAAGCTTCATCCCCTGCAGTCATTTCTACAATTGTTCCTACCTACTTAAAGGGTAACCTGTATGGACTAAGAGAAAAGGATTTAAAAGGTAAGACTAAAATCCTCTTTTATTTTCGGTCTGCCCACAATCTCACCTCAGGTGGAGCAATCCATCATCTTGGCAGAATTTGGATGATTGTCACTTTATACTAATTAGCTACTACTGACTGATGGGAAAGAAGTGTGGAATGTTGATATACTGAGAAATAACTATAGCTAAATATCTTCTAAACTATTCACATCAAAAGGCTAATATAACATAAAAATGCACTTTCAGAATCATTTAAGATATAAAGTTTGAGTCATTTCAGTTCCAACAAGTTTACTGTCTCAGTAATTTAGTGCATGGCAGCACAGAGGATCCGCAGTACTTCTAATTACTTTGTGATTGTTTTTATGTCATTTTGTAAAAATATTAGGGGTGTATACAATTTTGGATTCAGTGTTTCAGTTCAATCTTGATTTGGCTTTCTTGTAGGATTCAGTCATACAAGTCTTTAGAATTTTGCTGGTCAAATTTGTATGTGGTTAATTTATACCTAACCTTAATAGAAATGGGTGGGTGGTTAGAATCCTAGAAAATGAATTTGGTGTGCATCCCTAGAATATATACACTGATTCAGGAAAAATTTAACATTTTTGTTTTTTGGATAAACTATGGGAATTTGAAAGGCAGGTTACAGTTTTTAATCTTTTAGTGCAGGTGCTCAGGATCTTCTTTTATGACCACCTGTAGATCAGTCAGTGGCCCAGTCATTCTGAGACATCCCCCCGTGCTAATAAGTCACTTGTGCTCAACTGAGGATATCCAGAAAACATTTGCTGTTGGAGAGATTTGATGGCAGGATTGGTAGGAACTGTAGTTTAGTTAATTTAAAGAGAAAATAAAAACATGGTTCTGCCAGCCATGTTTTCTATAATACAAATAGTAATTGAGACGTTAACCTTTGTTTGTTCATGGCACTTTTTGCTTATTACAGTAATTTCTGCGCAGGGCCAATATTACCGCCAACTGTACAAAGAATTTCGATGAGTATGGCCAAACTGGCATACTATGCAGAGAATTAGCATAAAGTGCCACACTGTCACCAAAATTTCAAGGTTACTTTCTCAAAAATGATATATCATTTATTTTTCTGAGGGAGATGTTGATATCTTCGCTTTAAGAAGAATAAGATTTGAGCTGCAGCATGTAGCATCGTTTCTCTGTATAAGGTGGAGCTGGGGATTGGCAGTGGACTGTTTTGTTGTTAAGAGCCACTTGTTCATAAATGTGCCTTCCTTTAGTCTGGTTATTTTGCATTTTTCTTTTTTCTAATCCATGTGTTATATTACAGTAAAATAGGACCATTCTTTATTTATAGATTTTTGGAATTGGTGATAAAATGTAATGTCGAATGCCCCCTCTGAAGTTTGCCTTGATTCAAACAATAACCTCATCAGTCATTCATGGATGTCATGTCCTTGTAGATGTATATGACAGGTGCTCTCGGGACTAGAGGACCTCAAGGTCTGCTCACTGCACATGGTAACCTTAACACTTTAGGGATCAGCTGGGTTTGCAGTGTATTGTTTCTCGGTGTGTTATCAGTGTGTCATTAAAGTCTTCCAGCTTCTGTTTTAAAGAACTACCAGCAATTGTCATGTCTGCCTTAATGAACATGATATCCAGGACTGATTGAAAGTCTATGGACACTCAGAAGATTGCATAGGAAAACAGTGGTCCTGCAGTGGCTGTCTGTGAAATGGATGTTTAACCCCTTGGATGCTAGAGATGTCACCCACACATTACATCACAAAGCATTGTTGATTTTGTTTGCCTTTAACCTTTTGAGAGCCAGAGGGGTACGCAACCCTAACCCGTTGGGTGCTAATGTATTGTTTCGTATACCCATGCAAAATTATATATACAGCAATGTGCAAAAGTTTTTAGGCAGGTATGGAAAAAATGCTGTAAAGTAAGAATCCTTTCAAAAATAGATATGTTAATGGTTTACATTTATCAATTAACAAAATACAAAGTGAGTGAACAGAAGTAAAATCTACATCAAATCAATATTTGGTGTAACCACCCTTTGCCTTCTAAACAGCATCAAGTCTTCTAGGTACACTTGTTCATGTTTTTTTAAGGAACTCGGCATGTCGGTCGTTCCAAACATCTTGGCGAACTAACCACCATTCTTCTGTGGATTTCAGGCAGCCTCGGTTGCTTCTCTCTCTTCATGTAATCCCAGACAGATTCGACAATGTTGAGATCAGGACTCTGTGAGGCCATACCATCACTTCCAGGACTCCTTGTTCTTCTTTACGCTGAAGATAGTTCCTAATGACTTTGGCTGTTTATTTCGGGTCGTTGTCATGCTGCCAATCAGATGCCTCCCTGATGGTATTGCATGATGGATTATATCTGCCTGTACTTCTCAGCGCTGAGGATACCATTAATTCTGACCCAATCCCCAACTCAATTTGCAGAAATGCAGCCACAAACGTGCTTCACTGTTACCTGCAGACACTCATTCTTGTACTGCTCTCCAGCCCTTTGGCACATAAACTGCCTTCTGCTACAGCCAAATATTTCAAATTTTGACTCGTCAGTCCAGAGCACCTGATGCCATTTTTCTGCACCCCAGTTTCTGTGTTTTCGTGCATAGTTTAGTTGCTCTGCCTTGTTTCCATGTCTGAGGTATGGCTTTTTGGCCACAAATCTTCCATGAAGATCACTGTGGACAGTAGATTTGTGTACCTGGGTCACATTGTTTTCTGCCAGTTCTGAGCTGATGGCACTACTGGACATCTTCCGATTGCGAAGGTAAGTAAGCATGATGTGTCTTTCTGCTGCACTAAGTTTCCTTGGCCAACCACTGAGTCTACGGTCCTCAACTTTGCTAATTTCTTGGTGCTTCTTCAAAAGAGCTTTGACATCTGGAAACCCCTGTCTGCCTTGAAATTTCTGCCTGGGAGAGACCTTGCTGATGCAGTATAATTATTTTGTGTCTTTTTACTGTGCTCAGTCTTGCCATGGTGTATGACTTTTGGCATTAAACTGTCTCCAGCAACCTCACCTTGTTAGCGCCGTTTGACTGTTCCTCACCCAGTTTTATTCATCCTACACAGCTCTTTCTGTTTCAGTTAATGATTGTGTTTCAACCTACATGTTATTATAACACCTGTTTGGTATAAGTGTTTAATCATACACCTGACTATATGCTTACAAAATTCCTGACTTTGTGCAAGTGTACCTAGAAGAACTGATGCTGTCTTGAAGGCAAAGGGTGGTCACACCAAATATCGATTTGATTTAGATTTTTCTTCTGTTTGCTCACTATGCATTTTGTTAATTGATTAATATAAACTATTGACATGTCTATTTTTGAAAGTATTCTTACTTTACAGCATTTTTTCACACTAGCCTAAAACTTTTGCACATTGCTGTATATATATATTTTGCATGGGTAAAAAATTTGCACATTACTGTATGTGTGTGTATGTGTATATATATATATATATATATATATATATATATATATATATATATATATATATATATATATATATATATAATACCATGAAGAAAATGCACGCACAGTCCTGTGCGTGCATTTTCTTCATGGTATTATATTACCATTTCTAAGGCAGTACACAATTTTTAAATATATTTTGGTCAAATAGGAGTGCCCATCCAACCTTATATATCTATATATATAAAAGAAGACTTTGTGCCTGCCAAAACACACCCAGGGGTGGTATTAAGGAGGAGTTACTGTTCCCATTGGGTGATTCAATCATGCAGGGAGTTGGCCCGCCCCCACTATGCAGCCCACCCACCACTATCAAAGTCAGAAAAAAACAATATGGCCGCCACTTGCTCCTACACCACAGACAAACACACATGCCCCACTCACACAGCACCACACAAACACACACACATGCCCCACTCACACAACACCACACAAACACACACACATGCCCCACTCACACAGCACCACACACACACACACACACACACATGCCCCACTCACACAGCACCAAGCAGACATGCCCCCACTCACACACACAGCACCACATACACACACAAAGCCAGAAATACATATGGCTGACACACACACACAGTCACTCACCCTGACTCCCAGAGGCCTCAGCAGGACCTGTAGTGCAGCACCAGAGGAACAAAATTGCACTCAAAGGGTTAAGGTAGGTCCTCATTGCTCAATTATTTCTTCACTGTCATCATTTGCCATGCAAGACACAGGACAGACAGCCATCAGATTCACACTTAACCCACTGACTGCCACAGGGTTGTGTATCAAGTTTTACCCCTCAGGGAGTGTGTTCAAACTCCTCACACTGTAAACTTGCATTTCTCTCACACTTCTCCTCCTTCCCCAGCCTATTACTAACACTTTTCCATATTTATGTTAAGCCCCGCCCCCTACTCGCAATTAAGCCCCGCCCCCTTTTAACCCAGATTGCCCCATTGCTCTCTCCACATCAGCACCACATGAGGGACTCCACAAGTAACAATTCCCAGGTATAACACATACATGCCTCACTCACACAGCACCAAACACCCATACACACACACAAAGCCAGAAAGAAAGATGGCTGACACACAGTCACTCACCTTGACTCCCAGTGGCCTCAGCAGGACCTGTAGTAAAGCCACTGAATGGTGCTGCATCAGCAGGGGAACAAAATGGCACTCAAAGGGTTAAGGTAGGCCCTCATTGCTGAATTACTTCTTCACTGTCACCATTTGCCATGCAAGACACAGGACAGACAGCCATCAGATTCACACTTAACCCACTGACTGCCACAGGGTTCTGTATCAAGTTTTACCCCTCATGGAGTGTGTTCAAACCCCTCACACTGTAAACTTGCATTCCCCACCCACGTCTCCTCCTTCCCCAGCCTATTACTAACACTTTTTCCACATTTATGTTAAGCCCCGCCCCCTACTCGCGATTAAGCCCCACCCACTTTTAACCCAGATTGCCCCATTTGTCTCTCCACATCAGCACCACATCAGTCCCCTCTAGGGACTTCACAAGTCAGTGTTCCCAGGTATGAACACACTTCCCACTGCTATTTAACTCTGACATGCCTCTCTATACCTTAACCCTTTGAGTGCCAGAGGGGTACACAACTCATGAGCACATGTGTTTCTGCTCATATATGTTGCGTGTCTGTGTGTGTACATCTCTGTTACATATGTGTGTCCATCTCCAGTGTGTGTGTGTGCGTGTCTTTTGCATGTTTCTGCCGCTCACTGTGTGTATGTGCATACCTCCCAACATTTCACAGGGCCAAAGAGGGACACGTTAGTTTTAGGTAATATTATTGGGGGTGTGGCTGGTGGGCGGGGCATTAGTAAGAATTTTTAGGTTATTTCATGACCTATTACTGGCTATTTATGTAACTGAATAAATGATTTAGTTCAAGACCAAAGTATTTTATTTGCACAGACTAATGTATACACACATATACTGAAGTTTATTGCTTTATTGCTGTAGAGCAAAGTAATACACACCACACAGTCAGGGCTGGTGCAAGGATTTTTGCCACCCTAGGCAAAACCTAATTTTGCCGCCCATTTCGCTCCGCCCCTTGTGTCCCACCCCTTTATACCCTGCCTACTTATACCCAACCTCTTTTCATGATTGTCCTCTCTCTGCCCCCTGAGCCACTCTGCCCCTGTTTTGGAGATGCCTGTAAGAGATGCCCCCCACCAGCTCCAACTTGCCCCTTATCAGCTTCACTTTGGCCCACCAGCTCCACTTTGCCCCTATCAACTCCAACTTGCCCCCATCAGCTCCAACGTGCCCCCATCAGCTCCATTTTGCCCCCTCAGCTTCACTTTACCCCCTCAGCTCCAACTTACCCCCATCAGCTCCACTTTGCCCCCCATACTCTCCAACTTACCCCCATCAGCTCCACTTTGCCCCCCATCCGCTCCAACTTGCCCCCATCCGCTCCAACTTGCCCCCACCAGCTCCACTATGCCCTCTCAGCTCCAACTTTCCACTATCAGCTCCACTATGCCCCCAGCAGCTCCAACTTGCCCCCATCCGCTCCAACTTGCCCCGCCATCTGCTCCAACTTGCCCCACCAGCTCCACTTTGCCCCCCTCAGCTCCACTTGCCCCCCCTCAGCTCCACTTTGACCCTCATCAGCTCCACTTTGACCCTCATCAGCTCCAACTTGCCCCCATCATCTCCAACTTGCCACCACCAGCTCCACTATGCCCCTCAGCTCCAGCTTTCCCCTAACAGCTCCAACTTGCCCCCATCATCTCCACTTTGCCCCACATCTGCTCCAACTTGCCCCCTCAGCTCCACTATGCCCCCTCAGCTCCAACTTGCCCCCCATCACATACCTGTATCTCCCGCGCAGTCTTCTCTTCAGTAATGTAGAGCGCGGCTGGAGATCATGACTCCCAGCGCGCTCTGCATTACTAAAGATCCGACCAGATGAGGGAGCGCTGTAGCAACACAGACCTGACTGTGTTGTGGTTCCTGGCGTGGTGTGTGGGCGCAGCTCTTCTCCGCTGCATGCCCGCGCCCCCAGTACATGTGCGCCCTAGGCCGGCGCCTACCTCGCCTATAGGTGGAGCCGGCCCTGCACACAGTCTGACCTCCTAAAAAGAGGGACAACAGGGTGGGAAAGAGGGACAGAGGGATTTGGCCCTCAAAGAGGGACTGTCCCTCCTAAAGAGGGACACTTGGGATGTATGGTATGTGTCTGCCTGTATGCTGCATATGTCTGTGTTTATCAGTGTGTCTGCATTTCAAACACGTGCGCCCAATGGTCATAACATGACGGGCAACGCCGTCCCATGTTGCTAGTATATATATATATATATATATATATATATATATCTATATAATATAATTTTATTGATATAAATGTGCAAAACAAAATTCTAGGTTCCTGTCCCTTTTTGTTTACGTGCGTTTAATGCACTTGTCATAAAATACCCTTAACTTAAATTGGTTAGTTTTTGGGTTTCAAGAACCATCTTATACGTATAGGATTTCTCTGTACAGTTTGACAGTTACTGTGTTAAATCTACATGGTGCACCTATATTTTTTAAATACAATAACTTTATTTTTATAATTTAATTATTTTTTTTCACTTTTTTATGGGGTTTACAACATCTAACTTTTATGAGGGTTATAACGGCTAACCCCTCAGTTTGGGGGGACATAAAAGAACCCGCCCCTGTCTCCTCTAACTGCTTGTTACACTGATTAATTTAGTTCCCAGAAATAAGAAGACAGCCTGGCTTCCCACACTCATATACATGTGTGAGCCTTAACTCCCTGTCATTACTGACAGCTCGCCACATTCACTTCTTTTTTGAAATCCGAAGGATCACAATGAGTCAAATGTAAATTGAACTGCAGGGGAACGATCAGAATGGTTTTCTGGAGAGACAGCATACTGTCAGGGGCTGTTATCTTTAGTCTCTTGAGACAGCACTCTCAGTCTGTTTAAGAGCCTCAGCTGTATATAAACTGTGTCCAGAGTGCAAGTGACAAAGTGTGTCATGTATAAATGGCAGCATGGTCTGTAAAGGGTTAGTAATGTCTACTTAAAATTATTTCTCAGAGTCTTCTGTATATTAAAATTAAGAGATTGTGCTATATTTAAGTCCTTACTTTGGTGTAGTTCAGAAGTTATGGGCCCTTCTGGCCATATCACCAGAAGCTGCAGTCTGTGAGGAACAAACTTCAGTAAGCAAAGGGAAATCCTGCCCTTCTTTGTCAAGGTGGGCAGTATTTCCCTTATACTTACTGACTGAAGTTTGTCCCTCGCTGCAGCCGTCGAGTCGCACAACACGATTACGGATTCAGATGGAGGCGGCCAGAAGGGGCAGGTGGGGGAATCTTTATCGCTGCATAACTTTTGAACTACACCAGAGTAAGTAGTTAAATATGGCACAATCTCTTGATTTTAATATAAAGAAGACTCCGATAAATAATTTTAACTAGACTAACCCTTTAATGCAATTTTGCAGTTTCTAGTTGGCTCATGTATACATGAAAAGTAGTGTAATTCTGGGGCAGACTGAGAGCACTATATTGAACAAATAAAAATGCCCTAATTTCCCATTGATTTAAAGGGACTGCAATGCATTGTTCACAATGTGCTGGATACCTTGCTAAGAGGTTAATAGCCTATTTAAATCAATGGGAATTTTTCTTTTCCCTTATGATGCAGTTGTTTTTTTCACAGAATTGCAACATTTTATATTTAAAGTGGACTTAATGTTTTCAAAATATGTTTGCCTATTAGTTTAAAATGTATAGTATATTTTCTCTTACGTTCAGTATGGAACACAGGTACCATGGGGTTGGGTCCCTCCTTTTGGAGGGCAGGACACATATCAAAAGACAAAGTCTTATACATGGAGACTCACAGCCACTCCTCCAGCTCAACCCTTTCCCCACCTTGCAATCCCCAGTATGAATGTGTCTTGCATTGTGAAAGGATGGAGCAGGAGACAACTCTCTTAGTTTTAGGGGGGGGTTTTTCTTATTTTTCTGATATGTGCACCACACTCAACCTTTTCGTAAGACCAACTTTCTGTTTGTGATTCCTGAGGGTTCCATGTTAGGTCAAGCTGCTTCCAAGGTCACTGTGGCCTCTTGGATTAAAGCTACCGTACATCAGGCGTATGAGCGCAGAAACCTTTTACAGTCACAGCACATTCCACTAGGTCTGTGTGGGTCTCCTGGGCCTTCAAGAATCAGACCTCAGCTGAGCATTTGTGCAAGGCAGAGACTTGGTCCTCTTTGCACACTTTTGCTAAGCACTACCGTGGCGATGTTCTGGCTTCGGCTGAAGGTCCTATGGGCACCTTTGCCTTTCTAGGACTTGTTTGCTGTACTGTTGTTCAGCGCTTTGAGCCCCGTTGGCTCTTGATCTTGTGTGTTGTGTAATTTTAGTGCCCATTGACACCTTTTTTTCCCCTGCTATTCCGATTCTGGATAGTCCTGGGGAACTCCGGTATCATGAGAACAGGAGTGAGGTCCTTTCTCCTTTTTTCCCCACCGCTGGGAGCTTACTGTAGGTATATCCCCATGGAGCCTGTGTTCCATATGGGACTTAAGAGAACATTGGATTTTAAAGTTTTAGAGCTTTTACAAGTTAAAGCCTATACTCTGTAGTCTATGGGAACATAGGTCTCCCACCCAGCAAAAGGGACCTCTGTTTGGTCTCAATTGTCTGGGCTTACAGAGTCCTCTTAAAGTCTTTCTTCTCACAGGAGACTTCCTTCTTATTCTCTCACTTGCCTTCTTAATGTGACTTTGGTCAAATTCACACTGGGGATTGCCAGCCGGGAAAAGGGTTGAACTGGAGGAGTGGCTGGAAGTCTCCACCAATAAGACTTTTGAGAACACTAAAATCATATATTATATTTGTTTTTTAAGATGCACCTGTTTCTTTTGTGTGTTTTTTTTTTTTTTTTTTTTTTTTTTTTTAAACCCCTTAAGGACCCTTGACGGTCCTGGCATGTCATAGGTCGGTGATCCATAAGGACCCCTGACATGCCAGGTCCGTCATGGAATTCAGGGCTCCCTTCACAGCTGCACGCTGTTCGGTGAGGCCCCGAAACGGAATCGCAAAAAAAAAAAAATGGTCCTTAAGTGCTGGCCACATACATGATCGGACGGTCCTTAAGAGGTTAAAGAAGGCATTCTTTTTGCATCCTTTTACAATGGCAGCTACTAAATGGGGAACATCACCATGGCTTGCTTAAAATACTGTGGGCGAACGTCACAATGGTGCATTTAAAATGTTGCCTTTGCAAAAGGAGATCCGTCTGGTTCAATATCTTTAGGTTAGGATAGTTTCGGGGAGGGGGGTGTTTTGATTTGACTTTTTATTTTTAAAGAGCGCTATGGTGGCATTTTAAAAGGCAACATATTAAATAAATAATTTTTACACCTGCTATATTTTAAACTGGCTATTATGGAGCATACTTATTAATCTGTGACATTTTTAATGTTTCCCTATTTTGCAGGTAACTACCAAAGCAAGGCAATTAAAGGACTCTGTTTCGTATTCCTCAGGTAAATGGTTTTAAAGCAATAGGTTGCTGAACTTAGAATTGTGATGGCACTTGTTTAGAAAGTAACTGACATCCATTTAATTTATGCATGTCTAACCCTTTAAGTGCTGGGGGGCATGGCACAATGCAAATGCATTACTTTACAATGTCTTGAACACCATTCTGGTACTATAGGGTTAAACATAAATTTGTGTTTACTTGTTTTGTATATTGGGAGGTTATTTGAAAATCTGCACTGCATATTCATCTGTCTCACTGGACCGAATGTATGAATTCGCCAGTGCAGCCACCCTGATGTTAGCGTCTAACTGCAGTGCGTAAACTTTAAGGCTATGCACTGCAGTGTATGATCTCTGTATGCATTCTGGCAGACACTGTTCGCCAGTGTAGGACTTTAATGCCAGTGAGCCCTGCATTCCAGCCCTAATGGCATTTGCAGGGAAATGGCTCAAACTAGCATTAGTTCCTCTATGCTTTTCTTAGTATATTGGAATAACTGGGAACTCTCCAGATCTGCCCAGGAGACTCTGGTTTTCAGACTGAATTACCAGGTGTCTGGGGACAGAGGCTGATTCTCCAGTGGTGGTAAATTTCATCTCTTCCCACACTCTTCCTCCCTCTTCCTACCCACTCCTCCTTATTCCCACCCTGTTCTACCCACTTCCCACCACTTTGTCACAAAGCTGATCAAGCCCTGCCCACTTAATTAAGCCCCACTCCCTTTATGACACAAGTCTCATCATTGATATCCCCTGGTTGGCAGCACATGAGCCCTCTCCCAGGGGCTAAAGATGAGGAAGTTCCCAGGTATGTACATTGGTTCAAAGCGCAAAGGAAAGAAATGCCCAGATTGCCCAAAGACTGTCCCCTTTTTTCCTCTCTTTGTCACAAACAGCATAAAGGGGATGATGTGGGTCATCTGTAGCTTAGTACATTCATGTTAGGCAAGAGTAGGACTCAATTCCTGGCACTTGATTTAGCACAGAATCGTTTTTCGCTATGGAAGTATTGTACCCCCAAAAAAGTACACTTGAGCTGTAAAAAAAAAAAGGAGGATCACCCAGTAGTGAGTGTATCCTTTCTTCACTGTACAGGAAGAGCCGTGCAATAATTATATATACATTACTCTGCAGTTTCTCTTTTAACCCCATCGCGACATCTGACTTACCAGGTACGTCCCACAAAAACTGTCACTTAGTGACAGAGGACGTACCTGGTAGGTCCCGGAAGTAATTCACTAGAATGACGGAAAAAAAAGAACCGTCATTAAATGCCGGTCGTGTGTGCGTGCGGCCGGTCACTAAGGGGTTAACCATAGGGCTGTGCATATAAGCATGTATTGTTTTTAGGAGTTGAATCCAGCTATAATTGTTTCATTGTACTTGTTTTGAAATGCTCCATACTAAATTCTAATTAAAGGAGTTGAAAATGTTTTTATTAAAACCTTTGTTATGGATGGCAGTGTTACGAGTTTACACTGTAATAACTTTGAAAGTATGCATCTCCCTGGAGTAGTACAATCCCTACAATGTATATTTAATAATACATTTACTGCTCCTTTAAATGTTAATGAACATTTTTATAAAGGTGGAATTTTTGCTCCTTTGGAGCAAAACAACTGCATATATGAGGTTCAGATAAAAATTCCTATTGATTTAAATGGTGTCAATTTTGTGAATGCTAGCATTCAACAAGTTAAACACCCAGTTTAAAACAGTGGGAATGTATTTGTTATCTATATTGTTACCCCATAGTTTTTCCAATTCTGTGTTTATACCTATGTCCTTAGGTTTCCTGAGTTTATCCCTTTGAGTGGCAGAGAGGTATCCAACACGTTGTATTGTAATGCACTGCATACCTCTCTGGTACTCTGTGTTAAATGCTCGTGTTCTGTTTTCTTCTTATGCAGGTACCGTACGATTAGCAGATTTAAAGTGCACAGCAAAGAGCAGTGTGACTTTATCTGACAGTATTATCACACAGAGGGAAGAAGATGAACCAGACTCAGAACGGGACCTCTGTGCATCTCAGAGCGAGGCCTCCATGACAGCAGCACGAGCCCGCAAAAGGAAGAGTGTGAAAGCAGCAGAAGCAGTCCCAACTGTGAGAGAAGAAGCAGAAGAGAAGATCAGAGGCAGACGCCAAAGGGACTTTGATACTGAACAGGAGGCTGAGGAACTTGCGGACAGCGATGATGAGATCAGAAAAAAGGACAGAGGCCGGGTTTTGGAGGAGCTATGGACTCAAAATCAGCAGAAGCTACTGGAGCTGGCATTACAACAATATCCAAAGGGAACAGCCGAGCGCTGGGACAAAATAGCCAAATGTGTGCCTGGGAAAACTAAGGTGAGAGAGTATGTCATCTCCTATCACGTAACGTCAGTGTTTGGACATCCAGCTGTTAGGGAATACAACTGACTGGGGTTCATGGGAGATTTAGTCCCCAACAGCTAATGGTTCAGATATTGACTACTCTTGTCCTCCTAGTGGTGCTTTGCAAACATTGGGCCTTGTTAAAGAAGCAATTCTGGTGCAATCTAACTGCACCATAGGGGACAAATGCAGATTCCTAAAATGTCTATTGATTTAAAGGTATAGTAATATTTCATTATGAAAAAAGTAAAGTAAAGGTATCTCAACTGCTGGGAGATAATTCAAAATGTATGTCTCTTTTATTCTTCTTTTAACCACTTTACTACTGTTCGGTTTTGCAACGTTCATGGTAAATGTCGTGCAGCTAGAAGCCGCATTAACCACGTTGTATTGTTTAAAATGGCAATATGAGAACTCTGCGCTGCATAAAAGCGCATGGCTCTCATGTCGCCTCTCTAAACGTTGCTACCGTCGTGCCTGCATACAGCTCCCATCATCCTCTTCATCAGTATGCACCAAGACTGTTTGTAATGCACAGTTTGTGCATAGGTCAGAAATACTCAATGTAAGTGACATAATTAATAAATGCTCCTTACCTTGGCAAAAAGAAAGGGACATGAAGACCCTTCAGACGCCCACCAACCCCCTTACACAGTGCTGCACACTCTCTCTCTCTCCGCTCCATCTTTCACTCTGGCCTGTCTCTCTCTCCCCTGCTCTGTGGTGTTCTACTGGCAATCCACGGACAACTATTTAGGATCCTACGGGAGCTCTATACAGGCACTGAAAAGACAACTAAACCACGGAGCAGGGGAGAGAGAGAGACAGACCAGAGTGAGCAGGAGGGTTAGAGAGCTGGCGCAGTGCTGTGTAAGGGGGTTGGTGGGCGTCTGAAGTGTCTTCATGTCCCTTTTTTTTTTTTTTGTCAAGTTATGGCGCTTTTATTAATTATGTCACTTACAATTAGCACTTCTGACGTATACAAAAACTGTGTATTACAAATGGCTTTGGTGCACACTGATGAAAAGGATGATGGGAGCTGTATGCGGGCACGACTGTAGCGATGTTTAAAGAGGCAACATGGTAACCTCACGCTTTTATGCAGCGCAAGGTTCTCATGTCGCCATTTTAAACAATGAGACATGGTTAACGCGGCTTCTGGCAGCACGACATTTACCATGCGAAGTTTCAAAAGGATACCCTTTACTACTAAGGACAATGCTCTACCCATCAGCAGCAGCCCCTATAAAATTGATAACGCCCCAATCATCTATCCACCAGCAGAAAATGCATACCACTGGGGACTGAGACTTACCCTTGTAGGCTTTAGTCTCTGATAGCACTGTTTCCCCAGGGATTCTATTGCATAAGTGGCATCATCACACAAAAGCATGATGACATCAGTTATGCGACCGGAACCCACTAGACCTGCAAGTAAAATTATTTTTTTTATTGAACTGAGCAGGGGCAGGGCTCTTTAAGAGACTATATCTTGCCACCCTGCTGTCTGATCACCACAAATAATACCCTTCTTTGAAAGAGGGGAAACCACTTCTATATTATAATGTCGGGTGATGTCATGATCACCTGACATAATACACCATAGCATGCAGAGGAAGTAGGAGCTCTTTAAGAACTCTTATCTTAGCTACCCTTTAACTTAGACATTTTGGGTGGTACTGTATAACATAGGAAGGATAGGGGGTGGTCATAAGCCCCTATCCCACCTTCTATTGTTTTATAAAATGAAAGGTGGCCCTTTCATTCGAGGGTACTGGTTAATCCTTTAAGCTCTAAGGAGATGAGCAATACTTTCCTTCACAATGCTTTGCTTACCCCACTGGCACTCAAAGGCTCAACAAGGAGGCATGTTGGGTGATCTAGTTTATCACCCATCATGCTGTATGGTGTTTGTGTCACCCAGATCTCACTAACAGGCATGCAGACATGCACTCAGTTACATGAGCACACATCCACTCGCATGCATACACACACACATATACTCATGAATACAAACATGTAAACACATGCATACACATATGCACATGTAAACATATACACACATTCATATGCACATGTAAAAACACATATGAGCATTCATAAGCACAATTAAAAACACATACTAACTATAATATACAGATGTAAAGATGCGCACATGCATTCACACACACATAAGCACATGCATGCATACTTTAACTCACGTGCATGCATATTAGGGGGATAGATTTACCTGTATCTGCAAAAGACCCCTCTTTCAGATAAGGATACTGGTAAAACAAATACTTGTGATCATATTTAGGAGGGAAAATATATTGTGTTAGATATTTTTTTGTGCGTGGTTTCTGTGCCCTTACAGTATGTCAGTTCATACTAACAGGGGTACCATTTCCTCTGGCTCCCAGTACGTACTCGGTACAGTAGAAAATCCCATGATTTTCAACAATATCGGTATCTTTGAAGTGGGGGAAATGTAAATTAAAACCCTATTTGTCCAGTATCACCAACTTTGGATACATTTGCATGCACCAACCTGGGGTAAAAGGCAAGTAACCCCTCATTGGACATGTCTGGTAGTTTCCAAAATATGACTTGCATACCTTTCATTCATATCTCTAATAGTTAGGACTATTTTAGTGCAGGCAGACTATTTAAAAAAGAAAACAGGTTGCTGTTATTTTGTGCTAATGGTAACCCCCTACGTTATTTCAAGCCATGCCAATGGGCTACTGTTTTTCTTGGGGGAGTATTCTCTATCCATACAGTAAGAAGTTGCATGGTTTTCAAAGATTATTTAGTACTTTTTTTTTCCTGTAGCTCCACTTTCTGGAAACATTTGTGCACACCAGGTTAGAGGTAGAAGGGCAAGTGACCTCTCATTTAATGCGGTGGGTTGTCTTCTTTTCAAAAAGGTGTGATTTGCTACCTTTCCTTCAATTTCTGAAGTTGGGTCAACCATTTTTATCACATCAAGTCATGTTTGAAAAAAAATGTTAGAGAATTTAGAGCTTGTAGTTGTTCTAATTTTGTGCTCCTGGTTCCCAACTACAGTAAGTAACTTCATATCAGTGCTGTGCCATTTTTCTTGGAAGAGCAGTAACTGATTTTTTTCAGTATGAAATCCCATAGTTTTCAAAGATTTTATTGCATTTGAAGTGGTGGAAATGTAAAATATGCCTGTTTTTTTCCTTTAGTGTCATCTTCTGTGCACACCAGGCTAGAGGTAGAAAAGCTATTCAGCTGTTTTAGCACCGTTTTATCATTACCACTGAAATATGCATTTTAGTTCATAAAGTAAAAATGCTGTTCTGTTCTGGTAATTTGATCTTTGCACCGCCCATGAAAGTATGTAAAACTACACGTTTTGTTCTTGGGGGGATTGTGAAAGTTTCAGTTACTTGAAAAAGTCATGCTTTTTCAAATAACTGAAACTTTCAGTCAACTTAAATTTTTGCATATATAACGTAATATTAGCAAAAAAGTAATTTAGTACTTTTTTGTATTTATGATATCATAGCTTGTCAAACGATGCAAAATTTAGTTCTTCTTTTCATAAAAAAAGCTGAAAAAACATTATATAGTCTTCTATATATAACTAGAAAGTTACAAAAATAAATGGAGAGCAAAGGGGAAAACGGAGAAAACGGTCTAAGTGTAGTATCCTAAAATATTTATTAAAAATACCAATAAAAAAACCACCCCTTCAGGGGATCTACTCACAAAATGAACAATAAAGCAGAGCATATCACAAAGACATCGATTCAATCCCCGGATAGTTCCAAAAGTACACCTCTTTCTTTCGTTCCTTACTTCAGGCATCTTCCACACACACTAACCGCTTGTCTTCTCCCGGTAACGTCACTCCGACAGGATGATGACGGTGCCTTGTGGATCCAGCCTCAATCGTAAGCGATACTGAGGTAGTATAAACACAGTCCACGGGATTCGCATTGTCTCATGCGTCTCTACAGTCCTCCCAACGTATGTTTCATGTCACCACACTTTCTCAATGGATCCTAACCAATAGAACTCTTAGTTCTACTTACAATATATATTTCACTGTTGTCCAATACAGGTTACTGGTACACTGGGAGGCGATCCGCCCCTTTAAGTAGGCAGGAACATTCTCTAAATGTATGCAGGGGGTGGAGCCTCCCCTCCCTCCTAGGCTGCTCCTCAGTCAGCACAAGCCAGAATGATTTGTTCCTCGGTGTGTTCACACCAGGTGGAGAACATCTCTCTTCAAACTTTAGTTTCTTTGTTATTTTTACAAATATGGAATACCACCATTAGGCGTGTTACCAAGGCTGTCAAATGCCCTCTTTCAAGTGGATAGCACAGCTTCCAGGGTACTTCTGGTGGACCTTTTGCCCTGATGAGGGAACAACTTCCCTGGGGATTATCCTCTGTGGTAATTCTTTACTTCTTTGGTAACCTGAAGACAGAAGTCCAGCAGAAAGGTGAGCCACCCTTTGAGTGCCGAAGGTCCACTTGTCCCTCAGTGTCCCTTCATTGGGCTTGTACTTGGGAGTTCTCATTGTGCACTCCAGCACTCATTGGGTGCTTTTCTATATCTTGCTAATGCAATATATGTGTGTATGTCTTGAGTTTTGGAGCAGTTTATGTGGGATTTAACCCTTTATCTGCTGGGTTTTCCAGTTTTAGGTGTATTTTCAACTTTTGCCTTGGCTGGGTAATGTTTGCTTGCATAGAACATGTGTTTGCTAGGTGTTATGGAACTTTTAACTTAAGAGATAATTTTATTAGAAATTATGTTCCGCGCATTTAAGCGCGCTTTTCCCGCATAGACGCCATTGCTGCTTTACTCTCTATGGGTTTATACTGTGTGGGACGTATCTCTGGAACCGCTTCACATAGCGACTTCAGAGTGGGCTCATTTTGTTTGTCTTCCCTTGCTCTATCATCCGGTTTTACGTTTGAGTGTGTTGGGGGACTCGGGGGGCTTTGGGCACTGTTTTGGGGTACTTGGTGAGAAAAACTACGCTTCCCATGAGCGCTCGGTTCGCGCCCTTTTTCTGATTGGCTCCCGTCGCGGCAGCCATTTTGTGAGTTCTTCTCATCGAGTATACTACGCAGGGACCGGACCTTCTACCTCTCCTCTGCTGATTAACCCTTCGCTTGCCAGATAAGTTTAGTTTTAAATGTTTCTGGGGTGAATACTTAATCTTTCACACTTTAATTGGGTGATTTCTATCTGTGGGGTATATCTGACACTGTGAGTATGTCTACTCCACTGGAGCCTGGGACTAGACCTAAGACAAAGGAGGCTGGGGTATCTGTTTCCCCCATTGCGTTTTGCTCCTCCTGTCATTCAGGGCTACCTAGAGAATTTTCTGATCATTTATGCCCAACTTGTGCGGAAGGTCATGGCAGCAACCCAGGGCCTTCCAGTCACACTATTGAGCCAACATGGGTGAAAGAGTTCAAGGCTGCAACTAGGGATCTCAGATCCACTCTTCAGCTCTTTCCCTCTCAGGTTCAGGGGGCTCTTCAAGTATGGCAGACCCCCTCCACTGTCAGGACCTCCCTGCCCAAGCCACAGGGAGCTCCCGACGTCTGATTCTTCTGAGGAAGAATTGTTGCAGGATTCTGATGTTGAGGATGGTACAGTTATTGAGTCTACCAGATCGGCTGGGGACCCTTTGGAATGTGATCCTGAACTGTCTGCTGAGGGTTTGATCAGGTCTGTGCTGACCACCCTCAATCTTCCCTTGTGCCAGGAGTCTCCTCTTGACCCAATGGACGTGTTTCAGAAACCTTCAAAGGCTGTTACCTGTTTTCCTACTAATCCTACTCTTGAACGTTTAGTTTCTGATGCGTGGAAAAATCCTGATAAGTCCTCTTCAGTCTCAAAAAAGTTTGCCAAACTTTATCCTTTTCCTGAGACTGAATTGGCTAAATGGGTTCATCCTCCTAAGGTGGATGCTCCGGTTTCTAGGTTGTATAAATCCACTGCTCTAGCTGTATCTGATGCTTCTGCTTTACAGGATTGGACTGACAAAAAGTTAGAGACCTGTCTTAAGTCTATTTTTGCCTCTATTGGTACTGCCATGCGTCCGACTTTCGCTGTGGCTTGGGTTAACCGGGCCATTGCGGTCTGGACTGAACAGCTTACTGTGGCGGTTCGCCAAGATGCGCCAGTGTCAGAGCAGCTGCAACTACTTGCTAATATTTCTGAAGCTCACAATTATCTTTCTGATGCTGCTTTTGATGCAGTTCGCATGATGGCGAGGGCCTCCCTTTCTTCTGTGGTGACTAGACGCGCTCCCAAGAAAGTTTTGCTTTCTTTGCCCTTTCAAGGGACTTCCCTGTTTGGATCTGAGCTAAAGGAATTGATCAGCGAGGCTACTGGAGGTAAAAGTACTCTTCTACCCTCAGTCTTTAAGAAGAAATTCCCAGCTACGAGCTATCGGTCCTTTCGTTCCTTCCAAACTGAGACACGCCCCATGTCCCTGGCGGTTCCGCCTGCTCCGCGCGCCTCCTCCAAGCCCAAACAGTCCTGGAAGCCCAAAGTTGCCCCCAAGGCCAAGACTTCCAAGACTGCTTCGGCATGACTCGCCGAACCCGGGTCCGCATCCGGCTGTAGGTGGGCGGCTTCACCTCTTTCGCCGGGTTTGGGAGGATTCAGGACCCTTGGGTTCTTCAGGTGGTGTCAGAGGGATACAGGATCCCTTTCTTTTCCCTTCCTCCCTTTCACTTCCATTTTACTCGTCCTTCTCAGGACTCCACAAAAAGGCATCTATTCTACGACTCTATTCAGGATCTTTTGGACAAGGACGTCCTGGAACCAGTTTCTCAAGAGGACATAGGTTCAGGATTTTATTCCAACCTGTTCGTTGTGGCCAAAAAGGACGGTGGAGCTCGTCCTATTTTGGACCTCAAAGATCTCAACTCCTTTGTTGTGAGTACCCACTATCGAAAGGAATCTCTGCGCACTGTGATAGCTGCTTTGTCTCCGGGGGAATTTCTTGCTTCCCTGGATCTTCAGGATGCATATCTGCACATCCCTATCCATCTAGAGAGCAGGCGGTATCTCAGGTTTGCCTGCCACAGAGGTCATTTTCAGTTTTCGGCTCTTCCCTTTGGGCTGACGACAGCTCCACAGGTTTTTCAACGAGTCCTGGGAGCATTGATAGCGGTAATCCATCGGGATGGCATCAGAGTGACTCCATACATGGACGACTTACTACGACTTACCTACTTACCAGCAGGTTCAGGCTTGCATTCAGACACTCACTCGCCATGGATGGATTGTGAATCTGCACAAGTCAGACTTGGTTCCATCTCAGCGGATAATCTTCCTGGGTTTTCTGTTCAACACCCAGTGGTGCATGGTGTTTCTGCCGGAGGAGGTGGCTCAACAGATTGCTCTCCGGGTATCGAAGATTCTGGCTCTCGAGCGGATTCCAGTGCCGAAATTGACTTCTCTGGTGGGGAAATTCATTTCCACGATAGAGGCGGTGCCGTTTGCTATGGCACACACCAGGGAACTTCAAAGGTTCGTGATACAGACGTGCAGGAATCGTCCAGACCATCTGAAGCTATCTGTCTCTCTACCTCCTCACGTTGAGTTGAGCTTGGAATGGTGGTTGGATCTTTCTCATCTCCTGAAAGGGAGATCCTTCCAGATCCCTTATTGGACCACGGTCACGACGGATGTCAGCCTCCTGGGATGGGGGGCGGTGTTGGGTCGCTTCAGTGCCCAGGGGAAGTGGGGACTGGAGGAATCTCTTCTGTCCATCAACATTGTAGAACTCCGTCCGATCTTCCTTGCCCTACGCCATTGGGAATCTCAGCTAGAGGGTTGTCCAGTCAGGGTCGAGTCCGACAACGCAACCGCAGTGGCCTACATCAACAGGCAGGGTGGAACAAGAAGTCTCGCCGCCTGATTAGAGGTCAAGGCCATTTTGTCTTGGGCGGAAGTTCATGTTCCCGTTATTTCAGTGGTTCACATTCCTGGCGTAGACAACGTCATGGCAGACTTTCTCAGTCGTCACACAGTCGACAGCGGAGAGTGGGCTCTTCATCCAGAGGTGTTCCAACTTCTCACTCAGATGTGGGAGGTTCCTGTGGTGGATCTGATGGCAACCAGACACAACAGGAAGGTTTCAGTGTTCTGCTCTCGGTGGAGGGACCCACTGGCTCTGGCAATGGACGCCTTGTCAATTCCTTGGGAATTCTCCCTAGCTTACATCTTTCCTCCTCTTCCACTATTGATCAGAGTCATCCAGAAGCTGAAGATGGAGCGTTGTCCGGTTATTCTGATCGCTCCGAATTGGCCTTGTCAGTCCTGGTATCCGGATCTGATGGCAATGTCTGTGGCGGAGCCCTTTCCGCTTCCCTCTCGTCCAGATCTTCTGCTACAAGGCTATCTGTGGAAGGAGGATGTTCATAGTCTTCATTTGATGGCTTGGAGGTTGAATCCTCAATTTTGAAGAAAAAGGGTTTTTCTTCTGCTGTGGTGTCTACGATGCTACGTGCTCGTAAACCTGTGTCTTCTAAGATCTATCACCGAGTCTGGTCGACCTTTGTAGCATGGTGTGCTGATAGGGATCTATCGCATGATTTTCATCTTCCTACTGTCCTGGCCTTTTTACAGGACGGTGTTGATAAGGGACTCAGTCTGAGTTCTCTTAAGGTTCAGACTTCAGCGCTCTGTCTTTTTCCAGGAGAGCATTGCTGTTATTCCTGACGTCAAGGTTTTCTTCCAAGGTGTGGCTCATGTTCGTCCCGCTTTCAGGAGTCCGGCTCCTCAGTGGGATCTCAAGCTAGTTTTGGGGGTTCTCCAACGACCCCCCTTTGAGCCCTTGGCTACTATTCCTTTACGCCTTTTGTCCTGGAAGATGGCTTTTCTTTTGGCTATTGTATCAGTTTGCTGAGTGGCAGAATTACAAGCTTTGTCTTGTAAACCGCCTTATCTGGTGTTCCATAAAGATAAGGCTGTGCTTCGCACTTCCAAGGAGTTTTTGCCTAAGGTTGTCTCCGAATTTCACATCAATCAGGAGATTGTGGTGCCCTCTTTCTGCCCTAACCCTTCCTCTGACAAGGAGAGGGATCTTCATTTGTTGTATGTCGTGCATTGTCTCAAATTTTATGTTCATCGCACTGAGTCTATCAGGAAGTCTGACGCTCTGTTTGTCATTCCTGAGGGACCTAGGGCAGGGAGACCGGCATCCAAGGTGACCATTGCATCTTGGATAAAATCTACTATTCGTAAGGCTTACGAATTGCGGAATAAACATGTGCCCTTTCGGGTCACAGCTCATTCTACCAGATCAATTAGGGCCTCTTGGGCCTATAAAAATCAAGCGTCTGCTGATCAGCTGTGACGGGCAGCCACTTGGTCCTCCGTGCATACATTTTCGAAGCACTACCGTGTGGATGTGCTGGCCTCGGCTGATGCCAGCTTTGGGAGGAAGGTCCTCGAGGCAGTTTTGCCTGTATAGGATCTTCTTCTTTTGAGGTTCTCAGTGCTTCCTTACTGTTGAGCCCTGTTGGCTCTGGTTCAGTGTGCTGTGTTTTGTTTGGGGTCTGTTCTTACCCCTAGTTGGTGTCCGCTGACACTTCTGATTGTTGGGATCTCTGACCGGTTGGTTCATAGAGGTTCTGGTGACTCTGGGGGCCTTGCGCCTGGTCCTTGCCTTCTTCCCGCCTCTGGGAAACTCAATGTTTGGACATCCCAGTGTACCAGTAACCTGTATTGGACGACAGTGAAAATAGGATTTTAGTCTTACCTGTTAAATCCTTTTCACTTAGTCCATACAGGTTACTGGTCTCCCACCCTGTCAAGAGACCATGCTTGGCTCTCCTTTGGCATTCCGTGGGAGTCCTTTGGGGCATGCTCACAGGGGTCTTCTTCTTCTCTTCTATCTCTGGTCAGTGTTAGTGTCTCAAATCATTCTGGCTTGTGCTGACTGAGGAGCAGCCTAGGAGGGAGGGGAGGCTCCACCCCCTTCATACATTTAGAGAATGTTCCTGCCTACTTAAAGGGGCGGATCGCCTCCCAGTGTACCAGTAACCTGTATGGACTAAGTGAAAAGGATTTAACAGGTAAGACTAAAATCCTATTTTATCACAAATAAACACATTACAATATATATTAAATAAATTAAATTACTAAAATACCTTAACTTCTCATAATTCGAACAGGATACAGTACCGGATACTCAGCATCAAAAATGAAGAAATAGCATATTCATCCAAAATATCTATGGGTATATTAAGATAAAGCATTATAAATTAAATATTTAATAATGTACTTTAAAAACAATAAATATCTATTTTCTCATTGATCCCATCCGGTTTCATAGTTCCCAAAGTATGTATCCAGTAAGACTCCCTCTGACACAATTTCTTAAATCTATCACCTCCACGTTTACTTACAGGAATCTGTTCTATGCCTGTAATTGTGAGATTAGTCAATCTACCTTCCTGACATTTTAAAAAATGCCTAGCTACTGCATGTTTTATAAATCTATTAATTATACTCAATCTATGTTCCCTAAATCTGTCCTTAAGGCGTCTCACTGTTCTTCCTACATATTGCATCCCACACTTACAGCTTAAAACATATACAATGTATGATGAATTACAAGTCATTTTACTTTTAATCTTGTATACCTTCTGATCTTTGTTAGATCTAAACTCACTAGTTTGGTTTAAAAACTTACAGGTAATACACCTAATACCTAAACACCTGATACATCCTACCTTTCCATTATTAACCCCCGTGAAGCTTCTAAAGTAGTCTTATTGTTTCTTATAAGACTAGGTGCATCAAATTTTTTAAATTCTTTGCCTTCCTAAATATCACTCTCTGTCTCTTTGGTAATTTTGTCCCTAAAATAGGGTCACATTTAAGCAAACCCCAATGTTTATCAAAAATCTTTTCTATCCTTTTAGCTCCACCATTATATTTCGTCACAAAGGGCACAAATGTTCTATCCAACCCTAAAAGCTTATTCTCAATATGACCTGAATTCCTTTTATCACTATTCCTCTTTCTTTTAGTCCTATTAATGTTTTTAATTAAATGTTCCCTATCATGTTCTGATGCCCTAAGTTTAGCTTTACTCACTATATTAAGGTCATATGCCTTATATAAAAACGACTCTTCATTTCCTCAGATTGCATTTCAAAGTCTTCAGAATGGCTACAATTGCGTTTCAACCTGAGAAATTGCCCATATGGGATATTATCAATCCAGCTCCTCAAATGGGCACTATTTGGATCAAGATAGGAATGTATATCTATAATATGTCCTTCTCTGACTATTTCCATCATCAATAAAAAACTCCAAATCTAAAAATTCCACCCTACTCTTACTAAATTTATAAGTAAAATGGATACCAATATCATTTTTATTAATCCAATCTAAAAACATTAATAATTCCTCCTCTGTTCCTCCCCATATAATTAAAAGATCATCTATAAAACGGCCATAGTAGACAAGGCTTGCGCCCCATTGGGAGGAGCCCCAAATAAATTTCTCCTCCCAATGTCCCATAAATAAATTTGCATAACTGGGCGCGAACCTTGTCCCCATGGCTGTCCCACAGATTTGTAAATAAAATTCATCATCTAACAAAATAATTATTATTAAGAATAAAATCTATACTGGATAATATAAAAGCTGTTTGTTCTTTCTTTAAACCACTGTTCTTACTAAGAAAATACTCTACAGCTAGCAAACCCAGGTCATGCTTAATATTCGAATAAAGGGCAGTCACATCACATGTGACCGAAAGATAATTAGGTTCCCATGTCATGCATCCTATTTTTTACGAAACATGAGTGGAATCCCTAATATAAGATTTTAAATTTAAAACCAAAGGCTGTAAAAAATAATCAATATATTGAGAAAGATTAGCAGTAATAGAATCTATACCTTCTATTATAGGGAGTCCTGGGGGGTACTTTAATGTCTTATGTATTTTAGGGAGATTATATAATATTGGTACCACTGGATACTTATTATACAAAAATGTCTCTCACCTTTATTTATAATCCCCTCTGTTAAAGCTCCATTCACCAATTTTAAACATTTCTGATTGATCTCTAAAGTAGGATCTTTCTCCATTTTATTGTAAAAAGCCCTATCATTCACTAAATTTCATGCTTCCTTCAAATAGTCCTCCCTATTCTGTATTACTATCCCCCCCCCTTTGTCCGCTGATCTAAATATTTGTCGTTCATCATTAATCAATTCCTTCAAACTTCTAATCTCATTGGGGGATAAATTATTAGGATATTAAAAATTATTTTCACATAATCTATTTAAATCTTCTAAAACCAGCTTATAAAACATCTCTAAATGACTGCCCCTAGATTCTACAGGATAGAAAGTGGATTTCCTTCTATATTCCGTATGAACAAAGTCACCTTTTGACTCACAGCTCTTCACCATATTAAAACCATCTAAATCCTTTTTCATAAAATGTCTTGTCAAAGTAAGATTACAAATATATTTGTTAAGATCAATAAATAATTCAAATTTGTTTGGATTCATACTAGGTGAAAATGTTAGACCCTTCTTTAATAAATTCACATCCCAAATAGTCCATTTCCTATAGGATAGATTAAAAATACCCACGTGTTCTAATCCTTCTTCTTAGTCCATTTGCACATTCTAGCTCATCACCACCTCACTGTACATTTTCTTGTTTACTGGCATTTCTTCTATTACCTCTCCTTCCTCTTCTAGACCTCTTTTCCCCTCCATCTTACTTTTCTTTTCCAATTCCACCCCTCTTGAATCCTTCCTTTGGCTTTTTATCCACTTTCGGATCGGTGATTGGTTGCCCATCACTAAAAAAGGAGTGGAAGAGACAGGGGAGACTAATGCTATATTTCCCAAACCAGGTGAAGTCTCCAATCTTCCTACTCCTCTCTCTACCCCATTTCTTATTATCATTTCTTTATCATACTTCTTATTCTTTTTACTATTTTTCTTTTTCTTATAATTATCCATTCTAGAAGTTCCCTTTCCCCCTTCTTTCACACTCCCCTTATCTCCGCTTACTTCCCTCTTCTTTTCTTTAACATGCTCTTTTTTTCTTTTATAATGATCACTATCACCAGTCCTAATGATCACCCTCGGATCATACAGATGCTATACAGATGGATAGCAAAAATTCTGAAAATGTGTCTGGCCTGCAGGGTACAGAATATTCCCTAAGTCTTTGGCACTGAAGTGGGGGTAAGGTACGCTGGGTTTTATTATTAGGAAGTGTTAGTGTCCATTTAATATGTATAGCAAGGAGGATAGAAGATAAGTTGATGTGATTTAAACATGCAAATATATTAAAAGAGAATTAACACCTGCTAATAAGAACCCTCCATTTTTATGGCCAGATAATCCTAATGGACCCCTATCAATTTTGCCTTTGTTCAAGAGATGTTATCCACAGTGAGTCCTGAATGTCATGACCATGGAAGCAGACATGATAGTTGCTGGTATTTTTTCAGACTGGAGCAGGTAGAATTCATAAGCCTATCTAACGCTCTCTTGAAAGGGATAGTAATACTTCAATATTACTATCCCTTATATTGAAGACCTTGAAAAACTGAATTAAATGCCACCAGCGGCATCTCTCAAACCTTTATGGTTTGCGAGATAGCCGCTTTTAAACTTCGCTCCCCCCTGCCTCTCCGCTGACGTCAGTGGTTTTGCTGCAGCAGGGAAATCAGGTCCTGGGACCGGTGAAGGCTCTTTAGCACAGCCGAGATCTTGTTATGGAAGACAAGATTCTTCACTAAAACAGTCTACTACGTGTGCTTGGTTACCAAGCACACATATAAGACCATTTTAGTGAAGGATCGTTTCTTCTATAACGAGATCTTGCTGTGCTGAAGAGCCTCTGCTTGATTCAAAGAAGGGATTTCCCTGCTGCAGCAAGAATGCTGACGTCAGCGGAGAGGCAGGGGGGAGCGAAGTTTAAAAGCGGCTATCTCGCAAACCATAAAGGTTTGAGAGATGCCGCTGGTGGCATTTAATTCAGTTTTTCAAGGTCTTCAATATAAGGGATAGTAATATTGAAGTATTACTATCCCTTTAAGGAGCGGGTGAGGGGTAGGATAATCGTGCTCAGTGAACAGAGTTTGAAGAATTGCCATTGCACAGCCTTGTACTTATTTATAAACGAATACACAAATAATGCGTACCAACATATGCACAAATAAATAGTAGGAATTCTGGGGCAATCTTATTGCACAATAGGGAAAAAGATGAGTTTGGCACTTAAATCAAGGGGACATTTTATTTGTCACCTATGGTGCGGTTGGATTGTTTCAGAATTACTCCTCTCTTTTTTTTTTTTTGTACATATGATCCTTATTATTATAAACTAATTCTCATTATATGTCTACTAATTATTATATGAAGTAATCCTGCTCTTTCCATCTCCCCTCTCTCCTTCCCTAATTGTTATACTCTCTACAATCCCTATAATTATCACTCTCTCCCTGTCACTCACACTACATTCCCTATATCTGTCATTGTCTCTCTCTCCTCCTCCCACCCTTTTATACTCACTACACTCCTTATAACTATCACTGTATCTCCCACTCTCGACATTCCCTGTATCTGTCACTATTACCCTCTATCCCTCAATGTTATACACTCTGCACCCCCTATAACTATCACTGTCTATCCCACTCTCTACATTCCCTATATTTGTCACTTTCTCTCCCTCCCTGTTATACTCTCTACATTCCCTATAACCAAAACTGTGTCTGACACACTCTACATTTCCTATATCTGTCACTGCCGCACCCTCCCTCCCTCCCTGTTATACTCGTTACACTCCCTGTAACTATCACTACCTCTCATATGCACTTCATTCCCTATATTTGTCACTCTCCCTTCCTCCCTGTTACTCTCTACGCTCCCTATAACCATCTCTGTGTCTCCCCTTCTCTCTGCAGGAGGACTGTATATGTAGGTACAAGCTGCTAGTGGAACTTGTGCAGAAGAAGAAACAGGCCAAAAGCTGAGGCTGCTCTTTGTACCCTGACCCTTGTTGCACAGCATGGAGAATGTAACGGCATAAGCAGTATTTTGCTCAGTATTTCCTTCAACTTGTCATGTGCCTTAGAAATATATACATAAATAAAAGATTGACGCCATCTGAAATATTAATATTTCATGTGTTTATGTAATAAAAACATATTTTTATACCACTACTGTCTTTCCGTTGAATTCAGAACAGATATCTTTGCTGTATTACTGTTGTTATTATGGTGTGTCTTCCACTGAAGTTAGCGTTTACTTTGGGCTTTTTTCTTGAAGAGTGACTTTAACCCTTTGAGGGCAACTATAACATAAGAATAAGTGGCTCCTAATTTGTTAAACAGAAGCACTTACTTAGGTTGTTATCCTTCAAAGGGCAATCAGGTAGATATTTCGACTAGTTGTTCTTGATCTCTTTTGTAGTCCATAGCATACTGATTAGAAGCTGATAACATGTTCCTTACAATCCATCCAAGTCATTTTTCTGGCTTATTCATAAAAAATATTAAAATAAGCCCTTAAAGGGATAGTAATGTCTTAATTATATAAAAAGTAATATTGTAGACCATGAAATAAAAAAATCCTTTGGTGCTATCCCTATCTCTGAAACCTTTATGGTCTGAGAGATATCCTCTATTAAAGTTCCCCTCTCCCTCCCCTTCTCCTGACATCAGCTGTAAGCTGACAGCAGGAGTTCCTGATCCGGGGAGCGATAGGCGGCTCTCCAGCAGAGCCGCAATATCGCGATTTAAAAATAAATACTTCAATGAAACGGTCTAAAAAGTGTGCTTGGTTTGAAAGCACACTTTTTAGAACGTTCCAAAGAAGGATTTCTTTTTAAATTGCGCTATTGCGGCTCTGCTGGAGAGTCCCTTCATGTTGGCTGACACGGATCTCCTTCTGTCAGCTTTACAGCTGACATCATGGAGGGGGGAACTTTAGAACGCTCTGTCTCTCAAACCAAAGATAGGAATTACATCGATGGATTTCTTATTTTATGGTCTACAATATTACTTTTTATATAATTAAGACATTGCTATCTCTATAAAACCGGTACAGTACTCGAAAGACCTTTAGGATAAAAACCTTAAACTGTTAACGCTGGTTGATATGCCAGGACTGGCACAGGAATTTGACTTGGCATGTCCTCAGGTTGCACCCTAATCATGCTGGGGAGGCTATAACTGACTACTCCCAGACTGGAGTAATCCATTTCAGCCTTCCCCCAGTAACTAATGATTACAGTAATAAATTCCATGTTTTTCAGAATATCTGTATCTTTGAAGAGGTGGAAGTGTAAAATATTTTTTTTCCTATAGAGCTAACTTCAGAAAACAGTTCTGCATATCAGCCTATTTGATGTGGATGAATGTCTACTTTCCAATATTATATACCCGACCCTGCCTTTCCTGCATATCTGTAATGGTTATGACCATTTTAGTGCAGGAAGGTAATTTTCCAAAAGAATAGTGACAGGTGTAGGTTAGTGTTCCTGGCAAACCCATATTGTGTGTTACAAATGGGGTACCAATTTTCTCAGGCTGGTAGCAGGTACGGAGTACTGTAGGAAATTCTATGCTTTTCAAAGATATTAACATCTTTAAAGTGGTGGGAGTATGAAAAAATGTATTTGTTCCTATAGTTCCTGAAAATATTTGTGCCCTCCAGCCTAGGGATGGAAAAGCAAGTAAACCTGCATTTGAAGTTGGTGAATGTCTACTTTCCAAAATGGTATCTCTTGAATACCTTTCCTTCATTCAGGACATATTTGAAAATGAGAGATCTCAATGTATTCTTCCTGGTAAAATATTTTCTAAATAAATAAACAAAATATCTGTAATAGTTCTGACCATTTGTTTTACAAAAAACAGGTAGGTATAGTTTTGTACTTTTGACACCCCCTACAATAGGGATGGTGAATATTTTTGGGTCAGAATGCCCAGTTGTCTGCAGTGAGACGTGGTTAGAGATATCAAAGTGCCAAATGAATTTGTCCTTTTGCCTTTGTTAAACAGAAAACCTCTTTAATCAGTCCTGAATGCCATGTCCATGTGGGTGAACATACAGTTGCTGGCAGTTTTTTTCTCCCCAAACTGAAGCTGGATGCAAAAGCTTCCTTAACTCTTTAAGGACAAGAGGTGTGTGTGGTACAATGCATTGCTTTCCTTTCTGGTCCTTAAAGGGGAACTACCACCCTGCAATAAGTTCACATTAATCAATTCTTCATCTGGCGACTAGCTGCTTAGCAGCGCCGGACGGCTCCAAAAGGGACTGACAACGCAGGTGCACGGACGTCACTATGACGAGATGTCTGTGCTTCCTGCTACTGTGAGCCTCCGAAAAACTGGAATATCTTTGAAACCAGGTAATATTTCTGGCGACTAGCGCTACTAAGCAGCTAGTCGCCAGATGAAGAATTGATTAATGTGAACTTATTGCGGGGTGGTAGTTCCCCTTTAAATGGTTAAGATTACTTTGTGATATAGAGGGAAGTTTGTGTCCTGTGGTCCTATTAGCAACTAAGGGTTATATCTGGCTAATATCTCTGAGGCTCAGTGCTACATTACTGATGCCCTGTTTGAAGCCATTAGGCTTGAGGCTAAGACCTCCTCCTTCTCTGTGACTGCCAAACGTACGCTGTGGCTTAAAATTTGGTCTGCTAACCTGATTTCTAAAAAATCACTGGTCTGTCTTCCTTTTCAGGGTACATCTCTTTGGCCATGAACTGAAGAACATTATCAGTGAAGCCACTGGGGGGGTAAGAGCACTTTGTTACCTCAGGTTCCTAAGCACAACCCTCAAGGCGAGGAAACAGTGTTCTTTTCATCCTCGCCAAAGCAAGGTGCAAAGGCCGGGCCTGGTGCCACCTCAGGCCAGCATCCCACATTCCACCAGCAAGTCCAGGCATCAGTGGAGGTCAAAACACACCTCCACCAAACCTAAATCCACCAAACCTACTTCGGCATGACTTGCAGGACTCTGGTCCGCATACACCTGTGGGTTGTCGCCTGCATTAATTTTTGAGTCCTTGGACAGGTTCTTTGCAGATCAGTGGGTATTACAGGTGGTTTCAAGAAGTTAAAGAATTCCCTTCTCATCCCCACCTCCCTTCAGATTCTTCCTTCTTGCTCCTGTCAGGGACAGGAAAAGCTCCGTCTTTTCAGTGGGGCAGTTCAGGCTCTCTTGGACAAGGGTGTCCTGGGGCCCTGGCTCCAGTTCCTCAGCTAGAGAGAGGTTTTGGGTTTTATTCCAACATCTTTGTAGTTCCCAAGTAGGATCTTAAAGATCTCAATTCATTTGTGGTCCGTAATTACTACAAAATTGAGTCCTCTGGCTCTGTCATCGCAGCGATGTGTCCAGGGGAATTTCTGGAATCTTTGGATCTGCAGGATGCATACCTGCACATTCCAATTCATCCAAACTATCAAAGGTACCTCAGGTTTGCTTGCACAGTTCACCGCCCTACCCTTTGGACTCACCACGGCTCCTCAGGTGTTAGCCCGGGTCTTGGGGACTTTGATTGCCTTCCTGCACACCAAGTAAATCCTTACATGGATGACATTCTCCTGAAAGATCCCTCCAAGGATCTCCTGGACAGTCAAGTCCAGGACTGTGCACAGATCCTTCTCCAACATGGGTGGATCCTGAATCTGGACAAGTCTGCTACCATCCCTTCTCAGGACCTGGTTTTCCTCTGTCTCCCATTCAACACTCGTCAGGGCATGTTTTTTTTTACTGAGAACTCTGTCCAGCAGATCACATCCAAGGTGTCTCACACCCTGGAGTGGACCTCTGCTCCGGCAAGGAAATTCTCGCTGGTGGGCAAGATGATTTCTTCCATGGGGGTGGTGCCATACTTCATGGGTCACACCAGGGAGCTTCAGATGATCTGGGTTTGCCAGGGGGGATCCAGCCCTGTCTCATCTGGTCTTTCTTCCCCCAGAGGTGAAGTTAGACCTCCACTGGCGGTTGGATGGTTCCAACCTGAGGAAAGGGAAACCCTTTGTGATTCCATACTGGACGATACTGATGACAGATACCAGCTTGTTCAGCTGGGGAGCCGTCCTGGGTCAATTTTATAGAAAGCAGGTGCACCATAACGTGTAATGAATCAAAACCATGCAGTGATAAAAGCAAACATACTTTTATTGATACATGATTAAAACCAATACCTTGTTTCAAGTTCTGAACAACAGAAGAGGTTGATTAGTGTGTACCTTTCAGAATGCAGATGTAAAAGTTTTCAGATTGACATGTTTCGCACACGCCAGTGCTTAATCATGATCCGAGAGCTCTCTAAGGTTGCACATAAGTTATATATACATTACAGCTATTGCAGTTTATGGAAAAAGAGGTTTGTGAAGACCTGAAGTATAAAGATTGAAGATAAATATTTGATATATCCTGCATGAAGGGTTGGAGCCGCTTAATTGCTTGTATATGAGCCGTCCTGGGTCACCTGAGTGTTCAGGGAGGAAACGCTCCTTCCTATCAACATCCTGGAGCTCAGGGAGATTATCCATGCTCTGGGGTATTGGTCTTCTCATCTGAGTGGATGTCTAGTACGTGTCCTATCAGACAACTTGATGGCTGTCGCCTATATCAACAAGTAAGGAGGCACCAGAGGCGCAGCTGCTTTGTTGGAGGTAAAGGCTATTTTAATTTGGGCAGAGGCACATGTTCCTGCCATCTCCACTGTGCTCATTCCAGGTGTAGAAAACATCTTGGCAGATTTTCTCAGTCGCCAAACAGTGGACTCCGGGGAGTGGGAACGCCATCCTGAGGTTTTTGACCTGTTGGTGCAGAAACAGGGTCTTCCTTAGACAAACCTGATGGCCACCAGGAACAACCGGAAGATTCAGTTCTTTTCCTCTCGCTGGAGGGATCCTCTGGCGTTCTCGGTGGATGTTGTGTCAATTCCATGGCGATTACATCTGGCCCACATTTTTCCTCCACTTCCTCTCCTTCCCGTGGAAGATGGCTTTTCTTTTGGCTGTGCGCAGAGTTGCTGTGTTGCAGGCTTTGTCTTTGGTGTTTCACAAGGATAAGGCTGTTCTCCGTACCTCCCAGGAATTTCTTCCTAAGGTGGTCTCTGAGTTCCACACCAATCAGGAGGTTGTTGTGCTTTCCATTTGTCCTGACCCTAAAACTGGCAAGGAGAGGGATCTCCACTTGTTTGATGTAGTGCATTGCCTCAAGTTCTATGTGCACCATACTGAGTCCATCCACATGCTTTATTTGTCATCCCTGATCCATGCATCCTGGATTAAGTCTACCATCCACAAGGCTTATGAGCTCAGAGGGAAACCTGTTCCCTTCCACATTGCAGCACACTCCACTAGGTCTTTTGGGGCCTCCTGGGCCTACAAGAATCGGGCCTCTGCTGAACAGCTGTGTAAGGCGGCCACTTGGTCTTCTGTGCACACCTTTGCCAAATACTGTCTTGTGGATGTTCTGGCTTCGGCTGAAGCCAGCATTGGCAGGAAAGTCCTGGAGGCAGTTTTGCCTGTCTAGGACTTTAATTTTATGTGCCTTATAGCTCTTTAACTGTTTGATCGCTGTTGGATTTTGTTGTTGTGTGTTGTTTTATCAGTTATTCAGTGTCCTCTGACAGTCTGGGCTGTTCCGTGTCCTGGATAGTCCATGGGAACTCTGGTATTATGGGGGACGGCGCTTGGTCCTTTCCTTCTCTTCTCTCCCAAACTCAATGTTGGTACATCTCCAAGGTACCTGTAAGCTATATTGTATATAACCAATTAGTCAGGCACTGGAAAGTAAATAACATACAATATAACACCTAAAAAATGGTGTGGTGAACTCCTAAACAAAAAGATAAGAAGAAAGAGGGAAAGGAAAGGTGAGGAAACAACCCCCCTTTGCTATCTTCTCCTAAATGCAAGTCTAAAGCGTGCGGCACTCAAAAATGCAAGTCTGCATACAATGTTATAAATGCTTTATTCATATATAGAAAGATAGATACAAAAATATATTCAAAAATATATGAGGGAGAGGTCTAATATATCCATGAGGCAAAGCTAATGGTATATAATATATGTCTGCCTTCAATATATCACAGAAGGTATTAGATAAACCTCAAAATCCCCTGACAAAGCCAGTAACGGCGATGTGCGTTGGGACTTTCATCTGCTGAGCGGGGGGGACCTTTTTCCAGTCTTATAGTGTTCCTCAACTGTGTTCTAAGATGGACCCTGGGTTACTATATGGTGGCTAAGTATTCTTGTTTTCTATTTTTCTTATTGTTCATATGTGTGAGTTCACATTTGCTCACGGCACGGTTTCACTTTTTATTATGATTTGTATTTTATTTTTGAATTAAGTATCAATATAGGTATATTTAATAACATATCCACAAAGGTTATCAGCACATTTTGAATCCGGTGGAGGTATATATACTTAGTAATTTGAGGTTTATCTAATACCTTTTGTGATATATTGAGGGCAGACATATATTATATACTATTAGCTTTGTATATATATTGTTAGTGGAAGGACCTCTCCTTCATATGTTTTTAATATATGTAAGCTACATTGGACAACAGAGAATTTTAGTCTTACCTGTTAAATCCTTTTCTCTTAGTCCAGATAGCTTACAGGTCTCCCACCCAGTGAAAGGAACCCTGCTTGGTTTTCCTGTGGCTGAACGTGGGAATCTGATTGGGTCCATGCTCACAGGAGTTTTCCTCTTCTTCTTCTGACTATCTAGTTCAGTAGGTTTATTATCTCAAATCTATCTGGAGAGGGGAGTAGCTGGGTAGCCTGTATGGAGGAAGGGGGGCTCCACCCTGCAGTTCTTGAAGAATTGTTCCAGCCTACTGGGAGGAGCTGTCTCCTCCCCTTGGTACCTGTAAGCTATATGGACTAAGAGAAAAGGATTTAACAGGTAAGACTAAAATCCTCTTAAGTCATTGAAAGTAGCTTTTAAAAATGTGTGTATGTTGTGCAATATTTTTAAAAAAAAACATATTTTAAGAAATATAACCATTTATAAAATACCCAGTGACGTCACAAGTTCCTGTGGTACAGGCTGTACAGCACAACTCTGCAGGATGTCCCCTGTTCTCCAGTTTTACTCCCACCTACCTCCCCAGCTCTCCCTAGGAGCGAGTACGCTCCCTTCATTACATGTGTCTTCACCTTTCCTCTCCTTCCTGCATCCAATGGAGGCATACTGAAAGGATTTGTGTGTAAACTTTGAAGAATAAGGTGCCAGTAGTTTTGTGGAATGTTTGGCCAGTGTTTCTGGAGGCATACTGAAAGGGGAAAAAAAACGAAGACATATAAATCTTTTACATGTGATTTTAACCCCTGAAGTGCCAGGGGGAATGTTTTGTACCCCCTGGCACTCAAAGGGTTACAAATGCATGTAAAAGATTTCTGTTTTTTCCCTTTCAGTATGCCTCCAGAAACAATCAGCACCTTTTTCTTCAGTTTACACACACAAATTCTCTCCAGCTTCATTGTGATCGCAAATGTCTTCATGCATATTGGACCTGTAGGTCTCTACAGGATGTGTATACTATGAGCCATACAGCTAGCATACTCTCTATCTTTAAGTGTTTATAGATATTGAACTGTTAACTCCCCCTACCCGCTAACCATCAGATGTCCAGTCCTTAAAGGAGAAGATGATTGGTATCCTGAGTCAGGAGAGATCATTATACCACTCTCTGCCCACTATACTACTCACTGTGATACACTACTTCAGGAAAAGGTATTCTCTAATTACAGCTGGGAAAGAACCAATATCTATTTACAGTCTGTCAGCCCTCTACACCCCATTATATTATTAACAATTTGAGTGCCAGAGAGGTTTCCAACACATTGGAACTCTCATTTGGGGACTAATAGAGACTCAGTCAAAACGATGGGTAGTTAACCATTTTAGTGCCAGAGGGGTACACAACAAATTGCCTTCTGGCACTCAGAAGGTTAAAATGACTTTCTTTCAGAACTCTGGTGACATGATCTCAATTGTCAAACTGTTGCAGACACCCATTACTATGTGCTCAGCAGGAGAAGAGCAGTGCTTGTCTCCGACATTATTCACGTCATCAAACTGGCAGCGCTCACCCTCTTTCTTTGGCTGAATAATCAGGTAGATTTTCATTTTGGGGTGGGGGGAATAAAAATATAGATGAATTGTGGGGTTTTAGCCTTGTTTGGGGGTTATAAAGCTATTGGAGGAGGGAGCTGGAAGGCGCCAGTTCAGCTTTAAAAGCAGCATTCTTACACGGCCTATGTTTCCCTAGTATCCAAGGGGTTAAGCAACATTTTTTGTAAGGCATATACTGGAATTGCTGAGTGGAGTAATATTGTGGTGTTTCCAGACTGCGGGCAATGGGATTGGCGGCTGCATTCCTTTAGAATTCCTTCTACTGTTCTGAGCTCTTAATTAACTCTGCCCCATGGTAAAAGCAGCAGGTATTATATACACATTGGAATTCGTTGTTATGGTGTTCAGCTAGTGTTTTGGACCTTGAATGGAACCCTATACATAAAACACAATTACACATATCTTGCAATATAAAAATACCCATTGTTAGTTGCTAAGCAAACCCAAACCATGTTACTTATTGGTTAGTATTTGTTTTCGTCCTTACATACACAGTTCAATTTAGCAACATAAATGCTATTTTCAACACACACACACACACACACACACACACACACACACACACACAAAAAAAAAAAAAAAAAAACAAAACCAAACAATCTCTCTCACTCTCTCTCGCTCGCTCTCCAGACAATTGTAATAGTCACTATGAATGCCCTAATATTGGAGGGAGGAAAAATTATAGCAAACTATGAAAAAAGACTACTTTACAGAAAGGTAAACAGGTAAGTGGAATAGCCTCCCAGAAGGAAACTGAGAAGTCATCTCCTCGTACATGTCCACCAACTTATCACAGTTTAGTGCATCACCACCCTGTTGGAAAATGTAAAAAATGAACACCAACAACTGTGTTCAAAATGTGAATATTTTAATAAAAAATAATAATAGTAGTACAAAAGTCAATGGTGAGACTGAATGCAAAGGGGTAAGAGGGCTTCTTTCCAACCTTGTGCGAGACCCACGTCTGGCTGAAGTCATGCCTACAGCCACGTTCAGCAGGCAGGCCCAGGTTGCTGTACAATGAGGAGCTGCTGGAGATGGGGGCTCGACCTGGACAGATACCCTGGGCCATCAGGAGGAAAAGTATGAGTTGGTGGAGTACAGCTTCCAGATGGTGCAGGACATCTCAGTGCTGCCGTCTGAAGCACCTGGGCTCAGCACAGATCCCTTCCAGGCTCTCTTCGTGTTTCAAGTTGAAAGGGGGCTGCTGCAGCACTTAATCAGATGCAACTGTGAGGAAAGAAGAAATACAGTGCAGTGACCATCTCTCTGACACACAGATGTTTGATGCATTTAGAGAGGTGATTCTCAGCAATAGTCCTATGGACTAGGATGCACAATCCTGTCCTCGAACCACCCCAACAGTGCATGTTGTCAGGCTGTTATCACATGAATACAAGTGAATGTCATTACCACTTCATGAGAACATTCTGACAACATGCACTGTTGGGGTGGTTAGAGGACATTGCTGAGAATCACCCCATTAAATGTGCACCTGCAAACATGTGGCATTCTTGTGACCTGAAAGGATTGACCACTCCTGCTATTGACACAATGGTCAGTTTTTCCCTTTATCCCTAACGGCATAGGTGGATAATCATTGTCACTGTCATTGTGAGTAGACTTGTGTGAATTGGTTCGGCCAGATTCGGAATTTGGATGAATAAGGGTCATTCGGGCCGGCTGAAAGACAAGGGCTGTTCGTGGAAAAAAAAAAAAGAATCCGAACAGCTCATCTGACAGTTGTGTAGGCAGGCAGGCATCCAACATTAGTGCCTTATTACCACTGCAAGACATTTTTGTTCCTGTTGAAAATAAAAATAGTAGGAATTTGTGTAAATAATAATTTTCAGAGTGACACAGCCAGTCTGATAGTTGTCGTGTGGCCAGGTTTTACATTTTTAAAATTATTTTAGTATACTACGTATAATAGATTTGAGTCCTAGTAAACAACCTGATGTTCCTTGTCCTGGTACCAGCTGCAGTGACCCAGCAACCACCAACACCACCACCACAGTGCCATTGCTTTCAAGCAAAGCTAGCAGCAGCAGGCGGCTAAAGAAGAGTACCGTCAGTAGTATTAGTAGTGAATGTCATAGTCTGACTCAGCAACAGCACTCCAAAACAAAAAATAGAAATAAATAGGGAACTGCTAGTCATTCTACCTTTGCTAGCAGGGTAGAGAGGTCCATGCCCTCCTCTGAGACCACAAAGCAGTCGGCATCTGTTTCTCATTGTCAGCTGTTTTGTGATGATCCCCCAGAACCACCTGCATGATGATTATTGCCACTGTCAGTTCCATCACCACCTCCGCTACAGCCAGTTCTATAAACCTGGGGACACCTAGCATGTTTAACAATACTGGTAGGAAACTGCAGGCAGTATCAACGTGGGATTTTTATAGCGAACATCCGTATAAGCAGCCCAAATGAGAATTATTGCAGTATTTTGTATCTTGTTATACATTTGCCATGTATGTGATAATTCTCTTTCTAAAAATAAAGTTTATATAAAAAAAACAAATCAAATGAGAGACAATCTCAATGTATCCTTCCTGTAAAACACTTTCATTTAAATAAAATAAAAAAAAAACTTCCCTCACACTTATCTAGATATCTTTGTTCTACTCTCAACCATTAATTGAGCCACCTCTCTGCCATGACCTACTAATAATCTCAGTCTTTATCATCTTCAGGACAGCTTCAGTGTTTTCACACCCTCTTTAATGCCACCCAAACTCATCAAACAATATCCCAGATGTTATCTTAAAGGGCAGCTATGCTGTTTGAATAAGAGGCTGTTCCTTTTACAGAAAGCATTATCTAGGTATGTACTTCATATAGTAGTCAGTTATATTAATCTACTTTCTGCCACATGAGCTTTGTTGTAGCCTAATGGTTGTTTCAGTTTGATAATGACCTGTACAAAATCATTCAGGACTAGCGAGGCAGAGATACAATGCCATAAAACACATATTCCTCTATACCTGGCTGGTATATGAAAGCTTCCTACCTAAGAGTTTATATACACACAATCGCAATTGTTCTCCCCAAATGAACTGCATTGTGCATCTCTCTGCCATTCTAAAGTTCTGTTTTGTTTTGGTTTTTTTGGGTGGGGGGTGGGGGGGTGTTAGGGGTCTGAACAGCTTTGTAACTCTTGTTATGTAACAGGCTTTAGATGTCAAATTTCCTTGCAATTTTTGACCATTTCAGCAGTTAATCTGCTGCTTCTTTGAGGAGAATATAATCTTTCCCTGGCTGCATCTATAAGTGAAAGCAACCTGTGGGAATTTGTGGAAGACATGATGTGCACGACTTCAGTTGATAGTCCCTGAATTTGACACTACATCACATTACCAGTTTGTTATTTGTCCAAAATACACACATATAACTAATGGGAACATATTCTGTTTGTGTCTCTTATGATTCCAAATTATGGTCAATTCCTCCGAGGCAAAATGACAATGGAGAGATGCTGCAGGCTAGGTCTTAAAGATGGCATCTCAGCAATAATATCATGCTAGATCAGCTTGCAGAATTTATAGTGCTAATGCAACAATATACACTTCACCAGTTGCCTGCTGGAGAGACCTATAACATATTAACCACCTGGATTCTACACATCTGTCGCATGCAATGAGCTGAAATGCAATCTTCTGGAAGATGCCAACCTGAAACCATCCTGCTGTGGCTGAACTACAACCAGCTGGAGAGCCTCATGTTGAACATTCCTGTGTTATTGAAATGTGTGTTCAACCTCTTGGATTGTAAAGACAACTCCCACTGCATTCACAATGCATTCTAGACATCTTTAGCATCCAAGGGGTTAATGTATCAGTATACTCCAAATGTTATAGCTAATTAGTATGTTATCCCCTATTATGCCAAGCAGAATTCTGTTTATTCTTGCTAACACCTGCAGGGTGGAAGTGCTTCATAACTGTTCCAAGAGTATGTAAAAGGACATTAGCAAGACATTTTATAATCCAATTTATCTACAGACACAGCATTAAAAGGGAACTATACCCCTACAGACAAGTGGTTTTTAGAAGAACTTCTGGCCCAAGGGACCATGAAAAATAATGAAGCATAACATAATAAGGACCAAGCTAAAGAGGTACAATTCTGGGGCAAACCAACTGTACTATGGGGGCAATTAAAAATTGTCAAAATCCCCATAGATACGAATGAAGCTTTTAACCCCTTGAATTGTAAATAATGGTATGTGTTGTACATCCAGTTGGTCTTTAAAGGGTTAATTAAAACATATGTTAAAGGACATGTTCTGCTTAATAAAATAATGGTACTTATTTGTCCTTCAACATTTATTAAAGCGCAAATCTATATATATTTTTTTAATATAATTTAAAGTGCAATTTTTGTTGTGTTCAGCAGGTTGTGCTGTTCATATCACTTACTATGGAGAGCCATAGTCTTTGGCTCAAGCTCTTCTATAAACATTATGAGAAAAATATGCATTTTGGACACCAGATGATATGACTGCTAACAGTTTGATTAAAAAAGTTGTAGCTGTAATAAATTTTGTATTACAACTCTTCCAATAGTCAATGCTTGCGCCTATGTTAGTCAAAAACTGCTTTGAATCAAGGGGGATGCCCAGACCAAAGTGTCTCCTTTGATGAGTGAAATGATAAAAGCAACTCTTGAAGAATGAGTGCAGAATGATTGTGCAAGTGTTTGAAAGTATAGAAGACACTGATTACACAACCTCCTTCATTCAGAGAGTTGTCTAGAATTTTTTCTGGCAGAGGTGTCTTGGGAGACTGGGGTCGCCCCCTGAGCTGTAGTGGATATGGAGGGAGGAACACGGGCAGCCATTAAATTAGCTGCTCAAAAAAATCTAGAAATGCGTCCAATTTTCGATTAAGATTCAATAAATGAGAGGCATAAGAGGTTGCTGGACGCGAAGCTAGATGACTGACTCCAGTTGAGCCAGAGCTGGGACCTAGATGGGTTTAATAGAGTAGCATGTGATGTTGCACAGAGTGGATCCCAAACACAAGTGAAAGTCTCTAATAGGTGAAGCTCTCAACATCAAGCAGAGGAAGAGCAGACTACTGGAGGCCTGGCATACAGAAGACACACAAAGGCAAATCCCTGCATGTTCTGGTGATTTGTATGATGGATGGTGAAAGGTTGAGGAAAGCAAAGTCAGGACAGGAGACTGGTGAATGGTCGAGGAAAATCGAGGACAGGACTGGAGAGAGGTGGCTAATCAAGGAAAATCGAGGTCAAGACTGGAGACTGAGAGAACTAATTGTCAGGAGTACAAACAATCTAGCTCCATAACTGTCAGATGACAGAAGGTACCATATATAGGAAACCCCAGCCAACAGAAAGCAGCCAGACAAAATGGCATGCAGATCAGAAACAGAGCACTATGAGGCCAAACAGAAGTTGTGACAGTCCTATATTTAAGAAGTGAACTTCCGCTGACTGCCTTGACCTTCTGCTTCATCGCTCACTTCTGAAGCAGTGCTTCCCATCCTGACTCCTAGCTTGCCTATGATTCTAGTTTGTCCTTTGGTACTTTCTTTCTTGACAGATTTTGCTCAGGTCCCAATCACCACATGAACCTGGGGGCTCAAATACTGGGGCAAAGTTGGAGTTGTGATGGAGACATCCATCTGTATCCTTGTCTGCACCTCCTCTGCATCACGGATTCACATCTTAACTAGTATTACTTTATCACACACAGTACGGGCTAGGATGGTTTCACATCAATATCACCAAGATCAGGTCTTTTCTGCACATATCGTGCATCCTCCATCCTTGGAACAGAAGCTGTGATATGCTGTGCAACATGCCTGCTTCCCAAAAGACTCCTGCTACCATTCTAGTATCCCACCAAGTTATGGTTGCTGAGGCTTCTGGCTCATATTATTGGAGGATCTTAGCAGATGCCACTTCCAGAGAGGCATGCTGGGAATACTCAAGAGTATTGCATATTCCTCAACCAGTTTTTGCTTTATCTCTGCAACCATGACTCAGGTTTTGTTCTCATGCAACCTGAAGGGGGAGGCTTTTGCATTGGCTTCTCCACTTGTGAGCAGAATTTGTCCCTCCTAGATGACAGTGACACCTTTGGTCTGCCTTGCAAGGTTCTGCTGAAGCTGTCCTCCTGGAGGTTCAACAAGGAAACAGAAATCCTGGACAGTACGATGTACAGTTCAGAACCTTGGCTTGCAAGACACATTGGTGTGCTGGTGCCTTAAAAGCTGCCTTACATAGAGGCGTGTGTGATAAACTCAAGGAAATTGGACTCCTGAATGCATAAAAATCGCTTAGAGAGAGGTAGGAAACATGCATACAAACTTCTCCTGCTTATCTTCCCATGTGAGTAGTATCTACACCACCAGTCTCTCATTCTGCTTCTTATTAACCCAATGAGGTAGGCCAAATTTTAAGTCTCCCTGAAGATGAGTAGATGTGATATAGAATGTGTTATCTCTGCCTCTACTGTGAACAAAAAAAATCTTATTTGAAATTGTCAACAGAATCCTTGAGACACTGATGCTTAGGGGAGGATGGAGGAGGCTTCTAAGCATTGCAACCATTACAAGACCACCACTGATTCAATTTATGATACCCATCACTCTTAGCTGAGGAGGCCACTTTGTGGCCATAGAAGCTTTTGTGGAACAACAGGGGTGTTCTGATCATCTAGGGCCTCTGGACAGGATATTCTCTTGTTATCCAAGCACACTCCCATTTCTCTCTCTCTTTTCTTTAGATGGCACTCCAACCAAATTGTGTTTCATCACACTCCAGGAATGAAAAATAGACCAAACCCTATGGTAGTCCTTAGAGGAAACAGGCTTCCTAGCCTGAATCATAGGGTTTCTCCACTGAGGTAATTTCTACTTTTTCCTCAAGATGTGGGCTTCAATAGCCATCCTGATCTTCCAGAGCACCCTGGGAATGAGAGGAATCGGAGGAAAGACATAACCTAGGTGGAAGTTCCACGAAATTGACATTGATTCTGTGGCAAAGGCCAGAGGGTCTGGAAAGGGCATGAGAAAACAAGATGAAAGAGCTCACCCCAACTTCTGCATGTCAAATAGTTGCATAGATATGTCCCTATGAAGTTTGCACATAGTCAGTGGAGCAAAGATGGTGGCAGAGCCACGCACTCAAAAAACAAACAAAATATGAGGTACCTGAAAAGACCCCAAAACACCAAGGAACATGTGGGGGCACCTAAAAGACAGGCCCCTAAAGGTAAAAGCCCCCAACCCAGATACAATGGCAGGGAAGCGGTTAAGTAGTTCCAATGCAGCCATCCTTGACCCATAACTCAGGGAATTAACAGATACAATTAATAAAACACCCAACATGAGTGCAAGAGCCCAAACGCTCTGAGAAAACCTCTGTATGAAGAGGTACAAGTAGGGACAAAATGGACCAAGGCACTCAAAGAGTTACTCACCAGTCTTCAGTTTCTTCAGGTTTCCATTGTGAAGGAATCAGAGCCCCAGAGGGACTCTACTGGGAGAGAAAACTTGGATTGCAAGGTTCTCTCCACAGGGCTGCTAAGGTCCACACAGCACCTGCACCCTGGTCAATCCATTCCAGGGGGAAGCCCAGTAATGGTAACCAGCCAAATGCTCTGGTCATGATTTCACCTCAAAGAACACATCATAATTGGAGGCAGGGCTAGGGTTGAGCTGCAGAAGAAGCTGGAAGTCTCCACCCACAAGACTCTGCCTTTTTTGAGAATGTGTTCTGCCCTCCAAATAAAGATCTGAACCTTATGGCACCTGTGTTCCATATTGGATGATGGATAAAAATATGCATCCAGAATGTCAGTGAGAGTTCAGTAATCATAAGACAGTCCAGTCTGGGGATTTTACCTGATAGTATAGTTTTGATAGACTGCAGCTGTTCCTCATTATGTTTGTCTAGATCTAGGTTATCTTTCAGGTGTATGATTTGTAGCTGAGAAGCGAGGCCTGTTTTCTGTCTAAGAAAAGAAGAGTAGGGTTCAAATCCTTTGAGATTATACAGGTCCCTATAAAATGAACAGAAGTAGTTTGCAATTTGTATTTGTGTGTATATAACAGGTACAAATAAGGGGCAGCACCCTGTTACATTTACATTTTGGGATTGTGCACCTGGGACGTATTACTTTTTTTTTTTTTTGCGAGAGAATGCTTTCTATTTCTCTGATTGTTCTCTCTCTCTCTCTATATATATGTGTGTGTGTGTGTGTAATTTTATAATGATAGGGATATGGGAGATAGTGTTGAAGTCTAACTAGATTAGGCAACAGCTTACCACACCTGTTGCCCTATATAATGTTGGTAATTATGTAAATTGTAAGGACTTTTGGGAATGGTCGAGTAACAGGTTTTAATTCTCTCCTCACAGAAACAAGAGAGGAGAGTCTACTTAGCTTGTGTGCTTCTTGTTCTTTCTCTCTCGAGATTGCACCTATGTATCAGATTAATGATTAATTGCTGGGATTTTTGTATGGCTGGAGCCCAGCTGGATCAACTCCTCCCTTATAACACATATATACCTCCTAGAACATGGGGTAGTGGAGAGTACTGATGACAGAAATTGTTTAAAAAAAAAAAAAAAAAAAAAAAAAAATTCTTATTCCAAAGGTCAGCCATATCTGCATCCTCTGGAAAGTGTTCATTGAGACAGTAGAAGATTAATGTCTTGGTTCATAGGGAGGGATACTTGACTTGTAACAGAAGCTTGGTCTGATCACAAAATAATGCAGGTTTTAGTTTAGACAAGGGTATGTAAGTAAAACTGATCCATATAGAAACTGTTAACTCTTGATTAGGAGTCTTGGATTGGGGAGTAAATAGCAAAATCTCTTCTAGGGAGAAAGAATCCTCCATGGATTGGGGGCGGGGGAAATGTTCTGTTTTGTTCCCGCAGGAAGTTTCATGGAAAAAAACAGAAAGCATAATTTTCATCTTTTCACTCCCACTGAGAAACCTATAGATTCCCTGCTGTTTCGCCAACACTGCAGAATTTACAGAGAGAGTGGTTCCATTTCCTGCCTACGTTTCCCAATGGTGGAAAACGTTTTCCTTCCATATTATAATAACCCAGAGTTTCCTGCCATGTAGCGTGGTGTAGTTTATGAGTGGAAGCAGGCAGAAAGAGAGAGAAAATAAAGTTAAAATAAAAATAAAGTTATCTGAAGTACTGGCTAGCACTATATCCAGCAGAAGCTGGATGGCTGCTGATGCTGGCGATATAGAGGTGGAAGAAGAGGTCAGCAGCACTAGTGATAAATGGAGGCCACATACTCCTGACCCAATGATTTCCCCCGCATTGTCCCACTGGGTAAGTATATTGAAGGCAGGAGTGGTTAGCAGTATGACCAGCATCACTTCAGCTGCCTGTGTCTGCTGCCAGTGTGTCTTCTTCTGAGGAGATGGCAAGTTTACTAGCAGGTGACCCTCTGTTACACGTGTCATCCCCAACCATACCCAAAGAGCAGTTAGAGTGTAATTCCTGCTGCTCAGTTAGCATCTGTCATAACAGCAGGATAATTATGAGCAAGCTAGTGTGCCACACACCACTGAAAGTAGTGATATGGGACTAGGAAAGGTCCCACTTGCCACCAATACTCCTTAACTCTAGTGCTGATGATGCTGAGGGCTTTTTTTTTTTTTTTTTTTTTTTTAAGCCGGAGACCTGCAAATATTTCACTCAGGGCTTGTTCTTAGAAAGTCTTAGGCCTGCAAACAAATTTTTTTCAGGACTACACTTATTTGAAGTCCACAATATTTTCTGTATTATTTTGAATGTTTTATCTTTCTGTAAGCCTGCAAAACAAATATTTTTCAGGCCTTTCTTCATGTAAGCCTGCTGCTATGCTTGCTAACCATTATTTCTGAGGAAATAAAAAAAATAAATAAATGTAGCGGTGTATGGTGGACTGGTGTATATATCATCATTATTCATACCGCTGAAAGCAAGACCAATTATTTGCATTGTCATGTATGAGTCTAATGTAAACTTGTATTAGTCTCAGATTATTGTCAAACATTAATCAGTGGTCATAGCAGTGGTCCCAACAGTGGTAGACGGTAGCAACCCATCAAATCCCTCCTCTTCCACCTCCTCAGTGCTGCAGTTAATGTGGGTTTCCCAGTCATGTGTGGTTTTGTCCACTTCCGCTACCTGATACTAAGATGGTACTAGATGTTGGAAGAGGAAGGATTTGAAGGGTTGCTACCATCTACCACTGTTGGAACCACTGCTATGGCTAATGATAAATGTCTGACAATCTGAGAATAATGCAAACTTACATTAGACTCAAAGATAATTTTTAGAAATGTAATTCTACTAATAGGAGTGTTCTTTGGTCATTTACAATATAACAAGCGGCACTGAATAATTCCCGCTCGGTGACAAGTGCCATTTTTTTGTCTGTTTTGCTTTTGATTTTAAAAATTTTGCCCATCTCTATCAAGGATCCACTGGATGAAAACTGAAAAAGTGACTGAGGTAGGATAGATTAAAGTGGGACTTACCAATCAAGCAAAGTAAAGCTGATTCTCCCAAGATCATCATACTTTCTTGAATAACTAATAGCTGCAGGACTCAATATGTAAATTTTTTTTTTTTTTTTTTTGGAGTTAGGAGCATAGGAATTTGCAAAAATAACAACATTGTGTACCCTACCCATAAGAAAGAGAAATGTACCCTGTAAATTGGCAAATTCCTTTTCCAAAGTCCAAGGAAGGTACATGTACAGTATGGTCGCTACCCCCTTCATTTTATCCATAGAAAAGGCAAACCAAGACTATTACTACATTTGAGATGTTACCCCTTGACAAAATGCCTTTCTTGTAGGAATATAACTTTGGCATATTCCTTCCCAGCTTCTTGAAGGGCCGTACACCCTTTTTCCCAGCTATTAAGTACCTTCAAATTCAGTGAAATGATTTTCAAACATGATGTGGGCAGGAGTAGCTCATTAACAGCTCAAGCCCAGGCACAAACACATGTTGAATGCCTTCAGGCGTGCAGGGAAGATATGTTTTGAGTAAGAATTGGAAGACACAGTCATCATAGTAAAATGTTTCTAGAGGGGAGGGTGACTAGGGGACCAAGCTTATAAAAGTGGCTAAAAAGAAGCAATACAAGCATCTGAGTAGTGGTGCTATAGGGACTAGATAATCTGTTAGGCATATGTATGTAAGTGCACTAAAATAAGGAGACTAAAACAAAGGGAAGACGAAAAACTAAGAGAAAAGTACTGTGGGTATGAAGCGGTAAGGCTTAAGGCAGGTACATCTCCATAAACCAGGGAACTGCTGTGATATGCCTGCGTTATACATCAGCCAGACATACAAAAATTTGTCACAAAGAACCCAATACCAGAGTATAAATAACAGATATAAGAAGGCACTATGTGGCCAACAGTGAAGTGGCAACATAAAAGCAGTAAGTGTAAGCAAATGAAACTTATGACAAGGTAAAATACAAAATGTACAGTCCTATTATATACAGACTTACTAACACTATCAACATAGTAGTAGATCATACATTCACGCACCTGTAAGAGAGGATACCAACCATATAAGCTAACTACAGTTATCAGCTATGGATTAAAATCTTAGTATGTATGATCTGAGCAAGAATGTAAATTCCTATTATATATAAAATAGGATTTTAGTCTTACCTGTTAAATCCTTTTCACTTAGTCCATACAGGTTACAGGTAACTCTGGGAGGCGATCCGCCCCTTTAAGTAGGCAGGAACATTTCTCCAAATGTATGCAGGGGGTGGAGCCTCCCCTCCCTCCTCAGCTGCATCCCAGTCAGCTAACACCAGAATGATTTGAGACACTACTAACTGACCAGAAATAGGAGAGAAGACTCCTGTGAGCATGCCCCGAAGGACTCCCACAGATTGCCACAGGAGAGCCGAGCATGGTCTCTTCACAGGGTGGAATGGGCCGTGACCCGAAAGGGAACATGCTTATTCCTCAATTCGTAAGCCTTACGAATAGTAGACTTAATCCATGACACAGTAGTCACTTTGGATGCCGTGCCGGTCTCCCAGCCCTAGGACCCTCAGGAATGACGAACAGGGCGTCAGACTTCCTGACAGACTCAGTGCGATGAACATAAAACTTGAGACAACGCACTACATCCAACAAGTGGAGATCCCTCTCCTTGTCGGAGGAAGGGTTAGGGCAGAAAGAGGGCACCACGATCTCCTGATTGATGTGAAACTCGGAGACTACTTTAGGCAAGAACTCCTTAGAGGTGCGGAGCACAGCTTTATCCTTGTGAAACACCAAATAAGGTGGTTTACAGGACAGAGCTTGCAACTCCGCCACCCGGCAAACTGACACAATTGCCAGAAGAAAGGCCATCTTCCATGACAAAAGGCGTAAAGGAATAGTAGCCAAGGACTCAAAGGGGGGACGCTGGAGAACACCCAAAACCAGATTAAGGTCCCACTGAGGAGCCGGACTCCGAAAGGCAGGACTCACGTGAGCAACACCTTGGAAGAAAGTCTTGACATCAGGAAGAACAGCAATGCGCTCCTGGAAAAAGACAGAGCGCCGAAGTTTGAACCTTAAGAGAACTCAGACTGAGCCCCTTATCCACACCATCCTGCAAAAAGGCCAGGACAGTAGGAAGATGAAAGTCATGAGACAGATCGTTGTCAGCACACCAAGACACAAAGGTCGACCAGACCCGGTGATAGATCTTGGAAGAAACAGGCTTACGAGCACGTAGCATGGTAGACACCACAGCAGAAGAAAACCCTTTTTTCTTCAAAATCGAGGATTCATCGTCCAGGCCGTCAAACTGAGATTATGAACATCCTCCTTCCACAGATAACCTTGCAGCAGAAGATCTGGATGTGAGGGAAGCAGAAAGGGCTCCGCCACAGACAGGGCCAGAAGGTCCGGATACCAGGACTGACAAGGCCAATTCGGAGCGATCCGGATGACCGGACAACGCTCCACCTTCAACTTCTGAATCACCCTGATCAACACTGGAAGGGGAGGAAAGATGTAGGCCAGGGAGAACGCCCAGGAAATTGACATGGTGTCGACCACCAGGGCCAGAGAGTCTCTCCACCGGGAGCAGAACATCGGAACCTTCCTGTTGTGCCTGGTTGCCATCAGATCCACTAGGGGTTCTCCCCACTTCTGAGTTAGGAGCTGAAACACCTCCGGATGGAGTTCCCACTCTCAGCTGTCGACTGTGTGACGACTGAGAAAGTCTGCCATGACGTTGTCTACGCCTGGAATGTGCACCGCTGATATGACAGGAACGTGAACCTCCACCCAGGACAGAATGGCCTTGACCTCTAGCCAAGCGGCAAGACTTCTTGTCCCGCCCTGCCTTTTGATGTAAGCCACTGCGGTGGCGTTGTCTGATTCCACCTTGACAGGACAGCCCTCCAGCTGAGATTCCCAATGGCGCAGAGCATGAAAAATCGCTCAAAGTTCCAGAATGTTGATGGGAAGAAGAGACTCCTCCAAGGACCACTTCCCCTGAGTGCTGATGCGACCCAAGACAGCACCCCAACCCGAAAGGCTAGTGTCCGTCGTGACCTTGGTCCAGTAGGGGATCCGGAAGGATCTCCCCTTCAGGAGATGGGAAAGGTCCAACCACTACTCCAAGCTCAACTCGACATGAGGAGGCAGAGATACTGACAGCTTCATATGATCCGGTCACTCCCTGCACGTCTGGATCACAAACCTTTGAAGTTCCCTGGTGTGTGCCATGGCAAACGTCACCGCTTCTATCGTAGAGATGAACTTCCCCACCAGAGAGGACAACTTCGGCACTGGAATCCGATCGTGGGCCAGCATCTTGGAGACCCGTTGAGCAATCTCATGAGCTACCTCCTCCGGTAGAAACACCATGCACCTCTGAGTGTCGAACAGAAGACCCAGGAAAATGAGACGCTGGGACGGAACCAAGTCCGACTTGTCCAAGTTCACAATCCACCCGTGATGAGTGAGGGCTTGAATGCAGGTCTGGACCTGCTGGTGAAGAAGGTATGCAGACGCCGCCTTCAAAAGCAAGTCGTCCATGTACGGAGTCACTCTGATGCCATCCCGATGGAGGACAGATATCAATGCTCCCAGAACCCGTTGGAAAATCTGGGGATCCGTTGTCAGACCAATTGGAAGAGCTGAAAACTGAAAATGACCTCTGGTTCACAGGCAAACCTCAGATACTGCCTGCTCTCTAGATGGATTGGGACGTACAGATATGCATCCTGAAGATCCAGAGAAGCAAGAAGCAGCGATCACAGTGCACAGAGACTCCTGTCGATAGTGAGTCTTCACCACAAAGGAGTTGAGATCCTTGAGATCCAAAATAGGACGACCTCCGCCGTCCTTCTTAGTCACTACAAAAAGGTTGGAATAAAATCCTGAAACTATGTCCAAAGGAGGCACCGGCTCCAGGCCGTCTTTGTCCAAGAGAGCCTGAATAGCATCGTCGAACAGACACCTTCTCTCGGCATCCTGCGGAGAACGAGTGAGATGAAAGCGAAAGGGAGGAAGAGAAAAGAAAGGGATCTTGTATCCCTCTGACACCACCTGTAAAACCCATGGGTCTGTCACAGAATCCTCCCAAACCCTGCGAAAGAGGTGGAGAAGTCCACCCACAGCAGGATGCGGACCCGGGTTTGGCGAGTCATGCCGAAGCAGTCCTGGAAGTCCTGTGCTTGGAGGCAGCCTTGGGCTTCCAGGACTGCTTGGGCTTGGAGGAGGAGAGCGGAGCAGATGGAACCGCCTGGTTCGTCGAACATGTCTCAGTTTGAAATGAAGGAAAGGACCAGTTGCGCTTAGCCGGTAACTTTTTCTTAAAGACCAAGGGCAGAAGAGTACTCTTACCCCCTGTAGCCTCGCTAATCAGTTCCTTGAGCTCAGAGCCAAACAAGGAAGTCGCCTGAAAGGGCAAAGAAAGCAAAACTCTCTTGGAAGCAGTGTCAGCAGACCAAATCTTAAGCCAAAGTGCACGCCTGGCCACCACAGAAGAAGTGGAAGCCCTTGCCATCATGCTGACGGCATCAAAGGCAGCGTCAGAAACATAGTTCTGTGCCTCAGAGATATTACCAAGCAGACGCAACTGTTCTGAAACCGGCACGTCCTGACGGACCGCCGTGGTGAGTTGCTTAGTCCAGACCGCAATGGCCCGGTTAACCCACGCCACAGCAAAGGCCGGGCGCATAGCAGTGCCAGTAGAAGCAAAAATAGACTTGCGGGAAACCTCCAACTTTTTGTCAGTCCAATCCTGTAAAGCACCAGATACAGGTAAATCAGTAGTTTTAATCAGTCTAAAAACAGTTCAGCCTCAGAAAAGGGATAAAGTTTAGCAAACTTTTTTGAGACTGAAGAGGACTTATCAGGATTTTTCCAAGCATCAGAAACCAAACGGTCAAGGGTAGGATTAGGAGGGAAACAAGTAACAGTCTTTGCCGGTTTCTGAAAAACATCAGTTGGGTCAGAGGGAACCTCTTGACTCAAGGGAAGGTTGAGAGTGGTCAGTACAGCTCTAATTAAACCCTCAGCAGAGAGTTCAGGGTCACATTCAAAAGGGTCCCCAACAGACCTGGAAGACTCAATAACTACCATCCTCAACATCAGAATCCTGCAACAATTCTTCCTCAGAAGAATCAGACACATCAGGTGCTCACTGTGGTTTAGGCAGGGAGGTCCTGATAGTAGAGGGAGCCTGCCATAACTGCAGTGCCCCTGTACCTGAGAGGGAAAGAGTTGAAGAGTGGACCTGAGGTCCCTAGTTCCAGAGTATTCCCTAGGCAGCCCTGAATGACAGGAAGAGCAATACGCAATGGGGGATACTGATACCCCAGCCTCCTTAGTCTTAGGTCTAGCCCCTGGTAAGTGAAGGGTTAATCAACGGAGGAGAGAGAGAGAGTCCGGTCCCTGCGTAGTATACTCGCTGAAAAAAGCTCACAAAATGGCTGCCGCGACGGGAGCCAATAGTAAAAGAGGCGCGAAACGAGCGCTCATGGGAAATGTAGTTTTTCTCAAAAAGTACCCCAAAGCAGTGCCCGAAGCCTCCCAAGTCCCCCAACACACTTGAACGTGAAACCGGATGAAAGAGCAAGGGTAGACAAACAAAATGAGCCCACTCTGAAGTCGCTATGAGAAGCGGTTCCAAAGATACGTCCCACACAGTGTAAGCCCATAGAAAGTAAAGGAGCAATGGCGCCTATGCGGTAAAAGCGCGCCTTAAAGGCGCGGAACATAAAATTTAAGAACATTAACCCCAATAATAAAAAGGTTAAAAATACATATTAAACACATGTACATGATGAGAAAACACTGACCCATAAAGAAAGTGTAACAGAACCCCCAATAAACAAGTCAAACCAGCAGACAAAGTGTTAAAATGCCACATAGACTGCTCCAAAACTCACAGACATACACATATATACAATTACATATATATACAATGTAGAATGGAAGCACTCACAGTTAAAGAGACAAACGCCAGGGTGCCATCAAAAGGCAATCTGTAAATAGTTAAAAGGATCGAGGCACTCACTTGACTTTCATAAAAGGGAAAATTACATTTATTTTCAGATCGACGTTTCGGCCAGGCTCAGCTGGCCTTCCTCAAGACAAATAGACAGTGCAAACAGCCTACTTAAAAACCCTTGTGCAAAAGTAGCGCCAAATCGGCGCAAGGGTCATGGTGACGTCACCTGACCCTCGGGGTCGCCACCAGTGACCCTAAGTAACAGTGAACAAAATCATGTGAATGTATTAAACAGTGAACATAAAAAATTGGAATGACCAGCTTATGAGACTTGTTAATCTATTACATCACATCATAAATTGTCATATATTAGTTAATGCATGTACCGAGTGAGTTGGAGAGTGGGGCGCATACAAGCCCTAAGAGCATACCTGGGAACGAACAGCGCAGTGGAGACAATGTAGTATCGGTCACAGCAAAAACCGCTCTCATAAGTCCGTACATCGTGCTTTTGAATGTATAGCACGATGCAATCAGGACCAATCTGGAGCTGGCTGAGATCGGGGTTCAAAGCAACACTGTGTCCCTGGATAACCCTTTAGCTATTAAGCGCCACCTACAGTCCAAAACATGACTTACTCGATAAGTTTAGTGAGAAACATGTTAACCTTTCAAGCACCAGCAGATAATACAACGTTAATAAGACTCAAACACCCAATGAGTGCCGGAGTGCGCAATGAGAACTCCCAAATACAAGCCCAATGAAGGGACACTGTGGGACAAGTGGACCTTCAGCACTCAAAGGGTGGCTCACCTTTCCTGCAGAACTTCTGTCTTCAGGTCACCATGTAAAGAGAGGATTACCTCAGTGGGTAATCCCCAGGGAAGCACTTGAATCCAAGATATTCCCCCATCAGGGTTTAAGGTCCACCAAAAGGCCCTGGACACTGAGCTAGCCACTTTGGAGAGGGCATTTGTCAGTCATGGTAACCCGCCTAATGGTGGTATTCCGTATCTGACAGAAAAATAATAAAGTAACTAAAACTACGAACACCCACGAACAAATCATTCTGGCGTTAGCTGACTGGGATGCAGCTGAGGAGGGAGGGGAGGCTCCACCCCTTGCATACATTTGGAGAAATGTTCCTGCCTACTTAAAGGGGCGGATCGCGTCCCAGTTTTACCAGTAACCTGTATTGGACGACAGTGAAATAGTTATTAATCTAACTCAGTGGTTCATGTGTCTTTAAATGTGGCATTAAATGAGCAAAGAAGTCTAAATGCCAGCCAGAGAGGGGGAGTGAGAAGTTGGTAAGCTTGAACATAGGGAGAAAATGAAGCTATCAGGGCTAAGAATAATCATGTAGCTAGGTCACAAGTAGTGCCTACAAGATAGGAAGCCAGAATTGAGGTCAACGACAAATAAATTAATATGTAATGTAATGGGTGACTGTATATATAGAAAGTAATAGTGTAATAAGGAAGGAACATATGTGGGGCAATGCCACAATGAGGGGCATTAACTTTGACTTATATAGTATTATTGGTAGCAGGATAACAGGGCAGAGTTGGTGGTATTAGTAGTGTTCAATTAGTTACATAGGAGACCTGCAAGAACAATATTTTGGCTATCTATAGTAAGTAAATAAAAAGAGGTTGTCTGTGCATCAAATCTTGAGTTTTACAAATAAACATCCTATGACTTGCTACAAATAAAACAGTGGGGTTTAGTGTCATGTTTTTGGCCAAAGGCATGGAAAGCTTGCCTGTCCAATCAAGGCACCCCAGATTCAGGCAAGTCCCTATCTACCTACAATATGTGAACATAGATTTAGTCTAATGCAGTTAAAACCTTACCTCTACTGTGAGCAAAACCCATGTGAGGGAAAAGGAGGAGGCATTTATACCTTCCCAAATTCAGCTGTTTGGGGAGCTACTAACCAAGAGAGGAGCAAAAACCTCCCAAAATACATACAAAAAGTGTATTTGTAGCAAGTCATTGGTTGTTTGTAAACCTCAGTAGTTGATGAGAAGATATAGTGCCAACTTATTCCTCAGCACTCTACAATAGTGACTAGACATACAGGCACATCAAGTAGTACAAAAGGAGCATAGAAAACTAAAGGATCAGAGGGCCTTGCTTATGAGAGCTTACAACCTAGAGGAAGGTAGGCAGGATATAGGAGGCTTATGTTCTATTGGGTGTAAATGCCTCCTGCCACATGAATTGATGGTCAGTGAGTGGGAAAAAGAAGAGCTTCTTGATTGCACATAGTGTGGTTAATCATGAGGGAGATAGGGTACAATAGTTTGGTACCTGCAGGGCTCAATGCACGGAAGTCTGTTTCAGAAAGTTTGGCTTGGAGAACCCATCTTGGCCTGATTGTGGAGGTTGTCCTGCTAGGAGCCTTCCAGAGCTAGATTCGCTTCATTTCTTGTAAGACATGACCTGTAATGTGTTTCACATACCTATTGTGCTCAAAAGAATAAAAACATCTGATGCATACTTTTTGAGGTTTGTTTTTCATTACCAGCATACTGAAACCTGAGCTGTGAACCAGTTTTAATAAAAATAATGATTATTGTCAACTATTCTGAAAGGATCACTGGTACAAGAATCATCTGCCTTGGCTACATTAAAAATACAGATGTTGATAAGATCAAGCTACATGATATTCTGTAATCTTGGCAGTGATAAACTGCCAAGCCTGTGATTAATATGATGCTGATAATGTTGGGCCACGACTTCCGGTTCTTTGAATGAGGAAATAAAATATGGTGTTACTTCGATCTGCGTTTCTGAAATGCATATCACATACCAATAGGCAAGGGTTATTGCCTGTTATTTAAAAGAAAAACTGTTGTCCCTTCCACATCATAAAGTGACAGATGTTGAGTGACAAACTTAAACATTCCATACTTCAGTATTAAAGTAGAAACTCAAGTAAATTTAGGTTTTATTTTTCATATTAACCCCTTGAATACTTGTGGTTTCTAACACATTGCTCAGTAAAGCTTTTGTGACCTTACTAGCACTCAAGGTGTTAAAGGTTTGATATGTGAAAACAGAAACCATTCAGGGACATCAATTAAGTGGCATTAGATCAGTTTTACCTATATGAGCGCTTCAAATTGTACCAGCATCATAGAATGACAGATATATAACCATAGCTGGAGTTAGGCCAACTGACCCCAACCCCCCTCCAAGGGGTGGCAAATAAACCATTGCTTCTTAGACTAGCGCCAAGTCTAAGAAAAAAAATAATAATCTTCGGCCTCCACTGGTACAGCAGATCATAATATAGCCTTGCAGTGAGAATTATTTGTAGTAGCAATGTAGAAGGATATTGAAGATATTTTCTCTAGTGGTATTATTACAGATCGATTGTTTAGCTGCTCTAGACCAAATCAAAGACCAGGGGGTTATGCACAAATGTGGGGGATAAGATGATAAAGCGGAGATCACTTCTCCAGTTACTCTAAGAAGCCTATGCACAAAGATATCCAAAGCTGGAGATATCTTAGTGTATTGGCTCCATAGAATAACATAGGAATTGGAGAAATGATATCCCTGGGAAAGTAATCTTCGCTTCATAACACAATAGTGCATATCCCCAGGAGTTAGCAGAAATCCAGACCAAGATCTGTATCTCAAACTAAGATATATTCGTGTTTAAGAGAGTCAGGGGGAGATATTAATACCTCAAAAATTGTGAAATTAAGCCTGCTGTATAGGATTAACACAAAGTTTTTTAAAAGGCAAAATGACTGGGAAGGTTAGGATGAGGGAATGAAGAAAGTGCAGAGTTTGAAGATAGGCTGACAAGGAAAACTTGTGTTTGTGTCAAATGATGGGAGACAATAATCCTCCAGAACATCCACAACTGTCAGCAGGTTTGCCATTTTCCATGCGTAGAAAGAATTCTTAAGGTTGTCTGGTGGGGGGTAAAGGGGTGTAAGTAAAGAAAGGGATGATAAAAATGATGGAGATGGTTTGAGAACTAAGATAGCAATATGTAACTGGAAGTTCACGGTTGGTTGGTTTGGTTCGGTTCAACAACCAAAATAAGCTTGATAGGAGGAGAAAGGAACAAATTCTTCCAATATCTACCCATCATTTGGAACCAGAAAGGGAAGTCACCATTGGAATTATTTTATATAAGTAGTATTTGCTTGAAGGGATAGTAATACTTCAAAATTACTAATCCCGGTTTTGTAGCCATTAACCCCTTAACGACCCTTGACGGTCATAGCACATCATGGGTTGTTTTGATTCAATGACTCATGACGTGCTATGACAGTCATGGAATTCCAGGCTCTCTCCTCCTCCTCCCCCCCCCCCCCCACGTGGCTGCACGCCGTTCGGGGCGTCTGGAATACGAATCAGCCAAAAAAAAAAAATGTTCCATGGTCCTTTAGTGACCGCAACATGCCTGCGAGGCCGGTCATTAAGGGGTAAAAAAAAAAAAAAAAAAAATATGCCCCCAGTGGCATCTCTCATACCCTTATGGTTTGAGAGATAACCGTTTACAAAGTTCGCCCCTGCCTGACGTCAGCATTCTGACAGCAGGGAAATCCTCTCCTGGGATCAGCTGGCAGCTCTGTAGCAGAGCCGAGATCACGTTTATGAAAAAGAAATCCTTCACTTAAAAGGTCTTATACGTGTGCTTGGTTTGCAAGCACACGTAGAAGACCTTTTAAGTGAAGGATTTCTTTTTCATTAACACAATCTCGGCTCTGCTGCAGAGCCTCCGACAGTCCCAGTACTTGATTTCCCCGCTGTTAGCTAGAATGCTGACATCAGGGAAAGGGGAGGGAGGGGGAACTTTGTAAGCGGTTATCTCTCAAACCCCTACAAAACAGGGATTAGTAATTTTTGAAGTATTACTATCCCTTTAAATGAAGAACTGCCAAACCCTCTTTAGATTTGGAAAGGAACAAGATGCTATTTGCTATTCTGTTTTTTTTCCCCCTTGCCATATGCAGTCAAAGAGGTATTTTTAGAATATTGGTAGGACAGTACAAGGGATCATTAGTGGGAAGGTCCGAAAGTAATAGAGAAGTTTGGGAAGAATATTCATTTTACCAAAGTGATCCATCTGAACTACAAAACACTAAATATTCCTCATTGTTGGAGATCTTGTCTCAGTGTTGTGAAGCAGGGAGGGTATTTTGCCTGAGTATGGCAGCTTGGGGTAATATTAACCCTTTGAGTGCAATAGGGGTATCCAATGCACTGCAAAGCAATGCATTGGATACCCCTCTGGCACTGCAACAGTTAATCCTCCAAATCTTGGAGAGAGATGGTTTTCCATGCCCAGTGACAGTGAGATTTGAACGTAACAATCTTGGCAGAGTCTAAATTGAGTGTGTGTGTGTGTGTGTGGGGGGGGGGGCGGAGCTAACCACAGACCAAGATGGACTTGTTTCCCTGTGGCTCTCAATGCCGCTGAACACGGAGTCTGTTTTCGCTAGCTTTACCTTGAACTGAACGTTTGATACCTCATGATGCGCTACATTGGGCCCGCTAAGCAGGTGGCCCTGGGCTGTTTCTTTTTGAGGCATTGTGATCGGAGAGCATTGCTGGACGTCATGCTGGAAGTTGGCCTGGTCTTTTGACAGGGAGAGGATCCCTCATGTCTACTGAATTCTGCTGCTGACCTTGAGGTTATGACTCCTGTGTTGCCCCTACACCCACCGCTTCTTGCTCCCTCTCCTCTGTACCTCAAGACTTCGGATTTACTGCCCGTATCATTACGGGAGGAGTTTCAAGCCTATTTGGGGGAAATTTGTGAAGCTGTGTGGAGGGAGTTTGCTGGTCTGCGCACTGCTTCTGGGCACAGAGGTCATTGCACTACGATGGAGGATCATCAGGTGGCAGTCCAGGATCATCGGAGAGAATATCCTCCTGTGTGTTACACCAGTCACGCCAAATCGGTGTATCGCCAGATGCTTAGCTACACTGTATACGGAGACAAAGTTCTGGGAGATGCCTTCTTTGACTGGGACCCTCCTGTCCCGCTACTTAGAAAGTTTTTGCCGACAGCCCCAGGACCGGTGCCTCGCCTCGCCTTTGTGCCAGCGGATCATAATACTCTTCTTTCCATTTTACTAGACTCTGACTGCAATTGGGCTACCTTACCTTGGGATCCAGGAATCAGAGAGACTTCTCTGGGTACGCTCTCTTCAGCGTAACACTCTCTGTAGTTCCTGTCTGGGATTAATGGTTGCACACAGCGTTGTGACCCTTGACTTGACTGCTAGGACCCCTTACACCTCTCTGTTTATTATGAACGCTATGCTAAAACTCATATCTATTCATGTGACTCCCTGTTAAACTGGGATGGATTGTGCCCCCTGCCTTTTCCAACCTGTGAGATGCCGATCTTGGATAGGTTGCCTATCCATGGGATACTGTAATCATAGTCTTCTTTTGGCTGAACTTACCTGTTTCACTGTTCAAGTTTGGACCATCATATCTGTTTTTGAGGGTTACTTTGGTCTCCATATTTCTACCCTATGAATTACTGACACACTCCGGGACTACCTTTTTGATGGTGTTCTCCCCTTGGGCCCGGGGAAGACGACCTATATTATTTAATGCAACTCTTGATGATACCTTCCGTCACTTCAGAGCTTCTACTCCCAGGATAGTGCTGAGGGTGGGGGTCTCTTGTTATTTTTGCAATATCATTAAAGGGTGTGGGTGTCTGATCGCCCATCTAATTGAGATTTACATCAGACGACTGTGGTTATGCTTTGAGTACGCTTACTCTAAGCAGAGTCTTATCTAAGGGGGGTGCTTCAACTCTTATATTGCTCCGAATTATTTTGTGGCACTCTGGACTTGCCGGTGCCTCTTCCGATCTAGTGCACAGGTCGGGATTGGCTTTGGTGACTTTCGGATTGCTGGGGACGCTATGTTTGGTTCTGTATTTATAATACCATCAGTATTCTAAGTTTTGCCTAATTATTATTGCTTGCTTTGACATTACTGAGTCATTTTTACCCCCTAGTAGGTCAGCATTCACTTAGTTGGTTTGTCATGACCATTTATACCACATTTTTGGATAGCTCCTCCCATACACTTCCTTGCCTCTCTTTCATGCCCCCACCCCCACTCCAGCCCCCTTCATTCTCCATACTTATGGGCCGATATCATCACCTTCCCTTTTTCTCCTGCTTCCCTTTGCCGGTTTTCCCTAACGCACATAATCCCTAGGTTTGACTAGGTCCCGACAGCTATATGACAATTTCACCCCCTTCTACAGGTTCTTATCCTACCTAGTTACTCCCCTATGATGCCCTTGGAAGTTGTATTCCTGATATTGCCACGGCTCCCAAGTCTATCACTTAATATCCTGTCCGTTTTGCTTAAGTGTCCTCTGTGTAGTTTCTCTGCGATTGGCGACTACTGCAGACTTTGTTCTACCAGTGTCATGCATCTAGTTCCTTGCTAGATTACTTGTTAAATATGTTCTCTCCTAGTTCTTCATTTTAGGACCTTCTATTTCTTGGTATACTGCTCACTGAACTATACTCGTACCCTGAAATTAGTTCTATCAGACTAGTAGATGAGTCCCATTATGTTTTGTTTACTTTTCTGCTGTAATGTTCTCTATCTTTTAAGCAATGCTGTACTTACTAATACTGTTTATTGTTATCATTTGTGTACTACCTTCATTGTCAGATTTTTACACTTGTTGTAATTGGAAGCTTTCAATAAAGGATATTAAAAATAAATAAATAAAAAATAAATACATTGAAAGTGCTTCAGAGTTTGAGCTATTATTCTTATTTCCAGAAATGGACTTAAAATCCTTACATACTTCAAGTAGATTAGGGAGAGCTATATGGGGGAATGGATAGAGTTAGAATGATGTAATCAACAAAAAGATATTTTAAAACGGTCTTGAACGGACGGGTCACTGAAATGGATGAGATATATGGCTGCCTATGTACACATACAACTATATGGATGCTTAGGGCTTGATCCAAATGTTGGAGACGGCTGTTATTTCTGCTGACGGCACTTTTTCAAGCACAGTAAGCTAGTCAAATATCTATGCTGTGGAAAAAATACCAGCAAAATAAAAGCTGTCGTGTGATAAAGTTAAGAGGTGTTTTCATCCATTGAAAAAGATGAAAACACCGTAAATATCAATTCAAATGTCTGCGTTAGCCATGAAAACCCGATAAGAGACTCAAGTTATCACAGGAAAGTTAATAATCCCTTACTGGCTCTTCAAACAGCCGACTCAGAAACTTGACTGAAAAAAGTTAAAAACACTAAGTCCTCAGTGGATGTATTGATGTGGTGTCCTAAGCCCATATCAGTACATCCAAAGTAAGAAAAAATGTGTCAAATGTTAATAGAATTAACCCTATGAGTTCCAGTGGGGTATAATTACCCTGTCCGCATTCATAGAGTTAACCCTTTGTGTGCCAGAGAGATACACAACGCATTGCAAAGCAATGCATTACGTATCTCTCTGGCTCTCAAAGAGTTAAAATAAAACAAAAGTGTTAATAAAATAAGATAATAAAAATTTTTTTAACTGTAAACAATGGCCCTCAGACAAAGATTTGCTCACCCCTGCTTCATCACAAGGTATTGGTCTATGCCTCCCCCCTTTTGTTGTGTTAATGTCTAGTCTTAAAGTAGATGGAATTAATTAAATATTTTTGCCTTTAACTTACAGTCCCGTGTATTTGTCATCTTGTTCTTGCGACACTGCGCTCCTGCCTCTTTTAGTGATGTAACACTGCTCTCTTCAGAGCAGCAAGACTGTCCGGATGGATCGCAGAGGGACAGTCTTCAGAGAGAAGAAGGAAAAACCTGTCAAGGGGGCAGGGTTTTCCTTATGGTCACAGCAAGAAGATGGTCCCTTGAGTGATCTGTCTGATCCCAGGACCAGATTCCACATCTGAGGGGAGGTGGATTACACTAATTAAAAGAGGCGGGAGGGGTTAATTTATCATTCAATTACTCTTGACCTACAACTCTGACAGAACAAAATAACACTCTCTATGGGCCAAATAGTATGAAGATTAATTGGAGCTGCTTTTTTGTGAAACCTTACTATCCCTTTAATGTTACTGCATGATATTTTAAACAGTATAACTTGGAAAAAACGTCACTTATTGGAAAATTGTTTATTACATGGCAAAGCCTAAAAAAAAAAAAATAACACAACCAATGATCACCTGTGATGACAACATGAATTGGGAAGACAAAATCAGACAACTGAACATATAAATTATTCTATTCACAAATGCTGCTTTGTAAATACCTCTGACAAAATTGTGATTTACATCATAAATAGATTTCTCAATTACTTAACCCTATGAGAACTTTGGTCCTCAAAGGGTTAATAATCAAGGAAAATAAAAGCTACAAGACATTTCTTTACTGTAATGGCAAATATGATCAAAAATGCAAGATTTTAAATATTCTTTAGTGCAGTGTGCTGCAATTCAATGCAACAGACTTCTTCCAGTGTTTAACCCATTGTGTGCCAAAGGGGTGTTGCAATGCACTGACAACCCATGTGGACTCAAAGGGGTTAATATTAATAAATATCTGTAACATAAATCAGGAATCATACTTTATTTGACCTCAAGGCAATTAACCTCAACAACATGTCATTCATTTCACAATATGGACTCCTATACTATGAATTCAGGTAAATCTACACTCTAAGTAAAAATACCAAACCGTCTAACTCACCAGTATCACACGCATAGATAGGGGCATTTATTTAGTGTCATTAGCAAATGTGATAACGCAATCTAAAACCAAATATACAACTCATTTCATGCCAGAGATACACAAAGCAATGCAGAGCAAAGCGTTGTGTACCCCTCTGGCACTCAAAGAGTTAAATGGCTTGCACCAATTCCAATAATAAATGGGTTTTTACAGCAAATCTGTGTTGATTTCTCTGTATGTTGTCCCATTAAAGCCTGGTCTCCTAGTCATTTTTCTATGGTCAGACCTATTTGTAGGATTTCTTATTCTATATTCAGTAACCATACGTATTCAATATGGACTTTAGATGGGAAATTAGCTGCACTGACGATTTAGAGTAGGGAGACACAGATTTATTTGACTCGAGCTATGCCTTACATTCCATTACATAACAGTTTTTAAAAAAATAAATGTTACTCTAATGCTCAATTTCTTAAAAAAAAAACCCCCATAAAAAATGGCAACTCAAAAATTGCATTAGATATACAAATTTGCAATATTTAGAAAGTAATGTGTTAAGTCAAAATATCTGTGTAACACCCACTGAAGAAGTGAATACAAAGATAATTTGAGCAGTACAGATAAGACCAATTTTACATGTCCTTGGGAAACAAATGCACCCTGCCGTACGAATGGTGATGGCTGCCTCAAATCACCAAGAAGCAATTGATCATAATTAGCACTCAGATGTGGACTGAAGATCGCCAATGTGCCCATGTTGCTGGTCGGTACAAATTTCAAAATTAAACTTTTTAAACTAACGTCTCATCTAGTAATATAACCAAGCCTTTGTAGACATTAAAATTTATTCTGAAAACCTCTTTAACATTTGTTTCAATACAATGGATTTTTACATCTAAGTAAAAGATTAGCACAGACAAAATATTTTGTTAAGCAGTAGATTACAATATGAAAATGAACCACTCCGATGACTGTGTAAAAAAAAAACAAAAAAAAAAAACAAAACAAAAAAAAACTGGATAAGATTTTAAAATTCCCCTGAAAATATAAAAATAAATTAAATTTCTTTTTTTTTTTTTATTCGCCGATTAGAAATATTACAAATCAAAATATTGTTTCTTTTTTTTTTTCATTTTCTTTTTTAAACAATACAAAAACTGATTCACAAAAGCTTATATATACAGAATGAGGTAAGCGCTGTGTAGTTTAACTGCAAGACACTGCAGAATTAACATACACAGAGGAGGTCAAATTACAGTGGGGTCTATTTTAAACTACCATTAATAATGCAAACATTTAACTACAGATCAGCAGTTCTTAGACCAACTGCCTGATCGCCTGTAGATCTGCATACCATGTCATGAAGGGATGCCTCATCATTACTCTTTGATGACACTAGTGATTTTAATAACACATTTGAGAACCAGTCTCTCTATTAGGAATTTACTAGGGAAAAACGGTAGGATGGGCAATTAGAGAAATGTGTTAAAAATTGCGGCATTTAACCCTTTGAGTGACAGAGGGGAATGAAAGCATTGTACCCTCGATCACTCAAAGGGTTAAAGGAAAGTAAAAAGGCAAAATACAAGTTGTTTTATATGAGAGAACTATCGTATACGCTCGTGTACGTAAACACTTTTATTTAATAGGACTTGACCCATTGGGTAATGGACACAAACAATACATGTGAAGAACTAATGCCTCCTGATAATAATCACCCACTTATCTTACCTTAAAGTGTCCAGAAAATCCTAGTGGCCCCTGTGAATACTGCCCTCATGCCTTTGTTCAGGAGATAACATCTTGAATCAGTCCTGGATGTCATGTATATGAAAACGGTCCTGATGGCTAATAGCAGGACCACGGACTTCAAAATCTGTTCACTGCACATGGCAGGGCAATCTTAACCCTTTAAGGACAAGGTGGTTTAAGATTACAATCTACAGTGAGAAGAGCAGGTCCGATTCCATATACATGACACTCAGGACTGACTGGAGAGGTTATATACCTTGAACAAAGGCATGAGAGCAACATTCACAGGGACACTTAGGATTTACTGCCCATAGAAATGTTACAGTGAGTGTTATATTAGGAGTTGTTACTTCTTTAGATGAAGTGACATTTAATAGCTTCTTACCTTAATAATATGCAGTAGAGCACACAGTATCAATGTATGCAGTAATATTTGCACTTACCTGGCTTCAGAAATTTCTGCTGACAGCAGAAGTTGGTGTACTCCAGGTCTTAAGTCCATCATCTCTGCTAATGAATACACATTGTGAAGTGGGTCAGATGTTGAAGCAGAATTGCTGTCTACCAACGTGTACATGACCAAAACTGGACATTTTTGGCTGTTTTCTCCACAAATATGGGACTACAATACTGGCAGCTACTTAATGTTATCTTCAAAGTAATCTCACTCGGGGAGAAGAATACAGAAGATGCCCGCTCTAAGTTACTCTTAATCATCTGACACACTCCACCAACACATACTTGAAGCTAGAGAAGCTGGACCAAGTACCAGAAAAACAGTTATGCAATCAGTACCACCATTATATATAAGGCCAGGTAAGTGCAACCAGTTCTGCACACACTGATGGCACACAGTCCAATTCATTTTTTGGGTGATACTGCCACTTTAAGATGTATCAGCTATTTGAGCTTTTCTATTTTCGGTGGAATAAGCACCTTCTACCTGCAATCTGTAGTGACTGAATTATATCTGCAAAGAATCAAAAGAACTCTGTCTGCGTCTCACTCGCCATTCACTCAAAAGAGAATATAAAAAGTATATAGAGAGAAACAATGGGAGATTTTATAATCACTGACACTTCATACATACTGCAGGTAGTGGGCAATCCCATTGCTGACAGTAGAAGGAAGACAAGAACAGAGACAGCTGACACAATGCAAACATGTAATTAAATAAAGAGAGTTCAGTTAATATATATCTCAAATAAGAAAAGAATAGAATATTTCTACTCCTAGGATATAGCATGTGCTATTTTTCTGCAAGCTGTGGGATGCAATTTTCCATGGAACTCTTCCTGGACAAGATGCTGTACTCTGGTGTGTACGATACACCAGCAAGCACACAGTGCTAGTGGAAATTGCTTCCCACAGACCGCAGGTATACAGCTCCTGCAATAGATCTTAACACTTTGCAATGTGATGAGTACCCCTCTGGGTTAAGGATCCTGAAATACAACATATTCTTTCATATAACAGCAAGTTGCATTTTAACATTAATGATCCTTTAAAGGGATAGTGATGTCCTAAAATAACTATGTGGTATAGTAGAGTTACAAAAAATAAATTGTGCAGAAAATCCCATCTCTCAAACTGCTATTGTTTGAGAGATATTTGTATCTGAAGTCCTCCCCCTCCCCTTATGTCAGTTGTAAAGCTGACAGCAGGAGATTCGAGTCGGCTGACTCGAGGAGGCTCTTCAGCAGAGCCAAAATAGCTTTATTTAAAAAGAACTATTTAATTGGAACAGTCTACAAAGTGTGCTTGCAAACAAGGCACACTTTGTAGACCGTTCCAATAAAGTAATTATTTTTAAATAAGGCTATTTTTGCTCTGCTGAAGAGCCACCGGTCAGTCCCAGGACCAGGATCTCCTGCTGTCAGTAGAAGTGGAGGGAGGGGGAACCATAAATGCAAATATCTCTCAAACCATAAAGGGTTGAGAGATGGGGTTTTCAACACATAATTTATTTTTTTTTTTAAATCTACAATACCACATAAAGTTATTATAGGACATTAATATCCCTTTAAGGTTGCATAACTCATATATTGACCACAGCCCGCAGTAGTGGCATTAAAGACCAAGAAAGCTGCTAGTGCAACACAAATACTTACTGCAGTTTATAAATATATACCTTAGTTGTGCTCAAAAATCCAGCCTTTGGGTTTGCCCTTTAAGCTCTGCAACAGGCACTTACAATGGAGTAAAACGCAGTCCCATTGAAATGACAATTCTTTACACCAACCCCAACTGTTGCCTGCATTACAGTATTTATTTCTTTATTTTTAACAATAGTCTGAAGAAAACATCTTCTGGGATAGACATCCAAGTAATATTTCCTTTCATTAGTAACTTTTAGTGCCCACTGTTGAGAAGTTGGTGTCTGAAGGACTTCGTGGTGATGTTAAATTGGAGATTGCACTGAATCATTCATACCAGCAAGCTCTAAGCAATGTAAGTACCTCACTAAGGAATCATTTAGTAGATTCAAGTCCAAAGCTGGATTTCTGTCACCCACACACATAGTTTTTCTTACCGCTCAGACTTTACTCTGTCAATATAGCCACATTTCAGTGCAACAATAAGTTTAGAAGGAATAAAAATCTAAAGCCTTCACAAATATGCCATCCCCCATAAACCCGTCTGGGCCAGTGGTACGTGCAACGAGATAGAATGTGTTGCCTGTTCCACTAGCACTGAAGGGATAGAACTAGATATTTTACTCTGTTGCCTTCAGTTGCATTGTTTCATTGCTACAAAAAGGAAGACTTCTGTTTGCAGGGAGTGAAGTGCCAGGAGGAAATGTGCTTCTCCAGGTCACACGCATCAACTCTTGTCTTGCATTACTGGTCCGGTTTTCTCTCCAAGCCTCTGAGTTAAAAGAGAGCATCTTTTAATTCTTTTATTATTATTTTAAAGAGTGAGGTCTTTAAAGGGTTAAAAATAATTACATAAGTCATAATAATTACACAACATAAGATACACACAAATATGACAGTCCGCATCTCTTAAAAAATTGAAGTACTTTTACTATAACTGGCTATGCAAAATCTACACCAACAACTTAAACCATAAGCAGTGTGTTCCTTATTTCTGCCTGCAGAATCACATAGCCAAGTCCTGCTTTAAATATATTTTTTTCATGGATATGTATGACGGGAATGGGTAACCAGCCAAGGCAAGGATCATGGGAGCTGTAGTCCAACACATGAAAAGACACATGTTGCTCCTTCCTACAACACAGCCCTGAATTAAATTTACCACCTGATCTTTTGTCCCAAAACAGTAATGGCCAATATATCCTTAAAAGTGGAACTGTTACAACACAGCTTTAAGACTCATTAACAGTATCTGTTTAGACTGCCTATATTTTTCGTTTTTTGTTTTTCAATCAGTTTAATATTTCTGATGTAGTTGTTGCAAAATCTTATCAGAAGTTTGTTCACTGACCTATCTGATAAATAATGCATAATAATTACTCTCATGTCTAGAAAATTGCTTCTTTACATAGCGGCATAGTAAATTAGGCTGAAAAAGACACAGGTCTATTAAGTTCAACATTTGCCTCATAACCCCAGAAAAATTAGCATTATATAAGCTTTCTTGCCTCCAAAATGAGTATTATAGTATTTACAGGAACTCCCTGTTTTACCTAGAATACACAGTACAACCTGTATGCTATGCTCTGTCTAATATTCTCTTAAATGTATACATTGTATCTGCCATTACCACATTCTTGCAAAGGATTCAACAGTTTAAAAGATAGTATTGTAAACAAACAATAAAAATCATCTACTGAAGTTAAAACCTCCTTTGCTCGAATCATAAGTGGTGGCCCCTAATTAGTTGATCTGGCCTCAAAAGCTTACCAGAAAGAGACCCTTGTATTGACCTTGCATTCACGTCTCCTCTTAGACACCTTCCCTCTACCTTCTTATGCTGCTCACTTTCCAGCAGAGGGGTGGACTAAATTAATGGGGAGGAACATTCAAGCAAATCCCTTCAAGACTGAAGGGGGAGGGCATTTGGAAAGGTGACAGGTCCTCTTTAAACAAAATTTTGATTTCCCTACAACTTGCTATACACTTTTTACATTGTACACCATCCAGCAAATTAAAGGCAGCTGAAAACACAATTGGAGGTACCCAGAATCAACAGCCAGTACATGCCTAAGTTAGACTACCAAAGTGCTAAGTGGAGGGAAGGAAGGAGGAATGTCCCATGTCTTTCTTCCTCTTGCGTCAGTGACACAGGGAGCGTGCACAATAATACCTTTGAAATTCATCTCAAACCAACTCCTCTCCTTAGCAGGGGTCTGTTTGTCATAATAGTACACAGGGAGAAAATATCAAAAGCCAGAATTGAGCAGCTAAAAGAACTCGACTCTTCTGAGGAAGCAACAATGTTATCCACTTCATTAAATACCAGTGTTGGTGAACTTGTTGACAATGGGCTTCAATGGAGAGGACATAAATCACACAGAAGCTCCAACTGCAATGTGGACTTTGCCCAGCACAGCAGATCAAGGAGATCTACAGGGGGACGGGAAAAGATTGGCAGAGTTTTAAACTATGGGACGCTTTTGTAATAGTAGTCGGGTAACGTCCTAAAGTTACAAATCTGATTTGCATATCCCCTTTAAAGACTAATTATTGGTGTTTACTATTTCTACAACGTAAAGAAAATAGATCAAGTAAACAATAAAAAAGCAAGTTCAACTATCAAGCACTCATAAGTCAGCACCTATACAAATTAGATATATGGTGCATGAGCCTTAAAATCTGTAATACATTTGCTCTTCCGGCGTATATGTTGGCAGCTCTGCATGACTACTCACCCTTGCTTACTAATACAAGCTTCTAAGGAGTGAGAATTGTAAGCTATATGATATTCGACAACTACTTGCTTTTTATTTTGGCAATTGTCAACCTCTTGAGGACTAGAGAGATTTGCAACACTTTGCGAAGCAATGCGTTACACACCATTCTGGTTCACAAGGAGTTATGCAACCCTGATGCTTACTGGATACCTCTCTGAATCTGAAAGCATTGAATGCTGTCTAGAAGCAAATTTTGTATCCAAATGGATATGAATTATTTTCATCTTTCTGTTACATAGTCCCCTAAAATCTATCAGCTTCCAATAATCTTCTACAGGAATTATTGCTGCTGCAAAGCATAATAGTTTTCTTATTGCCCCAGGTTTGGTGCATTTTGTTTTAACCCTTTGAGTGCCAGAGGAGTACGCAACAAATTGCTCCACAATGTGCCACACACCCCTCTGGCATTAAAATGGTAAAGACACATTTGTATCTATATGCCAGCCTGTTTTGGTAATATAATTTCTTGTACTCTCCATACTTTGAACCAAGCCATATGCACAAAACAAATGTGGAGCAATTCTGTACCAAATGTACTGATCCACAGATGACAAATCAAAATTCCAAATGATTTAAACTGGGCTTTTATCCTACTGAATGCTAGAGGTGTTCAAATCATCGCAGTGGAGTCCTCTTTAGCATTCAAGGGAATAAAACCCACATTTAAAATCCATGAGTATTTTGATTTGTCTCCTATGATGTAGCTAGTTTACTACATGTTCTGCTGGTTCACTACATTTTCTTTGTCCATTCAGTCCATCACGGTAAGCCCTATTAAACGTGTCACATTTTCAAGCAACACACGATCACTGGATACAGTGCAATACTGCTGATTGCAGACAGCACAACAGATCACTAGGGGTTATATACTTACAGCCACTTTCTGAGCTGTGGTATCTCCGTGCATTGCTAGGAAAGGGTTAGTAGTGGTCGTATGAAGAGGAGCACCTTGCGCTCCAGCCAGTAAGTTATTCAAGGGTAACTGTGCTGCCCCGGGAATTTGCAGTTGCTGTAGATCGGGCTGGTGGTGTGACTGTTGCTGCTGTTGATGGTGCTGCTGCATTAGCTGATATAAGAGGGCATGGTGCTGCTCCTATGGATGGGAGACAAATTAGTTGAACAGCGTAAAGGAGAACTAACACCTTCTAATAATAACCAAGCCCTGGTTTACTATGGCCAGAAAATCCTTTTGGCTTTTAGGCATGCTGCCCTTTAGCTTTTGTTCAAGAGGTAACATCTTCAATTAGTCCTGAATGTCATGTCCATGGAGTCAGACATGACATTTGCCAGCAGAACCGTATGACCTCAGACTTTCCTCATTGCACTTGGTAATCTAGCCTGAGGGATGTGCAACGGATTGCCCTGCATTGCTTGTGCACCAGTCTGGTCCTTAAAAGGTTTAGAGGAACAGTAACACAAAAAATTAAATAGGCTGATATAACTTTAAACCATACAATCACAGATAGCATTTTATATATATATATATATATATATATATATATATATATATATATATATATATATATATATATATATATTTTTTTTTTTTTTTTTTTTAATTATCTATATGTTCCATGCCTAAAATATAATCTTAGTTGCTGTGTAGAGAGCATTCACTTAAAGGGATAGTATTACTTCAAAATTACTATCCCTCATATTGTAGCCCTTAATAAAGTGAGTTAAATGACACCAGCGGCATCTCTCAAACCTTTATGGTTTAAGAGATAGCCGCTTTCAAAGTTTCCTCTCCCCTGCTGTCAGCGATCTTCTGCCAGCAGGGGAATCCGGTCCCAGGACAGGCGGAGGCTCTAAAACAGAGCCGATATCTCGTTATGGAAGGAAAAATGATTAATTGAAACAGTCTTCTACGTGTGCTTGGTTACCAAGCACACACAGAAGACTGTTTCAATGAATCATTTTTCCTTCCATAAAGAGATATCGGCTCTGCTGAAGAGCCTCCGCTTGATTCAGAGACCGGATTCTCCTGCTGGCAGCAAACCGCTGACAGCAGGGGAGAGGAAACTTTGAAAGAGGCTATCTCTTAAATCATAAAGGTTTGAGAGATGCCGCTGGTGTCATTTAACTCAGTTTATTAAGGGCTACAATGTGAGGGATAGTAATTTTGAAGTAATACTATCCCTTTAATGTTGATTGTGCTCTTTGTACTGAAGACTAAAGTCAGTTAATGTATTGTGATTAGTGCCCACAACGTTGTATTCAGAAAGGTTATCTTATCTCAACAAATTTAAAGATATCATGGACAAACACTGGGAGCCCTGGAAAAGGCAGGAAAGTCTGCTCCAACAGAGCATATGTAGGACAAGATTTTGCAAACAGAATTTTTACAGATGCTGGCATGCGGTACAGCGTATTCAAGTGCAAATCTAATAACAGATCATTTTTAAATGTGAATATTTAATTAACTAGACTAATGTGCTCTTCCTGATAAACTGCCAGCAACTTTCATGTCTGCATCCATGGACATAACATACAGCACTGATTGAAGATTTTATCTCTTGAACAAAATCAAAAGACAGAATTCACAGACGCAGTTAGTATTTTCTATCATAGTAAGGTGAATGGGTGGTTATTATTAAGTGGTCGACCTGTCACATTGTTTATATTTATATATCTCACACACACACATATATATTATATATATTTACACACATCCTATATAATAATCCTCTAGGATGTTTGTCACAACGCAGTCATGCGGAGTAGAGACTGTCCACATTTGGCCAGTCTCTACTGCGCATCATCGCGTCATGTGAGGTGACGCAAGACTGCATCGTGTGAAGCAGTGAGGTAGCGGCCTCTTAACCCTTTGAGTGCCAGAGGGGTATGCAACACCTGGCACTCAAAGGGTTAACATTACCCGGACCATGGCCCGTGTACACGGGCTTTTACACTAGTATATACATATTTGAAAGCTTCATTCAAAATTGCTTGTGTGTCATGTTTACCAAAAGTCCAGCAGATGTCTAGTTTAGAAGATATTCACACTTATTTCTGTGGAAGTGAAATCTGATGCAGCACAGTGCTTAATTAGCATAGACAACAGCTCTGAAAACCTTCATTAATATATGAAACGTCACTGGTACAGCAATTTGCATACATTACCATGTGATACAAAGTATGAATATCTCATTAACATTACATTTCCTGGTATTTTGGCTAACATGACACATAGGAAGTTCTTAATGAAGTATTCATATAGGGAAACATGAATCAAGGTGACAAGTCCATTCCAGTTACTACTGGCCCCTTTAAATGGACAAACAAGTGGGCTCTTCCTAAATATCAATATATATACTTCTATTAGAGGCTACTTTCTCCTATGTTGCTAGACAAGCCTGCATTGAATTGGAACAAAAGTCCATATGCACAAAAAAACAAACAAAAAAAAAAAAACGTAGAGCAACTTTGGAGAAAACCAGCTGTACAATGGGGAACCAAAACCATTCCATGGTTAAAAAAAAAAAATCCAGATTAAAATCACTGGTAATTTCTATTTCTTCTTTACAATGCAGTTGGTTTGCCCCAGAAATACTCCACGTTTGTCTTTGTGCATGTGACTCTAACTTTGTCCCTATTAAAGTAAAGACTATATATGTGTACCTTTGATTTCTTTATGACTGAATATCTGAGACTTGAGTCAATCAAGATAGCATGTACCTTACCACAAAATAAAGTGGAACAATTCTGGAGCAAACCAACAGGGGACAGTTTCCCAATATTTTAAATTGAGGTTTTAGCTCCTTGAACTCAAGAAAGGTTACAATGCCTCTCCAAACTTTAAAGGCATAGTAATGTTTCATAATAAAAGCAGCTCTAATTAATCATCATAGTATTTGGACTTTGGAGAGTGTTATTTCAATTCTGTCAGAGTTGTAGTTCAAGAGTAATTCAATAATAAAGTATCCCCCTCCCGCCCCTTTTACTGATGTAACACTGCTCAGCCAGAGCAGAAGGGAAGTGCCCAGGTAGACTGCAGAGAGGGACAATCTTCAATTAAGATAAGGGAAAAACCTGAAAAACTTGTCAAGGAGGGCAGGGCTTTCATTGTTCTCATAGAAAGTAAATTGTCCCTTGCTGTTATCTGTCTAGTCTATGGACTGCATTCCACATCTGAGAAGAGGTGGCTTACACTAGGTAGAAGGGGCGGGAGGGGAAACTTTGCTTGTGAATATCTCTCAAACCATAAAGGTTTGAGAGATAAGACATCATTCTTCATGTTTTTTTAATGCCTACAAAATAAAATAAAGTTAAAACGAAGTATTACTATCCCTTTAAGGGTTAAAGAGATAGTAATATTTCATTTTAAAGGGGATTTATCACCCCCACGCAAGTTAACCTGGATCGTTAGATTATACACAGCATAGAAGTAAAAGTGTATTAATTTTAATCTTTAAAAAGCTCCTGTTGGTCTAAAATGAAGTTATAAACTCTGCCCCGCAGACAGACTGCAGTTACCTGCTAGGGAACCGCAGTCCATCACTCTGCATCTACTCCCATCCCTCGATCCAGCCTCCTCTACTGACAGAGGCTTTCTGCCTGTAAGCTGGAGCGATCTCATTGGCAGAGTTCATATCTAGCTAATGAGACCACTCCATCTAACATACAGTACAGAAAGCCTCCTAGGCTGGATAGAGGATGGGGAGCAGAGGCAGAGTGACGGACTGCAGTTACAGAGCAGGTAACCGCAGTCTATGCAGAAGTAGCTACAGGGAAGTTTATAACTTAATTTTAGACCAACAGAAGCTTTAAAAAAATAATAAAAATTAATACACTTTTTCTTATATTCTAACGATACAGGCTAACTTGTAAAAGGGTGATACATCCCCTTTAAATAGTCTTAATATTGTTTATAATAAATTTATACATTGCATTGTCTTTCTTGTAGTCGCTGTAGTGATGTAAATATCTGTGAAATCAAAGATGGCCATCACAAATCTAATTACAACCTGGTAAATATGGTAAAGTAAGAGGTTAGAGAAGAAAATGAAGACACAATACTGACCTATAGATATTACTGTATACTAGTCTTGATCATTACTATGTCTTTAAAGATAAAACAATATCCCCATAAAGACACACTATCTCAAGCACATAAAAACAGTAACACAACAGACATACCCACGCAGCATTATTTCATATTGAAATGTGTTATTGCCTGTTATACAATGTGGAGAATCGTGCACTGTGGTTCAAATGTACTATATGCTAGAGAGTGCTGTATGGCATTGTCTGTAGGATTTGGTGCTCCATGCACATTGGACAATCGCTGCATGTACAGTGGATATAAAAAGTTTACACACCCCTGTTAAAATGCCAGGTTCTTGTGATGTTAAAAAATGAGACAAAGATAAATCATGTCAGAACTTTTTCCACCTTTAATGTGACCTATAACATGAACAATTCAATTGCAAAACAAACTGAAATTGTTAAGGGGTAAAAAATAAAAAAACTCACAATAACCTGGTTGCATAGATGTGCACACCCTCTTATAACTGGGGATGTGGCTGTGTTCACAATTAACCAATCACATTTAATATCATGTAAAACAGAAGTCATTACAACCTGCCTTCATTTAAAGTGACTCTGATTAATCACAGATTAAGTTCAGCCGTTCTAGTAGGATTTTCTTGACTGTTGCTTAGTTGTATCTCAGAGCAAAAGCCACGGTCCGCAGAGAGCTTTTAAAGCATCAGAGAGATCTCATTGTTGAAAGATATCAGTCAGGAGAAGGGTACAAAATAATTTCCAAAGAATTAGATATACCATGGAACACAGTGAAGACAGTCATCATCAAGTGGAGAAAATATGGCACAACAGAGACATTACCAAGAACTGGACGTCCCTCCAAAACTGATGAGAAGACAAGAAGAAAATTGGTCAGGGAGGCCTTCCAAGAGGACTACTGCAACATTAAAGGAACTGCAGGAATTTCTGGCAAGTACTGGCTGTGTGCTACATGTGACAACAATCTCCCGTATTCTTCACATGAATGGGCTATGGGGTAGGGTGGCAAGACGGAAGCCTTTTCTTACAAAGAAAAACATCCAAGCCCGGCTGAAGTTTGCAATAACAAACATCAAGTTCCCCAAAAGCACGTGGGAAAATGTGTTATGGTCTGATGGAACCAAGGTTGAACTTTTTGGCCATAATTCCAAAAGGTATGTTTGGTGCAAAAACACCACTGCACATCACCGAAAGAACACCATACCCACAGTGAAGCATGGTGGTGGCAGCATCATGCTTTGGGGCTGTTTTTCCTCAGTTGGAACCGGGGCCTTAGTCAGGGTGGAGGGAATAATGAACAGTTCCAAATACAAGGTAATTTTGGCACAAAACCTTCAGGCATCCGTTAGAAAGCTAAAGATGAAGAGGAAGTTCACCTTTCAGCACGACAATGACCCAAAGCACACATCCAATCCACAAAAGCATGGCTTCACCAGAAGATGATTAACGTTTTGGAATGGCCCAGCCAGAGCCCAGACCTGAATCCAATTGAACATCTGTGGGGTGATCTGAAGAGGGCTGTGCACAGGAGATGTCCTCGCAATCTGACAGATTTGGAGCGCCTTTGCAAAGAAGAGTGGGCAAATACTGGCACATCAAGATGTGCATGCTAATAAACTACTACCCAAAAAGACTGGAAATTATAGACCTGTGAGCTTGACTTCCATAGTGGGTAAGATACTAGAAGGGTTATTAACTGATAGTATTCAGAACTATGTGAAGACAAACAATATCATTAGTAGGAATCAGCATGGTTTCATGAAGAACAGATCATGTCAGACTAATTTACTTGCATTTTATGAAAGAGTGAGTAGTAATTTGGACAGGGGAATTGCTGTTGATGTAGTATACTTGCATTTTGCAAAAGCCTTTGACACAGTGCCTCACAACAGGTTACTGCATAAATTAAAAGGCTTCGGTTTGGGTGGTGGTATCTGTACATGGATTGAGAACTGGTTAAATGATAGATGGCAGAGAGTTGTTGTAAATGGAACTTTTTCAAATTGGTCTAGGGTTATAAGTGGGGTACCGCAGGGTTCAGTCCTGGGCCCAATGCTTTTTAATTTGTTTATTAATGATCTAGAAGTGGGAATTGAAAGTAGCATCTCAATCTTTGCTGATGACACTAAGCTATGTAAGGAAATACATACAGAGCTCGATGTTTTTTCCCTACAGAAGGATTTAGATAAACTAAGTGAATGGGCAGAAAAGTGGCAGATGTCATTTAATGTAGATAAATGTAAGGTTATGCATTTGGGTTGTAGAAACAAACTTGCTACATATACTCTAAATGGGAAACAACTTGGGAAATCCTCATTAGAGAAAGATTTAGGTGTACTGATAGACAATAGACTTCACAGCAGTGTGCAGAGTCACTCAGCTGCTGCAAGAGCAAATAGAGTACTAGCCTGCATAAAAAGAGGTGTAGAAGCAAGGGATGCTAATATTATCCTACCTCTGTATAAATCCTTGGTTAGGCCTCATCTAGAATATGGAGTACAATTTTGGGCGCCTGTTCTAAAAAAAGACATTACTGAACTGGAAAAGGTGCAGAGACGTGCAACAAAACTGATAAAGGGATTGGAGGATCTGAGTTACAAAGAGAGACTAGCCAAACTGGGTTTGTTTACATTAGAAAAGAGACGTCTAAGGGGTGATATGATTACCATTTACAAATACATTCAAGGCCAATACAAAGAACTATCCAATGAATTATTTATGCAAAGAGCTGAGCTAAGAACAAGAGGTCATCCATTAAGACTTGAGGAAAGGCGCTTTCGACTAAAACACAGGCAGGGATTCTTTACAGTAAGGGCGGTAAGGCTATGGAATTCTTTGCCTCGGGATGCTGTGCTTGCAGATAATGTAACTGCATTCAAAAAAGCAATGGATGCCTATCTAGCACAGAACAATATTGACAGTTATGACAGATGGCTTCAAAGCAAATAGGATATTGAGCCGGGGAACTATCTGACACACACACACACACACACACACCTACATTGGAAATTGCTCCAGAGGGCTTTTTTGTTGCCTTCCTCTGGATCAACAGGGGTGTTATTGGCATGGGCTGGACTTGATGGACGCATGTCTTTTTTCAGCCTTATCTACTATGTTACTATGTTACTGATTGCTGTAATAAAATCAAAAGGTGCTTCAACATAGTATTAGTTTAAGGGTGTGCACACCTATGCAACCAGGTTATTGTGAGTTTTTTATTTTTTACTTTTCCCCCCACGAAGATTTCAGTTTGTTTTGCAATTGAATTGTTCACGTTATAGGTCACATTAAAGGTGGAAAAAGTTCTGACATGATTTACCTTTGTTTTATTCATTAACATCACAAGAACCTGGCATTTTAACAGAGGTGTGTAGACTTTTTCTATCCACTGTAGATAGAGGCGAGTCTCTCTACAGCAATCTTCACAGGAGTGGCCAGATGGGTCCTGTCAAAGTGAATCTCGTTGCTATATTTTTTATATTATATTATATATTTATATATACATATACACATATACATACACATACACACACACATGGATTAGGCTTTTTGCTTGTTTCCTGAAAAGTTTCGTTTATTGTTATAGCTCGGATTAAAAATAGTAGATTGAACCCTACTAGGCCCTAACACACTGAGTGTGCCCTTGTCCTGTCGCTTCCGCAAAGCATATAGCTACTTGGATTATGTCCCAGGAACTAATACTCCACACTTTTCCTATCCTTTTCATTGATGAAACATAAATATCTTCCCTTTACAGCCACTCCTATATGTAATCTGAATTTCGGAAATGGAAAAGCCTAAATTAAAATTGTATTTATAGAGCAAACCCATTTTCATAGAGTTTTTAGCCCAAATATGATATTGGGTCAATTACCTTCCAATAGCAAAATGCTGCAGAGGAAATGAGTGACCTTATCAGCTCAAGGTGATAAAATTCTCTCACAAGATGTATAATTATTAGCAAAATCTGTGACTTTCCAGTAAGAGACATATTCTCTGATTGATAGTACCTTAACAACATTATCCCGTATTACCAAACTTGTTTACACTGGTTTATTAAAACATTTCATGAACATTACAGAATGTCATCAACTTTTGTTACAATGGTGGAGTGAATATAGAGTTGCACTGTGGTCCCCTAATCGCCAGTCCACTTTTGACACAACATACTGCCCACATCACTTAATATCTAACCAATGGCGTAACAAGCCATTGGAGGGCCCTGGTGAAAAAATGTTTTGGCCCCACTGACAGAAAATATATTCACAGAGGCATAACTAGAACTTATTGGAACCTGTGGCAGATGGGACTCCCTTGGATGTTGGGCCCTACATACAAGTAATGTGCAAAAGTTTTAGGCAGGTATGTAAAAAATTAAGTTAATAGTTTATATTTCCCAACAAAATGCATAGTGAGTGCTTTAAGTTAAACGGACAGTAATACTTAGTTTTATCTTTATTTTATTTTGTAGGCATTAAAAAAACATGAAGAACTATATAAGTCTTATCTCTCGAACATTTATGGTTTGAGAGATATTCACAAGCAAAGTTTCCCCTCACTGACCAAAACAGTCAAGTCTGCCATCTAGCTGTCAGATTTGGAATCCAGTACGCAGATCAACCGGTGGCTCTTCAGCAGAGCAGAGATTGCAAGATATAAAAATAAATATTTCATTGGAAGGGTCTAAAAAGTGTACTTGCAAACCAGGCACACTTTGTAGACTATTCGAATGAAGTAGTTTTTCTTATATCTCGCGATCTCGGCTCTGCTGTAGAGCCACGGCCGGTCCACGGACCAGATTCCAAATCTGACAGCTAGATGGCAGACTTGACCTTTTGGTCAGTGAGGGGAAACTTTGCTTGTGAATATCTCTCAAACCATAAAGGTTTGAGAGATAAGACTTATATCATTCTTCATGTTTTTTTAATGTCTACAAAATAAAATAAAGATAAAACAAAATATTACTATCCCTTTAAGGGTTCAGTTCTGGGGAACAGTTTTGTCAGACTACACAGATGGTACACTCTCACACACTATTCCCCAGTTCAAGCTCCATTGTAAATGGATATTTAATGAATGTCTTCTCTCCAACTCAATGAAACAGATTAGTTTGTTTTATTTTCATGACAACAATGGATAGGTCATCTCCTTTCACTCCATTTTGGCTGCCTTTAACAGGTCAGTTCATTGGAATAGCTATGCATAACAAAAAAGCCAGGGACCACAGTCTATTTACTGTACTTGATCATGAGGTCACTAACCAAAACCTTCAGAGAGAGTCTAAACTCATGGCAGTGTGCATCAAAAGTGATGAATTACTAAATATATGGCAGAATTAGCCCTAAAATACACTAAATCAAAAGTTCTAGGAGAAATGTACTTAGGAGGACAGAAATATTACAGATGCATGAAGTACATGATATTTAAGCTCATTTTTAGGTATTGTTCATTTAATGTTTTCTTTCACCTACTGGGCCTCAACATTTACTTTGATAAATCTAAGCTTGTACATTGGATGTGGTAATAGGAAGCACGTGATCTGTTGTAGTTCTATCGGATTCTTCATGAAGACTCCAATGAACACATTTCATTAAAAAACCTCAATAGAATCTGTTTTATCTCACATACAATCCAATACATTTAGGCTACTAATTTCACCTTGTTTTAATATATTAGAGGGAGCCATCTAAATAGTTTCTAACTTCTTTTCCTTCTTGCTTTAATGCCTTATTAGGGAACAGATAAACCTATTGAGGTAATTATATGTCATTTTATCAATAAAGAAATGTCACTGTTTGTTAATTTCTTTTTTTATCGTGTATATATTATATTTATAATTTTTTTTTTACATATATAATATGCCAATTTTTATGCTAAACCCCTAATCTTTTTACCTCTTTTTTTAATCTTGCTCTTTTTATATTTTTTCTGTTTGCATTTTTACTTTGTTATTATTATTAGATTGTCTATCTCCTATACTTAGTTTTTTATTTGGATTAATGTTTTTATTCTCATTATTATTAGGTCCATTGCTGTTATTATGTTTCCTATTTTTATTGGTGTTCTAGCATATTTTATTGTTCTAGTGACCTGCTCCTTTTTATAAACTAACCAACTGCCTAGAGCTCCAAATTTTGACGAGAGACTCTGTGGCCAAAGCAATGTAGATGTCCTTGCACCGGTTTTATGTTCCATAATAGGCTATTTTGTAATGTGCTGGAGATCTCTGGCCCTGACTGTCTTTCTGTAAAGCATCCTTCTCCCAAAAAAGACTGATTAATTCTCTCTGATTTCTGTACTATGTGAGCATAACTAGTAGATGGAAATACAGGCCTCATGGTGTCTAAGTGGTCTCTTTCTTTGTTGACATTGATGTTTTTATAGTACTATTATTATTCTTTGCTGGGCTGAATTGCTCAAACACTATGTATCTATTTGTATTCATAGGGAACGTAGTAGAAATACTAACTTCTGCTTAATTATCTTCCCTGAATCTTTTTTAGCCCTATTATTGTTTTTTTTCTTTTCTCAGTATTCATTTTAAAATGTACCTTACTTTGTTCTATTATTTATCCTATATTCATTGCCTGTTTCTTCTTGTCCAGTTCTATGATGAATGGTTGAATTTTTTGCGATTGGCTGATGGGAACACCACTCATCTAACCGTCTTTATTATAATACACCTCATCTCTGAATTTTTTGATGCTTCTGCTCAACCACTTATAGGGCTCATATAGGGCTACACTTTTGTCCAGTTCCTTAAATATGCTAGTGACAATATATAGAGGATTTATAAGTCCCTATTTTTCTCAGATCCATAAACATTAGGGACAACCATAAATTTGGATGAGAGCACCGCAGCATTATGTTGTGTACTTTTTGCTGTGTATATAATTCTTCTGGACCCTCTCCAAAATAAACAAAGCATCAACAAAACTAGCAGCCCACTGGTATATAGTGAAACACTGGAAAAACAATCAACAATTTCTATACTATTACAAGTAAAAACACATTGGGGGAAATGCACTAAAGCATGATAAAGAGATGATGATGAGGAGATGACTTCGAGTGAGTCCTATCTTATTCTATGGAGCCAATGTACTAACTTTGGAGATCTTCGTGCATAGGCTCCTTAGAACAACGTAGGAACTGGAGAAGTGATATCACTGCAGAAGCCATCTCCACTTTATCACGCATTAGTGCATAACCCCCATTATGTCCACCTACGAAATGGATCGACTGACATCTAGGATAAATGACAACCTGGGATCCATATTGCACAGTCACATAATCACCTTCACATGTAACAGGTGTTTGATATATAGATATATGAACCATATGTATGCGTCCAAGTAATAATATAGTACCAACTATACCTATTTATTTATTAACATTATTTTGCAGCATTGATACTGCTCTAATTATGTATTGCTTGCCTCCCATTCCTCATTCTCTTGCCTTCCCCCTAATTACTTATTTAAAAGAATACATTTCACTTGGATAAAAAAAAGCCCTTTAAGTCAAAGGGAAGTTTTATTTGTCTCCTATGATGCAAGTGGTTTGTTCCAGAATTATTATTCTTTTCTTTTGTGCATAGAGACACATATGTCTCATAAAGCAATAGCGTGAAGCTGGTTTACTCATAGAAACTGGATTTCCATCGCTCAGTTCATATGGCACTACTTCACTTTAACCGTGCAGGAGCACTGTAAGCATGAAATACATGACGTGCCTGGACCGCTACCGTACTTCAGGCAAATCTACTGGTCAAGGTCCTAACACATCATCAGTCGTTAAAGGGTTAAACATGCACAGTAATACGGGACAGTGTGATTAAGAATGGAAAGCACTATCAATCAGAGCCACAGTTTTGTCTTCCATGGTAAATATGTATTCCTTCTGCTAATAATTCTACTTCTTGTTACATAATTTTAGCTCCTTGAGCTGTTAAGGTCACTCACTTCCTGTGTATAATGTTGTTACTGTGAAGTGTGAGATAGAAAGAAGAGTTGGTAAGAGCAGCTTTAGACATTGTGTCATACATACAGTTATAAATTCATATGTTTTCAATAAATGTTTTAGAGTAGGTCAGTAAATGTATCATCAAATAAAAGTAGCTCCTTTTAAAGAAAAAAAATTGTGAAGCCTACTGTACATCCTTTTAAAAATGTATTGGATAGCTTTGTAACGCTGAACAATGAGAATAATGAGAGATGGTTCCAATAAAGACAGGATGTTAATGCGGGAAGATATCAGACTGTTTTTTCTTTTTTTTTTACTTACTAGGGGCATGATTGTAAATGTTTTTTCCCATCTTCCTGAGCATCAACAAGGGTGATATGGCAAAGGCTGAACATGAAGAAAGCAAATTTTTTAGCCTCATCAACAACTTATTGGTTAACAATGCTTCTGCTCTCAGGCAATCAAGAGGTTAAAAGCCCTATATAAATCAGTGGGAATATTTAGTTGCCCCCTGTGGTGCATTTGGTTTGCTCCATAATTCCTCATCTTTAGCTTCCTGAATGGGTTCCTAAGTTTCTTTGTTTTTTTTTTTCTTAATTTTAAGATGTTTTTAATACATTAGGATTTGAACAAAAAAACACACCATAAATACTTAAGCTCCATGTAACTTACAGGCGTGAGCTGCTGGGAACTTAACAACTGCTGGAATTGCTGGTGCTGCTGATGGAGAAGAAGCTGCCGCTGCTGGTCAGAGAGCAGCCCTAATCCTGAGGCACTACAAATAATAGAAAACAATGAGCAGATTAGTACAAAGATGCTGCAGTCATATTGGTGTAGTCTATAAATGTATTACAAAATAACTCCCTCCAAGAACAGCAAAGTATAAGCAGTTTCCATAATATTAACGTGTAGTTATTCTTATAGTGTCCTTTCTGAAGGTCTAGAAATTGAGGCTGCATTGTGAGTCCTGGCAGAAATGCCAGTGAGCAGAAACTGGGTCTGGTGCTCACTCATTGGTCCTGCAAGATAAACTAAACTGAGAAATCCTGAAGTGTCACAGTCCAGTCTTGCTGGGCTGTGCACATAAGCCTGCAGGCTTTTTATAAATGTGTTTTCACTTGTATATACTTGCAGTGAAGTTTGGCTGTACCTGTTTGGTAGTGTGGAAGTGATGGGATGTGTGACATTAGGCAAAATTGACCCATGTGTAAGAGCAGCAGTCTGAGGCAGGTTAGCAGAGCTTTGCATCACACCATTCAGAGCTCCTACAATGCCACTGATCGAAAGCTGGTTTGCTGGCAAGGCTCCAATTATTGCACCAACACTTGGCACTGTAGGAAGAGCTTGTGTGACCGTCTGAATGCCACTTGTTAGTGTCCCCATCGCCACACCATTGATTCTTTGAGAACCTTGAATTTGCTGTGCTGGACTCTGGCCATCGGGGGGCGGTGTCGAAAGAGATGAAGAACTGCTGGTGCTTTGCCCACTTGATGTGTGATCCTATAAAAAGGTAAAACAAAAGAACCATGTACACCTTTGAAGAAAAACTGAACAAACATTACATGGGAAATCAACTTTTAACCCTTTGAATGCAACAAGGATATGCAACGCATTGCAAAACAATGTATTGAGAACCCATCTGGCATTCACAGTGTTAAAAGTGTAAATTGGTCAGATAACTAACTCCTCCAGTGACAACTTAGGCAATGTGTTTACACCCTGGGGGCCAGATACATTTTCAGCACTTTGCTATCCATCTGTTTATGTATAATTTCCCTAGGTAACTTTCTACTTAAATATGAAAAGTTATATATTTTTTCCCAGAACAAATTCAGCATTTTCCTTATGCCTCACATGAAGTAAATTTTGCCCACTTAAGATGTGATCCAACAAAAAGGTAAATTAACCCCTTAACGACCAGCGGTAGTGGGGTTAGTGGTCCTTTAAGGACCAGACAGAGAATTTCGGCGTGCCGCCCCACGTGACTGATCACGTGGTGCGGCATGCCGAACTGAGGGACTGAAAGAGATCGCTCCGGTCTTGGAGCGATCAAATTCAGTCCCCGGTATTACTCACCGCGCTCCTGCAGGAGCGCGGTGAGTAATAGTACGTGACATACCAGGACCGTCACTGGTCCTTAAGTGCCGGACCAGCGTGACGGTCCGGGTATGTCACCGGACTCTAAGGGGTTAAAAGAACCCCATACAACTTTGATCAAAACCTGATGGAAATCAACTTCAAAATGGTGAATTTTGAGTACTTACCTATAAATCCTTTTCTCTTAGTCCTTGTGGAACACAGGGACCACGGTATACAGTTTCCTAATACAGAAGGGCAGGCCCCTTTCCTAAAAGGCTCTCTGGAAGTAGAGACTCTCCTCCCTGCTTCACTGAACCCCACCAGACATGCTCAGTTTATCGAATAGCAAATATCAAAAAGAGAAATGAGGCAGAAAGGGGAACAACCTGAACCAGAAAACCCAAAAGACCTCCCTGCTCGGAAAGCAAACAAATTGTTTTACTCTCCCAGAGGGACACCACATAAACTAAGAAAAAAGAAGGCATCATTGTTAAATACAATAAAATCCCCTCTTTCTTCAAAAGTTGAATACAGAAACCGCTGCGAAACACATACCAGTTCTATTAGAGAGGAACTGAAATAGGTTGTCAACGAACACCTATACACCAAATCAAGTAACAGAAGAAGAGAGAGAGAGAGAGAGAGAGAGAGAGAAAAAACAGGTTACTGGAAGAAAATAGAAGGATGATACCCACACAAACCCAACAGCCTGTAGGACCTTCTGTCCAAAAATTGTCTTTGGCTGAAGCTAGAACATTAACACGGTATTGTTGAACAAATGTGAAAATGGACAATCATGTTGCCACCATGCACAGCTGCTGTAGTTTTTGTAGGCCCAAGAAACATCCGAAGCAGCTCTGGTGGACTGAGCAGCAACCCTAAAAAATGGACAGGCTAATTTACTGTGGTCACCTTAACCAAAGGAACCACTGTCACAGAGAAGAAACTTGGCCTGCACAAGGGCCCACGGAATGACAAGGACAGAGTTCATTTGCTGAAAGGCTTAGTGCGATGAACATAGCACTACAAGCACCTAACTACATTCACTCAAGCTACTGCCTGTTAGTTGGAGCCAAAAAAGAAGATAAAAACTACTTCCCTAGAGTCCCTACAGAAGTTCTCAAAACCACCCCATCAGAATCAAAGATCATAAAGTTAGTGGAAAAAACATAAGTCATGGGAAACTACCATGGAATGACCATCATGTCCGCAGCAAAAGCGAGAAGCTCCTGGAATCAGGAGAAAAACAGGCGAACCTTTTGAGTCAACCGAGAGGCCAATATATTTATGATTTAAAGACCCCACAGACTGACTTTGGAGTTGAACACCATCTGGCTGAGTTCTCAATTTCTGGGATGCAGCTGCTGAAGGCTGACAAAGTCCACAATTATGTGGTCTACCCCTTGAATGTGAACAGAGGAAAAAAGCCATGAGCTTCCTCCCAAATCAACCGTGGCTGCACTACTGGTCCCTCCCTGGTGACCGATATAGGCCACAGGCATAGCATTGTCAGACTGAATGCTGACTGGCAAACCTTGGCTGGAAGGAGACCAATGAAGCGGAGCAAGATGAATTGCCTGGAGCTGTAGCACGTTGGTGGGAAGAAAGCACTCTCTCTGTCCAAAGGCCCAGAGCTGTCTGAGGGCTCAAGGAGGCTCCCCAGCTTGTCAGGCTGGTATAACGCTAATCGCAGCTTGCTGTAAAGCTAGGAGCCGTTCACAGCACACCGAAGGGAAGCGTGAACGCACTCCCTGGGGCAGCTGGGAGGGATGTGGGAGGAGAAATACGACGTGCAGAAGAGCTTTGCCAGTCAGCATAATGGGACACACTATTCTGATCGGCAAAGCTCTTCTGTGCTTCAAATGGAATATCTTTAAAAGTATTTCGATTAAAAAAAACCCAAAAACTCAGCTTTCATGTAATAACTTTTATTAACCAAGTGGATGGTAACACCTTTTTATAAGGTCATACATCCCCTTTAAATGAAGAACACAACTATGTTGTTCCAGAATGGACACACAAGTCTGAATCTGATGGGAGCAGAGACTCCACTGAAGGAGCTTTTAACAAAAGGTCAGCCAGACAGGAATTAAGAAAACTCCCTAGTGAATAAATATGAACAGTGAAGGTTACCAAAAGCCTTTGTAAAATCACAGAAGAACAGATGCCAGCCCAAAAGGAAAGTCAGTGAACTGAAGTTGAAGGTATAGAGACAAACTGAATGAAACGCCGATGATCAGCATGGATAGGAATATGCAGATACACATCCTCTATGTTTAGGGAGGTTAAAAACTCCCCTGGACACAGCGGTGATGATGGAGTGCAAAGACTCATGAATCTTTCTTCAGAAGGAACAGGAACCAAGAATTGCATGTCCACCATGAAAGAAACAGAGCCTAAAAATATACAGTCCCTCACTAGATCTCAAGGACCTTTGAACACAATTGAGAAGTGGAGGAAGTGTCTTATAATCTATAATAAGCCATCCCATGATCACCTGCAAAACCCACTGGTCTGTCATGAGTAAGTGCTTCTTGCGCGAAATGCGTGGATCTGTTTGAGGTGTGGATTTTCATCTAGCTGAAGTGCTTATGTTATATTAGTCTCGCCTTGTCTTACCATATGGCCAGAAGATTAAAGGTCCTTTTAAACAATAAAAATAAATATTGATGTTTTATGAATTGGGCTTTTCTTTCAGGGATAAGAGTGCAGGACTCTTCAAATTTCAGTCTCTTTTAGCCCACTAGTGCCTTTCACAAGGAGAAAATATCCTAAAGCCTTGTAGGGCCTCGTCAGTGAGGTGTAGCTGATCTCTCTAAGCACTGTGAGCAAGGGGTGCAATGCTGGATTCCCCCTATTACTCTTGGGGTGACTAAGCCCACGGGTAATTTGCATATGTATATTGGAAGTCAGAGATGCTCAACTAGAAATGAACCTGCAAATTTGTATTGCAGGTTCGTTCCTAGTTGAGAATCTCTGACTTTTAACATACATATGAAAATTACTCTTGGGATTAGTCACCCCAAGGGTAACAGGGGAATCCAGCATTTGACCCTTTGCTCACAGTACCTAGAGAGATCAGCTACACCTCACTGGCGAGGGCCAACAAGGCTGAAACGTACATCTGGGGATGGCTACTTCTCTTGTTCAGAGAGAAATTGCCTGTCATTTAGTGGTTGGACTGCTGTAATGGCAGGACCAATATGATATGCTTTAGGATATTTTCTCTCTGTGAAAGGCACTAGTGGGCTAAAAGAGATTGCACCCTGGGTAGGACACCATTCCTATAGAGCCTACAAAGTTGTATTGCAAGTTTGTTCCTAGTTGAGCATCTCTGACTTTTAATAAACATCCTAACTTTTTCTGTGGAACCACATTTGGATTTTACCCCTGAGTCCCTACCCCTGCTAAGGGAGGTGATTGTCCTGTTTCCCCAGTTCCTCTGTTTCCCTAGTGAACACTTTTCCCAGCCTTATCAGGCCTGGGGACCCCAGACCTCCAAAAGGCAAGAGTGAATCATGCAAAACATGCTCCTATTATGAACAGCTACTTTTGTGCCCATGTTTACCTGTTCCATTGTATGCACCCCAGCCCTTTGTATCCCATATGCACACACATTGTCCCATTGTACAGTTAATTCACTCTGGTCCCATTGTATCCTGTCGCCACCTACCTGTTGTTCCATCACACAGTATGCTTACTCCCATTGTATAACTTGTGTGTTGTTCCCATTGTGCCTCTTTGTATTATGTACCCCTCCATCACAGGCCCCATTGTCTCTCCGTATGTGGTTTGCAGTAACCTGTATCCTATTGTACTCTAATGTGTGTGGATAACTCGTTATGCGTGTATATAAACCCTGTTTGTTCTACAATAAAGCAGTTTTGTTGTTGCCCGTACACTGGTCTTGCCTGGTGCTTGGGGAAATCTGTGGGATATTGTTGGAGGTTTTGTGTTCCAGATCGGAGGAAGTTGCTACTGACGGAGACACCCAGGCCGAGTGTCTGCTGGTACTGTTACAGTAACTGTGTCAGCAAAAGGAACCTGTCAGTCTACAAAATCTGAATAGCAAATGTAAAACCATATGTAATACTTTGTGCACCAGAAGATAACTTTTACAGGTGCTGGTCTGGATTAAAGGACAATTAAGGCTATATGATCTATCAGCGGTTAGTTCTCTGGTAAACCAAACTGGTTAAGGAACACCAACAATCTTAGTGATAAACACTCACCTATGTAGAGCAAAAAAATTATAAATGGTCATTACAAATTCTGCCCTTGTCCCTTGGTTCATGAAATAACATCCTCAATTATTTCTGGTTGCCATATGTCCATACATATGGACAGATGTCAGTACTCCTGGACCTCAAATTCTGCGCACTTTATATAATAATCTTCTTCAGTCCATAACACTCTTCTTCAATCCATGCACTCTGCCTGCCTCCCCCTGCCCAAAAAAATAAAAGAACATGTTCTAGTATGCAGAATTTAAGGCCCAGTAATATTTCTAATAACAGCCACGTTTGACAATGTGTACCAGACATCCAGAACAGACTTCAGATGTTGTCACTTGAATATAGGCACAAAGGCAAAATTCATAGTGGTCATTAGGATGTTCTAGTATAATTATTAGAAGGTATTAGTTTCTTTATTTCAAAAGCTGTAAAAGAAAACTAATAAAGAGGATCACAGGTAATTAAATATGATGAAAAACACCCAACAGCTACTCCTAAGACGTCTATGAAAGAAAAGAAAAAAATGTATAATGGCAATTCAGTTCTGATTGGTTTTGCAAGCAACTCTTTCTTCTCTATGCTTTGCCAACTCATTCACTGGCCAAATACTGATGACCAAAAACACTGGGAGATGGCACACCCACTTGCATGCAATATAATCCGTGCCAAAAACTGATGGTCTAAGGCAGGATATTGGGTTAAAAAAAAAACAAAAACAAAACACCACAAGGAGAACTACAATTTTCTCAAGACTACCAATCACAGGATGCCAAGCAAGTCTACGCTAGCCTAAAACCAAAGTCATTTACCTGATTACGAACTGGAAGCGTGCTGTCTGCCTGGAAGTTTCCTAAGTGGGGGCTTTTACGGATGGTCAATGAATCACTGTTAGGCACTAGGAGAAAATATAGAATTCTTGTGTTAATTCTATATAACAAGCATAATGAATCTAGCAACTAGATCAAAATCATGATAGAGCTTTAACTAAGAGATAACATGGGAGCCCTAGGAGTCACCTTAAAGAAGTGTCACTATGTAACAGAATCTCCTAAATGTCAATTAGAAAAGTTTGATTTAGTTTTATTTATGTATGATGTGGTTTATGTTTATGGCTAGAGAGTAATAATAGCAAGACCCCTATTTCTAGTGTAATAAAATATAAATGTGCTTTCCTATGTAATGTACAGAGAGTTATAGCCCTCTGTGTATTAGAATGGAATGCATGTGCATTTCAAGATGCAGTGGGCCTCGCTAACCAAGTTGGAGGGCTTACTTTGGACATCCCTTCTATAGCTGTTTGTGAACTGGAGTGTTGTGCAATGCACTGTGAGCCATAATATTTATATGAATATCTCAGTGGATTGCATGTTTTCAAATACGATGAGACATCAACAGGGTTTAACCGTTTGAGTAATGAAAGGATTAATGATGCCTGCATTAAGTTGTCGCTTTGCTTGTGTGCTAAACATAACACCCTGGGTCTGATGTACTAAGAAAGAAAGGCAATTCTGGTGTAAACTAATTACACCATCGGGAACAAAAAAAAAAATTCCCAAATTCTCAATGATTTAAACACAAATTTTAATCCTTTGAATGTTAGAGGGGTCATACACACATTGTAAAGAAATAAGAGAATTTTCTAGTATTCACAAGTTTAATAATCCTATCTAAATAAAGCACTGCAGTTTGTTTGCACCAAATCTAACAACTTTTCTTTACTACATCAGATTATCAGTGTAAAATTAAAGGGAAACTATTTCACTGGCAAGCAAAATGTGGGGTTGACTCCACTGAAGGGTGAGTGGGAGGCTTACAATGCAACGGATACTGCTCACAGTTATACATACACAGGCCAAGGCCCAATGCTTTTAGAAAAAAGGGAATAGAGAGCTCAAATTTAAAAATGTATGACCACCCTATATGACTAAGACATGTAACAGGCAAACTTAGCTAGACTTGTGCCCTTACAGTAATCTATATACTGCAGTTTCCTGTATTTATTGATCTCAATTTTGGGTCAATGTTCGGTTACCATCACCCACAACAGGCAATTACCTGGTTGAGATAAGTCAGATGGAAAAAAAGCCCCTCCAACACAATGAGGAACCATCTAAGCATTTTCAGATACTGAAACGGCATTATTCATACAGCTATAGACTACAACACAATTCCAATGGTGAGAAAAACATTATAATGAACACATACCTAGGTAAGTTGTTCTGAATAACAAATTAATTATTTGAGTGCCAGAAGGAACCAAACACATTTCAAAACAATAAGCCTGGCAACTCAATGTCAGCCAAAGTGTTAAATACCTCTATTGTTATAATTTCCCTTTAAACAGTTTAACAGGACAAGACCAATAACTCATTGATTTTCCTTGTGTAAAGCACCTACCACTCTGCAATGGATAAGTTTGCACATGAGGAGATGCACTAGGGTTCATTGAAATTATTGGAAAAGGAACAGAAAGCTGTGCGTTAAGAAGCTGCAGGCGCTCTTTCTTGGCTGTAAGGTTCTTAATTTGTTCCTCTAGCCTCCTGTTTTCGACCTGCAGTTGGTGCAGCGATTTTAGCATGCCTAAAACTGAAAACAAATAAAAAAATGAACTTATAAGGCTTATTATTTTCACACTGACTTATCAAATTATAAATACAGTTATGACTCTCCCTCTATATACATACACACACATATTATATATATATATATATATATATATATATATATACATACATACATACATACACATATATACACACACACATACACACACACATTATATATTTGCTTTTTAATGATTACCACCTGATATTAATTATTTTAGTATGGTCTGGCTAGTGCTTATATGGCCAAAGAGTAGTACAACTCTATTCTGAAGGGACATGTCATCCTTTCTGGCTTGCAGCTTGCAGCAAGGGACAATCTTCTTACTGTGAGTATAAAGAAAACCCTGCCCCCCTTCACAGGTTTTTCCTTATGCTCACAGAAGATTGTCCCTTGATGCAATCCATTCAGACAGTCTTGCTGCTCTGAGGTGAGCAGTGTTACATCAGTAACAGCTCCCGGAGGGGGATACTTTATTATTCAATTACTCTTGAACTACAACTATGACAGTACTGAAATAATACTCTCCACGGCCCAAATACTATGAAGATTATTATTTTTTTTTTGTTAAAAATTACTATCCCTTTAAAGTTGTGTGGAAGAGGATTCATTTTACAGCAGAAAAACAATCCTAAATGCACATTGATTCTGTGCCAGGTGTATCTGAAATCCAAATAAGAGCAAGAAGAGCTAATTTGCATGGCTTTTCCACAGGAATCACCGGACCTCAACCCCACTGAACATCTTTGGGAAAATTTGAATAGGGAAAAGGCAAAACACACTGACATCTCTAAACACTCTCTGGGATGCTCTAAAGGAACGCTGGAATAATGTGGTTAGTAAAATTCTGCACAAACTTGTAGAATCAATCCGAGACATTCATTAACCCTTTCAGTGCCAGAATGGTACACAACACATTGCACTCAAAGGGTTGAGGCAAATGGTGGTCATACCAAATATTAAGAACATCTGATTTTCAGTATGTACTAACAAACACATTTTTTTAATTTTATTAGTGGTGTGTGTATACATACGCAAGGTTGGTATCACAGCAGTTTAAGAGACAAGCACTCACGGGACTTCAGACTCCATTAAAATGTTAAAATAAAATCGTACTTACCTTTCACCCACATTTATACCTGACAAGTGTACAGGTCCGTGAGGTTAACGTGAATTACGTAAACGTATGTGAATGGCACATTGTTTCACTGATCGTTCACTTACGTTTACGTCATACCTCACGGACACGTACACTTGTCGGGTATAAATGAGGGTGAAGGGTAAGTACGATTTTAGTCTTGATAAAGGTCATTACTTGATCGAAACTTAGAAATAAATAAAGTACAACATTTTAATTGAGTCTGAAGTCCCGCGAGTGCTTGCCTCTTAAACTGCTAATACTATATATATATATATATATATATATATACATACACACATATATATATATATATATATACATATATATATATATATATATATATATATATATATATATATATATATATATATATATATATATATATATATATAAAATATATATACATATCTGAAGCACCCCCGACCACTCCTGGCAAAATCTCTGCACCAACTCCACTTTACCCAACATTATCGTTATTTGTTTCAGAAAAAGCAAACTCCGCCAAAAAAACATTCTACTATACTGTCATGCCAAGGCATGAGTTGGCCCTCTCTGGTTTGTAAAATTCATTTGTTTTGTATTTGGGATGTTATTCAAAGTGCACCAGTCCTAGGCTATAAAATTAGCTGAGTAGATAGGAATCAACAGAGCAGGACAGAGTATCATAAAATATATTGGATCATCTACTCTGGGGGGTAAGTTTATCCAGGGGACACCCAAATAACCTGAAATAGGGAGAATATATAGTGTAAAAAGGTATAATACAAATATATATTCAGAATGCCTAGGTTTTACCCTTGTGGTGGGTACCATGTTTTGGGAAGCCTTATGACTTTTCAGGTAGACCTCTGCAGTAATATCCATGACAGGTCTGACTGAGTGGGCCGTAAACTGTCAGGCCAAACCTCCCCCCAGGTAACACCCAGTGGGTTTGGCCTCTTAAAAGCCACTGTGGACTCCTATTTAATATGGGTTTGTGGATAAAAAATAAAGATTACATATAAGCAAAACAGTCCATATAATAAAATGGGAGAAACATAAAAAATCCTTAAAGGGATAGTAATACTTAAGTATTACTAATCCCGATAGCAAAGTACTACTTAAAAAAAAAAAAACATATTGCCCCCAGTGTCATCTCTCAAACCTTTATGGTTTGAGAGATGAACGTTTCTAAAGTTGCCCTTTCCCTCCCCCTTAGTCAGCATTCTAGCTGATTTAAAGGAAGAGAGTTGTACGACTTTCAGGTGGCTCTCCAGCACAGCCAGATTGCGTTACTTAAAGAGAAAAGTTTCACTGAAATGGTTTTCTACGTGTGCTTGGCTTGCACGCACACGTAGAAGACCGTTTTAGTGAAAGTTTTTTTTTTAGTTAACGCGATCACGGCTCTGCTGCAGAGCCGCCTAATGATCTCTGACCGGATTTCCCTGAGTCAGCTAGAATGCCGACTATGGGGAAGGGGGAGAGAGAGGGCAACTTTAGAAGAGTTCATCTCTAAAACCATAAATGTCTGAGAGATGACACTGGGGGCAATACTTTTTTTTTTAAGTAGTACTTTGCTATAGGGATTAGTAATACTTAAAGGGATAGTAATATTTTCTTTTAACTTTATTTTACTTTGTAGGCATTAAAAAAACATGAAGAATGATATAAGTCTTATCTCTCAAACCTTTATGGTTTATGAGATATTCACAAGCAAAGTTCCCCTCCCCGCCCCTTTTACCTAGTGTAAGCCATCTCTTCTCAAATGTGAGTCTGGTTGTATGACAGGACAGATAACAGAAGGGGACAATTTTCTTTGTATGAAAACAATGAAAGCCCTTCCCCCCTTGACAAGTTTTTCAGCTTTTTCCCTTATCTTAATTGAAGATTGTCCCTCTCTGCAGTCTACCTGTCATCTCCCTTCTGATCTGGTTGAACAGGGAAGGGATACTTTGTTTGTGAATATCTCTTAAACCATAAAGGTTTCAGAGATAAGACTTATATCATTCTTCATGTTTTTTTAATGCCTACAAAATAAAATAAAGTTAAAACGAAGTATTACTATCCCTTTAAGTATTACTATCCCTTTAAATACAATTACTGATATTTTAAGAGTCCTTGTGGGAACTTCAGATGGTAGTTCCCCTTTCGTTTTTACAAAGAAATTCACCTTTATGTCCTTTATTTCCGTATTTTTGTAACCACCACTGTGAAGACTTTTTTCAGATTAAATGTTCAATTGATCAGCTCTAATATGAGCTCACTACTCTGAAGGAAGCTTAGGCAGCACACATTACTAAATGTTTCATTCTATGATTATTAAGGTGACTTTATACTGTAATTCTGTTGTGTTTGGGGTAACCTAAGATGCCCAGATATAAAGTCTGGGTGGTGGCAGCAAATTGTAGTACTGGAATGATAGTGCAGGAGGGATTTCAGGGGTTAATTTGGTGGTTGCTAGGAATAGTAACAGGTAACCAGGGGTCTGGTATTGTTAACCCTTTCACTCCCACACTCTCCCCACTGTCTCAGCAGGGCCTATAGCCCTCGCTTGTGACAAACTGGTTGGCAGTGTTAGGATATATTTAGAGATTTTTAGTGCTTGCTGGATTTTACCTGTAAGGGGATCTTAGCACTAAAAGAAATTGCATACATTTTTCTGTAATTTCCAAAGACAGAGATCAGTGATGATTTAAAAGACATACTGCGTGCAAAACAGAGGAGATAGAGTTCAGTCACCATCTACAATATCTGCAGTAAGGACCTTACCACCAGCTGCCAATAGAGCAGGGGATATGTCTGGTGGGCCCTATACCCGCTGTTGTTTTCAGTGCAACCAGATTGGGCATCTGAGGGTTACTTGCCCCACTAGGAATCCACCACCACCTGCTCGTGGAGGTGGGGGCCACCATCAGTTTTGCTTGTTGGTGGGCCTGTGGGGAAAAGAGAGGATAACCTGCAGAGTGGGTGACCGGGTGACCATGGGTCCATGAGAGATTCTGGAGCTTCATTCTCCTTGGTGTGCCCTGAAGTGAATACAGAGGACATGATCCCTGGAAGAACCATGTCCATCAAAGGAATTGGGTATGTGCACCCTGCTGTGCCCATGGCACGTGTGTATCTTGATGAGGGGGTGGGCAAAGGTTTGCGGGAGGTGGGGATTTCTGAGGATATCCCTGTTAATGTTCTTCTGGGGAATGATTTGGGCCGGATGCTCTGTCACTATGCTCCAGAGGACACGGATTGCAAACTGGAACCGGGCTAACAAAGTCCTGCTCAATCTAAAGTACTGTGTGAAAATGTGGGGGATGTTGTGAAATGTGATCGCTGGGAGAGCAAGGGATGGATAAATGCCTACCTGTAACTGAACCAGTGATGCCTTCCAAAGGTGAGGTGGGGTGTGTTGTAAAATATGATTACAATTTGTTCCAAATGCCAAAACCTAGTGGAGAAGGGATAGGGAGAGGGTTTAGTGTGTCCCAGGTAACAATTAAGGATGAGGGACCAGCTGTGAATGGTGATTTGCCTGTGTCTAAATCCTGTGAGACTGTGATGTCTGAGAGTAAGGGGGAGGAGGAATGGGATTTCCCTTCTGCAACATGTAACATAACTCTGGAGTGTACTCCCTTTCACAGAATTCTCCCACCCTCCAATTTGCCCTATCATGTTAGCCCTGCCTCATCAGCCTTCTGCTTACAGACTGTGTGTGCGTTTTCGCCACTGCATGTAAGTTATAATCAAATATTCTGCAAAAATACAAAAGCATGGCCACTTACTCACAAATGCTCCGTCCATATCAATATTGTTCACCGCTGACAGAGGAAATACACAGGCCATTGTTCCATATTAACAGCTGTAACATGTAAATGGCACCTTTTATCCACACATCACATGGACTTCATGTAGTGCATTGTTACAAACCACACAGTTGTATCTGTTGCGCGATAATGGTGTGGCTTATCTGTCACTGGTGAACAAAGTTAATGCTGCTTCAAAGCAAAAAACAAACAACAACAAAACATAATAACATTTCACAGCAATATGCTGTGCCTTTAATTCCACCTCAAAATGCCCTAAACATTGTTGATAAGTTTAACTACTCAAGCAAGAAGAGTAGCGAATCTCATACCAAGGAAGTGAAGGACCTGGGACAGAACCAGGGAACATTTCTTGAGACTGAGAACCCAACCATTTTGCTCCAGAATGATTAGCAGGACTGAATCTGAGTGCACAACAGGCCCTCTGAGGGAGTCTTTAGTAAAATGTCATCCAGATAGGGCATCAAATAAATCCCGTGAGAGCAGATCTGAGCCACCAGAGTGGACATGACCTTTGTGAAAACCTGTGGAGCAGTCCAGTCCAAAGGGAAGAGCGTTGAACTGAAAATTAAGGTCTTGGAAAACCAAAGAAACCGCTGATGATCTGGGTGTATAAGAATGTGCAGATTGGAGTCTTATGTCTAGGGAAACCAGAAACTCCCCTGGACACATGGCGGCAATGTCAGAAAGTAAAGACTTCATCTTGAACCACAGAGTAAGCACAAATTGATTGAAGATTTTCAGAACAGGATGACATCCATAATCTTTCTTGGATACTATGAAGTAATTCAAGTAGACCACTGTGAATTTTCCAGAGATGGAACTGGTATTAACACCTGCATGTCCAGCAAGGAAACTGCCACATCCAAAAATAAATGGCTTCACTCGGGATCTCGAGGAACTGTGGACATGAAAAAATTACATGGAGAAAGGGACTTGAAATCTACAATGTATCTTTATGAAAAAATAACCCACAGACACACAGGTCTGCCACAGAAATGGACATGTGCAATGGAAAAATGGCCATAAGCAATGGAAAAATGGAAGAGTTCCTCCTATTGCCTGTGATGGACCAGGCCCCCGCCAGTCATGCTGTGATAGGTTTGTTGTATATTAACTTCTGCAGTTATCTTCTTGGGTTTTGGAACAGGACGCAGCTGGGTAACGGAGAAGAGCAGAGGCCTGTAAGAATACAGTCGAGGGGTAAAGAAAACCATACATATTCATAGGAAATGAGGAACACTTAAAAGTGACCTCAACTAACAAAAGGTGCTCTTACCTCCAGTTCCATGACTGATAATCTTGACTAATTCTGGGCCAAATAACTATTTGCTCACAAAAGGGAGAGAAATCAATGTCTTCTTGGAGGTCAGATGACCAAATCTTAAGCCACAAGATGCAACACGCGGCCACTAAGAAAGCAGAGGCCTTTCTGGTAAGCTTAGCTACATCAAAGGCAGCTTCAGTAAAAAGAGCATTAGCTTCAAGGATCTTGGATATAAGGACCACCTGGTCCTCCCTTGGGTGCGCTCACATGGACAACATCCAGAAACTTTATGAACTAAATATGTATATTATGTTTAGTAATATGGTAGAACTACATTAAACAGCTCAGGTACATGAAAACACATTTTTGTATGTAGGCTAACTTACAAATCATAAAAAAGTGTCCAAGGTCTCTTCATATGTGAAATTATGTAGCAAAGAAATTTTGTTAAATACTGGAGTTTTCACAAAGGTTTTAGGAATTTAAACTAAAGTCACAATTTATAGTACAGTCTCTCAAGCAAAACAAACCTAATGTATGAAATACGAATGCTACACATCGCCTTAGCACACTAACACACAATATGGATAGAGGCATGTATGTACATTCCTGGGGCCCCATATGGTAACAGCACATAACAAAATTTTGACCGGCATTTTCATGGAATAATTACCCAGATAATAATCCTCTAAAAATATACATTTCCACTGCATCAAATGAGGGGGCTCCTGCCTTTCTTCCCTATAACCTGGTGTGCTGGGACTAAAGATAAAAATACACTTTTTTACATTTCCACTACCAGCTTCATCAAATAAGGGGGTTACTTGTCTTTCTACCCCTAGGCTACAGTGCATAACTATTCCCACAAAATGGTGCTGTAAGAAAAAACACACACTTTTACACTGCAAATCACTTCAAAGATCCTAAAATATTTTAACAACATGGAATTTGCTAGTGTATTCCGTACCTAGTGCCAGCCTCAAAAAAACAGTAACCCACTGAAATGGAACGATACACGGTAATAGATGCTCATGGTATCAGTGTGGCAAGGCTGGGAAAGCAGACAGTGGAATTAAGCTGGAGGGGGTGGCTGCAGACAGTGTTCGTGGGATCTGTAAATACCAGTGGGCAGTGGAACCAGGTTGTGAGTGGGGGTTCAGACAGTGTGTGTGTCTGCGGGCAGTGAAACATTGTTGATATAATAGGCAGTGTATGTGGGGCTCTCTGAATACAAGTGGGAAGTGGAATGTATAGGCATTCAATACCATCTGGGGAGGAAGAACAATACAGTGTGCACAGGGGACGAACACATGCTTGGACCTGCGTCAACACCTTTTTGCAGATGTTTTCTGTACATCCTTGGAGCTCAAAGGAATATATATGAAAAATCATCCCTCTATTTAATACTCTGTATTCCAGAGGGGTGTACATTGAATTGCAGAGCAATATGTTACACAGCTCTCTTCCATTCAAAGGGTTATCTTGAACTGGACACCACAATTGTAATTAAGCTAAAATACAAACTTAGTTAATGGATTAAATCAGGGTTAGTCAACTGTTGGACCTCCAGCTGCTGGGGACTACAAATTCCATCATCCCAAGAATCCAACAGCTTGAGGTCCAACAACTAGATAACCCTGCTTTACAGTTTTTTTTACTAGTACCCCCTGGATTTCTAATTATCTTTAGGAAAGGCTTAATTTCAATCCATGCATTTATGACAAGGGTATCGATCATATAAAGATTACATTAATGTTGGTTTATATAGCTTTATAGGTGAACCTGGCACTTTAGAATTTATCATTTTATTTGTTTTTGATTCTTGTGCTTTAAAGCACCAACAATCCGCAGCACTGTGCAATTTTATGCACTGAGTAAATATCTCCCAAATCAATGATTAACCCTGTGAGTGCCATTCAAAAGATGTGTCTGTAAGCCTCAGAGTCTTCAAAGGGAGTCAGAAACGTCTGTAGTTCTGTGCTCGTCTGTCAATTGAAGAGAAGGCCTTCATAATCAGATCATGACCACCAAGGTTTTTTGGGACCCTTGGGCCTCAGTATTTCCTGGTCTTTGATGAAATGGAAAGAGAACAGAATGTTTTTTTCCCGGCAGGATCTTGTGGCGCCACATGGGTGAAATTTGCACTGGTAAACGTCAGCCTGATTCACATTTGCAAGCACTTGATCAAAATTTAACAGGAGACCAGGTCTCTGAAATCAATTGTAAAAGCATAATAATATAGGTTGCCTATGCGCTAAAATACATCAGTAGTGATGGTACCGTTGACATGTTTACATATCTATATTTTGTTAACTAAAAATTATTAAATCAAACCATTTACTTATAAAGAAACCATTTTTTATTTTATGACTAGAATACAAAATAACCTGATTCTGTATGCAGTGCTTAACCCTTTGAGGGTTGCAAAGCAATGCATTCCGCACTCCTCTGGCCCTCAAAGGGTTAACACTGGTAATTTAAGAGGGTTTTGCAACTCCTCGTGCAGCATTTCCACATCTCAATGGCACTCATAAGATTAAAAAAAGACTGTGTGTAAAAATGCTGTATAGCTGTACTCATTTGTTGGATGATGGAATTGTTCTAATCTACCCTATGATTTATCTTTTTCAACAAAGTTATTATTTTAATAATTTATAAACCCATTGAGGACCAGGGCGTAACACATATCAAAGCAGGCAATTGCACTCCCTCTGGTCCACAAAGGGTTAACTTAAACGTTTTGAACAGTTTTAGTTATTTTTGGTGATTATTAATCACATACCTAATGTAAAATTCCAATCTTTTCAGTTTACATTAACATAATAAAGATGCCCAAGTCAAGTTTTACATCCACTGACTTTCTTATTAAAGGGGAACTTTCACCTCTAATACACAGTGTCTCATACGTTTAAAGGTATAGTAATGTTTCAAAATAAAAGCAGCTCCAATTAATCTCCATAGTATTTGGGCCATGGAGAGTGTTATTTCAATACTGTCCGAGTTGTGATTCAAGAGTAATTGAATGATAAAGTATTTCCCTACCACCCCTTTTACCTAGTGTAAGCCACCTCCCCTCAGATGTGGAATCTGGTCTTGAGACCAGACAGCTCACAGCAAGGAACAATCTTCTTACTGTGAGAACAATGAAAGCTCTGCCTCCATTGGCAGGTTTTTCCTTATGCTTATTGAAGATTGTCCCTCTCTGCAAGCCATTTGGACACCACCCTTCTGTTCTGAGGTGAGCAATATTATATCAGTAAAAGGGGCGGGGGGAGGATAATTTATCATTCAATTACTCTTGAACTACAACACTGACAGTACTGAAATAACACTCTTCATGGCCCAAATACTATGAAGATTAATTGGAGCCGCTTTTATTTTGAAACATTACTATCCCTTTAAGCTAGTAAAATGGTATTCGGATTGGCTTTTTTTCTTTTCTACGTCCATATTTTAGTTGATATTCGGTCTAAAATGTAGACATCATACTGGCAGTCCTGCATTTTGCACTACATGGTAACATCGGCACAGGACTTACCATTCCTTAAATTCTCCTCCCACCTCTCCCAGGCAGTGCGTTCACGCTTCCCTTCGTATTGATGTGCATCACGTATATTGTAACAGCAAGCTCTGTTTGTATTGATACCAAGCTTGCAAGCTCCGTATGTGAGCATACATCAGTTACATCACTGAAACACTTCTTCTATATTAAATATATATCCTACCTTCAAAGATCAGTACAATAAAGTTTTGTTTCTAGAAAGATTTTTATTATACTGTAAAGTTTTATTGGTTTTCAAGAAAGGTTCTTATTTTACAATACATTTTCTTTTTGTTTCAGGGATCTACAATACAGTAGGGTTTCCATTGTTTGCTTAGTCTCTATTCCCAATATGGATTTATTTTCTATGATGGCCACATCTGGGAATTTCACACAGATTTGCTGGGTTTTCCTCTAAGCACATACAAAAAGGCTTTTAGTATGTCCAAATGAGATGCAATACAACTTTCGAAAACCTGTCCTCTAGCTATCGTGTTTAAAGGATTATCCCTGCATGAATTTCCTTGCAATTAGCATTTTGTCAGGATACCATTCATAAAAGACACTAGCAGGAGATTCTGCCACCATCTTTTTTCATATCTGTTCAATTACAAACATCTGCAATGTCTAACTTTTATTTTATCTCTACACTAGGTACTCTCTTTTAGAAAACATGAAATTAACATTAACATGTCTTTTTAGTCTAACTGAAAATAAAAGATGGTCCATCTTGCATTTAATTTTTGTGCAATTTAAATTTCAGTTGATTTCAGTGACAGCCCAGCTACAATTCTCATGATCCTTAGCCAGACACAGGCTGAATGATAGGAGTTGTAACCCAACAACATATAAAGCTTGCCACTGGTACAAGGGATCATTCTGGTTACAACCTTAAATGTCTTTGGAGTTTAAAGCGGAACTCTCACTTTGTATAATACTTCTATTACCTCTTAGAAGTGGCAGATTCTTAAGTAATTCTTAATCTTCGGAGACTGGAAGCCAGGCATCAGTGCAGACATCTTGACTGCTCGCCTGCGCTGTAAGTCCCGGTCTCCTCTAAGAAAGATTGCACTGTGCCACAAGGTAACCGGAAGGGACCGACGGCACAGGCGTGCAGACTGCACTAACCTGGTCGTCAGTCTCTGAAGATTAAGGATTACTTTAGAATCTGCCACTTCTGAAACGTAATAGAAGTATTATGAAGCTAGTTGCCATATGCTTAATTATTGCAGGGTGACTTTATACAAAGTGAAAGTTCTGCTTTAAGCAGTTGGAAAATGTACAGCTGGAAGTCTACAAGCAACACTACAGTTAGTAAAAATAGGCTTAGAACTATGTTGGAATTTCTAACATAATATCAATTTGCCCCAGTGCAGCTTCTACCGGAGAAGGAAACATGTGGCTCCCCAGCTACCGCTGGACAACAATTCTAACAAATTGTTGCTTTAAGGCTAACCTGCATCACATTGGCTGCTCTTGGTATATAATTCTCATCGCCTGAAGCCAGTCAACCGATGGCTCAGATTGATGGGAATTGCAGTTCACAACACCTGGTGAGCCACATGCTGCCCATTACTGTCTTACACACTTAATATAAAACATTATCATTATTGTATTAGAAGACAATAGGAACAGAATATCCATACATACTGTCACTGTTGGTTCCTTGCTCTTGTAGAAACTGCTGTCCTTCAGTCCACTGTCTCTCCAAAAGCTGCTCTATACTGGTTGCCACTGGGGGAACATTTTCTATACTATTGCTTCCTGATGGTTCATATCGTGCATTGGGAAGACTGTTCAAAGGAGATCTATAGGAATATTATAGAAAATAAAAAATATTGTTTAATTTTATGAAGTTGGGAACAATTCACAGCAATATTTTATGAAACAGAACATAATATGGTGTTATTAAAACAAAATGAGTTGTGCATTATAAAGCAGATTAAAATGTTGTCTTTTACTAATTATGAGATTGCTTTCTAGTTTAAAACCAAATATATTTCAGAGACACAGTGGGGCATACGTAGTCATGTGTTACTAATTTAAATAGGTTACAAATGAAATTGTGCTTACTGTAGTTATTAAACAAAATAGAGACAAATGCCAATATATATTTAACACCCAAAAATTAAAGACAGCCAAAAAGAGGATTTTAGTCTTACCCGTTAAATCCTTTTCTTTTAGTCCATACAGGTTACTGGTAACTTTGGGGTAGGCGATCCACCCCTTTAATTAGGCAGGAACAATGTTAGAATTGTATGCAAGGGGTGGAGACTACCTTGCCTCCTTGGCTACAGCTAGCCAACCAGCTGCAGTAAGATTTGAGATACTACCTATTGACTAGATAGTAGAAGGGAAAGAAGACTCCTGTGAGCATGACCCCGAAGGACCCCCACAGTCTGCCACAGTAGAGCCAAGCATCGTCCCTTGACAGGGTGGGAGACCAGTAACCTGTATGGAATAAGAGAAAAGGATTTAACAGGTAAGACTAAAATCCTCTTTTCTCTGTCGTCCAATACAGGTTACTGGTAACTTTGGAATGTCCAACCATTGAGTTTCCCAGAGGCGGTAAGTAAGACAAAGACCAGGCGCAGGGCCCCCAAAGTCACCAGAGCAGATATAAACCATCAGATCAGAGATAGCCCAACAAAACAATGAAGTGTCAACGGACACTGAACAGGGGTAACAACATCCCAAAACTGTTACACAGCACACTGAACTAGAGTGAAGGAAGCACCCAGAACCGAAGAAGATCCTAGACAGGAAAGACTGCCTTCAGGATCTTCCTCCCAAAACTGGTGTCAGCCAATGCCAGCACATCAACACGGTAGTACTTCGAAAAGGTGTGCACAGATGACCAAGTGGCAGCCTTGCACAACTGATCAACGAAGGGCTGATTCTTGTAAGCCCAAGAAGCCCCAATACATCTAGTAGAATGAGCCATGACCCGAAAGGGAACAGGCTTCTCCCTCAGCTCATAAGCCTTATGAATAGTGGACTTGATCCAGGACACAATAGTCACTTTGGATGCAGGCCTTCCTGCCCTGGGACCTCAGGAATGATGAACAGCGCCAGATTGCCTGATAAACTCAGTGCTATGGACATAAAACTTGAGACAACGCACTGCATCTAACAAGTGGAGATCCCTCTCCTTGTCAGAGGTAGGGTTAGGGCAGAGAGAAGGCACCGCAATCTCCTGATTGATGTGGAACTCTGAAGCCACCTTCGGAAGAAACTCCTAAGAAGTGCGAAGCACCGCCTTGACCTTGTGAAACACCAAAAAAAGTGGTTTACAGAATAGATCATGCAACTCCGTGACACGGCGAACAGACACGATCACCAGGAGAAAGGCCATTTCCCACGTCAACAGGCATAGAGGAATAGTAGCCAAGGACACAAAGGGGAGGCTCTGAAGAACGCCAAAAACCAAGTTAAGATCCCACAGAGGAGCGGGATTCTTAAAGACAGGAGGAGTATGAGCAATGCCCTGAAAGAAAACCTTGAGGAAGAATGGCAATGCGCCTCTGAAATAAAACAGAAAGAGCAGAAGTCTGAACCTTAAGGGAACTCAACCTGAGGCCCTAATCAACACCGTACTGCAAAAAGGCCAGGACTGTAGGCAGATCAAAATACTGAGAGACGTCCCTGTCAGCACACCAAGATAGAAAGGTTGACCAGACACGATGGTAGGTCTTAGAAGAAACAGGTTTGCGGGCACTGAGCATAGTAGCCACCACACCAGAAGAAAAACCTTTCTTCTTCAATATTGAGGATTCAATTTCCAAGCCGTCAAAGCTAGCCAATGAACATCCTCTATCCACAGGTAACCCTGTAGAAGAAGATCCGGACGGCAAGGGAGCCAGAATGGCTCCGCCACTGACAGATCCAGAAGCTCCGGAAACCAAGCCTCTTGAGGCCAGCACGGAGCAATCAGAATGACTGGATAGCGCTCCAGTCTCAATTTTCGCAATACCCTGTGCAACATGGGGAGGGGATGAAAGATGTAAGCCAGAGGAAATAACCAAGGAATGGACATGGCATCCACCGTTATAGCTAGAGGATCCCTCCAGCGAGAGCAGAACCTCTGAACCTTCCGGTTGTGTCTTGTCGCCATCAGGTCGATGCAAGGAAGACCCCACTTCTGAACGATGAGGGTGAACACCTCTGGGTGCAGTTCCCACTCGCTGCTGTCCACTATGTGTAGAATGAGGAAGGCCGCCATAATGTTGTCTATGCCAGGAATGTGCACTGCGGATATGGCAGGAATGTGTTCTTCTGCCCAGGACAAAATAGCCTTGACCTCTAACCAAGTGGCGAGACTTCTTGTTCCGCCCTGCTTGTTGGTGTAAGCCACGGTCGTGGCATTGTCAGACTGTATCCGGACTAAGCAGTCTTCCAGCTGAGGTGTCCAATGATGAAGGGCATGAAATATTGCCCGAAGCTCAAACACATTGATGGGAAGGAGAGATTCCTCCGGAGACCACTGACCCTGAACACTCAGGGGACCCAGGACCGCTCCCCAGTGGGAGAGGCTGGCATCAGTCGTCACCGTGGTCCAGAAGGATACCAGGAAGGACTTGCCCTTCAGCAGACTGGAGAAGTCGAGCCACCACAACAAACTCAGTTCAACATGAAGAGGAAGGTATACGGACATCTTCAGAAGGTCCGGCTGACCCTTGCACACCTGGATCACAAACCTCTGGAGTTCCCTAGTTTGAGCCATGGCAAAGGACTGCTTCTGTGGTGGAGATGAATTTCCCCACTAGAGAGGACAGCTTCTTGGCTGGAACTGGATCGTGAGCCAGAACAGCAGAAACCCTGTGGGCGATCTGGTGGCCACCTCATCCGTGAGAAACATCATGCTCTGCTGAGTGTCGAAGAGAAGGCCCAGGAAGTCCAGACGCTGGGATGAGACAAGATCCAACTTGTCCATGTTGAAGATCCACCCGTGATGACTGACAGCATGAATGCAGCCCTGAACCTGCTGATGAAGAAGCTCTACAGAAGGGGTTTTCAGAAGCAGGTCATCCATTTATGGAGTAACTCTGATGCCATCCCGGTGGAGGACAGACATTAAGGCTCTCAGAACATGGTTGAAGACTTGAGGAGCTGTAGTCAGACCAAAGGGAACAGCTGAAAGTGTCCTTGGTCTCAGGCAAATCTGAGATACTGCTGGCTCTCTGGATGAATGGCGATGTGCAGATACACATCTTGAAGATCCAGAGAGGCAAGGAATTCACCCGGGGACATAGCAGCAATCACCGTTCTTAGGGACTCCTGGTGATAATGCGTCCTGATCACAAATGAATTGAGATCCTTCAAATCCAAAATGGGATGACAACTGCCGTCCTTCTTGGAGATCACAAAGAGGTCTGAGTAAAAACCCATACCTCTGTCTCCAACTGGAACAGGTTCTAGAACATTGTTGCCCAGAAGGGCCTGGATAGTGCCAGTGAGCAGACAGCGTTTCTCTGCACCCTGTGGCGTATGAAAAGGAAAAAAGTGAAAAGGAAGAAGAGAAATGAAAGGGATCCTGTACCCTCCCGCCACCACCTGTAAAACCTACTGGTCCTCCACTGAATCCTCCCAGACTCTGTGGTAGTGACACAGACGGCCACCCAAAGCAGAGTGGGGACCCGGGTTCGGCGAGTCATTCCAAAGGCGGCTTGGAAGCCTCAGGCTTGGAGGAGACCTTGGGCTTCCATGGCTGTTTGTGCTTGGAGGAGGCATGCGGAGCTGAGGGAACCGCCTGGTTCACCAGACGTGTCTCAGTCTGGAAGGAACTAAAAAAACGATTATACTTGAGAGTCATTTTCTTCCTGGGGACCAAGGGCAGAAGGGTAATTTTACCCCCTGTGGCCTCACTAATCAGATCCTTGAGATCTGGCCCAAACAATGAAGTGCCTTGAAAAGGCAATGAAAGCGAAGATTTTTTGGAAGCATTGGCAGCAGACCAGATCTTGAGCCAAAGAGCCCATCTGGCAACCCCAGACAAGGTGGAAACCCTAGCCACCAAATGGATGACATCAAATAAGGCAGCAGAAACATAGTGCTGGGCCTCAGAAATGTTGGCACGAAGCTGCAACACATCCAAAGTAGAAGCACCCTGACGGACAGCCCGGGTGAGTTGTTCAGCCCGGTTAACCCATGCTGCAGAGAACTCTGGACACATGGCAGAACCAGCAGTGGCAAAAATGGACTTGAGGGGAACCTCAAGTTTTTGGTCAGTCCAGTCTTTCAGAGTTGACGCATCAGAAACTGGCAAGGCAGTAGACTTAGCCTGGAGATAGGAGCATCCACTTTGGGGGGGTATGAACCCACTGAGTAAGCACAGCCTCAGAGAAGGGGTAAAGCTTGGCAAATTTCTTGGAAACAAAAGGTTTCCTATCCAGGGATTTCCACTCATCAGACACAAGGTGGTCAAGAGTGGGGTTGGGTGGAAAACAAGGGGCTTTTGTAGGCTCATGAAACACATCAGAGGGATCTGAAGAAACCTCCTGAACTAAGTGAATGTTTAGGGTAGTCAAGACAGCCCTGATCAGGCCCTCAGCCAAGGGTTCAGGATCAGCGTCAAAGGGGTCTCCAAAAAACTGAGAGAAGCCCAGAGCAGGACATTCCTCAACATCTGAATCCACCAGCAGTTCCTCCTCAGAGGAATCTGATACGTTAGGTACTCCCTGCGGTTTTAGCAGGGAAGATTTGACTGACAAAGGGGTCTGACATCAATGGAAGACACCCTGTAACTGGGATGGAAAGAGTTGCAATGTAGACCTAAGGTCCCTAGTAGCAGCCTTGAACTCTTGCACCCAAACTGGCTCTAATGCATGGATGGAGGTCCCTGGGTGAGAATCAGGGACATCAGAACATGCTGGGCATAAATGACCTAAGAATTCTCTAAGTAACCCTGAATGACATGAGGAGCAATGCACAATAGGGGACACAGAGACCCCAGCGTCCTTAGTCTTAGGCCTGGCCCCAAAGTCCAAAGGATTAGACATTCTCACAGTGTCAAAAATTTTTAGAGTATAAGGAATCACCCAAATACAGTGTGTTAGATTAAAATGTCACCACAGAAATTGCTACACTTATCTGGCAAGTAAAGGGTTAATCTGCAGAGGAGAGAAGAGGAGTCCAAGCCCTGCGCAGGATACTCATTCTGGAAAAGGCACAAAATGGCTGCCGAGGCAGGAGCCAATCTGAAACGAGCGTGCAAAGCAAGCGCTCATGGGAAATGTTGTTTTCCCAAAGTACCCCAACAGTGCCCGAAGCCCCCCCCAACACACTTAAAATGTTAACCAGCTGATAGAGCAAGGGCAGACAATTAAAATGAGCCATCTCTCAAGTCGCTACGATGAGCGGTTGCAGAGATATGTCCCATAGAAGTGAATGGAGCAATGGCATCTATGCGGTAAAGTGCGCCTTTACTCAAATTTTGGCAAAGTTGAAACCATAAAATAAAAGTATATGAAACATCAATATAACATTTTAGAAGACCCAAAAAAAAAAACAAAAAAAAAAAACACTGAACCCAGTAGGGAAAGCGCCAACCCCCCCCACCCCAAGATGCAAAATCAGCAGCTAAAGGGTTAAGTTACCACATAAACCTGCTCCAAAACACCCAAAAGACATACAGATAAACCCAATGAGTGCTGGAGTGTGCAATAGGAAATCCAAAGTAAAAAAACATGTGCGGAGGGGCACTGTGGGACAAGTGGACCTGCAGCACTCAAAGGATTGCTCAACTTTCCTGCAGATCTTCTGTCTTCAGACTACCATGTATTAAGAAGCAGCCTCAGCGGGCAACTCCTGAGGAAAGAACTTATAGCCAAGATTTTCCCCCCAGGGCTTAAGGTCCACAAAAAGCACCTGGTTACTGAGCTAGACACATTTAAGGGCATTGTCAGTTATGGTAATCTGCCTAATGGTGGTATTCCATTTCTAACAGAAAAATAAAAAAAATTCTAAAACTATAGCTGAACTGTTCTCTTGCTTGTGTCTTCACCAAGGAACAAATCTTACTGGAGCTGGTTGGCTAGCTGCAGCCAAGGAGGAAAGGTAGGCTCCACCGCCTGCATACAATTCTAGAATTGTTCCTGCATAATTAAAGGGGGGATTGCCTACCCCAAAGTTACCAGTAACCTGTATTTGATGACAGAGAAAATATCTTACTTGCAATGAAGTACTGAATAGTGACTATTTTTAGAGACTTGTTAACCCTTTGAGTGCCAGAGGGGCATGCAACGCACTGTCTGGCATTCTAAGGGTTAATACTATTATTCTTTCTTATTTTCCCTGTCTATTTAAAAATTGTGTCTACATACAGGTCTCTTTATACTAATGATATATTTGGATGTCTCAATCATGATTAAAGGACTTTTTATTCCAATAAAGTGTGAACTTTTTATTGATGCGTTCATATAAATGCCAGATTGTTTCATTTATTAACTTGATAATTTGGGAGTGTAATTTTTTTTGTCAATTTAAGACAGACTGTGCAACGTTTTGGTAGTGAAGGCAGCATTTCTAGCATTTTTCTTTTTGTTTTCTCCTGTAGAGCCAGATGCCATATAAAAGACAGGAGTCCGGCTCTTCATCCAGCTGGACAGCCAGATATAACCCATGTGAGCATGTTGGACAGCCCTGATAAAAACACACAAATCAACATAACACACACAAAAATAATGTACTGACCAATTAGGTTATACAATGTTATTGTTGAATGTTTATGGTTAGGTTTTAATGAAACATTAACAAAATACTATAAACTATAGAAGATTCTAAAACATTAACAATGTTCTCCCTTTCCCACTAAAGTAATTTCAGTGAAAACACCCCCCTAAACACACACTCATACAATGATTTATCTCTTTGAGTGCCAGAGAGGAGAGCAATGGATTGCAAATACCTTTGGCACTTTAAGGGTTAAAGGATTAATTTGCAACAAAAACATTCCAACATTCCCACTGTAGTATGAGTTTTAATTGCTCAAAATACTCCAACTGTAAGAAATAGGCAATTGTCCTCCTATTTACATGCCCTTAAATGCAAACAAAATCACATTCAAAAACAAAAGCATTGAGAGCAGGTGTCTATTCGAATGGCCAGTTTACACAACTGGTTCTGGACAGCAGGATACAATTTCCCTAAAAAATGTACAAAGGATTAAAAGGCTGTGATCAGTCTTTCAACTGTCAACACGAGAATCTCCATATTGAAAAACAAATGCAAAGTATTCACCCTGGGACTACTCGTCAATCTGACTTATCATTGCTGGGCTGCTACCAGGAATCTTACGGACTGATATGAATTGCCAGAACCATGATGGATGAGAGACTTCTAAAGAGAGAAAAGTGAGAAACACTGGGAAGGATCTGAAAGGGAGAGTATTTCCTAATATTGGAAAGATACATATTGAAGGTTTTTCCTGCTGAGTAAAGCAAGGGTACTCCTACTGCTCAGAGATGTTTTATTTAAATGTCATAGCAACTCATACTTGAATTTTTTTGGTTGCAGTGCTGCTACAGCCCGGAAATTTTAAGCTGGTGATGGTAGTAAATTAATACATGGACAGTCCTGTAAGTTGACCATACACCTCCATAGGATACTGTAGCAGTATCACCACTATGAAATTTCAGGTTACGGAGGTCCTGCACCCAAAAATGTACATTTGTGCTACAACAACTTTTGAATAAAACATCAGTGCTATACAGTCCTGTCAGTGTAATATCAGTGACAAATATTGTGCATAGAAGTGAGAAATAAGAATCCCACACTCCCCCTTAACAGGCTTCTAACTCAGCAAGTCCATAATCGGTCACAAATTAGCTGCCCAGAACTCAAAGGTAACAATGAAACAACAGTTTATCATTCAGTGCTTTTGGAGATACAGTATCTAAAAAGTAAATCCATTTTCTTTCCTTTTGAAGTAGTAGTTTTCATCTTTCTTTGATCAGGATCTCGATCCTAATATCTTGGATATATTTTGCTAGTGATACTTTGAGTAGCACCAGGCCATTTCACTCACAATTTATTACGGTTTTGGAGTGCCCACCGTCCGCTGCTTGCATATTTGGATTCAGTATACCCCTGTATACTTCAGCTTGTGGCCGCACCGACTTTATTGAACTTTAATATCAATTGTATATATTCACAAACAATATACCAACATCTGAAGACCCTATACAGTTGTTTGTGCAACACTAGATACACACAAGACCCATGGAAGATTTATTGGATACTGCAGGAGGGAAGGATACAGAAGCCTCCACTTATAGACTTGATCACTAAAAAACAGAATTGTTTAAAGGAGGATTTTAGTCTTACCTGTTAAATCCTTTTATCTTATTCCATACAGGTTACTGGTAACTCTGGGTAGGCGATCCTCCCCTTTAAGTAGGCAGAAACAATTCTAAAATTGTATGCAGGGGGTGGAGCCTACCTTCCTTCCTTGGCTGCAGCTAGCCAACCAGCTCCAGAAAGATTTGAGACACTAACTATTGACTAGATAGTAGAAAGGAAAGAAGACTCCTGTGAGAATGACCCCAAAGGACCCCACAGTCTGCTACAGGAGAGCCAAGCATGGTCCCTTGACAGGGTGAGAGACCAGTAACCTGTAAGGACTAAGACTAAAATCCTCTTTTCTCTGTTGTTCAATACAGGTCACTGGTAATTCTGGGATGTCCAACCACTGAGTTTCCCAGAGGTGGGAAGGCAAGGACCAGGCACAAGGCCCCCAAAGTCACGAGAGCAGATATGAACCATCAGATCAGAGATAGTTCAGCAAAACAATGAAGTGTCAACGGACATTAAACAGGGGTAATAACACCCCAAAGTGTTACACAGCACATTGAACTAGAGACAACAGGGCTCAAAAGTGAAGGAAGCACCAAGAACCGAAGAAGATCCTAGACAGGCAAGTCTGCCTCCAGGATCTACCTCCCAAAGCTGGCATCAGCCGATGCCAGCACATCAACGTGGTATTGCTTCGAAAAGGTGTGCACAGACGACCAAGTGGCAGCCTTGCATAACTGATCAGCAGAGGCCTGATTCTTGTAAGCTCAAGAAGCCCCAATAGATCTTGTAGAATGAGCCGTGACTCCAAAGGGGACAGGCTTCTTCCTCAGCTCATTAGCCTCAGGAATGACGAGCAACGTGTCAGATTGCCTGATAGACTCAGTGCGATGTACGTAAAACTTGAGACAACGCACAACATCTAACAAGTGGAGATCCCTCTCCTTGTCAGAGGTGGGGTAAGGGCAGAAAGAGGGCACCACAATCTCCTGATTGATGTGGAACTCCAAAACCACCTTCAGGAGAAACTCCCGCGAGGTGTGAAGCACCACCTTGTCCTTGTGAAACACCAAATAGGGTGGTTTACAGGACAGAGCATGTAACTCCGCGACATGACGGACAGACATAATCGCCAGGAGAAAAGCCATTTTCCAAGTCAACAGGTGTAGAGGAATAGTAGCCAAAGATTCAAATGGGGGGAGCTGAAGAACGCCCAAAACCAAGTTAAGATCCCACAGAGGAGCAGGAATCTTGAAGGCAGGACGAGAATAAGTAATGCCCTGGAAGAAAACCTTGACATCAGGAAGGATAGCAATGCGATACTGAAAGAAAACAGACAGAGCAGACGTCTGAACTTTAAAGGAACTCAAACTGAGGCCCTTATCCACACCATCCTGCAAAAAAGCCAGGACCGTAAGCAGATCAAATTCCTGAGACAGGTCCTTGTCAGCACACCAAGATAGGAAGGTCAACCAGACATGATGATAGATCTTGGAAGAAACAGGTTTGCGGGCACTGAGCATAGTAGCCACCACACCAGAAGAAAACCATTTCTTCCTCAATATCGAGGATTCAATTTTCAAGCCATCAAGGCTAGACGATGAACATCCTCCTTCCAAAGGTAACCCTGTAAAATAAGATCCAGATGGCAAGGGAGCCGGAATGGCTCCGCCACTGACAGATACAGAAGCTCTGGAAACAAAGCCTGGCAAGGCCAGAATGGAGCAATCAGAATGACTGGACAACACTCCAGTCGTAATTTCCGTAACACCCTGTGCAAAATGGGCAGGGGAGGAAAGATGCAGGCCAGAGGGAATAACCAAGGAATGAACACTGCATCCACCGCCAGAGCTACAGGGTCTCTCCATCGAAAGCAGAACCACGGAACCTTCCTGTTGTGTCTCGTCGCCATCAGGTCCATGTAAGGGAGACCCCATTTCTGAACAATGAGAGTGAACACCTCTGGGTGCAGCTCCCACCGTGTGTCGGCTGAGGAAGTTCACCATGACGTTGTCTACGCCAAGAATGTGCACTGCGGATATTGCAGGAACATGTTCTTCTGTCCAGGACAAAATAGCCTTGACCGCTAACCAAGAAGAAAAACTTCTTGTTCCACCCTGCTTGTTGATGTAAGCCATGGCTGTGGCATTGTCGGACTCTACCCTGACTGGACAGTCTTCCAGCTGAGAAGTCCAATGACGAAGGGCATGAAATATTGCCCGAAGCTCCAACACGTTGATAGGAAGGAGAGATTCTTCCAGAGACCACCGACCCTGTGCACTCAGGCGACCCAGGACCGTTTCCCATCCGGAGAGGCTGGCATCCGTCATCACAGTGGTCCAGAAGGAAACTAGGAAGGACATGCCCTTCAGCAGATTGGAGGGGTCAAACCACCAGGACAAACTCAGTTCCACATGAAGAGGAAGTGACACTGACGGCTTCAGAAAGTCCGGCCGACCTCTGTACACCTGGATCACAAACCGCTGGAGTTCTCTGGTCTGTGCCATGGCAAATGGTATCACCTCTATAGTGGAAATGAATTTCCCCACGAGAGAGGACAGCTTCTTGGCTGGAACTGGATCTTGAGCCAGTATCACAGAAACCTTGTGGGTGATCTGGTGAGCCACCTCGTCCGTGAGAAACACCATGTTCTTCTGGGTATGTATTATATTATAAGCTAGCAAAATACAAGAGAGACAAATTCAACAAAGTCCTAGAGAACTACCAGCAACACAGAGTCTACAGATGGTTGACAGGATCAACAGACCAAAGAAAGAGAAACATTTAGACGAAGACCCAGAGAAAGCCCCAAATTAGCAGGGCTCACAGATAATGAAAATACCCTCTCTTCATCCCAAGAATCGGAAACAGATACTGACCCTATAACGGTTCCTTTTTTCACCAGATCACAAGGCCCTTCCAAAGGGGGAACAAGAGGATGAAGAAGCGGGTGGGGGAGGGGGTGTGTGAAAGCAAAGGTGCGACATCAGCACCAAACCACCCCTACCAACAACTTGATGTTCAACTTATCCTCACATACCCTTACTATAGGGGAACAAAGACTAACTACTACAGAGAGGTCTTTCTTTCATACCTACCAATTCACCATCCAAATTTGAATGGTAAACAGAACTTTATATGTTCAATCTTATGTTCTCTAAGATTAAAGGAATACTTTAACAAATCACAAAGCAAGTGAACAAATTATGCCATTTAAACCAAAATCCACTTTCGATCCCCCTACCAACAATGCGCTTCAATAAAGACATTCCATAGAATGGTGGAAAATGACTTAATGACCAAACGAAGAGCAAATTGTAAATCTTTTTCCAATCTATCAAAAGTTGAAAAAGAGGCCATCAAAACCTCTCTACAGACAGAGATATAGTCATCCGGCCAGCAGACAAGGGGGTGGGGGGGCAGTTGTTATCCTGAACTATACAAATTACATGGCAAAAATAATGACACAGCTATCTGATCCAACTATCAAATTCAAAGCTGAAATTGACAAACTTCTACATATAGGCACGGCAGCAGGATGGCTGGATCAGAAAAGCAACGCATTCCTAACCACAGCACATCCCATCAAACCGGTCCTATACACACTTCCTAAAGTGCATAAATCCTTAAAGAATCCACCGGGCAGACCAATAGTCTCTGAAATTGGATCTATTCTTCATCCTCTGGGACAATATCTAGACAATTACCTACAACCCTGTATCCAAGACTTACCATTTTACCTCAAAAACACCTCACATTTTTTATCCATTATGACCAAACTGAAAGTAGGCACCACTGGTTTCATTCTTGGAACAATGGACATCAAATCCCTATATACGGTCATCTCCCATGAAGGTGGAATACAGGCTGTACGAGATTTCATCAACAATAATCCTTTATACAAAGGACCCCCAGTGGACTTCTTTTTAACATTGGTAGAATTTTGCTTGATAAAGAATTTCTTCAAATTTGAGAAGGGCTTTTACCTCCAGAAGACCGGCACAGCGATGGGGGCCTGCCTTGCAACGGCATATGTGAAAACCTATATGCACATATACGAAAGAACTACCTTACAGACGCAAGAACTCACTTTATTGACGACATGTTTGTCTGTCTTATGGAAAGGAACTGCAATAGAACTTGAAACTCTGGTCACAAATCTGAACCAGGAATGCCAACATATAAAACTGACACTTACCAGTGATCCTGCATCAATACCATTTCTGGATGTTCTAGTACAGAACGTGGAGGGCAAACTAATCACATCACTGTATACAAACCCTACAAACAAAAACTTACTCCACGCAAGTAGCCATCACCCAAACCATATGATACGAAATCTACCAAAATCACAAATGCTGAGGCTGAGAAGGATCATAAGTGATGACGGCATCCTAAAAGAAGAATTGGACATAACTGGTCGGAAGTTCATTCAGAGAGGATATGACCCTGGGCTCATTACCAAATGTAAAGCCACCACCCTTCAAATAACCAGAGAAGAAAGCTTTGTAAAGAAAATCAAAACTGATACCAACAGACCTATTTTTCAAACCACATTCAACACATCAACGAATAAATTGAAAAAAAAAGCATTAACAAACACTGGCCACTTATTAAAAGTGACCAGACATTACCTTTTACTACTATGGCAACGCCTATGCTGTGCCATAAGAGAGGGAAAAACCTCAAAGGCTTACTGATGAAAACTAGACCCTCAGTGTTCATACAATAAAGATAAAACTCCAAAGAAAAAAGTCTGCTTTAAATGAATCTCATGTAGTACCTGTAATTACATACTAACAGGGACCCACTTTAGGCATCCCCATAAGGTCTTTAACATCCCCATCAGACACAATCTGAGCTGTACAAGCCAATTTGTAATCTACATCATTCTCTGCCCTTGTGGATTGATGTATGTGGGGAAAACGACAACTACATTCAAAGAAAGGATGAACAACCACCTTGCAGCTATTAGAGTAGACATAGAGGCTGCTAATAATCCTGACAAGAAACATACATCTAAAATCAAAGATCAACCTGTAGCACTACACTCTGCGTCTTTCCAACATCCCCTGCCGGCTTTAAGATACATGGCTATTGATTCTTTACCCCCTTTATCCAGGGGAGGGTACAGAGGAAAACTACTACTTCAAAAGGAAACAAAATGGATTTACGTTTTAGATACTTACCTCTGAAAGGACTGAATGATAAACTGTTGTTTCATTGTTACCTTTGAGTTCTGGGCAGCTAATTTGTGACCGATTATTGACTTGCTGAATTAGAAGCCTGTGAGGGGGAATGTGGGATTCTTATTTCTCACTTCTATACACAATATTTGTCACTGATATTACACTGACAGGACTGTATAGCACTGATGAAACACATGCACTAGAACACATGTAGGTCCACCTCGGAATGCTCCCAACCCTCACTTGAAGATTGCCCAACCTAGCCTCGTTTCTAACAGTTTAATCATCCAGATAAACCCATTTTAACTTCCCTCATTTCAGTGTCCGTAATAGTGCTAGACACTATCACACTTGGACAGTTTATCCTATCTTTACCCTCGTTTGTAAGGTCCATACATCCATCTAGTGCACAAAGCCACACAGAGTATACTAGACTTACCACAGAGGGCTGTATTATACTGTGATGGATATTCTTATTGATATGCTGAACATATGTGATTTGTCACTTTTTAGCACTCCTTTGATTGTCCTGGAATCTCCTGATACATGACACCTCTGTCGATGTGGACAGAGGGGCCATGAGCAGTGATGACAGGCGATTAAACTTGTCCTCGTGGTATTGCACCACCACCTGCTATTATAATGTACCTTAGCTCCGTTACGATCTATGTATATAATATTATGTTGATTCACTATCTTTTCAGTCATTCACATCCGGCATTTTTCAAACACAACGATAGGTCTCATTGTAGTCTGCTAAAAAGCAGTGCATGTAGAGCCAGTGGTTTCTGCATTTTTTTTCCCATAACCAAGTGAGCTGTACTACAAAGTGTTAAATAGTCATCTCTACCCCTGTTCAGTGACAGAGACACAAAACACGACAGCTCCAATAGGACGTGGAATAACCCGAAGATTCGGTCTTGAGGAAAATGCCCTGGCCTAACACAGGGTCACAAGTGACATACTGAATACCAAAGTAACCGAGAGACGGATCTAACAATTAATGAACCACATCACAGGACTCTGTACAGTCCACTAGAAGGCGGCACATGTAGAGCATCAACGGATCACCAACTAGATCCAATACTTGGTACATGGAAACCCGTGACATATCGACTACCAACTAAGCTGAGAGGCGGAACGAAAAGCTTAAGAATGACGCCGTGCAGTCCACTAGAAGGTGGCGCCTGTAGAGTCAGTGATATTAGGAATTACCCTCTCACACTTGGACCAATTCTAGAACGTCACTCATCAGCAGGATTGATTTAGCATCATGCACAATTCGGAACACATCGTATTGATACAGGACATCGGATGTTATAAGGTACAAAGATACTTTATCAGTCAGATAAGACTACACACACTGTGTACTATCAGAGACTTATACATTGTATCACTTTTTGATATAGGTTACAATGTTACTTTGATTTATTGTTGATTCATTTATTTGTGTTTTAGCACTATTTGGTGAATGCAACATTGTGGGGTCAGATTCCATGTTTTGTTGTTATAACGTAGGTAACTTGTTACTCACACACGGGGCATATATTGACACAATAGTTAGAGACACATTGGGCCGTGGCAACGCAGGGGTAAATATGCCATTTTTCTGTTAGCACGCACACTATTGTCTCAGAACAGATGACGTCATATATTGTATCCTTGTGGTTTTTTGCGCTAAGTTTGCCTACCTACTGTATTTAAAGTCACAGTTGTTTGGTTTCCTTTGTCTTGAGGAAGGCCCACATTGGGGCCGAAACATTGACATAAATAAATTAATCTTTTTTTTTTTTTTAATTAAGTCCTACGAGTGCTCTCTTTTGATCAAGATCTTGATCCGGATACCTTGGATGGATATATATATATATATATATATATATCCATGTGAAAAAAGGTGGGCACACCAAAACTTTAATTATCCAAACAGCACTACCTGCCTGGTGCAGCCTGAAAATTCATATAAAGTTCTTTGCAGATGTGAAACATCAAGCAACAGGCGCACGCTAAGGACTTAGAAATTTAAAAAACCAGTGTTTATTCTTATAAAACGATCAACGTTTCGACCCCCTTGGGGCCTTTCTCAAGACACCATACATTACACACCATCAACCTTAAATACAGTGCAACCATTAGCGCCAAAAGACCACGAGGCAATCGCAACCACGTCAATGCGTGCTGTGGAGCGCAACGCAATGGACCGCAACGGGCTGAATTAACCCTACTGTTGCCACTGTCCGATGCTCGCAACCAGTTTGCAACATTGCGGCTGTCAACCCCAGTGAAAATCCGACACCAATGATTCATGAGACAGTGAAAATATGGAGCATACTTAGTAATAAATAAGAAATAAAACGTAGAAAAACATACCTAATATCATATAACATGAGTGCAGGCAAAAGAGCTCAAGATGGCCAATAACCTTATCACGCTGGTCCCCACATCGCAAGATACTTAATCATGCATAATTACACCTACTAAAAATCAAAAGGGAAAAGATTTACCTTCCCCTAAACTCCTGTCGAAGGTTGCTAAGCATACCTCATATGTACATAGAAGAAAAACAAGGAACAGCATCCGCCGCCCTGCTGAGGTGGTAATAAAACACTTCATTGTCAGAATAGTGGAGCATGCAAATAACGAAGTAATTGCATCAGGCATATAGGATTATTTTCGGCAAGCATTGTCGCATATTGCTCGCAATTCCATTCTTAACAATCCACAGACAATCGATTCCATTACGGTACCGATGGTGCCGAGACAGATGTACAAATGGACCTGGCTCAACGTGGGCTGCAGTATAGCAGGCACCCCGGAGTCCATATATTGGTCCCAGCCGATAAAACCAATGCCTTAAATATACCGGATATTTCCCTGGCTCTACGCGTGCTACCCCAGGGTAGACAACACGGAATCCCATTGTGGGAATAATATCCATAACTTCAATCTCTAAATGCATCTCCATCAATCAGAACAGAAGCCTAAGTGTTGTGTACATAGAAGCTGCATGTATGCAACCAAAACATCAAAAGATTTTTAAACTTACAGGTGCATAGCACTCATATCTGCATCAGTGGGGTCCCAACCGTGACTTCGATTCTCCCGGGGACCCGGAGACAGCAGCCCAGCCATTTACTGTCCGTGCCGCTGTCCCCAGATCCCAATCGGGGAATCCCGCCAACCATCAAGTCCCATGCCGCGTATGCCTCCCGAGCATAGGGGCAAGCGCACCCCCGCACCTCCTACAAGTGCACGGGGCACAATCACCCCTACCCGCAGAAGCCAATCTAATCATTACATCAATTAAGAAAATATTCATATATCTTTCCAAGCGGAAGGAACACATAGAAAAGGAAAAACAGAATGAACACACCAATAATTCCTTAGGCATCATTGTATTCAAAATCCAATGTTGCATATACTAAATAGACCGGCTAGAAAAGCAACAGAGTTCGTGAGATATTTAACAGTTCACATTATATTTTCGGATAACACTCCATCACCCACAAAGTACATGTGAACATTTCCCCTTAAATGTTCACTAAAGATGTTTGTCTGAAAAGTCATTTAGTTCGCAGAATAAAGTATTTACAATCCAAATATGAAGATCCTTGTGAAAGCTCATAGAAAGCAATGAAAAGAAAGTTTATCATTTAACCCATGGGGTTTAAAAATCTTTTGATGTTTTGGTTGCATACATGCAGCTTCTATGTACACAACACTTAGGCTTCTGTTCTGATTGATGGAGATGCATTTAGAGATTGAAGTTATGGATATTATTCCCACAATGGGATTCCGTGTTGTCTACCCTGGGGTAGCACGCGTAGAGCCAGGGAAATATCCGGTATATTTAAGGCATTGGTTTTATCGGCTGGGACCAATATATGGACTCCGGGGTGCCTGCTATACTGCAGCCCACGTTGAGCCAGGTCCATTTGTACATCTGTCTCGGCACCATCGGTACCGTAATGGAATCGATTGTCTGTGGATTGTTAAGAATGGAATTGCGAGCAATATGCGACAATGCTTGCCGAAAATAATCCTATATGCCTGATGCAATTACTTCGTTATTTGCATGCTCCACTATTCTGACAATGAAGTGTTTTATTACCACCTCAGCAGGGCGGCGGATGCTGTTCCTTGTTTTTCTTCTATGTACATATGAGGTATGCTTAGCAACCTTCGACAGGAGTTTAGGGGAAGGTAAATCTTTTCCCTTTTGATTTTTAGTAGGTGTAATTATGCATGATTAAGTATCTTGCGATGTGGGGACCAGCGTGATAAGGTTATTGGCCATCTTGAGCTCTTTTGCCTGCACTCATGTTATATGATATTAGGTATGTTTTTCTACGTTTTATTTCTTATTTATTACTAAGTATGCTCCATATTTTCACTGTCTCATGAATCATTGGTGTCGGATTTTCACTGGGGTTGACAGCCGCAATGTTGCAAACTGGTTGCGAGCATCGGACAGTGGCAACAGTAGGGTTAATTCAGCCCGTTGCGGTCCATTGCGTTGCGCTCCACAGCACGCATTGACGTGGTTGCGATTGCCTCGTGGTCTTTTGGCGCTAATGGTTGCACTGTATTTAAGGTTGATGGTGTGTAATGTATGGTGTCTTGAGAAAGGCCCCAAGGGGGTCGAAACGTTGATCGTTTTATAAGAATAAACACTGGTTTTTTAAATTTCTAAGTCCTTAGCGTGCGCCTGTTGCTTGATGTTTCACATCTGCAAAGAACTTTATATGAATTTTCAGGCTGCACCAGGCAGGTAGTGCTGTTTGGATAATTAAAGTTTTGGTGTGCCCACCTTTTTTCACATGGATATATAAAATATTGGAATTTCATTCGATATTTTGTGGTGCACCCACGTGGGTAAAATTGTTTTGATAAATTTTTGAGAGACCTGATACAGTAAGCGGTGGAACAGTGAACAAGACCTATGGAGACATTCTTCGAAACAGCTGGAGGGAATGATCCAAATGCTCACACTTACAGGATTGACCACTCTAGGACGGATTCTATACTTTTTAAAGAGAACTTTTCTAACACATTGGGACAACAAACATCAACAGAATTACATCATCAGATCTTGAAATACAAAAAACGTGAAGTTGATCTGATTTTACATGGTATCACTTTGTCAGAGTACCACAGGGAAAAGAAAATACCCAGAGGTTTTCGCATAAAGAATGTACCTACCATTGGACGCTTGAATGCAACTTTCTGCAAGAAATGGGTAGGAATTCTTAATCAATGTTCATTAGATCTGATGGTATTGGTGGTAGAAGAGATTAATAGCGAGTTAATTGTGGTTAGAAAAAATATTTTAGAATTTGAGTCCAAACATAGTGAGAGTTTACGGAATGACACAGGGACTGACTGGGTTAAGAAACTTGAAGAACAAATAGAGAGTTACAGAAGCAGACTAGCTAAGTACAAACGTGAGAAATTTACTAAGGTACTTGACGATTATCAAGAACACAAAGTATATAGGTGGTTAAGTGGGACTACAGAATTCATTAAGCGCCCAACGTTTAGGAGACGCCTTAGAAAAAAACCTCACATACAGGGACTGACAGATAAGGAAGACAGTTTTTCTTCCTCCTTAGAGTCTGAGACAGAGAATAGTTCGACAGAAACTGGTCCATCTTTTTTAGGGGTGACCACAAGAGCGCAAACGAATCGAGGCGCAATAGGAGGACGAGGACACGGAGGGGGGGCAAGAGGAAAAATAGAGGTACATCCCAAACCCCCTCTACCAAAAACCTAATTTATAATCTATCATCCCATGTACTAACTATGGGAGAATCTAGACTTCTTCAAAGGGGTTTGTCTTTTGTACCCACTAACAAGCATTCCAAGTTCGATTGGCAGGTGGATCTATATCAATTTTCTCGTAATCTAAGATTAAAAGAACATTTTTCACAAGAGTTATCGGTTACACACAAGAGTACACCCTTTAAACCCAAATCTGTATTTGATCCTATTAGTAATAATGCTTCCATAAAAACATTTCACAGATTGGTTGAACAGGACATAATGACAATCCCCAACACACAAAAGCAGTTTTCCAATTTGTCTAAAATAGAATGGGAGGCAATTAAGACATTATCCTCTGATTCCAACATTGTGATAAGAAGTGCGGATAAAGGTGGGGCGATTGTCATTATGAACTATTCTGACTACAGGGATGAAATAATGTCACAACTAGCAGACACTGAGACTTACCAATGTTTGGTTTTTGATCCAACTAGTTTGTTTAAACTTGAAGTGGACAAATTAATAGATTTGGGTAAAGGTGCAGGTTGGTTGGATGAAAAGACAAGTAATTTCCTGACCACGGAACATCCAAGAAAACCTATACTATATACCCTTCCTAAAATTCACAAATCAATCACAGCACCACCAGGGAGACCGATTATATCGGCCATAGGATCTTCCTTACACCCTCTGGGACAATTTATTGATTTCCACCTTCAGCCGTGCGTTCAAAATTTGCCATACTATTTAAAAGATACCAGTGAATTTTTAAAAATGTTGTTGGCATTGAACATTGATATGACAAATGCAATACTTGGCACTATGGATGTCAAGTCTCTATACACAGTCATCCCTCATTCAGAGGGACTTGCTGCGGTTAGAGACTTGTTAATTAACAACCCAAAATATGAGGGTCCCCCGATTGATTATTTTTTGTCATTATTGGAATTCTGTTTGACTAAGAATTTTTTCAAATTTGAGAACAGATTCTATCTACAGAAGACCGGTACCGCTATGGGGGCATGTATGGCCCCCTCTTATGCAAACATATACATGCACAGGTATGAGATGGAACATCTACAAACACATGACTTGTTCAGACAACATGCACTAATGTATACTCGATATATAGACGACATGTTTATTATATGGAGAGGAAATGGGGGAGACTTAGAGAAACTAGTGACTGATTTAAATATGCAACATAATCATATTAAATTGACACTGTCTTATAGTCATATTGAAATCCCTTTTTTGGACGTCCTGGTACAATTAAAAGATGGTAAGATAGAGACTACCATTTACAACAAACCTACTGACAGAAATAATCTCTTACAAGCCACTAGCCATCACCCACCGCATTTGAAAAATAGTCTACCAAAATCCCAGATGTTAAGATTAAGAAGAATCATAAGTGATGAGACATCTATAAATGCAGAACTGACCAAAATGGGGAATAAGTTCCTTGACAGGGGATATGAAGATAAACTCATCAAGGACTGTATACAATCTACGACAGAGATATCTAGAATTGAAAGCTTTGAGAGAGCAAAACCTCAAAAGGAAGCACGATTGATATTTTCTACAACATACAACACAAGCACAGATTATTTGAATAAAAGCATAAAAAAACACTGGCCTGTTATAGCTAGTGATCCATCATTGAAACAAATACCCAAAAGTTTACCTATGATGTGCTATAAAAGAGGTAAAAGCCTGAAAGATTTACTGGTCAAGACAGACTTTGAGTTGGCATATACAGGGGAGAAACCTAAAATTAAGAAAGGATGCTACAAGTGTATCTCGTGTGTTACATGTAGATACATGCTGACAGGTCCTTCTTTTAAACATCCACGAAAAGGGTTTAAGATCTACATTAAACAGCACTTAAGTTGCAATAGTCAATATGTGGTCTATTTTATCGTATGCCCCTGTGGCCTTTATTATGTGGGAAAAACCACAAATACTTTCAAAGAACGCATGAATAATCATAGAGCAGCAATCAAGGCAGCACTGGAAGCTAGTCGGAACCCAGACAAAAAATTGGGTTCAAAAATAAAAGATCAACCAGTAGCAACACATTTTGCTTTACATAATCATCCGTTACCAACATTGCGATATATGGTTATAGACCAAGTACCCCCTATGACGAGAGGAGGTGACAGAGGCAAGGTGTTGTTACAAAAAGAGGCGAAATGGATCCATTTTTTGGATACAGTGGTTCCCCATGGGTTAAATGATAAACTTTCTTTTCATTGCTTTCTATGAGCTTTCACAAGGATCTTCATATTTGGATTGTAAATACTTTATTCTGCGAACTAAATGACTTTTCAGACAAACATCTTTAGTGAACATTTAAGGGGAAATGTTCACATGTACTTTGTGGGTGATGGAGTGTTATCCGAAAATATAATGTGAACTGTTAAATATCTCACGAACTCTGTTGCTTTTCTAGCCGGTCTATTTAGTATATGCAACATTGGATTTTGAATACAATGATGCCTAAGGAATTATTGGTGTGTTCATTCTGTTTTTCCTTTTCTATGTGTTCCTTCCGCTTGGAAAGATATATGAATATTTTCTTAATTGATGTAATGATTAGATTGGCTTCTGCGGGTAGGGGTGATTGTGCCCCGTGCACTTGTAGGAGGTGCGGGGGTGCGCTTGCCCCTATGCTCGGGAGGCATACGCGGCATGGGACTTGATGGTTGGCGGGATTCCCCGATTGGGATCTGGGGACAGCGGCACGGACAGTAAATGGCTGGGCTGCTGTCTCCGGGTCCCCGGGAGAATCGAAGTCACGGTTGGGACCCCACTGATGCAGATATGAGTGCTATGCACCTGTAAGTTTAAAAATCTTTTGATGTTTTGGTTGCATACATGCAGCTTCTATGTACACAACACTTAGGCTTCTGTTCTGATTGATGGAGATGCATTTAGAGATTGAAGTTATGGATATTATTCCCACAATGGGATTCCGTGTTGTCTACCCTGGGGTAGCACGCGTAGAGCCAGGGAAATATCCGGTATATTTAAGGCATTGGTTTTATCGGCTGGGACCAATATATGGACTCCGGGGTGCCTGCTATACTGCAGCCCACGTTGAGCCAGGTCCATTTGTACATCTGTCTCGGCACCATCGGTACCGTAATGGAATCGATTGTCTGTGGATTGTTAAGAATGGAATTGCGAGCAATATGCGACAATGCTTGCCGAAAATAATCCTATATGCCTGATGCAATTACTTCGTTATTTGCATGCTCCACTATTCTGACAATGAAGTGTTTTATTACCACCTCAGCAGGGCGGCGGATGCTGTTCCTTGTTTTTCTTCTATGTACATATGAGGTATGCTTAGCAACCTTCGACAGGAGTTTAGGGGAAGGTAAATCTTTTCCCTTTTGATTTTTAGTAGGTGTAATTATGCATGATTAAGTATCTTGCGATGTGGGGACCAGCGTGATAAGGTTATTGGCCATCTTGAGCTCTTTTGCCTGCACTCATGTTATATGATATTAGGTATGTTTTTCTACGTTTTATTTCTTATTTATTACTAAGTATGCTCCATATTTTCACTGTCTCATGAATCATTGGTGTCGGATTTTCACTGGGGTTGACAGCCGCAATGTTGCAAACTGGTTGCGAGCATCGGACAGTGGCAACAGTAGGGTTAATTCAGCCCGTTGCGGTCCATTGCGTTGCGCTCCACAGCACGCATTGACGTGGTTGCGATTGCCTCGTGGTCTTTTGGCGCTAATGGTTGCACTGTATTTAAGGTTGATGGTGTGTAATGTATGGTGTCTTGAGAAAGGCCCCAAGGGGGTCGAAACGTTGATCGTTTTATAAGAATAAACACTGGTTTTTTAAATTTCTAAGTCCTTAGCGTGCGCCTGTTGCTTGATGTTTCACATCTGCAAAGAACTTTATATATATATATATATATATATATATATATATGTGTGTGTGTGCGCGCGCGCGTGCAACTTTATATATTCTGCAGGAGCATGTTATACAACGTCAAAAAATAAGGGGTTACTGTCCCTTTAATCAGAATCTATGTGCTCTCAATCTCTACGAAGAAACTGTTATCTTACAAGTTAGAAGGGCTCTGAACATAATGAAAAGAATACTGATTATAATGGCAATTTCATAAATTAAATTAGGATGCAGGGGTGCCAGAGACTGCACTCTTATTCAGTGTCAAAATGTTACAATGAGAAATATTTGTAAATGTCCACATATTGACGAGATGTTAATATTGCCCACTGTGCAGTTTTTCATCAGGCTGGGGGAAGCAATGTCCCTTGCATTTCTCACTTACTGGTCAGGAGGCTGTACAGCACTGTGCAACACACAGCAGAAAATGAGAAATACTATTGAAAATTACAAATTAACCTGGAAAATAGCACATTGAATATCTTATATTTAAAATTCAAATCGATGAATGGAGACATTTACAAACATCTTTGTTAATGTTACATATTGAGACTGATGTAGCCAGAAAAAAAAAAAAAAAAAAAAAAAAAAGAAATACAAGCTGCAGCCACAAAATATTAGCTGACACTTCGGCTCGAATACAACCTGGAAGTCTGTTGCTCTCAACCACAAACTCCTGAGTTGAATGCTCAGTCCCCATTAACTCGGTGTGTTGGTCTTTCCAGCCAAATACAGAGGGTGTAGGGGGAGCAGCACTGAGAAACTAGGAATAATATGGCAAACCATTGTCTGCACAACACAGGAGAAAAATGGACAAGACCCTAAGGTATGCCTTAGAAGAGCCTGGATCATGGTGTAAATGACATCACAGGAGATTTCCTTCACTTAAAATGGTGGCCTCAAGAGCCATGCCATCAAAAAACGCTTCTGGATGAAGTTCCCAGTATCCTGGATCTATGTTTTGGTGACTTAGAAAGTCTGCCAGTACGTTTCCCATTCTTGGAACGTGAACAGCTGAGATGGTGGGGAACAGGAGCTTCTGCCAAGGTGAGGAAATCCTTCACCTCCCTCCACACCATTTCACCTTTGAACAATAATGTATGGCACCGCCAAAGCGTTGTCAGACTGCACTCTCACTGGAATCCCTGAGATAACCTGGGACCAATGAAGGATGAATTGCTCTGAGCTCCAGAATATTGATGGACAGCAGACACTCCTCTTCTGTCCAAGTACCCAGGACTGCACCCCAGCCCCTTAGGCTGGTGTCCGAATCACAAAGGGTCTCCCTCTCACCAGGTGTGGCTGATGAAGCCACCACTGAATGCCCAATCTGGTATGTCTGGGCTTTGTTGAAGGGCACATCTGAGAGGTTTGAGAGGCCCTCTGCTCCCCCATTTGGCTGGAAAGTGCACGGGGGGGGTTGGGTAAAGAGACGAAAACCATGTGCTTTCTTCTCAAGAAAGGAATGCTTAGTGGAAAAGTAGCTTCATTAATAATCAGTTTCATGTCAGAAGCAAATAGAGTCTTACCCTAAAAAGATAAGGAAAACAGTGACTTCTTGGAATATTGGTTAACAGACAAAACCTTAAGCCACAAGGGGCACTCAGAAACAGTAAAAATGGAGGACTTGGCAGAGAATCAAATGAGGCCTCTAATGTAGGCACTGGCTTCCATATTGTTGGCTACCAAAACTAATAAGTCCTCTTTAGATACGTCAGCACGTATGGAAACTGACAGTTGTTCATCCCAAAAAGAAATTGCCCTGTTGAACCAGGACAAAATAGGCCTCAACTCCACCCGGGCAGATGAAAAGTTGGCTTTGAGTAAGGAATCAAGCCTCTTCTCAGCCTGGCCCTGGAGTCCTGCAGCGTCTGCCAGGGAAAGGCAGTGTTCTTTGGCAAGTGCGAGATGGGGGGGGGGGTCAATGGCAGGGGGAGAAGCCCACTGCATCAGAGCCGCATCCTTAAAGGGACACTAAAGTCCCATAAAAATGTTTTCTTGTTTTGTAGTGTTAAAAAAAATTGTGGCACAAAACCCATCTCTCAAACAGCTATGGTTTGAGAGCTATTCGCCTGTAAAGTTTCCCCCTCCCTCCCCTTCTCCTGATGTCAGAGTCTAGCTGACAGCAGGATATCCCGATCCAGGGACCAGCCTGCGGCAGTGTGCCTGGTTTGTAAGCACACTTTGTAGACCGTTCCAATGAAGTAGTTCTTTTTAAATAACGCGATTTCTCCTCAAATTGGCAGACTCTAATCGCCTGAGGGAAACTTTACATGCAAATATCCCTCAAACCATAAAGAGATAGGATATGAGAGATAGGATTTGTGCCATATAATGTATTTTTTTTTTAACATTACAAAACAATTTTTTTAATGGGACATTACGGTCCCTTTAAAAGGGTATAGCTTAGAGAAGTGTTTGTTGAGGAAAATGCTTCTTAGGCGCCTCATAAGAACCTCTGAAAAAACAGGAAGAATCCATATCCTCAATCCTCTGAGGCCAGTTTTTCTTCAGAGGATGCCCCAATAACATTTGTGCCCTGTGAGTACAGGGTCAACCTGTCTGAAGGTGGGTATAGGTTTAAAGAATGGTGAACCCCCTGAACTGGGATTTGTGCCACTGAAGAGAGTAGTGTCTTAACCCATGTAGGCTCTTGTTCAGAGCTAGAGGGACCCAGTGGCATAGAAGTGGCCACAGCACGAGGGGCATAGAGACCCAGAATATTCCCTTGGAAGCCCTGTATGGCATGAGGAACAGTGAGTGAGGGGGTAAGGGAAGCCCCTGAATCTTTTTCCTTGGATTTCCCCATATGCTCCTTAGTGTCAGACATGTCCCTGAGAAAATGTTCACAATCTAGTAAAAATTAGATTAAATGTTCCCAGAATACAGATACAACCCAGAAATAACAAGAAATTGCACTTATCTGGTATGAAAAGGATTAATCCGGAGACGGATAGCAAGTAGAGTCCACCTCTGGGTAGGATAAGCAAGAGGGAAGTAAGATAGCCACCAGTAAAATGACAGCCAACTGGAAGAAAGCCCAGGAAACTGGCATTCTGGGAATTGTAGTTTTCTCTGTTGCTTACTGCCTAGCAATACTCATTACTTTGGCCACTAGCCACAGCATGCTTCCTGGGCACTCAGAAAGTGGGGCATGAGGACACAACAAGATAGAGACCCCTCTCTGACAGTGGTAGCTCAAACAGTTGCAGAGATATATCCCAGATAAGTTTTTCCCCATATAAGTCAATGGAGCACAGATGGCCACAGCCTCTGTAGAGAGGTAACTAATTGAAACATATTAGTGGACCAAGGCACTCAAAGGGTTACTTTCTTCAGGTTACCATCATAGGAGAGGGCAGAATCTCAACAGACTCAGCCAAACTTCTCATAAAATCACTCTCTACAGAGCAAGAAGGTCCACAACGCACTTGTTAATTGGGCAATCCAAAACCAGGGAAGCCCAGCAATGGTAATCCGCCTAATGGAGAATTATACAGCCCCATACCTAATCTAAAGAAAAATAATAAAAACCTAACAAAACCAAACAGGATGGCCGCTGCACCTCAAACTGCAGGAAAACTTAATTCTGGGAAATTCTAACTGGAAGAGGGAGTCGCCACCCCAAAGTTCCTGTCTTTTGTAATAAGCACTGCCCTCCAGGAGGAGGACTCAATCCCATGGTAACTGGAATTAAGAGAAATATTCTTAATTTTTTTTTATCAATACTACTTTCAAAAATAAGAGCCTTGTTGTTCAACACTGGATCATTAACCCTTTGTAAACTTGCAATATGGAGGGAACTTAAAGCTAGCCAAAGTCTGAATTTCAGTGATAATACAAATTATTTGTATAAGATTCTGTATTTATCATACCTGCTCTATCTCACACAGGCCTAGGACAAACGTTTAATGTTAGGATTTTCGTTTTAACATGCAGCAGTATGTGCGTTTCCCTTTTCTATGGTTTGCCAAGATTGCTTATCTTTATTGTTCTTTGTTGTGCAAACAATAGTCAGCTGATAAGAGATGAAAGAGTTTGTTCATTTTAATGTGCACTCTTTGATTACTCTTGTGCTGAACAAATAATACTCACCGCGGAGAAACACTTCCTTTGGGGGAGGCTCCCCGCAATGAAAGGCAGCGCCCACTGTCTACAGGATCTTGATCTGTAAAACAAATAGTGCAGAAATGTCAGATGTAATTATGGGAGGAGTTTCCAGTAGGCAACAACTCGGGTGTGGGTAACTAAGTGTCAATCAAGCGCACGTGTGTGTGCGTGCGCAGGTTTGTAGAATTTCTGTTTTATAGGCTAAGGGGATTTTCAAGAATTAGAGAGACACACACACACGCACCCGTGGGGACTTATTGTAAAATACTTCTATTAGGAAAAAGGGTCATTGTTTCAGCCACAATACATTAATCATGTCGGTCTTGATTAAGGTTGTGTGACCGAAGCACCCACAACATGCAATCTGCACCCACAACATGCAATCTGCACCCCTAACATTTTGTAAGTAATTTCTCATGGATTTACTGAAGGGTATAATACATAAATGTACAGTTAGTTATTCTTAGGTCTCATTCAGAATGAAAACAAAAAACATATTGTACATAATAATAATAATAATAATAATAATAATAATAATGAATATACATTAGAAACCTAACTTTTTTTTTTTCCCATTATCTTCACAAAAAGAGTGAGACACGCTAAGATACCGTCCAAAGCACACTGAAGTGTCACTGCACACTGGCTGAGAACCACTGGGTTCACAATTATGTTACACTCAAGAGAGTGGATAGGCAATGAAATGGGAAGGAGAAAATGGTGCCTCATCATGGAAGTCTGAGGAGGGTGCAATCAGTTGACCTGTATGACAAGACAACCCTTTCATTGCCAGGAATCAAAGTATTGCAGAGCAATTCATTACTTATTCCTATGGCACTGACAGGGGTAGTTATGTTCACAATCAAGGGTGGGAATGGGAGAAGCGATTAGAGAGGAGGCAGGAAGTAAGGGAAATGTGATTACTGTGTGTGGAGAAGCTGTGGGTTGTTGGAAAGAGATGGTTTGCGGATGGATTAGGGTGCATGGGATGGGTTTGAGTGTGTGTGGGAGTGGGGAGGGAAGGAGAGGCAGATGCAGTGGAGGAAAGACACTGCAGAGATATTCATACAAATAAACACCTGTAGCTGGCTTTGAATGGCTAGGTCCCACTAGTAATTTGGACAGGAATGACAAGAGAAGCTTCCAAACCTTGGCCACGCCTGTTCAAAACCTCCCTTCCATGTCTTCACTCAGACATGGCTGGGGAAGGAGGATAGTCCAAGCAGGCAGTAGTGGAGGATTTTGCATATCTCCTTCCTACTGTCACCCCTTGTTGTGGCTGGCAGTGATGTACACTGATGCAGGATCATTTAGCCTTTTATCAATTGCAACTTTTAGGTAACAACTTGGGGTTCTTTTATCAGTTTGGGAAATGTTTAGATGAATTGCAAATCTGTGCTAATGTTTTGGGCTGCCCTGTCAATTAATTAATGTTATTTTGGGAGCAATTAATTTTCCAATACAGTAAAATGACCTAATTTTACATAAACTGTGTGCTGCCAATTAATAATTCCCACCTCCCACTGTGAATGGGATTTTGACATCACAAAGCTTTCTAAGCAGCGTAGCAGCAGGCAGACAGACATTTGTGATCTGGCTTTCATCAATATGAGCTACATCCTACATTTTACAAACAACTCAGAAATGAAGTAGGCTAAGTATAGTCAGCATAAACACTAGAACATGGTTTGATTTATCAGCAATGCATATTTTAAACTTCAAAAATTAGTTTTATTTTTTTTTTTCTGTCACATAATTAGAAGTGGCTATAGAAACAGGCACATTAGATTTATTTCAAAATGTGTAAAAAGCAGGAAACTGCCAGAAAGCAAAAGCATGTTTTAAAAAAAAAACAAAACAAAAAAAACCAAAACTGTTTCGGACTGGTTCATGCCCATCAATAATACACACTTTTAAATGCTCATTTTTCTCACCTGACTAAGAGTTACTGTGTGGACAAGTAAGCAGGAAGCTAGTTTTAAATATAAAAGTAATATTTTATTTTTATAATATAGGTCTTCATTGCTTTTAGAGGATGTACAATAAGCAATTCAATTTTCATCCTCTCAACATTACAATACAAAGTTTGCGGAGAACTAGAAACAACTTCACCTCTAGTTATCAAAGTCATGACCTCTAAATGGTCAGTCAATAATGGCTGTCATTCTAATACATTACACCAGAGGTGGTCAACCAGTGGTTCTCAAGATGCAGGACTATAAGACAGCAATAAGCAGAGGACCACCGGTAGAACTACTCTGTACCTTACCAGAAGTTATGAATCTCTATTATACCCATTGATCCCACTAAGAGAGAAAAACAGATCTGCCATTTTTAAAAGCAATGATTTTCCACTGACTCTTGTATTGAAGACTCTTCAGGCAGCACTGGAACACAATGTCTGGTTGGGATCTTAACAGAGTTTTATTTTTTTAATTTTTGGAGTCAGAAGCAACATTTTAAAGTAAAAAAGTATGATACTCTCAATGTTTAACAATAGGCAGGATCAACCATCTGCCAACCCATACTAGACCAGATTTCTGTCCATATTAACAGTTTCTGGTTTGCTGTCTTCCCCACCCAGGAGTGGCGGAGGCCAGAGATTGGCCGCAGTGGTGATTTTCACATCAATTGGCAGGGCCGAAGCTCTCTTGCCCAGTCCTGTGAAAATTGCTGCAGCGGTCCAGCAGGTCCCTGAGTTGCACCGCATGTCCAAATGAACGGGCAACGCCATGCATCATTCGCTAGTATAAGGACATTTGTGCATTTACATCATGCAACTACATTATTTTACATTAGTTTTCCTCCCTATTCTAGCATAACTAGAGGTCTAGGAAGCTAAGGGTTAATTTTATATATAAATAGTTATGACAATGTTTGTATGGTACATTATGAATTATTTTGTTGTAAAAACATACACACTCACACATATAGGGGAGGGTATGGGATTATCATTAATCTTGAGAAAGGGGACCAGAGAGGTCCAAAACTCTGCAATATGAAATACAAATGACTTTGCATTTTAACGCGGTTTCCCCACCCTTACATATTTCTGTAGATGCAGCAAGCCATGGCTTAAGTTCACTTCTTTCATTCAGTTATTCAGAGAAGGATCGTGGCTCCCATTTGCTGCACACCACCCCTCTGCCACTTTTAATTTCTCCAGTGAAAGTAATGAATAACAGCTGTGAACGGCTAATCTGTATGCTTATCACAGCAAATCCCAATGTGTTGCACTGTTTAACACTTTCCACACCGAGGCAAGCAGGACACACATTCAAATCAATAAATGTATTAGCAAATGTCAGAAATAAATTGTCTGTGTTCAATAATTAATTATGTAAGCCTAATCTGATTAAACCAGAGAACAAAGCTCTGCTGAGATTAGAATCCTCATCTACAGTCCTTAAAAAAAAACCCAAAAAACTATTAACCTATTTACAATACCAAAAAGCACACGTTATAGGCAGTTTAAATAGATGCATTTAATGAGATGAGACTAAAACTTATGTAGGTAGAAGGCTACTTTAACACTGCCCAGTCTGTTTTTCACTTTGTCTTGATTAAGCCATGTATTTGATGGAAAAATGTTGCAATTATATTTCTCCAATACCTGTCATTGCTGCTTCCTTCATATTTCCTTACGGTATTTGCCATCTCCTTATCCTCTAATTACCTACCCATCTTAGTTTCAATGGGACTGATATTTGCATTCATCTTTTGACTGTTAATATTTACATTACCATTGCTAGGGAGGCTATGGAATGCCCAAGTCAGAGTCAGTCATATAATTGGATGACCACACGAGTTGGTAATTTATTGGAGGTTTCAATGGGCAGGGAAAGCTCCAGTACTACTAATTTAAATAATGTGTACTGTGGACCATAGGCCGTTGTGAGGATTAAGCCTGCTGCAACTTGGCTGCAAGCTGTGTTGGTTGCAGGCAAGCTACAACATGCAGTGCCATGCAAGGTGTAAACTATCATTATGAACAACCTCATAAGTAACATATTGTTCAATTCCTTGACCAATAGTGAAGTGATGCATTTTTTTTTACTATGATGCTGATAGTGTGGCAGGACCATGCCCTCTTATATTCCTTTTTAATTGTAGATTTAAGCTAGCCTAACTGATTGTTTGCATTGCAACATCCAACGATGCTCATGTAAAAGATCTGGCAGAACCCCCATAGGTCACCATGCAGATCTTGCATTCTGTGATCCTGCATGAATGCAACAAAGATGTAGTATGATGGAGTCTGGTGTGTTCAAGTGTGAAAGGCAACAGAGCCCAGCAGAGGACCTTTTTGTCATCTATCTATATTATCTACCTATAACAATAAATATAATATATTACACACACACACACAGAGTTGTAAGAAGTGGGAAATCTCATTTTATATTTTTTGTTGTTGTTAAGAATGAAGAAAAGAGAAAAGGAAAAGCAATATTTACTATACGTTCCAGGTAACAGTATACTTTCACGTATTTAGGTTGCTTCCTGGCCATGTGTACCATAGCTTTTTGATATTTTCAAATATGTTGTTTGAGGTATATAAATGTATCCAGGATATATATGTTATGAATTCTAGTCAAAAGGACTAGTTAGTCTATGATTCCTATTCTGTCAGCAATTTAGAGGCAATCAATTGTCAAAGCAGATAATATTTTATAGTTTGCTTGTAGCTTTGCTTCATGTTTCCAATGCTAGAAAACATATATATCAAACATTACCATTATTCTTTTCAGTATTCTTAATTCTCAACCCAGTCATAAAATAAAAGGAAGCTGGATATTTCGCATCCAAGGCATTAACCCTTTAAGTGCCAGACAGGTGCCCAATGCATTGCAGAGCAATGAGTTGTACACCCCTTTGGAACACAAGGAGTTACTAGGGAAAAAACCTTGTAAGAGCTATAATAATAATAATAATAATAAATAAATGCACAATATTTTGAATACCTTGCCTGGAACTCAATGAGTTAAGAGAAACTTGCCTGCAGAAAAAAAAACAACATCCCCATCTGGCCCCTTACAAGGTTATCCTCCCTTCATTCTGAGTCAAATGACCCCTGACCCTTGGCTGGCAAAGACATGACTGATCCATTCTTGGTAAACTGTTATACCCTTCCCCCTCTCACAAACATGCATGACTACCAAGACATGTCAACAAAATCCCTCAATACACACCCCTCTCTCCTGGAGGGAAGGGAACAAAGCAAACCCCAGCAACTCATTCAAACTGCATAGGAGATTCATACAAACCACAAACTGCTGAAAACTAACTTCAAAATGCGCTGTGTGGAGCCTGCAGAAATAGAAGTGGGTGTACTGGGAAATCTTTCATGTAATGATAAAAACACAACTCACATTTGGTCTGTTTATAGCAGTTACATTGTTTCCTATCTTTTTACTTCATAAAGTTTTATCTTCTTTAGAGAGGGTCAAGGTGATTATGTTCTTAGCATTGTTGCTGACAGGGTTCAATCCTGTGTGTTCTTTTAGTGTCTGAACAAAGGGTTTTTCTAGAACTGTATCATTGTACTTGTCACGGTACATACCAAGGGCCTTAATCATCAAGATACAGAGGTGCATTTCTTGAGTAAACTATTATAAGAACATTTCCACTAATTTAAAGTGAATTTAACCCCTTGTATTACATAGGTGTCCAACACATTGCAAAGCCCTATTAAAGTCAAAAAGCCAAATTTAAATTACTGGTAAACTGCAGAGTTTTCATTTCAATCCAAAGGTTTAGTCAAAAATTGTGTCTCTCTAGCTTAATGAATAGCCCCATGAATCTCCCTGGGAGGAAGTATATAAAAAAATAAAATAAAAAAATAATTTATATATGTATATATAAATAATACAAACTACTGTGACCCCCAATGGATTATAAAACACCATACTTCGTTCCCTACTGAAGAGCTATTTTACACCATGTGAACTATCAACTGAAAGGATTAACTTGAACTAGATAATGCCTTGAAAAGAGAGAGAGCGAGAGAGCGAGAGAGAGAGAGAGAGAGAGAGAGAGAGAGAGAGAGAGAGAGAGAGAGAGAGCGAGCACGAGCATAAACAAGAAATCCCACCATGCATACAATATAAAAGGTAAACATTTCCATCAGAGATTAATTGTATTACAAAATCAAAAACCCTTCGAATATCATAGGCGTCCAACGTCCAATGCTTTGAATACTCTTCTGACACTCAAAGAGTTAAGGCTAAGAAGTGGTCATGGAGATCCTGAATTACAAACTCTGGTTAATAACATTATTATTTAAGCAATTTTTAGTTCCTCTGTTTGATTGCAATTACTATGTAATGAACAGGACCTGACCTCTGACCTTCCTATTATCCTGGTTCGTCCTCAGAATGAAATAACAGTGGCAAGTTGATTGACATGCTAGTTTTCAAGGTATCCCTTTCACCATGAACTCTCTATGTTCATGACCTTTCTGACAAAGGGGCTTACTGAATGATTATTACAAAGTTGATAATTTTTGTATGTATGTGTATGTGTATGTGTATATATATATATATATATATATATATATATATATATATATATATATATATATATATTTTTTTATAATAAATTGTGACTGATTTGGGGTAAGTTGTGTTACGTGGGTATATAAAATTATGGCTGTTTTAGAATTAAATTCATGATCCAACCACTGAAATATTAATCTGAAGACATGCACACCCCCTCTGATACACAAAGGGATAAAAAGATGATAGCACCCCAAAAGTGTTTGCATATTTTTAATCTATTTTAACCCTTTGATTACCAGAGAGGTATGCAACGCATTGCTCTGCAATGCGTTGCATACCTCTCTGGCGCTCAAGGTGTTAAAAGCTGTCTGCAAGTGACATTTGCCAGAATGCTTACCCATCCTATGTGGTGAGGTACGTCCTGTCTCTGCAGGGTAATGTATGTAAATAAACTATTTGCTCATAGACAATGCCAAGATTAGACAGAACCTTCAGACACTGTAAACTAACTTCTCCATAAAAAACAAATACAAATTGACATGATTTAAAATTCTTGAAAGATAGAAAAGTCTCCAGCTTTTTACATTCTAGGATCAAAGGGGTTAAACCTTTGAATGACAAAGGTGATCACAACACATTGCTTTGCAATGCTGTGTGGACAGCTCTTGGCATTCAAATGTTTAAGCTCCAACTTAAATCAATGACATCATTTATTTGTCTTCCACGGTGCAGTTAGTTTTGCCCACAATGTTAAGGGATAGTAATACTTAAAATGTAAAAATATACATGTTGTAGGGTTTATCCCCTGAGTAAAACAAGGGTACTACCACTGCTGAGAGATATTTTATCAAAAAATTATAACAGCTCACAATTTTTTAGGTGCAATATCACAGTGGCCTGAAAATGTACAGTGACGCTGTTGCTACACCATACTATGGACAGCTCTGGTCTGTAGACCATAAATCTCCACAGGATGGTGTAGCAACAGCACCACTGTACATTTCCAGGCCACTGAGATACTGCACCTAAAAAAATCAAGTTTGAGCTGTTACCATTTTTTAATAAAATATCTCCCAGCAGTGGGAGTACCCTTGTTTTATTTGGGGATATAAACCCTACAACATATATTTTTTTACTATCTCTTTAAGGTCCTTTTCAGTACATCTGCTTGTGAGTGCCTGCAGTACAGCTCTTTCTTACTAACAGGTCAGTTCACACACAAACAGCTGAAGTCCACAAAGCAATAGTAGTAAACAAAGGAAGTTTAATATGCTCACCCACGTGATAACTGGCAATCTTTTCAGTCCTTCTCAGTTGCTTCATTAGGTTAATAAAGGACTGGGAAAGCCTGAAACATCACATTTAATTATTTTTACACTACTTTTCTCCACTATGCTGTAGGGTCCATCTGTTTCTATACTGCATACAGAGCAAAGCAAGAGAAGGGAAGTACTATCACAAGAGTGGTGGGAGAATTAAAATACAACATGAAGGGCCTTCTCTGTAAAAGCAAACTGGCACAATTCCGGGGCACCATAGGGGACAAAGATAAATTCCCATTGATATAAATGGGGCTTTTAAAGTGAACCTGCCCCCTTGAAACAAGTTATAAAAGCAAACATATAGTTAAACATATCCATATTTGGTACCGTATGCCATTTGTAGTATCCCTGCCCCTTTTACCTAGTGTAAGCCATCTCCCCTGAGATGTGGAATCTGGTCTTAAGACCAGACAGCTCACAGCAAGGGACAATCTTCTTACTGTGAGAACAATGAAAACACTGCCCCCTTTGACAGGTTTTTACCCTTATGCTAATTGAAGATGGTCTGCGATCCACCTGGACACCACCTTTCTGTTCTGAGGTGAGCAGTGTTACATCAGTAAAAGGGGCGGTAGGGGATACTTTATCTTTCAATTACTCTTGAACTACAACTCTGACAGTATTGAAATAACACTCTCCATGGTCCAAATACTATGAAGATTGCCATTAGAATCCGGAGTCCCCGAACGGCGTGCAGCCGCGCGGGGATCCGGATTTCCTGGACGTACATGTACGTCCTCTGTCACTAAGTGACAGCCACAGAGGACGTACATGTACGTCTTTTGTCGCGAAGGGGTTAACACAGGCAGTTTTGCATGAAGTTTTCAAATACTAAAGAATACAAGGCAACAGGTCCAATTTAAAGGCTACTGACAACTAACACATTTCTAAGTATTGCATTGAAGACCTCTTTAGCATTGAAAGGTTTGAAAGCCCCATTTAAAAGAAGAGCTGCTTTTATTTTGAAACCTTAATATCCCTTTAACAAAAAGTCTAGCAGATGTATCAGTTAGGAAATAATCACACTTTTATTTCTAGGAAAGGTGAAAGACTCCTGGTGCAGCACCAATCTTCATTAGTATATGAAATGTCATTGAAGACCTCTTTAGCATTAAAAGGTTTGAAAGCCACATTTAAAGGGATAGTAATACTTAAAATGTAAAAAAAAATATGTTGTAGGGTTTATCCCCCTGAGTAAAACAAGAGTACTCCCACTGCTGAGAGGTGTTTTATTAAAAAGTTATTAATTTTCAAAGTTGAATTTTTAGGTGCAATATCACAGTGGCCTGAAATTATACAGTGGCGCTGTTGCTACACGATCCTATGGACAACTCTGGTCAGTTGACCATAAATCTCCATAGGATGGTGTAGCAACAGCGCCACTGTACAATTTCAGGCCACTGTGATATTGCACCTAAAAAATTCAACTTTGAAAATTAATAACTTTTGAATGAAAGACCTCTCAGCAGTGGGAGTACTCTTGTTTTACTCAGGGGGATAAACCCTACAACATATTTTTTTTTACATTTTAAGTATTACTATCCCTTTAAAAGAAAGGGAATTTGGGGAATGTGTATTTCTTTCCTATGGTGCAGATGGTTTTCCCCAGAATTGCTCCAGTTTTCCATTTGTGCCATATGCACAATCAGTATCCGATTCTGGGACAAGCCAACTGCACCACAGGAAAAAAAAATCTTCCAAACTTCCACTCATTTATATAGGGCTTTTAACCCTTAAGACGTCTCGTTAAATGAGATAAAACCACTAATAATTTGTTTTTGACCCCCGCTGCAGTCGGTTTACCCCACGTCTCCAATTTCTTTGTACATATAGCCCTAAAACCACACATTTATAGGGGTCTGTGTGCAGTGCCTCAAAGCCTCACTCTTAACACTGAGTGTTAGAGGGGTATGAAATACATCGCACACCTATCTAGCACTCAAAGGGTTAATACTGTAATGTGTGGGCTAGGTAAAAGTGAACCAGATTATTTGACAAGTATAATATCCAGAGAGCTTTCAAAGTAGACTAAAATTTGCAAAACTATTTTGGGGTGACTGAACGACCTCAAGATTCACTTGAGTGAAATCTATAAACTGAAGACATTACCTGTTTGACTGTTTTCAGCTGGCCCTAGAAGTGATCCTGTAGCAGAACTGGAATGAAGTCTGCTGCCATATAGATGAGATGACGCCGCAGTCAGGGAAGATCCAGGAAGAGAATTTACCTGTAAAAGAAGCAATTACAAAGATCAAGATATTTGCAATAAATAATCGCACATTGGGAAGTGTTGATTGGATTTTACTCGTAGTGATAACGATCTCTAGCATTCAAGGCAATATTGCAGAAATTATGCAGAAGATATTTTATTTGGCCAGTAGTTACAAAGTGGGGATTCATAACAAATATTACATCATTATGTATGTATGTATATTTATATAGTGCCATACATGCAAACAATATTTTACAGAAACATTAATACAATAAAAATAATGCAGGACAGGGATAACAGCATCAGGCTACATCACAATCATCGCATTATTACCATGGGATGAACCAAGTGAATCATACATTGGGAAGGGGCCCCTGTTCCCAAAAGCCTGCAATCTAATTATTGAGAACTAGTTGAAGAGCCTGTTACACAGGCCACAGTGCCACTGCAAGCTGGTTGCGGGGCAGTCATGCACAGTAGAGACTGCCCACACCGCGGTTGATACAGTGCCAGCCGGTCGAGGTGCAGTCATGCTCAGTAGAGACTGCCCGAGCTGCGGCTGATACAGAGCTGGATGCTCCTTCGGAGTGCCCAATTCTGCATCAGCCTAGTCATGGGCAGTCTCTACTGAGCATGACTGCGTCGTTACAAACTTTGTAGCGAATTATTATATAGGATTATGACATCTGGTGTCAGCAAAGATAGGCTGTTGATACAGACAGATAAGACTGCCTTTTGGTGCCTTTTTTAATCTACCTGGTGCTTAAAGGAATAGTAAAATTTTAATATTACTAATCCCCATAGTGTAGCTATTTAAAAAATAATTCAATTGGTCCCAGTTTCATCTCTCAAACCTTTATGGTTTGAGAGAAAACCATAAGCAAAGTTGCCCCCCCTCCCTCCCCTGAAGTCAACGTTGTACTGACTTCAGGGATATCTGGTTTTATGTATTATTTATTACAATTTTTTTGCAAACCAAGCACATGTAGAAGACCGACAGACTTCCCCTGCAGTCAGTACAATGCTGACTACAGGGAAGGGGGGGGGGAACTTGGCGTTCGGTTAGCTCTCAAATCATAAAGGATTGAGAGATGACACTGGGGGCAACTGAATTCTTTTTTTAAAGAGCAACACTATGGGGATTAGTAATATTAAAGAATTACTATCCCTTTAACTGGAAATGGCCTTGAAAGAGTTTTAAGCTTTCCTCTGTATCAACAAGGGTGATATGGCAAACGCTGAACTTCAACACATTTTCTTTTGCCTCATCAACTATGTTTCTATGTAAAGCTTTATATATACAGAAATGATTAACTATTCTTTTTTGTTGAAATTGGTTGAAGTGATAGTAATATTTCATAAAAAAATGCAGCTTCTTGTATCATAAATAGCAATAGAGTGTAAACTAGAATAAATAAATGTGAGGTATTCTCCAAGTGGCTCAATGTGATATACATTTCCACTATAAATATATATTTTAAATAAATACGTTTTGTTGATGCATACCTCCCAACATTTCAGATGGCTAAAGAGGGACATTTTTGTTTTAGGGGGTGTGACTGGTGGGCGGGGCATTATGAAGACTTTTTAGGTTATTTCATGACTTATTCACAACTCTTTGTGTAACTGAACAAATGACAGAGCAAGACCAAAGTATTTTATTTACTCAGACTCATTTATAAACATATATAGTGACATTTAAAGGGATAGTAATACTTAAAATGTAAAAAAAAAAAAAAACATGTCGTAGGGTTTATCCCCCTGGGTAAAACAAGAGTACTCCCACTGCTGAAAGGTGTTTCATTCAAAAGTTATTAATTTTCAAACTTGAATTTTTTTAGATGCAATATCACAGTGGCCTGAAATTTTACAGTGGCGCTGTTGCTACACGATCCTATGGACCATAAATCTCCATAGGATGGTGTAGCAACAGCGCCACTGTACAGTTTCAGGCCACTGTGATATTGCACCTAAAAAATTCAACTGTGGTAGAGAAGCAGAGTGCCACCCATAGCCGAGTGGGGACCTGGGTTCAGCGAGTCATGCCAAAGAAGGCTTGGAAGCCTTAGGCTTGGAAGAGACCTTGGGCTTCCATTGCTATTTGGGCTTGGAGGAGGCACACGGAGCTGAGGGAACCGCCTGGTTCGACGGATGTGTCTCAGTCTGGAAGGAACAATAAAAACAATTACGCTTGAGAGGCGTTTTCTTCCTGGGGACCAAGGGCAGAAGGGTACTTTTACCCACTGTGGCCTCAACTAATCAGATCCTTGAGATCTGACCCAAACAATGAAGTGCCCTGAAAAGGCAAGGAAAGCAAGGGTTTCTTAGAAGCAGTGTCAGCAGACAGGTTAGATGGAAAACAAGTAAGGGGCTTTTTAGGGTCCTTAAACACATCAGAGGGATCTGAAGAAACCTCCTGAACTAAGGGAATGTTTAGGGTAGTCAAGACATCCCTGATCAGGCCCTCAGCCGAGGGCTCAGGATCAGCCTCAAAGGGGTCCCCAAAAAAACTGAGAGGAGCCCACAGCAGAACATTCCTCAACATCTGAATCCACCAACAGTTCCTCCTCAGAAGAATCTGATACATCAGGTACTCCCTGCGGATTTAGCAGGGAAGATTTGACTGAAGAAGGGGTCTGCCATGAATGGAAGACACCCTGTCACTGGGATGGAAAGAGTTGCAATGTAGACCTAAGGTCCCTAGTAGTAGCCTTGAACGCCTGCACCCAAACTGGCTCTAATGCATGGAAGGAGGTCCCTGGGAGAGACTCAGGGACATCAGAACATGATGGCATAAATGACCTGAGAATTCTCTAGGTAATCCTGAATGACATGAGGAGCAATGCACAATAGGGGGCACAGAGACCCAGCGTCCTTAGTCTTAGGCCTGGCCCCAAGCTCCAAAGGATTAGACATTCTCACAGTGTCAAAAACGTTTAAAGTATAAGGAATCACCCAAATACAGTGTGTTAGATTAAAATATCATCCCAGAAACTGATAAAATACGCTTATCTGGCAGGCGAAGGATTAATCTGCAGAGGAGAGAAGGCAAGTTCAAGCCCTGTGTAGGATACTCATTCTGGAAAAGGCACAAAATGGCTGCCACAGCAGGAGCCAATCAGAAATGAGCACACGAAGCAAGCGCTCATGGGAAATGTAGTTTTCCCAGAAAAAGTAGCCCAACAGTGCCCGAAGCCCCCTGAGCCCCCCAACACACCTGAAACATTAACCGGTTGATACAGCAAGGGCAGACAATTAAAATGAGCCATCTCTGAAGTTGCTATGTTAAGCGGTTGCAGAGATATGTCCCAAACTGTACAGTCCCATAGAAGTGAATGGAGCAATGGGGTCTATGCTGTAAAGTGCGAACTCAAATTTTGGCAAAGTTGTAACAGTAAAATAAAAGTACATGAAACATCACTAGAACATGTTAGAAGACCCAAAAAACACTGGACCCAGTAGGGAAAGTGACACCCCCCCCCCCCCAAAGATGCAAAACCAGCAGCTAAAGGGTTACGTTACCACATACAGTTGCTCCAAAACACCCAAAAGACATACAGATAAACCCAATGAGTGCTGGAGTGTGCAATAGGAACTACAAGGGAAAAAACCCTGTGCGGAGGGGCACTGTGGCACATGTGGACCTGCAGCACTCAAAGGGTTGCTCAACTTTCCTAAAGATCTTCTGTCTTCAGACTACCATGTATTAAGAAGAAGCCTCGGTGGGCAACTCCTGAGGAAAGAACTTGTACCCAAGACTCCTCCCCCAGGGCTTAAGGTCCACAAAAATCACCTGAATACTGAGCTAGCCACATCTAAGGGCATTGTCAGTTATGGTAATCCGCCTAATGGTGGTATTCCATTTCTAACACAAAAATAAAAAAAATTCTAAAACTGGCTGCAGCCAAGGAAGGAAGGTAGGCTCCACCCCCTGCATACAATTCTAGAATTGTTCCTGCCTAATTAAAGGGGCAGATCGCCTACCCAAGTTACCAGTAACCTGTATTGGACTACAGAGAAAACAGGATTCTGTTCTCCCTCAATTTTACAAGCAATACAATGACATATATGTGACGGTCAAGTGGATATCCTGCTAATTATTTAATCTAATTAAACCATTTTAAAAATAAGAGCAGGTAGAGGACAGATGTTAGACAAACGATTGGTCCTTGCACATCTCATTCCCAGATGTGGAGTTCAATAGATATACCATAAACCCTTTAAGTGCCACAGTGATGTACAGTGCAGCATGTTGTACAACAATTTACTGCACATCCCTCTGGCACTCATAAGGGTGACACATGCCATCCCAGATTTCCCTGTTTGTGGTCTAGCAGAGTAGAAGGAAAGAAAATCTGCATACTATGTGATTATTTCCTATTTGGAACTGGCAATGCATTCCTTAAAAGGGGGGGGGGGGTAAAGGCATAAAAAGGAAGGATGTTTTCTACACAATACACAGCTCCACGAATCAGCAGCTTTGCCCTGACCCCTTATAAGGAGCTGTATTTTTGGCAGCTACCCAGCCCTACTTACTGAACAGCCCTTCAAAACTTTGTACTCATTCATGTCGCTTAACCACTGGTCTGAAGGCCTCTGCTGGGACTTGTGCCAAACAAGGGAAAATGAACCCTTCGATACACATAGCAACAGAGCCCGGCCAAAGTCTTGCATAATCCACTGCAATAAAAATGTTCTGCTTTGGCTGTAGACACCATTCCCCCTTTCTAAGAACATTCCTGTGTCTGTCATACTGGAGGCTCTATTTCTAGATTCCTGTGCACGAAAGCAAAGGAGTCATTCTTAAAAAAGAAACCGGTTCACTCAAGGGCAACAGAAACGCACTACTCAAGGTAGAATTATATATATGTGTATATTATATATCTGTGAAGGAAAAATAAATATTTAATAATATTTTAAAAATATATCCAAATAATTAAAAAGTACTATTTAATCTTGATTGTATTTGGACAGAATATACTTTAGTTTGACGCTGAAAAATCATTAGCAAATTGCCCAAATTATCCTCAATGAGTTATCTGGCACAAATATATCAACAGAACTACACTCATTGGTGCTGAAAGTTTATATACTTACATTCAAAGCAAGTTCTCACTGCAATTGTTGCAGAGAACAGAAAATGATTCTATATTAACTATTTAAATGTCATATAGGTATCTAGTGCATGGCAGCGCAATGCATTGGGTGCCTTTCCAGCACTCAAAGGGTTAAAGCAGGTGTAAGCAGTGTTTCTCCAGCTGTTAGACCAGAACTACAGTCATCCTTCCTCAGCTTAACCCCTGCATTAGAGAATAGAATTCACCTGCCTCTCTTACCAGAACATTAAATATAAAGCAAAACCAGTGGTTCTCCATTGTTTTTTGGTCATAGCATCTCTATCACGCAGTTTGAAACTTTCAGGACACATCTAACATATTGTATGCATACAAATGTAGTTATTTTTAGGTCTCACAATCAGAATAACAATCTCCTTAAATCTACATTTGAAACTAAACATTCACATTTGTTTCCAAGTCTTAATAGTAAAGAAGAAACAATAAGTGGAAGTCTGTGCCACACAAAATTGCCATGGCACCCTGGTTGAAAACCACTGGCAATAGGAACAATTTTTTCTAACTTTAGATGGCTATATTTTGTAAACAGATTGAAATCAGAGTGATGGTGCTTCTTCATTTTTAAATCCAAATGTAAAGATACTTAAACCAAGGTTTTTCATTATATTTCAGTGGTTAAAGTGCCAATTATCCAAAGCACAATTGTTTGAAGACATGAATAACAACTATCTTCAAGCAGCAGTCTGGGTATATCCATTTTTTTCTCTGTTGTACTATTACTTATCACTAAGTCTGGCTAATAATAAACTATACAGAATCATTCGGACTGTTCGACCATGTTGCCTATTAAAGAGCACCACACAGAACAGAAGTGTGCAAATGTTATTCTTAAAGTGCAAGACTGACAAACAGAAACGAGGGCCCGATACTGATCTATAATATAATAACATTAGAGAAAAACATGCACAGAAATGAGAGTTTATAGAGACTTATGCACAATCCATAGCTAACAATACATTTGATACATAAACGTATGGAGTGTGCATTAAATGTCAACCTGACAAAAGATCAGGTAAGGATTATAGTATTACATTAGGTCACTTTTTTTTAATTAATACAATTTACGAAACAGTGTAATGACAAAGGAAATGTATGCTCACAATGAGACTATATACAGATTACATGTAATCCATAGCTAGGCCACTTACATAACATCTTCCTGTATATATTTATCTACATCAAACATCTGCTTGACTATGAAAGATCACAGCACATTTATATTATGCAACAGAATTTGCATAAAGACTGGGTGGCAAATGACTCACAGGCCTCAGTTTGGACATCCCTAAATTAATCCTTTGAGTGCCAGAGCAATGTATTGTGTACCCCGATGGCACTTCATTTCTGCAGATTCAAAAGGTGTAAGTATTACCCCCTTGAGGACTACGTGACATGCTATAACCGTCACGGTCCTTATACCCTTAAGGAGCAGTGACGGTCATAGCCCGTCACATACTTTTTACTTACAGCGCTGTAAGTAGAAACGGGGCCTAAAATTGATCGCTCCAAGACCAGAGCGATCTCTTTTAGGCCTCAAAGCGGAGTGCCGGTACGCATAACAGGTCATGTGTACCGGCTCGTCGGCAAGGATCAAAGCGGTCCTTAAGGGAAGGTAACTTCCCCGGACCGCTGGTCCTTAAGGGGTTGCAACATCATGCCTGTATTTGCCATTATACCATGTGTTAGCCACAAGGGTTAGAGGTGATTTATTGAACTGAAAAAGCCCATGGAATAATTTTGGGACAAACCAACTGCGCCACAGGGACAAACAAAAAGTCCCATTTAAATTGAACAGTCCTATGTTCAAAATAAAAGCGGTGCAATTTTGGGGCAAAGCAACTGTACCAGAGAGTACCAATCAAAAAAATACTACCGATTTAAATGGGGGCTTTTAACTCTTTAAATGCTACAGGTCTCCACAAACACTACACACGCTTGCCCTGTTGGCTGACATTAGCTGATGGCTATTGAGTTAAACATGCAAGTCATACTGTGTCAATCCTTGAGAGTCAGAGAGCTGGAGCAAAATGTATTGACCACACGCTCTGCACTCAAAGGGTTAAAGTGAATAGTAATGCGAAAACAGAACATGCTCTTTCCTATGAGAGGAACAAACATCCAAGCATATATATTACAGATATGTATTATATTTTATGTGATTGTAATTGTGTCTGTATTTAGGACAAGCTTCCTTTCCACTTCCCACTTACTGGCCAGTATGCTGTACTCTGCTGTTGTGTAAACCACAGCAGGAAGTGAGAAGCGCAGAGGAGAATTGCTTCACCAGCTCGATAAGTCCAGGAGTTTGGCCGAAAAATTGATTTATTAGAGAGCACATTGATTTCTGCTTTCAAGTCCCCGTGAGTGCATTCTTTTTCACCTTCAGCTTTTGCTAGCACACAGGCCTATGATCTTGTGTAACAGGAACAGTCCGCAGTGCAAAGTTTCTATCATGGGTGCAAGTAATTTGTAAGTATTGCTCCCACTCTATACAGTGCTACAGAATGTTGGTGCCTAGAAAATAATAATAAAAATGAACACTTAATAATTAGATTTTAGATGAAGCCATTATGCCATTGCTTTTTGGAAGGTTTGAGAACAGAAGTGTTCGCTAATGGTACATGCAATTGTAGGGAGACTTCTGGCACTCAAGGAGTTATGTTTCAGTGGTTGTTTTTTGGAACTCTGATGCTAAAATAAAAGTTCCTATTAATGAATGAGGATATTGTGACATTCCTAGGAAAACAAGTAAAAGTGTGTATACCTATGGTATGCTATTGTAGATGCTGGATCAATTCGTTTCAGACTTCCCTAATAGCTAATGGGCTAAAGGGGATCACATTCCAAAATGAAAATGATCAGATACACCGGACTACTAATTTCATGTATACACATCCGCATATATTAAACAATAAAACTTTCAAGACTTAGTAGAAACAAATTACACAAATTTCCTGACTTGGATTACAAGAAATGAGCTGAAGCTGCTAGCTAGTTATTCCACTATACTGTACATTTGAGAGATTTGGTCAGAGGAGTCTTTTTCTATGTCTATAAATCTTTGGGGTTTCTTACAATGACAACACAAGTGCATGCCCCAAAGGAGTCAATGTGATTTCTGACAATATGGCTGAATGAATTATGTTAATAACACATTTCTTGGCCATTAAAGGAACACTAACACCTAAAATGAAATGTGGTTATATATCTTTAAACGTTGTGAACTCCAAACTAGCATTCATTAAAAACACTTTCAATACTCGATGTACAAAAACTAAAACTGAACTGATTTTTATAATGCTTGCACAGACTGTCTTATACAAAGAAATCTGACTTATTTTGTTTGTGTGGCTTGTAATGGGAGGCAATACCTAACGAAGGGGTCAAGACAGCATTTGGGGCCTCGTGTACCAGACAGATTTTTTTTCCAGCTGGTAGTGGCTTTTATTACCTTTTCCAAACTCCCATCCTATATAATAATTCGCTAAAACGTGTGTAACGCCGTAGTCATGAACAGTAGGGAATGCTGCGCATGCTGCAGTCATGCGCATGCTGCAGTCATGCGCAGTATAGAGACGCATGCGCGTCTATATCAGCCGACAGCACAGGCAGTCTCCTCTGAGCACGACTGCCCAGCGACCGGCTGGCAGTGGTACTGTGGCCCGTGTAACGGGCTCTTCAACTAGTATGTAATAATTTTAGGAAAGACCAAAAATTTAATATATAACAATGCCATTGGATCATATGTAGGCTGAATTACAATGATGGTGATGAACTATTATTAGTTTTATCTCACAAATTACTACTGAAATCTACAGGGTAGTTTTCAGATAAACCCAGTGATAGCATTCCCTTCCACCCATCTAATTTTTTGTCCTCGGTCTTCTTCCTCATTATATTCAACAAACAGCAGTTAAAAAAACAAACAGAACAAACTGCACTGGGTTCCACGTCAGTATTCGCATGCACTGTTATTGCATCTTCCAGATATGTGAGGAATAACCCATTCAGGATCAAAGATGTGTACAACACAATGTGAAAGAATGCACTGCACACCCACTCCTCAAAATGTTAATCAGTATTCATTAATTCAGTTATCCCTCTGAATAGTGATGAGCAGATATAAAATACTTTGGAGCTAGACATAATTTTCGCAGCCAGTGAAGGAGTTATGTGCATAAATGTAAATACAATTCCTACAAAATGTAGTCCTAATGCTTTGGATACACCACAGGGTCTTAAATATTTAAGGTTATGAAGGGTTCAGTGTGGACTAAAAAACTTGAAGCAAAATAAAATTTTGTGATGATGGATGCTTTCACAGAGGTGAAAATCTTAACAGGTGACATTTTCACCTTAATAACTAGCATTCTGCAGCCCCAAAACAGCTCCAACAGTATGGGGGTCATCATTTAATTTGCTTACAATGACTTTCCCATAGGCAACTATAAGGACTTTACAGCCCCCACTGCAGTCTATGGAGGCAGTATGCACATCTGGAATATCAACTACAATATTTCTAAGTCTATAAGAGTTCTGGGGATTTCATTGACAGTCATGGGATCCATTCTCTGATCACTGAACATCTGACCTAGATGATAAGCCAAGCTGCACAATGCAGTACCAGCTAGAAAGAACTGTCTGCTCCTACAGTAGCTGTAGTTTAACACCACTCTATGATATAAATCTATTACATTTTATTTCATTTTGTTAAATTGCTTACAAGTTTCAACAGAATGTCGAAGGAACTTATTTTTAGTGAAAGCGTATTGTCCATTGTGAGGAGGTGGTTACAAAGAAGACCCATAAACCCACTAAAATCTAGATCTATAAATACACCCCCTTCAAACACAATGCAAATATGCTGGTTTTGCATATGAAGCACTTCTGCTGCCTAAGAATGCCCTATTAAACAAATGAAGAACTATGTATTCCTTTAGGCAGAATTTACCTAAACCTGTTGGGACTGAGCACAATGAATTGCTTTAGCTATTGCTTGGTCCAAATTGGTCAACTGTAGAGATCAGAACATAGCATTATGCTGCTTAACTTTACATAGGGACAATGCCTTTATACCAATGATCGGCAAATTAAGGCCCTTTAGAGGACTACAATTCACATTCTGGGCAGACCAGGGACAAATATTTTAAATTCTTGAAGCCACCTTTGAAAACTTAGGAGCCAGCAAATTCTCTATTGTAAAATCAATGTCAACATCAAAGGAGTAAAAAAAATACGCATTTTATTTAGAAAATGTTTTACCAGGAGGAACACATTGAGATTTCTCTAATTTTCAAGTAAGTCCTGGAAAGCATTAAAAGTGAAACGTTACATAGGTATACAAAAAGAGAAACAATATACACACAAAATGTATATACAGCTACATATTGTTTTTTTTAGATACAAAAAATGTGTTATTTTTTAGGGATTTTAGAGTGAAGATTTTTTTGGGTAGGTTATTCCAAGCTTTCGGAGTTCTGAAGGAGAAGACGGATTGACTGGCTTTTTGCTTGTAATGTGGAATACTCAGCGAATTGTTAGCATTGGAGTAGAGGTTATAGTTAGCATGCAGTATGCACACTGCTCAGATAGCCTGGTAGTTTCCAGAGACGTGGTTATAATCTATATACATATTTTGCTTAGAAATAGCCACATACATTACCTTTCCCTTACTGTGTATGTACTTGTGACAGTGTGCGGGAGCCTGAAAACAAATGGTGGAAGGATGGGAGAAGGAACAAGGAGGTGGGAGAGAGTGGAACGAAGAGAATGGAGAGAGCGGACTGAGGGGAGAGAAGGAATTGGGGGGAAGGAAAAGGGGTTGGGGAGAAAGTAATGGATGAAATGGAAGGAATGGAGCCCTGATGATGGTAATTATGGTCCTCAGTTAACCATTCCATATATACAACCTTATACTCTGGAAGCAAACCAGTAATGGTAAGGCAACCCTCAGAACATTTTATTCTCAAAGAGAATGTAAATGTAAAATAATATTTAAGTTGCATATCATTAACACCTATCCTTTTGTGCGTCTAATGGCAGCAAAGAGATTAAATGTGAAGGAGATTCATGTTCTACTCACAGTAAAAACAAGTCATAGCAAGCATTTATTAAAATGTGCAATCATTCTGCCAATACACATTAAGGTTATGGGATTCAAGTAAGCTGTAAAATTCCACATCTGAAGAGATGCTCACTCTAACAGTTCATGGGCCTTCGAGGAAACCCAGTGAGCAAAAGGAAAAAAACTCCACTAGCAGTGAACCAGGTATCTCTCATCTATCAACTTAATTCAGCAGCTGGATGTTTGATGACCAAGGAAATATGTATCAAAGTGAAAGTGAAGTAATTTTGGGGCAAACCAACTGTGCCATAAGGAACAACTAAAAAATTCCCATTGGTTTAAATGTTGCTTTGCCATGCACTGGAAAGCTCTGTAGCATTCAAGTGGTTAAAAGCCATGTTAAAATCAACAGGATTATTACTTCTTCTCTGTGGTACAGTTGCTTTGCCCCAAAATTGCAGTATTTTTTTTTTGTGCACGTCGGCTCAAGTGCACTTTTAGAAATAAGGGGTTTGTCACGCGTTTAAAAAGTAGTCTTCTAAAAGTAGGAGTAGATATATATATAAAGAATTCAGAGGTAAATTTAAAACAAGCCATGGTAAATTTCCAAAGGGGTTGAAGTATCACTATAAACATCCTATCCTCCTATAATATAAAAGGCCAGATGTATGTTTGTCTGATGCCCGGACACAGCCCGATGCAGTCATGCGCAGTAGAGACTGCCTGAACGAAGGCCAATGCAGTCATGTGCAGTAGAGACTGCCCAAAAGCAGGCTGATGCAGTCATGTGCATTAGAGACTGCCTGAACGCAGGCCAATGCAGTCATGTGCAGTAGAGACTGCCTGAATGCAGGCCAATGAAGTCATGTGCAGTAGAGACTGCCTGAACGAAGGCCAATGCAGTCATGTGCAGTAGAGACTGCCTGAATGCAGGCCAATGAAGTCATGTGCAGTAGAGACTGCATGAACGCAGGCCAATGCAGTCATGTGCAGTAGAGACTGCATGAACGCAGGCCAATGCAGTCATGTGCAGTAGAGACTGCCTGAACGAAGGCCAAGGCAGTCATGTGCAGTAGAGACTGCCCAAAAGCAGGCCAATGCAGTCATGTGCAGTAGAGACTGCCCAAAAGCAGGCCAATGCAGTCATGTGCAGTAGAGACTGCCTGAACGAAGGCCAATGCAGTCATGTGCAGTAGAGACTGCCCAAAAGCAGGCCGATGCAGTCATGTGCAGTAGAGACTGCCCAAAAGCAGGCCAATGCAGTCATGTGCAGTAGAGACTGCCCAAAAGCAGGCCGATGCAGTAATGCGCAGCAGAGTCTGCCTGAACGCAGGCCAATGCAGTCATGTGCAGAAGAGACTGCCCAAAAGCAGGCCGATGCAGTCATGCGCAGTAGAGACTGCCTGAACGCAGGCCAATGCAGTCATGTGCAGTAGAGACTGCCCAAACGCAGGCCAATGCAATCATGCGCAGTAGAGACTGCCCAAACGCAGGCCAGATGTATGTTTGTCCGATGCAGTCATGCGCAGGAGACACTGGCCGAACGAACAGAATGCTGGGATTTCTTTACGTACTTTGGCCAGTGTACACGGGCTTTTACACTAGTGTATATAATATTGCATCAGCTAAGACTACTGCATTAGGAGCAACGTAGGAAGAGGAGTCTAGGTCTTGTTTACCTTTAAGTTTGTTACCACTCTAGTATCCAAAGAGTTTATAATAAATTGTTAGTTCACAGCTTTGCAGGCTTCCCTGTCTCCTGGTTTCTTTCTTAGAAGTAAAGATCCATATAATGTATTCTGGCATAATTGTACCTTTAGCATCTTAGATGCTAGAGAGGTCCCCAATGCATTGTGAAGAAATGTGTTGAGATCCGTTTAGCGTCCAAGGGGTTAATGTGAGATGTACAGTATGGTTAAACTTGTAAAACACAAAATATTTTCTTCTAGCAGCCCCTTTTTTTGTCTTGGCTCCGACAAGTAGGGCTTTAATACTCAGCGTGTGATGAGAGATGAAACCAAGTGTGAACAACTTTCAGGTCCCATGAGGGGGGGGGGTGGCTGTTGAAGCTGTCAGGTTCAATTGCATCATTCGACATTATTCAATGCCCCAAACTGCTCCCTAATTGTTAGGGGGCTTAACATATTCAGAGCCATTGTTTACGCTAATGCTGAAATGCCTGCAAGTTGAGTTTCCATAAAGAAGGGGGAGGGATCTCATTGTATTTAAACCATTACTGAACTCTCCTCCACCGTACTCTCTGGTGTCAGCCAAACTTGAAGACTGCTTTAATCAGTTCAAATACTATCAATAAGCCTCTTATTTTATTTGTATATAGAAGAATATTTTGAAGGTACCAGTTTATATTCTTGATCATCCTTACAGAAGAACCACAAGAGACTGGATCTAGCAACAATCAACAGATTAATGATTCTACATCCCTTCCAAGTCATCGTAAGTTTATTCTTTCTTTTCTTCCTTATTTGGCTAATTTTTGCTTTCATACAACAGTTCAACTAGACAAATAAATAAATAAATAATAATAAAAAAAATATAAAATAAGTGTGTTTACAAACTCTCTCACTTCGGCTTTCCGTAGCATTCTTTGTCCTCTTTGATAATGAACAAAGGGTCAAGCAGGCTGTTCAATTCTTCTACAGCCATTTATTTGCATTAGTGAGAGGACGTTAACCCCTCCAGTGCTAGGGAAGTCTCCATTGCCCTCCTTTCCTGATGACACAGGAGGAAGGAAAAGAATGAAAGAGCCTTGGAAGAGATTAACCCTCTGAGTTCAGAGAGGTGCTTTGAAATGCTTTGCCTACGCCTTTCGCACTCAAAGAGTTAAACAAAAAAAAAAAGAATAGAAACATGCTCTGTATAGCGTAAAAGAAAGTAGATTTATCATGTTAACATATATAAACTATTTAATTGTATAAGAAAACCTTAACTGTTGCAACAGTTAACCCATTATTCTGATACTCAATGGGGGAAGAATTCAGTCTGAAGTTAGAGCACAGTACTTTAAAAAACAAACATCAACCCAACAATGCTATTAACCGTTAAAGACCAGAGGGGAGTGCAACACATTGCAAAATAATATGCTGCACACCCATATGATCTGTAAAGGGTTAAGTTTAGCAAAGATAAACCTACACCTGACCTTTTTATTTTCACACGTAATAACCATTATATTAGATCATACAGTGGTAGTAAATAGTAAAAAAGGATTCAAGGTTGACAGCAGATTACATAGGATACTGTTTGGTGTTATTCAGCAAAACAGCAGTTGAGTTGCAAGTATGCAAGTTTATGTAATAAAAAAATAAAAAACAAAAAAATCGTCCCTCTAGGTGGACCCACAAACATACATTTTGGTCAATTTTGGTGGGTTTTTTTTTTTTTTGCCTACTTAACCCTTTGAGTGCCAGAGGGGTACGCAACCCATTGCTTTGCATATCCCTCTGGCATTCAAGGTGTTAATAATTAGGGCCATATGCTTAGAAGGGAAACGGAGCAATTCTGAGGCAAAAGAACTACATTTGAGAGGACAAACAAATTCCCATTGATTTAATGGCATTTTTAAGAGGCCTCCAATGCAATCATATGCAGTTATACCCAGGATTAATTAACTTTTCTTATGTGCTTAACCCCTTCGCGTCCTGTGACGTACCCGGACCGTCACGCTGGTCCGGCACTTAAGGACCAGTGACGGTCCTGGTACGTCACGTACTTTTACTCACTGCGCTCCTGCAGTAATACCGTGGACTGAAATTGATCGCTCCAAGACCGGAGCGATCTCTTTCAGTCCTCCTTTCGATGTGACGCCCCACGTTATCAGTCACGTGGGACGGCACATCGAACGAGTCTATCTGGTCCTTAAAGGACCAGACACCGCGGGATCGTTGGACCCTAAGGGGTTAAGGCCCTTAGCATAAACAACACAACAAAGTTACACATTTTCTTTTTACGGTTTTCTTTTTCAGATCTCGAGTTCTGATTCAGCTGGAAGGCACTGAAAAGGAGAAAGAAGATTGGGGAAATATATTGGTTTGTAGTTGGTTTAAACTCTAAGGACCAGAGGGGTGTGTAAAGCACTATGAAGCAATGTGTTGCACCACCGCAGGGTCATTAACACCTTAAGGACCCATGTCGTTCCAGGACTGTCATGGGAAATCTTGCGTTAAGGACCCATGACCATCCTGGCACATCATGGAATTCAGGGGTCCCTGTGTGGACGCACATGGTTAGGGGACCCCTGAATCCATTGGGCCAAAAAATAAATAAAATGCCCTGTGGTTCTTATCTGCTGGACACACAACCGGTCGTTAAGGGGTTAAAGGTTTAAACAAAACAACCTTATGTGGGTGCATACAGATGGGAGAACAGTGTGATTCACAAACCTACATATAGGAACCATTTGAAGCAATCGTTTAATGTGTACATCTCTTCACAAACATACCTACCATCAGAACACATGAATAGGACTAAATGAAGGAGAAGTCTAGGTTCAATTCTAGGTTAGACCAAGAGCAGTGCAATGAACAAATATTCCCATTGGTTTACATGGGACTTTTAACCTGTGGCACTTTAGAGGTCTCCAACACGATGTGTTATGAGACCTCTATTACTTAACAGTTAAAAGCTCTATTTAACCCTCTGAGTGCCAGAGGGGTACGGAAAGCATTGCTTTGCAAATGCATTGCGTACCACTCTGGCACTCAAAAAAAAAAAAAAAAAAAAAAAAAAAAAAAAAGACAACCGTTTATCATAGGACTCTTTGTTTGGACATTCCTGAACTAAGAGCTGTATTCATCAAGCTAACGAGGTACAGTTCTGAGCACACCAACTGCAACATTGCCAAGGATTTACATGGAGTAGGAAAGCTTTGGGACTCAATTTCTGTCATCTCCAAACTTTTGGCTTGCTGGGCATGCTGCAGTTATAGCCTCCAACAGCTAGACAGCCAAAGCTGGCTTACCAAAGTTTTACAATAACCACCTAAACCCATGCTGTTCATCCGCCCCCTGTGTGCCTAGATGCCACCAGTTGTTTGGATGGTTTGTTGATTAGTACATAGGGCCTATGGTGCAAATTATACAGAAAAAATTGAGCAATTCTAGAAAAAGTATATATGGTCCCCATATAGTGCAGTTGGTTTGCCCCAGAATTGCTCCAATTTTGTCTTCATACACATACCCCAAAGAGGGTAAACCTGTGGGTCTCCAGATGTGGTAATTTAACACCTAGATAGGTCATAGGTTGTACAACTCGGATTATGCCATTGGTTGCATATTTGGTAAGTATTACCGAGTGTGGAAACAAAAACATGTCCCCCATAGTTCACAGTAGGAAATCTGCGGCCCTTTAATGTTATTGGACTATAGCTCCCAGCAGTCAGTTGCTGGTAATAGGAATTTTAGCCCAACAGCAAATGGAGGGCCACAGGTAGCCAGTCCTTGCCATAGTTGTGCAAACCTAGGTGGATTATATATTTCAGTTTATAAAATGTTTGTTGACTGTTAATTTACTGATTTTAATGCTATTTCAATCCCTCAGTGATCAGGGACTGTTGACAAACTTAAAACTATTATCTGTCCTGCAATTTGTCAAATTAACATACATGTTTCATTGTACAATTTTAATTTACCCCTGGGCTGCTAGAGAGGTTTCCACTGAATTGCTCTGGGGCTACATTCCCAAAAATAGCTTAACTGAAAATCTCAACAGAATACTACAAATAGTATGAACTGATTCCGGTTCAGACTTAGGTCATCATCCAGATCCTGATAAAGGTCAAAGTTTGGTGCCATAAAGTATACCCTCCAGCATTTCACAGAAGAAAAAGGTACACTCCCAATTGCTGCCTCTAAATAACTTATAAAAGCCACATTCTCTTAAAGGCCAGATATAACACAGCAGTGATATTCATGGAATGGTCATAGGCTTGTATGTCTTATCACGCCTGTGCGGAGTTTCTCTGTTACTTGTGGTTGAAGGGTACACACAAATGCTTAAATACACACACCATGAGAGACACTATCTTTTCCATCCCTGTGTTTTGGTGGGGGAATTCTTACAATAAATCCTAATAAGGGCACCAAAATGGACACTGCTGGGTATTCATATGTTGCCCACCCATGAAGCATGTCAAAAAGTTAAGAATGTGAGATACTATTAAACATATTTTTATGACATAAATAACCATTACATTTCTAGGATAGCTGTAGAATAGCAGCTAAAATAATAAATGACAGGCAAACTGCTTAAATGTTAAGACCACAGGCAGCTTCCGCTCAGCACAATGTCTTACACTTGGGATATTGCTATAAAGAAAAGATTCCTTAAAATTAAAATAAATTATATATATGAATTTTTTCCCTTGCAACCATGTAAACCACACATAAAATGCAGATTCAGAACACAATGCACAAAAAAAGGTCACTTTAATGATTGGTATACATACTTGAAGTTTACTAACTACAACCTATACTTTTTTTTTTTTTTTTTTTAAATAAAAAGTCAGCAAATCTCATCTGGAAATGTACTTTTGTGAACAGGTGTGTCCCCCAGAACCCCCTCTGTTTTTATTTCTCTCACCTATGTTTTATTATACCAGGTTAAAATTTTAAGTGACTTACATTTGCTACCTCTTGACAAAAAAAAAAAAGCTAAAAAACGAGTCTGGTGATTTTTCTATGGTACTTCATTCAATACGGTCACTGGACCACGTGAAGACTAAGACATTACACTGTATACATTGATGAAGGAATATAATAATTTAAAACTGTACCTTGCAAAACTGTAGATGAGAATAGTGAACAAATAAAGAATATGGCAGACAAAAACATGGAATATTCATTCATAAAACCTGAGAAAAAAAACATGGCACACCCAGAAACCCTGGTCCATCTATGAAGCTCTCTACACTAGCACAACACTGTCCTCTCTGCAATGATAGAGTAAAAACAGAGGAAAATACCATGTTGCCCTCTGGATGCATTATAGATATTCCCAATACTCAATTAAAATTTGGTTAATCTTCTTGAAGTAGATGCTCTTCCACACTATTTGTGTGACAAGTATTCTCCCTTTCTAATTATTATGACATAGCCCTTACTCTATTGTTTACGCTTCCCCAAATATCTCATTTAATGCACATATCATTCTCCTTTTAAAATTAGTTTACAACCTCCAATCAAAGAAAAAAACAAACAGAAAACTACTCAATTAAGATTATCATGATTAAAGGTAAAATGACTATAAAATAATGTTAATGTCCCATTAAGATGGCATTTCCATAATGAAGACATTACAATTAAATTGGAAATAAAATCACTAACTTTGTTGTGGCTCATGTTAAAATATAGAAAAAGAAAAATATTTGAAATCATATAAATAAGAATAAAATCGCCAAAATAGAAAAAAAATAAAGACAATTTGGTGTAACTGAATATCATAAATGGAATGATCAAACCTGTATCATTAAATAAAACAAGTCTCAGGTGCTATATTAATTGAAATGCAGTAAAAAGATAACTACTGATACAGTTATGAAATAACCACCTACAGAGCTCACTATAAAACAGTTTTTTAGGGACACAAGCAATATTAGCATAAATAAAGCCTGCAAACAAAGTAAACACTGAGATAAAGGAATTTATACTACAAATCTACAGAATGAATAATAAAGAAATAAAAAAAGAATATACTTCTCTGGGATATTATTTTAGGTTGATAGCACCAAAATTGTTTAAGATAAAAAAAAAAAAAAAAAAAAAAAAAGAAGAAGGAACTTCTATTAGACGGCATGGTTTTCACATTCACCTCTATCACTATTGTCTCAGGCAGCTAAATTGAGGTCCTGCTACACTCAGTTCAATGAAGAGGTCAATGCGCCTCTGTTGCCTGGAGACTGATGGTTGCTACAGCAGCACCAGATAAGCCAAGCTAAATAAGCTTCAGCTCCAAGGCAGAAAGCATTTACTGCTAAGAGCCAAACATAAGATGCAGCTGTCTCAGCATGCAGCACTGTGCAAAATCATGCAACTGCCTTCACTTCAGTCTAGCTGAATGATGATTTAAATGTGAAGCCAATCTCACTGGAACAAGGGCTAAATAAGATTGGAAGGATTTTAATTAGACCAAATACAGGATTACTCTAGTACTGTGACTCCTTTGTTCTTCCTGTTGGGTCACATGTTACCTAAGAATTTCCCCTCTAGCTGCAAATTCCTTTTGCTTTTACCCCACCCTCTGGCCTCTCCCTACAGAAAGAGAACTTGAATACAATTGTATTTTTCCCCCTTAAAGGAAATATCAACAAAAATATGAAAATGGGCTCAAATGCATTTAAATATTGCATACTCCCAGGCACCAGAAACATAAATTATTTGCAGCATAGACGTTCAAAAATATGTGATAAACAAATGTGTAAAGAGGACAGAGGGCTATAATTGCTACGAAGCATGCAACAGCAAATTAAACCTTTAACTGATCATTTTTCTGTGATTACAATCCTTCCCTTTTTCAATGCGTAGTTAATCTTTTTCTGTTTGCTGACCTCAATTAAGACATATTTCAGTTATTTATTAGGAGCTTAAATAAACAAGGTTCAAACAGTCATTCATAGCTTCCTAAAGATCAATTAGAAAACCAAGTTTAGCACATATTTTGAGGCTTAAAGGAGCACTAGTTTAAAAATAAACAGGGGCTACGCACATTTAAATACCCTGTACATGCTAGCATCTGATTTCGGAAGTCTAAAATGTAGTCTTTCATATTGCTTTAAGACAGCAGATATTCCTGCCTTTTCCTTGGCTCCCATTTATTATCCAGGATTATCTGTTACTGGGCAGAGATAAGATAACAATCTCTCTGAACACGGGCATTGTGCACTAAGCAGAATCAATTAGACATTTGCTCTAATCTCTCAATAATAACTGAACAAACAACATTAAATAAATGGTCTCTGAACAGAGTAATTCACAAATGCATTAAACACTGGTTTACGATTAGATTGTAGCAGTAACATACGAATACTTAATTTTTATATACACTAGCATTAAGTATGGGAGATTTAAAGTTACATCAACCGATTTCATTTTTGAAAAACGAGCACCAGGAACTGAATATGAATCCATTTTGCCATTCACATTTTTTATGCTTTTAAAGTCAACCAATTAATCAACATGGCAAGTACTGAGTATTTAGAATTTAGGTACGAACATGTTTAGTATTACAAATAACTGCCACATGAACCAGTGTATACGCTTTTTTTGAACATAAAATATTCTCTAGTTAGGAAACTCTTTATAGATTATTTCTACCCAACTTCTCGTAAGGAGTTTAAAGCGGAACTATCACGTAAAACCAAAGTTTTACCATGCGTTTTAATGTTTAACCCGACATTAGTGCTGTGTGTGTTCTTCAAGTCATCTGGTAGTGGAGATATTTGCCCTGCAAAATCGGGCACTTCTACTTTCTGCAGGACTCCATGATGTCTCAGGACTTCCCAGCTGCCCCAGGGACTGCGTTCATGCTCCCCTTCGAAGCTGGATTTCTGTGATGTAGCGTTACAGCAAACTCCATTTACAATGCTACTGAGGTTGCAACCTCAGCAGCATTGTAAACGGAGTTTGCTATAACGCTACATCACAGAAATCCAGCTACGAAGGGCAGCATGAACGCGCTCCCTAGGGGAACTGGGAAGTCCTGAGACGGTACAGGGTCCTGTAGAACGCGGAAGTGCCCGATTTTTCAGGGTAAATATCTCCACTACCAGGTGACTTGAAGAACACACACACAGCACTAATGTTGGGTTAAACATTAAAACGCTTGGTAAAACTTTGGTTTTGGGCGATAGTTCCACTTTAAATAGATACCAAGGACAGCACTAACCCCCAAGTTAAGACAAAATAGAGAGACAGAAAAATTAGAAATGTATCCATAGAAAGATTTCTTGATTTTATATAAAATCAAATTAGTGTTGTGAGGGTTTTTTTCCCCTAAATCTTACTATGAGAAAATGTCCTGTGTTCTGTAATACATTATCAAAATACACACTAATACAGGATTATCGTATTATATATAAAAATACTTTATTGAATGCCAACTGGAATTGAATGGGGAGAGGATGTATAATGGCATACAGGTATAACTCAAAACAACTACTAATGAGGGCTCCTGCTTGTCACATTGTGCATGTGTCTTTCTTTGCATATGAGCAGCTGCCCATCTATAATATTATATATATATATATATATATATATATATATATATATATATATATATAAGAAGCAAAGTAAAAGGTAGCACTCACAGGAACTTTTAAAGCAACAAAGTGATGTTTATTTTGATCGACGTTTCGGCTATATTGCATAGCCTTTATCATCTTGATAAAGGCTATGTAATATAGCCGAAACGTCGATCAAAATAAACATCACTTTGTTGCTTTAAAAGTTCCTGTGAGTGCTACCTTTTACTTTGCTTCTTGGATTTATCGGTTACAAGGATTGCACCCGGGCATTGAGACTACGAACAGTGAGTGCCACTGAATGGGATTTATTTATATATATATATATATATATATATATATATATATATATATATCCCTTTGAGTGCCAGAGGGGTACAGAATGCATTACAAAGCAAGGCATTCCGTGCCCCTCTGGCACTCAAAGGGTTAAAAAAAATATATATATACACACACACACACATATATACATATACACAAACATATCATATATACAGTATATGTCTTGATGGGTACACACAAACACTTTCTTTTACTATACATACACTGATCTTTAGAGGTCAAATACCTTGTATAAAAATAGTAGTGTGACCTGCCATAGTGTATCACAAATGTATACACAGAGCTTAAAGGGATAGTGATACTCTAAAATTACTAATCCCCATAGTGTAGCTTTTTTAAAAATAATTCAGTTGCCCCCAGTGTCATCTCTCAAACCATTATGGTTTTAGAGATAACCAAACGCAAAGTCCCCCCTCCCTTCCCTGAAGTCAGCATTGTACCTGACTGCAGGGAAATCCGGTCTTATTTTCATCAGGTGGCTCTGCAGCTCAGCCGAGATCACGTTAGTGAAAAAGAATTATTTCACTGAAATGGTTTTCTGTGTGTGCTTGGTTTGCAATTGAATTCTTTTTTAAATAGCTACACTATGGGGATTAGTAATATTAAAGTATTACTATCCCTTTAAAAGTAATATACAAATAATCTGATACGCTTAAAGATTATATATATATATATATATATATATATATATATATATATATATATATATATATATATATATGTCTTATCACAATTACGTTTAACTTGTACACTCTGAGGAATGAATAATCTACAACTTTCAGGGTATAAAAAAGTGTTACAATACTTTTCGATGCTGTGTAAAGTATTAATTTTTGCATCATTAGATATTTAGAAAAAAAAAAAAAACGTTATCGCACACCAATCGATTCAGAAAAATGAACACAAGTTAGTGCAGAATTAAAAGTGTGTGTGTGTGTGTGGGGGGGGGGGAGGCATACTGCAGTATTGGTAATCTTTCTCAGTCCGGTCTCAAGTGGCTTTACAAGTGAAGAAAAGCTTTGCTAGTAAGTAGCTGAGGTTAAAGACAGATTATCGGCAACAAGATTTGTTTCATAAGGTACAAACTAAATAAAATAGTAGATACAAGTATGGTGACAACAGTGACAGTCTAGTAAGGTAACCTATTCTTGTATTTGAAGAAAACCTGCAAAATGCATAAAATCCTATATATGCCTTAGCATCCCTAATATACAAAAATATATAGGTAGGATATGTGTCAGAAAACAAATTTTGGGTTAGCAAAGAAAAGACAAGCAGTTGTTAATGTCTTAAAAAAATAACAATAAAAGTCACTGGTCAACATAATTGCCTTTTAGAGCACTTATCAAGGGAAAGGCTCAGAGGGTATCTAAATGTTACCCTGCACTTTTTAATCACTAAATATTTTTGTACGAATCCTGATCACATACTCATGTATACATATAAAACTTTACATAAAGTATATGCTAAATATAATTGTATACCACTCTCTTATAGTAAATGGTTATTAGACTATTTTTGAAGCATCAACATATTCAACAGCAAAGTACAGTTAGGATGGTAACGCACTTAAGGATAGATACAATTTAGGTGTGATATGGTACAACCTTTGCCTTGAGTAACATATTAATTCTCCATTGGCAAAACACAATTTTCAAAACCTATAATATTTCTTTATAAACAATGTTCACTGCCTCCTGAGCTGTTCTCCATGTTATGTCTTGGCTCTTTGAAAATAAATAAATAAATGCAGAGCCAGTAATAAATATGCAAATGGCAAACAAAGGGAAATAATATCACCAGTCCATTTGCTCACTGATAATTGTTGCATTATTTTTGGGTATGCTTGAGAAAATGAAAGCCCAAAATGTAAAATGTCTATAAAATATCACTCCTTCAGCTATGTAAAGCTGCTTTTATGCTTTATTGAAATTCATACTTGGGAACAGAGACATACCAGAGAGCTTTTAAACATTAACCCTAAACATTTTTCATACAGTAGACTGACATTTATGCCACTGTTTGATCTAAGCCAGAGATGCTCTCAATCAATCCTCAAGGAACCTTTAACATGCAACAATTTAGAGATGTCACATCTTGAAGTCACAAAACCCGCTAAACTACTTCATCTACCTTTCTGGTAGAAATGACACCAACTTAGAGACTAAAAGTGTTAATTGGTGCAAATTATACAGTAGGTAACAATGGACTCTTTACCCAGTGATTTTGGCTCTCCACTGAGATTTGGGTCAAAACTGTAGTCTTTGGGTACTCCCCAGAATATTGTCAGTGACAACTGGAGCCAACTTAGCATAGGACTGAGCTTCAACAGTCTCCTATCCCATTTGGGGGTCAGAAAACAGACCCCTGTGACTGGCAGGATTTTGGAACAGAACTCAGACATATGTGACTCTCGGCCACAAACTTCACAAGTTACCTGTGCACCCTCCATAAATCCATAGCCTTGAGCTAAGAAGCCCTTCTCTAGGGATTACAGAGGCTGTGCAGACAACACAAGGAGATTGATTTAACCCCTTAAGTAACTAGGTTTTTTTTTTTACACCAGATGAAAACAACAATTTTGGCCTTCTTAGTATGCCTTTGTTCAACCATATTTTCCCTCTAATTCATTTAGTCCACTCATACAAATTAAATTATATACCCTTTCTAAGGATAAGAAGGGTGTTCTTTTGATGCCACATTTAAATAGATAACCAATCATTTAATTTTATAGTAATATAAAGGTAGCGGAAAAACTGGAAACAAACAGCAATTTTATAGGTTTTCCTGTGACAATTTGTGCTCATTTGGTTAATTTTTAAAAGGGATTGGAGAAAAGGTACGAACGGTTATTCATACCTCCCAAGTGTCCCTTGGTAGAGGTTCTCTGAAGGGAAAATCCCAATGTCCCTCTTTCCCACCCTGGTGTCCCTCTGTAGAGTGTGTATATAAGTGTATCACATTGCTTTGAAGCAATAATCTCACAAAGGTTGTTTAAACTTCAGTATATGTATGTATAAAATAAATAAAATACTTTGGTCTGGTCTAGATTATTTATCCAGTTACGCAAAGAGGGGTCGAACTGTAATGCAGTTTTTTTATTTTATTTTAACCCCTTTGCATGATAACCGTGGTGCAATCATTTCACCTGTGACATGCCAGGACTGTCACCTTTAAAGGATGGAAAGGCGTGACAGTCCTGGCATGTCACTTATTGTTAAAGGGTTAAATCTCGCATTCAGTCTGTCTCCTGGAGAGTACTTAAAGGGATAGTAATACTTCGTTTTAACTTTATTTTATTTTGTAGGCATTAAAAAAAACATTTACAATGATATAAGTTATCTCTCAAACCTTTAGTGTTTGAGAGATATTCACAAGCAAAGTTTCCCCCTCCCACCCCTTTTACCTAGTGTATGCCATCTCTTCTCAGATGTGGAATCCAGTCCATAGACCAGACAGATAACAGAAGGGGACACTCTTATTCCTATGAAAACAATGAAAGCCCTGCCCCCCTTGACAAGTTTTTCAGGTTTTTCCCTTAACTTAATTGAAGATTGTCCCTCTCTGCACTCTACCAGGGCACCTCCCTTCTGCTCTGGCTGAGCAGTGTTACATCAGTAAAAGGGGCGGGAGGGGGATAATTTGTCACTGAATTACTCTTGAACTACAACTCTGACAGAATTGAAATAACACTCTCTAAGGTCCAAATACTGTGATAAATAATTAGAGCTACTTTTATTATGAAACATTACTATCCCTTTAAGGTTTATTTTCAAACCCTTTTTATGCTCCCTTATAGGTCTGCCTCGGGAGCTGATCTGCCAATGGGGTACATTTCATGTTATAGTTGCCCGTTAAAGTGGATCTCTCACCATAAAGGAGAAGTATTTTTTTAATTTTTTTTTTTTAATGAAAATCTATGTTATAGGGCTTTACATGCTAAGTAAAACAAGGGCACTCCTACTGCTGTCAGTCGTTTTATTCAGAATGTATAACAGTTCAAATAACCAGGAAGTGAATTTACTGTGCGTTTAATTCTTGAAATTTCCAGCTACCAGCACGACTCAGTAGTTTCTATCACATTCTATGGAGAACTGTATGTCACTGACTTTCTTCTGCATTAGAAATGTAACAGAAAACTAAATTGACGTATGACCACTAGAGGGCACTGCTAATACAAATGTGTTTAAACTGTAATAACTCTAGAAATATGCATCTGGGCAGTGGGAGTGCCCTTATTTTACTCAACAGGAAAGGCCCTACAATATATTTTTTTTAATTAAAAATTTTACTGCTCCGTTAAGATAAGGTTAGTTAATTTGGGGAAAAAAAAGCCTATATATTTTATTAGCCATTTGTTCGTAATAAACAGCTTTTGAGAAATCAGCATTTATTTGTCGGTGGCACAGTATGGAACTTCATACGAATTACACACTGCTACAAACAACATCAAGATATAAGTTTGTCCACAAACCAAGCTAATTAGCATACTGTGCAGGAAATTCGCATAAAGTACCACAGTGTGTGAATTTATTCTTACTGCAGAAAACTTGCTAATACAACATATATGTAGATTAAAAGCCTCTGCAAACTAAACTTGCTTTAGAGTAGTTGGTCCACTATACTTCACAGCAGTAATCAGTAAGTATTAAAGATAAATATGTACAACATACAAGGAACTCAATCTTCAGCCACAAACAATGTTGCTCTCAACACTCTCTGAGGGTGATTGACTAAAAACAACTGGAACAATTATGGTCCAAACCAACTGCACCTTAGAGCACAAGTAAAAGTTTCCATTGATTTAGAGGGGAATTTAACACTCTGAACACTTGAGAGGTTCTCCAACACATTGCAAAGTAACCGTTTGGAAACCTTTAAAGGTATTAGAAGCCCCCCTTTAAATCAATGGGAATTTGTGGAATGTTTGTTTGTGCCCAATGGTGCAGTTAATTTGTTTCAGAGCTGCTCAAATTTCTTCTAAGTGTATCAGTCTCATCTCTCCAAAAACGTAACAATCCTAAAGATGAGGGACAGAAAATGCATTTACAGTGACATAGCTATAGCTGGGTCCTTATCCTATATAATAATTTGCTAGTGTATGTTTGTCAGAAGCTGTCATGCGCAGTACAGACGGCTGAGAGCACTGCAGTCATGCGCAGTACACACTGCCCGCTCTGCGGATGATAACGAACAGGGTGCTCAGAATTCAGACCTTAGTCCTCTCTGTGTACCTATCTGAATTCGGAGAAATTCGCTCCGTTATCAGCCTCGTAGCAGGCAGTCTGTGCTGCGCATGACTGCACCACGACCACTGCTGCCTGGCACTGTGGCCTGTGTACACGGGCTGTTCAACTAGACCCTAACAGGACAGAGCTAGCTGCCAATAAAAGTCAAACACTGAGGCTGATATACTTAACTGTTTGAGTGACTGTGATAGCCAACACTTCGCAACGCGCTCTCTGACATGCAAGGAGTTAAAAGAACTAGAGCAATTCTATGGTTAACCAACCACACCATAGGAGACAAAACATTACCCCTTGATATAAATGTGGCTTCTAACAATCTGAAAGCTATAGAGGTTTTTAATGCATTGCAAATCAATGCACTGGAGACCACACTAGAATTCAAGGGGTTAAAAGACAGATTTACATCAATGGGGAAATTTGTGAGTGAGTTTGCCCCTGTCATGTTGTTGATATGTCTCAGAACTGCACCAATGTTACTTAATACATCAGCCTACAATAACAACGATATGCACGCGAACACACCTAGGTAAACACACACAGTACCTTCTGCAGCTTGACTGGAGATTTCTTTCTAACATAGCTTTTGCATGTTGATTGAAGCTTAACTGGGTATATTCCACATCCCTTACACCTGCAGGCATCACCAGTACAAGTTTTTATTGCACATTTTACAACTCCCTTCAAAAATGGAATTGAGTACTTTAAAGGGATAGTAATACTTCATTTTAACTTTATTTTATTTTGTAGGCATTAAAAAAACATGAAGAATGATATAAGTCTTATATCTCAGCCCTTTATGGTTTAAGAGATATTCACAACCAAAGTGTCCCCCTCCCGCCCCTTTTACTGCTCAGCCAAAGCAGAAGGAAGGTGCCCAGGTAGATTGCAGAGAAGGACAATCTTCAATTAAGATAATGGAAAAAGCTGAAAAGCTTGTCAAGGGGGGCAGGGATTTCATTGTTTTCATAGGAATAAGAGTGTCCCCTGCTGTTATCTGTCCAGTCTATGGACTGCATTCCACATCTGAGAAGAGATTGTTTACAGTAGGTAAAAGGGGCGGGAGGGGGAAACTTTGCTTGTGAATATCTCATAAACCATAAAGGTTTGAGATATAAGACTTATATCATTCTTCATGTTTTCTTAATGCCTACAAAATAAAATAAAGTTAAAACGAAGTATTACTATCCCTTTAATTGAACTGCTGGTTACGGAGGGGTTACATCAGGTTGAGGCAGACACTTTTGCACTCACAGACTGTCTCAATACAGAGTCCCACAGATCAAGGGCTGATGAGTTGTTTGATACAGAGGCAATACAAAGTGTTCCTGCAGTAGAACATTTGGACTTAAAGGCACTGTTTTCTGGATTGGAGAAGGCTTTGAGCAGGGAATTACAAGCTTGGTGGGATGTTACTACCATCGATAAATATATCCAAGTACGTAGGATCCCTCGGGGTTTGAGACTGAACAAATTCCACACATTCGATGTGAAAGATTCAAACTTCATTATCAAATGGAATACTATTCTTAATGGCTGTTCCTTTGCCCTGATGGGGTTAATTGTCGAGTATAAACAGGAACAATTGAGCTCTAGCAAGGAGGAGATACTCGCACTTCAACTGGCTTTACAACCACACAAGTCACTGGATATATTCAAGGACTATGATAAGACTCTTAAGTCCACCTTGGGGAAGTTGGACAGAGATTTGTCCTCTTTTAAGCAAAGACAGTTTTTGAGGGACAAAAATGATTATGAGCAGGACAATGTCTATAGATGGAGGAAAATTAGAAGTAAACCTCCCCAGGCCCAATCCATTCTAAGATCTACAGAGAGACGTGTTAGCTTCTCGCAGGCTGACACTTTTATAGGTAATGAAGGTTAGAGTGATGACTGCATGGTAACACTGGACCGGTCTCTGGCTCAGGACCTCAGTTTTCTACTGGTGTGGACTCTAGTGATGATCACTCCTTAACCTCAGAGTAATCTATGAGTAAGCGCAATTAAGCGTGAAAAGCGTTAGATGTCAGGGATCTTCCCTCTTTGTGACTAGCCTCACCTCTACCCCATCCCGTTTGTTATTATCGCTTGTTTATTTTTTAAGGATGTTCAAATAAATATGTTTATTTTTATCATCAAATGGTTCAGTGTTGATATCCTGAGTGCAGTTACGGCTTTGCATTGAATACATCAGCCTCGCTATGCTTACCATGTGGGCCTGAAACCATGCATCTTACCCCTTGAAAAAAATCTGACACTACTTGCACAGATAATCTGACTGCAACAAATGTGTAAGCAAACGTGACCCCCTAGCTGTTGTTGGACTACAACTCCAATCCTCTACTAGTCACATACTTCCCAACCCAGCCATCTCAAGCAGGGACTGAATGTATTCTTTGGGTAGTGATGGGAAGCAGGTAGCCCTGGAGCAGGGATAAGAGGAGAACCATTTTCTTGACACAAAAAATAAAAACAAACACATCCACACCTGTTCTTTTTCCAAACAGAACATGTTCCTTGACACTCAAAATGTTCCAGTTTAACCCCTTTGGCGCAAGAAAGATCTTTAATGGATTAATCTTTTGAAGACTTCTGTAGCAATCAATGGGTTAATACACTTTTCCAATCCCTAATTTAAGTTTTAAACCATAATGTGCAGCCCTCTGAGAGACTTGAGGGCCAAACAGGCAACCATATTTACTTCAAGGGCTGCATGTCACTGTCTTGGGGGTACTATGATGATTTTATCACCTAGAGGACTTGTGAACCCTGGGGGAACAAGGATTTGTGGACCTGGTACCTGCACAGCTTTTAGTCTACCTATTCAAGCTGTCTGTTCGTTGCAATTTTTGTTTGGAATCAGGTTAACAGTTTGAGATTTTTGATCTAGTAGTTGGAAGAGCAGAGCTTTGTCCGCTCACTTGGTTAGATAAAGCATGCATACACATCCTATGTAATAATTCGCTAGGATGTTTGTCAGAAGCAGTCATGCTCAGTAGAGACTGGCCAAACGCACAGAATGCTGGGAGTTCTGTGCTGTGAGCATTCTGTGCTTTCGGCCAGTCTCTACAGTGCATGACTGTGTTGGCGGCAGGACGCAGAGCAGGATCGGCCTCTTAACCCTTTAAGTGCCAGAGGGGTAAGCAACGCATTGCAAAGCAATGTGTTGCATACCCCTCGGGCACTCAAAGAATTAACATCACCCAGTCCTTGGCCCATGTACACGGGCTTTTACACTAGTTTCCTATAAATCACCTCACTCCACCGATAAGGAGGAATAATCATACAAATCCTTTCCAGGTGGAAGCTGCCGCAGAGGGGAGGACTTAGAAATGTGATAATTATTCTTAACCATTTCAGTGCCAGAGGGGTACAAGTACCCCTGTGGCACTGAAAGGGTTAAGAAATAAAGGAAATTAAAACCTTAAGATTTTCATTTTAATGAATAGGCAACATGGTTTTCAACCCCTTATGGACCAAGTGGTCCTGGAGTGTGATGCGCTGGAGGACCAGCACAAATTTTTTTTTTTTGCCCAGCATGTTCAGTGTAGGCACGCTGCGATCACGAAATTACATGATGTGCCAGGACTGTCACCGGTCCTTAACTCCTGGACTGTCGTGATGGTCCTGGCACGTCATTGGTCATTAAGGAGTTAAAGTCAAAGGACCACTTTAATGTAAAAACTCTGTCAAGGAAATGTGAATGCATCTATTTAAAGTGGGGTGGGGTGAAAGAAGACTAAAAAAAAATGCTTTAAAGGGATAGTAATGTTTCAAAATAAAAGCAGCTCCAATTAATCTTCATAGTATTTGGGCCTTGGAGAGTGTTATTTCAGTACTGTCAGAGTTGTAGTTCAAGAGTAATTGAATGATAAAGTATCCCTCTCCTGCCCCTTTTACTGATGTAACACTGTTCACCTCAGAGCAGAAAGGTGGTGTCCAGATGGATCGCACAGAGGCACAATCTTCAATTAGCATAAGGGCAAAAAACCTGAAAAACCTGTCAAGGGGGCAGGGTTTTCATTGTTCTTGCTATGAGCTGTTTGGTCTTAAGAACAAATTCCACATCTGAGGTGAGCAGTGTTACACTAGGTAAAAGGGACAGGAGGGGGATACTTTATCATTCAATTACTCTTGAACTACAACTCTGACAGTACTGAAATAATACTCTCCATGGCCCAAATACTATACAGATTAATTAGAGCTACTTTTATTTGGAAACATTATTATCCCTTCAAGTTAAAAAAAAAACAAAACAAAAAAAACAACTTCTATTGACATTTTGCAAACAAAACAAAAATACAGTGGCACAATACCAGGGCACAGCGGAAAATATTTACCAAACACCCCATGATTAAATGGGACTTAACCCACTGAATGCTGGAAAGATCTCCAAAGCACACTGCTTCACAAAATGTTGGCTACCTCTAGCATTCAAGGGGTAAAAAGCTCCATTCATACCATTCGGGGGGTTTTCAGTGTCAGTGAGGTGTGCAATGATGTGCACATGCTTTTGCACTGAAAAGGTTAAATAGATTCAATAAGGTGTAACTAGTTTGCTCCCAAATTCTTACACTATGTATTTATACGTTTGGCCCCCTATATTGCCAGACTGCTTTGTCTGGAAAGACTACAATTGTAAAATGTTATTTTGACTATTTATAATGTGCATTTTTTTTTTTTTTTTATAGTTTTTTAAATACATGCATATATATTTTAAGGATATAGTCCTTTGACATATAGTTTTGCTTCATTTCCAGCATGGAACTCAAGTGAATTTACCTGAGTTGTAGTAGTGCTGGCAGGAACAGTAGTAGTAGTAGCAGTAGTAGTAGTACAGGACTGTGATGGAGAGGAGACTCCTCCTTGTTGCAAATGAGCAGTGGTCGGCTGCGTTACAAAAGAACTGGAGACCGGAGTGCTGGAGCCAGACAAAGCATTGGGAAAGGATGTGGCTGCATCATTGCTGCTGAACATACCTGAAAACAAACAAATAAAAATCTACTTTATAGTTTCAAACAGATTTTTAAAGAGCTTTCAAAATCCCTTTTATTTACTGCAACCATTTTATTAACCCCTTAAGGACCGGGAAAATCTGAGTTAGATTTGACTTAAGGACCGGAGCAATTTTGACTTTTTTGACTATGTCTTTTTTCAACCATATTTTCTCTTTAATTCCTTTTGTGCACCCACATAAATTATATACTGTTTTTTTAAGCACAAGTAGGGCTTTCTTTTGATACCACAATTATATGAATACCTCATCATTTAATTTGATTAAAATAGAAAAAAAGAGCAAAAAAATAAAAAAAAAAAACATTTTGCTTATATTTTCGTGTCAGGATTTGCATACAATTAGTTTATGACAAAAAAATACCCCTAAATATATTCATTTGCTTCTCCTGAATATAAGAATACCCCATATGCCTAGTATTTCAATCACTTCCTCACATTTACAAGGTAAATATTACAAGATGGATGCCATTATTTCCAACTTGTAATTTCTCAACAATTGGCATGTGAGCATCATAGCTTAGCTGACGGTGCCAGAACCAAAAATGTCCCACAAAGGTATATGTTTCTGAAAACTACACAACATAAAGTAAATAATCAGGAGAATTTTGGAGTTTTTCATGCAGCTATTTTTCCAGAAAAAAAATTAAAAATTGTGGTAATATTTTGTTTTTTTGCAGTTTTCACACTTACATTTCAATACTACTGTTGATATCAAGCACATGATAGGTGAAGATTTTTAAAAATGCATTGTTTAGTGTTCAGCTCCTTCTTCTGAGTACGGCAATACCCCATATGCATAGGTTATTCAAGGTTTGCGGGAGCTATGGGGCCCAAATTGGAACATGCGCGTTTCCAGTTTCACACTTTGAATTTTCACAGATTGCATCACTGGTGCCATGTCTCATTTGGGGCTGTGTAACAGTGCTCCACTCTAAGATTTCCCCCCAAAAGTATATATTTTTGGAAAGTAGACACCCCAGGCTTTCATTTTATGTATGTTTTCAATTTTTTTACGCAGCCATTTTACCACCAATCGCTCGTAAATCTTGACGTAAGTTAAAAAAACAGCGTTTTTCACACTTGCATTTCAATGTTGATGTGAATTTCAAGCACAGGATAGGTGAAGATTTTTAAAAATGCATTGTTTAGTGTTCAGCTCCTTCTTCTGAGTATGGCAATACCCCATATGCATAGGTTTCTCAAGGTTTGGGGGAGCTACGGGGCCCAATTTTGAACAAATATTGAATTTTCACATCTTGGTTAACTGGTGCCATTACTCATTTTGGGCTATGTTCCAGTACTGCACTTTAGAATTTCCCCCAAAAAGTGTATATTTTTGGAATGTAGACACCACCAGCTTTCATTTTAGGTGTGTTTTCAAATTTTACACACAGCCATTTTACCACCACTTTGTCGTAAACTTGACGTAAGTAAAAAAAACAGTGTTTTTCACACTTTGCCTTCAATGTTGATGTGAATTTCAAGCACAGAATAGGTGAAGATTTTATAAACTGAATTGATTAGTGTTCAGCTCCTCCTTCTGAGTACGGCAATACCCCATATGCATAGCTTTCTCATGGTTTGGGGGAGCTACGGGGGCCAAATTAGAACATGCGCGTTTCCAGGTTCACACTTTGAATCTTCACAGCTTGCGTTACTGGTGCCATGTCTCACTTGGGGCTGTGTAACAGTGCTCTTTTTTTAAGATTTCCCCCCAAAAGTGTATATTTTTGGAAAGTAGACACCCCAGGCTCTCGTTTTAGGTGTGTTTTCCAATTTTATACACAGCCATTTTACCACCAATCCCTCGTAAACCATGACGTAAGTAAAAAAAAAAAAAACAGCGTTTTTCACACTTAGGGTTGGCGGCAGTATACTGGGCTGCATACAAATTGGTTTGGGACACAATTTCACCTAAAATGTCTTCCCCCAAAAACAAATCAAAAAAATGATCATGGGTAAATCCTTCCACATCAATTTGAATCCCTGGGTTGCCTGTGAAATCTGAGATTTGTGGCCATAAATTGATACCCATTCATTAGGATCCGGAGTGGCAGGTGTTGGGGCATTTCTTTGGGCAGGTCTTTTGGCAGGTCTTAGGGCAGATCTTTGGGCAGGTGCTGGGGCAGTTGCCAGGGCAGCTCTTGGGGCAGCACTTGGGGCATTTCTTTGGTAGGTCTTTGGGCAGATCTTTTGGCAGGTGCTGGGGCAGTTGCCAGGGCAGCTCTTGGGGCAGCACTTGGGGCATTTCTTTGGGCAGGTATTTTGGTAGGCCTTTGGGCAGTTCTTTTGGCAGGTGCTGGGGCAGTTGCCAGAGCAGCTCTTGGGGCAGTGCGTCTTTTCTTGACAGAAGGCCCAGCGTCATCACTAGAGCTGCTCTCACTTTCTGAAAACTGCGCTATGTCAAAATCTGACGCAGTGTCTGTTGCCTCAGAGTCAGACGCCAAAAAGGCATATGCCTCTTCAACGCTGTACCTGCGCTGCATTTTGCCCACTAAAAAAACTTTTTTTTTTTTTTCTTACGCTATCCCTAAACCTAAATCTAACCCTAAAACTTACCCTAGCCTACGTATATCCTGAACCTACCTAACCCAAGTGAACTACCTATCTAAACTGCACTTATTATATATATATATATTTTTTTTTTTTGGGGGGGGGGGGGGGGTTTCTTACGCTATCCCTAAACCTAAATCTAACCCTAAAACTTACCCTAACCTTCGTATATCCTGAACCTACCTAACCCAAGTGAACTACCTATCTAAACTGCACTTATTATATATTTTTTTTTGGGGGGGGGGGGTTTGGGGTTTTTTGGTTTTTTTTTTTTTTTCTTATGCTATCCCTAAACCTAAATCTAACCCTAAAACTTACCCTAACCTACGTATATCCTGAATCTACCAAACCCAATTGAACTACCTATCTAAACTGCGCTTATTATATTATTTTTTTTTTTTGGTGGGGGGGGGGGGGGTTGGGTTTTTTTTTTTCCCTAAATCTAAATCTATCCCTAAAACTTTCCCTAACACACGTCTACACTAAACCTACCCAACTACCTACCTAAACTATATTTACTATTTAAATTTAAAAATTTTTTTACAATTTTTGAAAAAAATCTAAAAAAATTCAAGGGGGATGGGGGGTGTCCCACAGATCAGAAAACACTGATCTGCAGCAAATTGATCACTCCAAGAGTGATCAGATGGGGGGAACTTATTGATCACTGCAGAACAGTGATCAAAAGGTTAATTTTCTTTATTTAAACTTTTTTTTTTTTTTTTTAACTTTTTTTTTTTTTTTTACAGGAACACTGTAACACTATTGTCTCTATGTCTCTCTCCACCTCAGCAGTATGCAAGGTGGAGGGAGGCACAGAGATCTGACAGGGACAGTATTTACAAATACTGTCCCTGTCATTCAGGTTTTGCAACATGTGATTCGCTTTTGAAGCGAATCGCATGTTGCAACAATGTTTCTACCACTTGTTACTAAGGGTCCCGATACCGGGACACTTAGTAACAAGCGGCTTGAACTCTTCCATCGCTCCGTGCGGCCGCGATGGAAGAGTTTAACCCTTGACGTACCGGGACCGTCAAGGGTCGTTGGAGCACATTTACCCTTGACGGTCCTGGTACATCAAGGGTCCTTAAGGGGTTAAACAAGGGTTTGAGATATTTAGCTGTAAGTTTATGAAAAATTGACATGCCAGCCAGATACTAACATTCCACACTACACTCCTTCCAAACCAGTACTAGACCAATTGTATAAAGTGACAAACTTACAAATCAGTAAAACCCTGTTGGGATGGATGTGCCCAATGAGGTGAGAATGTTTACAGATGGCAATGCCAAATAGATTTTATTCCTTATTTTTGAAAGAGACAACCATTCCCACTACACAAACATATAAACTTATACAACATAAACAATACAGAAATTAAGGTAGTGGTATACAATAAACGATCACCAGTGCAATTATTATGTTTTACTTAAGAAATGCCAACATATTCCTTGTTGTTGTACAAAAGGTAATAACCAAAATCATAGATACATATGGTGCATGTCCCATAGAATAACATATAGATATACTCAGCCTGGGAACCTAAGATGTAGCATGGATTCAGAACCTATAAAATTTACACGTTAAAGGGTTAAACATGTTAAATCTTTTTAATTCAGTGTTATGTCATTGGTCATGCTCCCAACCGGTTTTTAAATAATAAAATCTTTGGACATACTACCTGTAATCTGGAAGGATCTCTTGGTCATTACTGGATAACCGAATAAAGAAAAATATGTAGACTGGTATCTTCAATGATCCATGCAGTGGTACCAGTCTCCAGGGTTCAGAATTTTAAATTGCAGAAGATTCTGTAGTTTGCTGCCAGACAGCACCAAGGGTGCCAGATTACAAATCTTCAACTCTGTCAGTGTAGGCCAGACGTACTTAACTGTTGGATCTCCAACACTATTGCGAACTACAATCTCCATAATCCCAAACGTCCAGTGACTGGTTCCCAACAGCTGAAGGTCCAACAATTAACTAAGAAGCAAGATGCAAGCTTTGGGAGGACAACCTTTAACTGTTGTATTATAATGGCTAACTGAGAATGATGGTAGTAGTAGCCCTACAATCAATCCTTAATAAACTGGGACAATTATTAAAACCCCCTCTTATTTTCCAAGTATACTGAAAGAAAAGGATGACTGAATATACATAAAATGCACTTCAATATCTCCTTTCCCTTTCAACACTAACATTTTATTGCAGAAGACTGGTAAAGTAAAAATGATACCTTTGTCTAGTGGAGTGGGAGCCACAAAATTAGTAACAGTATCATTTTTTACTCTACCAGTCTCCTGCTTTTTCTTCTGATATCATGGTCCCACCCTTTACTTATATAACAACTTCTTTTGGCAGTGCAGGAGGATCTTTAGTATAATCAGGTTACATAACTGCCACACAGGGGATACCATCGAACCAAAATCAAGTTTGACAGGTCAAGTGGATGTTTTTTATTGATATTTTTTAAGTCAAACAGCATATAAATTAGTTTCAAAGTCCATTACAAGGAAAATGTGCAACAAAGGGAAATGTTCCTCCTTATCAAATCGCATCAAATCTCATACCTAAAAAATGCAGAACCTGGGAAGACACCAGAGAGGACTTCTTGCATTGAGTAGCAAACAATGTTGCTACAGTATGAGGACTCACTCTTGAATATGTGAGATTAGGATAACCTTGAAATGAACCTTGAGTAAAAGGTCATCTAGATAAGGAGTCAAGGATATTCCTCGAGCTCAAAAGTGACACCAGACAAGAAGGAACATCAGAGAACTGAAAGTGACTGCCCTGGGAAAAAAATTGAAGAAAATATTGATGATCTGGATGAATCGGAACATGTGCATAAGCATCTTAAAGGTCTAGGGAGGCAAAGAATTCCACTACAAACATAGATGCGATGACTGTCTGCATTTTGATCTGTGCAGCCAACAAAGTGGTTGAGACACCAAGTCCAGAACAGTACTGCAGACATCATTTTTTTTGGGGGGATGATGAAAAGATTTGAGTAGAATCCTGTGAAGAACTCCTGCACTGGTGACGGGGACCAGAGCCTGCTTTTCTGATAAGGAGAATACTGTTTATGATAAGATGCCCCTGAACCGGGTCCCGAGAAACTCTGGACAAAAAGAAACTGCAAGGAGGAAAGGATTTGACATACATGCAGTACTATTCCAAGATTACCTGTAGAACCCACTGAGCAGTCACTGACGCCTACCACACGTCTCTAAAGAGACAGAGGCGACAATCATCTACCAAAGATGGACCAGCACCCTGCAAGTCATGTGGACTTGTACTTTTTGACCTTAGGCTTCTGAGTAATCTTCTTGTTTGGCCAAGTCTGTTTGGGCTTTGGGGTGAGGCGAGCTTGAAAAGCATGAGGGGCTTAGATCTCAGGAGCCCCATACTGGTGGGAAAAGGGCACATTTTGGAGGAATCTGAGGCAAGAGGGTATTTTTACCTCTGGTAGTGTGACTGATAACCTCAGCCACTAAAGGACTGAGTTTAGAGATGTGCCTGTAAAGAGACAGTCTATCAGGTGTCCTTCATTGTTCCAAGAGAACCTGGTGCAAACAGTGATGAGAATGAAAAATAGGCGTCTCCTGATGAGTTTCCAGGACTGAGCTGATAAGACCCACAGCCAAGGGACAACAATCACTCAAGGGCATAGAGGAAAACAGTTCCTCCCCATCAGCCTCGCCTTCCTCATAATAGAAATCCTGAACCAACTGTGAACAGACCCTAAATACAGGTCTTAGGTGCCTAACAGGAGGGCCTAGGGGTCCAAAATCAAGAGGACCCCTGAATAGATGAGGGGATCAAGATGACTGAAGAAATCAGAGTTGTAGCCAAAACTAGTTCCTGTTCTGCAGTGGAGGACACCAGAGGTGGAGTGGGGGCCACAATGATGGACATAGTAAACAAGAATATTCCCTAGGATTACTAGTCTGGCATGAAGAGCAATGGTTAAAAGGGTTAAGAGGACCCCAGAAAGCAGAGATTCTGGGGGATGTTGTCTTTAAGTCATATGCAAAGCAAAGAGTGGTTCTCCAGCAGTTTGAATTACACACTCTTCTAAAATCAGAACAGAGACCCCAGTATGAACATTCAAAAGAAAGTTCATCAGATTCAATATTTGCCACCAGGAAGCAAACAGGGGCAGAGCTATGTACCTGGGAAGGACAGTGTGAAACAAAGATGGTTGCCTTCAAGGCACCTGGTTCTTAAAAGGGCCACATCAAATTTTAAAGTCTACATAAAGAATAGAAAAATAAAGTTGAAACTTGAATAAGAAGCAATTGAAACAGTAAAAAAATTGAAGGGAAAAAAGAAATCTACTCACAAAAGAAGAGAAAAATCCCCCAAAGTGGTAGAAACAATAAGAAACAGAAAGCATTACAGAACATTTACAGTGAATGCAGCCATCTTTGATGAACACACAAACAGTGGTAAATGAGAAAATAAACAGAGTGCAATACAGGCAAAATACCACATAATAATAGTGGATGCCAGAAAAACAGTGACATAAGAATAGGACCATGGCACCCAGAGGTTAACTTACCCAACTTCAATCTACTATTGTATAACACAAACAGCTTCAGGTAAGCGGAGCAAAGGTATAGAGACAGAGGAAAAAGTCACCCTCCAAAGGTAAACGTTCTAAAATGCACCGGTCAATGCATGATCAAAGAAGCCAGTGAATCAGAGCCTGCCTAATGGGGAAATATATGGCCCCATGTTACTAAGAATAAAATAATAAAAAAAAAAGTGTAAGAGAACAGAGCACAGACAGCTTTCGGAGGAAGGCCCATGAAACTGAGAGTAGACAGAGGTAAAGTGGAGGGAAGACAGGAGTCTACACCTAAAAGGCTTTACCTTTATTGAAGTATCCTGCCCTCCAAGTTCCTATGTTCCACATTGTACAGCAGAGAAATAAAGATAACCTGAAGAAAACAAACAGCACCATGGGGTGCAAAAAAGCACCAGCTTATTTAAATGGGTTTTGAACCCCTTGAATAATATAGAGAGATGGACCTCTAGCAAAGCAATACCTTGCACACCATTTGGGACGCATTAGGTTAACCTGTCTCCTGTATTTGCTTCTGGCCCAATTCACTTGCAAAAGAATCCAGTGACTGAGTATTTTGCATAATGTAGTCCATTAAAAAAAAAAAACACTCCCATCTGGAAGATCACATGCAGCTTCAAATGTTTGCAGGCCACTGAAAATATCACAGCCATAAGAAGGCACAGAGAACTAAGACAACAAGCTGGGTTCAAAGTGCTCTATAGAATATATATATATAGTAAGTACTTAGTAATTCTGTATGTCAGTCACATGACTCAGATCATAGTCAACACATATCCCAAAACTACCAATCCCTTGTTAGAATTACAAATATAAAAATTACTTGTAATTAAAGCTGTGACTGTTAGGTGGGTTAACAAAAGAAACCATCTTGTATAATTACGGAGTACTCTACAAAGGGGTAGTAAATCCCAGGAGCCTGTGTACCAGGTATCCTAAAAATTCACTGCTGTCACCTCCATTTTTGTAAGCATTTTGTATACAAACATGCACATGATTCCCTTCACTGACTCTTAAAACTTCCAGCTGGCTCCTAAAACTTTTAGGTGTCTCCAAAGTTCTTTATATATATATTTATTTTTTTTGTGTGTATCTACAAGTTTGAATGTGAGTGTGAGTGCTTGCGTGCAAGAAAGAGTGGGAATGAGGGCGAGAGGGCCTGTGTGGTCAAGAGGGAGTGTGCAATAGAGAACGATCCTGTGTGACTGCTCTGCGTGGTGCACCCTTGTCCTCTCTCTTTGGGCAGCTCACCTACATCTTACTGCTCACTAATACATGCCATTTTCTTCCCTCTCTACCTTAATATCAGTTTACTGGAACCTCAAGAATGTGAACATTGTAACCAGTAAACTACTGATGTCCGGGAACATTTTGCAGCCCTCAGACATGGCCAACCTGAATCTGCATTTAAATTCTCTTAAAATCTGATCTGCTGCAAAGTATAACTTTTACATCATCTCAGGCAGAGTTTTAATGCTTAGTATGTAAATTCACAGAGCAAACTGTAAAGTAGATTATTAGTCTATAGATGGAATGCGTGTTATAACTGGTACATAGTCTCATTTTACGCATACATGTCTTTAAAGCCATCACATTATTTAGTAGTGTGTGGCTGCGAGTCACTGTTCTTTTCTCATTCCACCCATCAAGGAAGATGGTTTGAACATCCATTCAGTAGAATTCTTAGAAGTGGTTAGTGTTTGGATATCCAATAAATAATCAATAGCGGTTATTGTAATTCCTTTGGATTGGAATATCCAATTAACAGTAGTGCGGCTCAGCAACAACAGAACTCGGTAGCAACTTTATCTGGAAATGATATTTGCTTTTGCATCTTATTTCAAACACTTTGGTACAGTTAAAATACAGCTCAACACATAAATAATACAATATGATTGTACAACCACCTTTTGAGTGTCTGTGGCACTGTAATGCATACCGCAAAGGCTGCTTTTATGGTTCTTGACTCAAAACAGCAACTATATGGCTTAAAATTCTCAAGTTTCAAAAAAGCAGATCAATTGGAACCTAGAGAGGCCTACAACACATTGTGTTGCAATGCTTTGGAGGTCTCTAGCGGTTAAAGTGAAAGTGTGAAGGGAGGCCTCCTCAGCAGCAAAACAAAGGAAGTGTGCTTTTTTGGCGTAAAAATAGAGAATGTAATGTGGGAGATGGAAATTATTGCCCCTATCCACTGCAGCAGAAGAAAAATTGGAGTCAGAAGGGGAGGCCTCTGAGGGCTATGTGTGACCCTATGAGACTGCTCCTGCTGACCCCAGTCTGTTCTGGTGCACTAGAAATAAGAGTGGATTCATGGCTTCAGTAGGTCTTCTGTTGCCCACCACTGCTCCAATGTGTTAAAACCTGTTAAAACATTTTTTTTTTTTGAGTGTGTCAATGACAATACTGATTGCCTGTTTTAACATTCTATGTGTATGCCGCTGGGGTAACGGCCATCTGAAATGCATCGTTACTTAATTTATCTACCTTGTGCTAGATGGGGAACTTCACATCTAAAGAGGTAAACATCACTCAGAAAGGAGAGTGAGTGAACTGAATTTCAGCACTTGAATACATTCTGTTGGGATGCACAAAATGCATCAATCAAAGTAATCAGAGAAAGGTAGAAGCCTTTCATGGGGCCTCTGTGCAGGCTGACACCCATCCATCTTCTTCTGTGAACACAAAGACGAGTATGATGGAAGATAGTGAGGTCGAATGTGTGCTCCTTTCTCCTTTGACACCTACTGCAAGCAGAGGGTGAATAGCAGGTCAAAGGGTACTCAGGGTGCCCCCCACAAGCAATTCACAGGAAATCTGGAGGTTTCGTTTTGCTTAATTCTGCTTTTGAATTCTCAAAATTATCTGATGAATATATAAGCGATTTATGCAATATTCTATGGGGTGTATGCACAATTATGGGGCAAATCAACTGCATCAGAGCCCAAATAAAAAATTCCCCAAATTCCTAGTAATTTAACCCTGTGAGTGCCAGAGGGTGTTGCGTACCCCCAGGCACTCAAAGAGTTAAAAGTGTACATTTCGGTGTAAAAGGGTTCTTCTCTGCCACACTGTGAAGCAAAGGGTTGTAGACCAAACACTCATGGAGTTAAAAGCACCATTTAAATCCCTATTCTCAAAAGCACTATAGAGGGCAACAAATGAACAACAATTTAAATGGGTCTTTAACCTTTTGAGTGCAAGAGGGGTGTCCAAAGCATTGGTGTGCTAGCATTGCAATGTAATGCACAGGACAGCTCTAGTATTCAAGGGGTTTAAATACAATGGAAATTTTCAATTCTCCCCAGAGGTGCAGATGGTTTGCTTCACTTTTTTGTGCATTGGGTCCTTAGTAATGACAGCACTGCAGCTAGTCAAAGAGCAATAAACATAAGAGCTTTCACTAGAATCATTAACCCCTTAACGACCCTTGACGGTCATGGTACGTCATGGGTAAAAAGTGCCTTAACGACCCATGATATACTACGACCGACATGGATTTCAGGGCTCCCCATGCGGCTGCACCCTGTTTGGGGAGCCCTGAGTCGGATCGTCAAAAAAAATGATCCGTGGTCCTTTAGTGACCACCGCGTGCCTGCACAGCTGGTCGTTAAGGGGTTAATAAAGATGTAGTCCTTTACCAGAATCCATGGGAAAATGGAGTGTTTATAGGTAATCCAATATTAAGTATGAATTAACGCATTTTACTCTATAATGCGCCACCTAATTATAGACACTTATGGAAGCCACTCAGTTATCACAGCTGCTGACTCCTAGGCCCATATTTATACACTGATGTTATTCTGACGTAAACCAACTGCACCATAGGAGACAAACCAAAATGCCCATGCATTTGAATAGAGGGTTTTAACACCTTCAAAAGCTATTGTTGGACTACAAACTATCAACCTCAGCAGGCTGCAAGTGGGGAATGATGGGACTTGTAGTTCCACCACAGCTGTAGTGTCACTTCTGAATTGTCAGAACCATGTGACAGCAGCCTCATCTGAACACTCTGATGAAGTGATAGCTGCCAAACAGGCATGACAGCACAGAATAGGTGGATTGGGCACTGATAATTACTAGAGAGTGGATCTAAATGGTTATGTGGGGTGCGTGAATTGAATAAAGGTGGGTAACACTAGGCCTAGTTGTCTTGAAAGCTTGCATCCTAGAGGCACTCTAAAGGTATAATTTTTACTCTACTAGTCTCCTGCTAGCTCATCTTAGTACATTGACCTCAACTTGTTCTGCTACGCTCATTTCAAAATTCTCCTCTTATATTTATATGAAGTTGTCCCATTTTGAAAACCCCAGTTTACTGCACATAGTGCAGTTGTTTTGCTCCAAAATTGTTCCACTTTGCTTTTATACACAGAGCCCTGTAAGCAACAATTTAACACCTCAAAGGGCTGCGGTTGTGGATATGTTTATATTCCAGGGATGCACAACCTGCAACCCTCCAGCTGTTGGACTACAACTTCCATAAACTGTCAAATAGCTTTTGGTGGGCTGAGAATAATTTGAACTATAGTTCAATAACAGCTGGAGGTTGCTCACCTATGATATATATACAGGGCTCAAAATTTCCACTCGCCACTAGCCAATGGCTAGTGAAAAGTTAGCCCTGGTGGGTATGTTATGTCTTGAGGTGGCGAGTAACTTTTCAGGTCTGGCTAGTATCAAAGGACTTAAAATTATAAGCCCTGATATATGTCATATTTGGGTGGAGAATTACACAAAATCTGGGTATTGCTACTTTAGTTTTTTTGCTCCTTGTCAAAAAGTCACTTTCAAATGTATTTTACAGTCATACTCTGGTAATATTACATTAAAACTGTTGCCATGGCAACTAGAAAATGGGACCTAGCACTGCACATAGGGAAGGAGTTTTCCTATATTGCAGGCAAGTTTTAACACTTTAAAATATACATAATTGCTCACATGAACACACGACAGAGGGGCATTGGGACCCCTCCTGAATACATCTCTCCCCACACTGATCCCCAAAGGTGCAACAATGAGGGCCATCACGGCCTTCCCTTACCTCCTACTCACCCCATGCTGAGTAAGAGGACCTTCAAGACCCACAAGATGCAACTCTGCCTACACAAGCAGGCAGCAGTGCTGAGGTCAAGGAAGTAAGATAAAGTGACAACTGTCTACCTGGTATCAGCACTGATTAAGGTTATTAAGACAAAGGGGCATTGGGAGTGTCCCAATGACCCCCCAGAGGTCTGACTCAAGGGGAAAAAAATAAGTAACAATAATAAATAACACATACATAAATGTAAAAAAATTAACTCCTCAGCCTGGCCCCATGGCAGCCACATTTGGCCAAACAACAGTCTGACCCCCACACCAGCTATATTCCCTTGTCCAATGGTAGGCAGACATTCACATACACTGAGTGACCCCACCAGCCTTGTGGCTCTGTCAAATGGTAGACACAGTCCCCCATGTACACTGTTTGAAACTCCTAACAGATTCCCAAATACAATGTCTGACCTAACAGCCAGGCTCCACTGCCCCAGGCAGCCACAGATACCCCCCATAAATACTGTCTGATCACCCACCCAGCCTGTTTCCACTGGTAGCCACAGAACTACATATTTCTCTGCCTGAAAGTCCAGTTTTGTTCCATTGGTAGCTAAATATCACCCTCTCGCTCTCACATAGTCTTCTACCCCAGCCTTGCCCATTTGGCACTGACTGGAAGGTTCTCCTCTGTGATGTAGAGCCTGGCTACTACATTTTTGGTCTGGCTCCTAGAGTTGAACCAAATTTGTCAAGCCCTGAATTAACCCTTTGAGTGCCAGAGAGGTATCTAATGCACTGCAATTATAAGCACACAAAAAGTTTTAAGTAATTAAACATCAGTTTTCCCTAATGCACCTGTACCACTTTGCTGGAAATACTTCATTTCCGCTCAGATCATTTAAAAGGAATGTTTGCTCTGCTTTGCATAAAAGACAGAAAGGTAATTAAAAATTCGGTGACATCCAATTTACTATGGGTACTGCCATTTGCATAGTGTCATACTGGCTTCTCATTAGATCTTTCAAAATTAGATTTCTATAATCTCGTTAAACAAATCAGCTCTTAGAACCTACTGCCAAAATGCAAACCACTTAACCAAACAGCGTGGTAGCTACTGATTTCTTTAACACATTAACTCTTTCATTTGCCTTGGCATTTCTTACCAGTTGCACTTGTCTACTGAGAAAATAGAGGGTGAGGAATAGTCTGGTGCAACTGTGAAACATGTGGCAATCCAGCTATTGTTGGACTAACTCTCTGTATACAGTTGACGATGATTGATTATTAGAATTGTAGTTCAAAAGCAGCCAGATAGCCACAGGTTGCCCAGCCACGGTCTTGAGATAACAGTCATATTCAATATCCTAAAGAAGAGTAATTCTGGAGCAACGTAACTACATAGTAGGAGAGACATGGAAATTTCCAATTATTTCAAAGGGCAGCAAACCCTCTCAATGCTAGAAAAGTCTACAATGCACTCAAGGGTGTTAACCCTTTCAGTGCCAGAGGGGTACGCAACACATTGCTCTAAAAAGCGTTATGTACCCTTCTGGCACAGAAATAGTTCAAAGCCCCAATGAAATCAGTGACAATTTGTTGAATTTCTGTCTCCTATGGAGAAGATACTTTACTCCAAAACTGAGAAGTACAATAATGAAGTAGCTCTAAACTTGTATTATTTAACCAAGAAACATCATACTAATAAAAGTATGTAAATCCTGTCATACACCTAACCCATGAGAGCAAGAATACTAACTACCAAGCATGTACAAATTCACAAAGACACTGTAGTTGTATGCACTAAGGGAAAATCATATCATGCATATTATACAATACAGGTTCCTGTGAGTTATTATACACACAGAGTGGTATATTATATAAAACACATGCTTTTCCCTATGTGCATAAGAATCTATAATTATTTGCGTTTTCTAACTCTTGATGAGTACGACCCTATAACCCCTTATGTTCAAAACAGTACATTTCAAACAAACTTGAGTCTAAGGCAGTAAAATCTAAAGATTCTGAGGGGCATAGCCTTGCATCAAGAAAGAAGGCTTAATTTAATACAGAAACCCACTTAACCAAAAACACATTTATAGAATAAATACAGCAGGAGGTTTTTACTACAATGTACTCTATAAAGATGGCTTCTTCCCTTCTTCTACTGTGAAAAGAAGTAACTTCATACAAGCAAGTAGAAATGAAAATAAAATCAATGTCAGATAACATGCCTTGTGTGTCTTGTCTAGAAGAGCAAATTACATTTTAACCCATGTAGCTGCCAGTGGGTTATTTAGAGGATGCCACTCAGCACTTCAGGGGGTAAATATTGAGACCTGTGGTCCATCTGTAAGAAATTCAAAGTATGAGACTAGAAGTCTGGCTATCACTAAGTTGGGAGCCACACCTCAGTAACTGGTACTGGTACTAACCAACACATCACAAGAGTAGGTAATCATGCCCTGCCACAAGAGACCTTGAGTATATTCCCGCAGCTACTTTGATACATATCCCTAAACAAAAGCACTATTTTGAAGGCTCTACACCCTAAACAGAGCATTCATAAAATACACATACAATACAGAGTCTTAGGGCATTATCCAGGAAGCTAAACAGTTGAAATTGCTGATCATACCAATTGAACCACTGATTGATTTAAACGGAAAGGTCTCCAACGCATTGCTTCACAAAGGAGATTACTACTTAATTCAAGGGGTTAAAAGTTCCAATTTAAAGTACAGAGAATGTTTATTTATATCCAGTGATCCTCAGATTTGCTCCAGTTCTTGGTACACCAGTCTCACTGAGGTCTGCCTAAGTAACATGTCCATGTCTTCCAAGTAAAAGCCAAAAAGAAGGTTAAAATATAGGATAGGTGCACCGCTTTTCATAAGGTGTTGTTAGCAGGTTATTGAATCAAAAAGAGGAATGTGTTCAAGATATTTGATATACAAATACTAAAGGAAAATGTACATAGAAATCTTGTAACCGCACTAAAACCCTCTCCTACTGTTACGACAGTGGGATTAGCACACAAAGGGGAAGTGGTCAGTTGGGGGAGGGGGAAAGGAAATTAAAAGAAGGACAAAATATAACCTTTATTACATCCTATTAAAAACTAGCAAATTAAAAACAAAAAGCAGTCCCTAATCCCTACTACTCAAGAATGCTAAGTAGCACCAATGAATCACGTCCACAGCCTCGTGGCGTGTAATACTGAGACAACTACTAAACGCCAATGCCTATTACATATACATCTGATTACATCTGATTGCCCTCATATGGCTATAAAAGTGAGTACAAAATAGCCACATTAAGTAACATAAATGGTAACAGTAGCTCAAGTTAATTCCTGAAATGGGGCAAATGTCCTGTCCTCGGATGAGTGAAGCAAGTTGATCTAATTTGTTCTGCCTACCTGTCTACAGCCACTAATTCAGAGCAAAGGAAAGAGAGAGGTGTAGCCACAAAAGGTGATCATCCAAAATAGCAAGACACACGCTTTAAATCCTCCCAGCAGTTAAGTCCACAAAAGTCATTGGGTAAAGGACCCGCTGGGTAGGTCGATAATGGCAAAAAATAGAGGATAGAGAAAGAGAGTAGTTATAGTGAAGATGACTTAAACCCTTAAAGGAGCAGTAAACTTTTTTTTATGAAAATACATATTTTACAGAGCTTTTCCTGCTGAATAAAACAAGGTCACTCCCATTGCTGTCAGATGTTTTATTCAAAATTTATAGCAGTTTAAATAATCAGGAAGTGAATTTACTGTGTTTACTTCCTGATAGTTCTAACTGACAGGAAGTGACAGGCAGTTTCTATCACATTCTATGGAGAACTGTTATGTCTCTGACTTTTCTGACTTTCCTCTCCATTAGAATCTGACAGGAAATCTAATTAGAATTTGACCACTACAGGGCCCTGCTAATGTAAAAAACCATGGGTTTAAACTGTAATAACTCTGGAAATATTAATCTCTCGGCAGTGGGAGTACCCTTATTTTACTCAGTAGGAAAATCCCTACAATATATATTTTTTCATAAAAAAAGTTTACTGCTCCTTTAAGTACCAGAGGTCCAGGGAAGTTACCTTCCCTTAAGGACCGCTTTGATCTTTGCCGACGTGCCGGTACACGCGTACCGGCGCACCGCTTGGAGGCCTAAGAGAGATCGCGCCGGTCTTGGAGCGTTCAATTTTAGGCCCCGTTTTTACTTACAGCACTCCCGGTAGAGCTCTGTAAGTAAAAAGTACGTGACATGCAATGACCGTCACTGGTCCTTAAGGGTATAAGGACCGTAACGGACATACCACGTCACGTAGTCCTTAAGGGGTTAAACTTAATTTTAAAGTAGCATAGCAGGGACTGCCCAAATACTGGAAAACACGGTCTGTGTTCCAATAGGCCAGACAATCGTTTCGCCTTTTCGGCTTTGTCACGGTTAACCCTTTGAGTGCCAGAGGGGTACGAAATGCATTTCGAAGCAAAGCATTGCATACCCTTCTAGGACTCAAATGGTTAAAATGAATACTAAAATCATAATAAGAACCATCTCTACCAGCAGGCAAATATCTTATTATGGCCCTAAAATCTTAATGGTCACCATGTATTTTGTTCTGACTTGAAGAGAGAATATCTTCAATCCGTTCTGGATGCCATGTACATGCAGATGAACATGATGTTTGCTGTCTGGATCCCCTGGACCCCAAAATCCATCCTCTGGAACTTCTTATTTTTTTTCCCATAATGGAAGCAGGAAGAGCATGAGCCAACAGAAGATGTCAATTGTACATAGAGGCCTTTGGGGTCCAGGAGCCCTGGCAGCAAAATTGAAGTCTGCCTTTGCGCACATGACATCCAGGTTTGATTGCTCATGCCTACTGGGGAGGTGTGTGTGGTGTGTCTGCCTCTGCCTGCCTCTTGCCTCTGCCTGTGCATGCATCTTTCCATGTTATCTGTCCGTGCTTCTGTCTGTGTGTAATGATCTCAATAATACCTTGGATACTAGAGAGGACTTCAAAAACTTCAATGCACTGGAGAACTTTCTAGCATTCAAATGGTTAAAACATAAAATTATAATTCCATGTTTAATGATTATCTGATTATGCACTTTCAAATAAACATTCATGCTATTAACCCTTTGAATACTTTGCATACCCCTCTGGCACTCAAAGGGTTAATATACACCTTTCTAGCACTGAAGATAATGCAGTGTGCGAATCCCTATTATCCCTCTAATGTCACCCATGGTCATTAAAGGAAAGCTAAATTAAATTCTTACCCGAACCAACTGGAGACGACCCAACACTTAGACTCTGCAAGCTTCCATTCCTGAGCAATGTAGGGGACCTTTGAAGAGTGGAGCTTGCTATGCTTCCTGCTGCTGACGCAACTGATGATGTTGGAGAAGCAGAGGAAACAGATAAGTGGGAAACAGCTTCTTGAATTTTGTTCCCTTTCGGCCTACCAGGTCCGTGTTTGTTCTGTTTATTTCCTTTACGCTTCTTTTCTTTTATTGCATCATCTTCTAGCACAGAGGATTGTACCCGCTTGTATCCTGTTACATTAAGGCCTGAACTGACATAATCTCCACATACATTGTCATAGTTTTTGGTAGGGAAAGGCATAGTTGGATTGGAAGGAAGGCCAGTTAAAGAACCAAAGCTGTTTATTGACCCTTCCTGTAAGCCAGGTTCTCCTTTAGGTGCATCTTTGGTTGACAGGGGTTGCTGCAGGTGATGATAGCCATCAGTTCGAAGTTCAGATTCTGTGAAACTCAAAAACTCCTGCGGTGACTGGACTGAACTTCCAGAAGATGACTTAACACTTGACGGTGTTCCTGCAAAAATATAAAAAGAAACAAATATTAATAAATGACAGTCACACTGCACTTTCATACAATGTGTAATACAGCTACGCCTTAACCATGGAGTGCCACAGGGGTATGCAACACATTGCAAAGCAATGTGCTGCGTACCCCTTTGGCACAAAAAGGGTTAATGACCAGTGGTGTGTGCAACCCATAGTAGAGCAATGGAGAACTGCATTGCATACTCTTCTCGTCCCCAAGGGGTTAAAGGGAAGTTCTCATCTCATTGTTTCTGTTGGGCAGGTCTGCTTCCAGGTCTTGTATTATGCAACTCAGGCTGTCAAGAAGACAGCCCATTTGCTCCCTGCAGCTGTCTAGTTAAATCTGTAATGGTTAAAGAGGACATGTTATCTACACAGGTTTTAGTCTCATTAAATGTATCTATTAAAAATGGCTATACCTTCTGGGGTTTTGTTTTGGGTTCTTTGTTTTGTTGTGCAAACAGTTTATTTTTTATTTCATAGTTGGATAATTTTTTTGTCACAATATAATGAATTACTCTCCCTGTCCCCACCTTCGTAGGCTGTTAAAACCTCTGTTTCCACCAAAGGGAATCCCTTGGATATGGAAGCTTCCACTGAGGGAAGGACTTGGAAAGGTGAAGGGTATTCAAATTTTCAGAAGCTGTACCCACATCACCTGAACGGATTAAGTGTCTGGATCCAAACCTGGCACTTGCTGCTTATATGTACAGCAGTGCAGCAAGTGCAGTCTGCACCCCCTTAAGGAACCATGACAGTCCTGGCACTTCACGGGTTGGGCGTACCATAAGGAACATGATGTGCCAGGACAGTCGTGGATTTCAGGGCTCCCCACGCGGCTGCTTGCCTTTTGAGGAGCCCTGCATTGGATAGTATTGAAAAAAAAAAAAATTAAAAAATGCTCCAGCACTTAAGTACCATGGACCCTTTTTTTTTTTTTGTTTGTTTGTTTTTCCCTTCCTCTTCCTGGCTGCCCGAACGGCGTGCAGCCACGCGGGGAGCCCGGAACTCCATTACAGTCCTGGCACTTCATGGGTCATTAACGCAAAACAACCCATGATGTGCCATGACAGTCAAGGGTCATTAAGGGGTTAAAGGGAAACACTCATTCACTTTTTTTATATATCTATTTAAGCCTTGTCTAGGAACTCTTTGATCATACTAAAGGGGCACAATACATTGCAAGGCAATGTGAACCACACCCCTCTGCTCCTTAATGTACCATATTTTATTAAATGAAATGGTGTATGCATTCCCTCCTGATCTAAACAGAGAAATCTGGTGATGTTTCATGGCAGAGCTTTCATTATAGATGCTCAATGTCTCTCAAGGGCAATGGATACACAGGCATTATATAAATGCATCCATGTAACCAAGGTGAAGCCTTTACAGGGTGAGCCAAGAGCTACCAACAGTGTGTGGGTTTTGGGATATTCCAGCTGGAGCACAGGTGGACTAATTAGTGGTTCAGTTATTTTAATTGGTCAACCTGTGTTCATTCAGGGGATATCTTGGCAACCTGCACTGTTGGGAGTTCTTGTTGAGAACCAAAGATGGCTACCCCTGAATTAGAAAATCATTTAGCAAAGTATGACAGATGGCAACTAAAAAAACCAAATCAAATAAGAATACAAATGGAAGCAGAGTGGAGCAATTCCAGAGCAAATCAACAGCACCACAGGGGACAAATAATAATAATAAAAAATACCTTACAGATTTAAATGGGGCTTTTTAACCCCTTAACCACCAATGATGTGCCAGGACCGTCATCAGTGATTGTGCGTTAAGGACAGGTGATGGCCCAGGCATGTCATGGAATTCTGGGATTGCAGTGCTGTGGTCCTCTAGAGCCTTCCCCTCACCCACACAAAGCGGTGCTTAAGGGTTTAACCCTTTGAATGCTAGAGGTTTCCAACACATTGGTTTGCCCCAGAGCTGCTCCACTTTCTCGTTATACACAAGGCCCATAGTATTACATCATACCTCCCAAGAGTCCCTCTTTTAGACACAAATCCCTCTGTCCCTCCTTCCCACCCTGATGTCCCTCTTTTTAGGAAATCACACTGTGTGGTGTGTATATAAGTGTATCACATTGCTCTGCAGCAATAAAACTCACATTATTGTTTGTTTAAATGTCAGTATATGTGTTTATAAATTGGTATGTGTAAATAAAATTCTTTGGCTTTATTATAGGTTATTATGTTACACAAGGAGGTGTCAATAGGTCATGAAATAGCCTAAAAATTCTCGATAATGCCCCGGTCACCAGCCACGCCCCCAGCAACACCCCCTAAACCACAGGTGTCCCTCTTTGGCAATTTGAAATGTTGGGAGGTATGTTACATTGAAATGGGTATAGGATCTTCTTTTATATACAAACAAACATATATGATAGAATAGAAAATTACAGTAACCTATTTAATACTCTGTTTAACGGTCAATGGGATCACTAAAAAGTGAAATGAAAGCAGGGCTGCCTAGTGCTCCAAATTTTGAGCTGTGTCTCAATTGTGCTGGCCGCACCCACATTCTGAATTGTGGGTGTGGCCAGTGCAACCTCAATGTCCCTGCACCAGTTTTATACATCTTTAAAGGCAATTATTTAACCCCTTGGATGCTAAAGAGATCTCCAAAGCATAGAGGGGCAAAGAGCTGGAGATCTCTCAAGCAACTTAGGGGTTAAAATCTATTTTGGCTTTGCCTGTAACAAGCCAAAGCTATTTTCTGTGCCAGGGAATAGTAGATGGGACAGAGAGGGGCCATGGGGTGAACAGGGGTGTGGTCATAGGTGGAGTTAAGGACACCTAGAACGCCTGGGATGCAAGTACGGCCTTGAATGAACGTCTTACTTTTAACCCTTTGAGTGCCAGAGGGGTATGCAACATTTCAAAGTAAAGATCAAATAGTGTATTCTATTTTAGCCTTACCTGTTAAATCCTTTTCTCTTAGTCCAAACAGGTTACTAGTAACTCTGGGTAGGTAATCCACCCCCTTTAAGTAGGCAGGAACAATTCTAGAATTGTATGAAGGGGGTGGAGCCTACCTTCCCTCCTTGGCTGCAGCTAGCCAACCAGCTCCAAAAAGATTTGAGACACTAACTATTGACTAGATAGTAGAAGGGAAAGAAGACTCCTGTGAGCATGACCCCGAAGGACCCCCACAGTCTGCCACAGAAGAGCCAAGTATGGTCCCTTGACAGGGTGGGAGACCAGTAACCTGTATGGACTAAGAGAAAAGGATTTAACAGGTAAGACTAAAATCCTCTTTTCTCCGTCGCCCAATACAGGTTACTGGTAACTCTGGGATGTCCAATCATTGAGTTTCCCAAAGGCGGGAAGTAAGGCAAGGACCAGGTGCAAGGCCCCCCAAAGTCACCAGAGCAGATATGAACCATCAGATCAGAGATAGCCCAACAAACAAAGAGGTGGCGTAACACCCCACACTGTTACCCAGCACACTGAACTAGAGCCAAAAGGGCTGAAAAGTGAAGGAAGCACCAAAGAACTGAAGAAGATCCTAGACAGGCAAGACGGCCTCCATATTCTTCCTCCCAAAGTTGGCGTCAGCCGATGCCAGCACATCAATACAGTAATGCTTCAAAAAGGTGTGCACAGATGACCAAGTGGCAGCCTTGCATGACTGATCAGCGGAGGCCTGATTCTTGTAAGCCCAAGAAGCCCCAATAGATCTAGTAGAATGAGCCGTGACCCCAAAGGGAGCAGGTTTCTTCCTTAGCTCGTAAGCCTTACGAATAGTGGAACTGATCGATGATGCAATAGTCACTTTGGATGCAGACCATATCTTGAGCCAAAGAGCACATCTGGCAACCACAGCCATGGTGGAAACCCTAGTCACCAAAAGGATGGCATTATATAGGACAACAGAAACATAGTGCTGTGCTTCAGAAATGTTGGCAAGGAGGCACAACTTATCCAAAGTAGGAACACCCTGACTGACAGCAAGAATGAGTTGTTCAGTCCAGACCGCAATGGCCCGGTTCACCCATGCTGCTGCGAATGCTGGACGCATGGCAGAACCAGCAGTGGCAAAGATGGACTTAAGGGAGACCTCCAGTTTCTTGTCAGTCTAGTCCTTTAGAGCAGACACATCAGACACTGGCAAGGCAGTAAACTTGGATAGCCTGGAGATAGGAGCACCCACTTTAGGAGGATGAACCCACTGAGCAAGCGCTGCCTCAGAAAAGGGATAAAGCTTAGCAAATTTCTTGGAGACAGAAGGTTTTCAGTCCGGAGACTTCCACTCTTCAGACACAAGGTGGTCAAGAGTGGGGTTAGGTGGAAAGCAAGAAAGGGGGTTTTTAGGCTCCTGAAACACACCAGAGGGGTCAGAAGGATCCTCCTGAACTAAGAGAATGTCAAGAGTATTCAAGACAGCCCTGATCAGGCCCTCAGCGGAGGGCTCAGGATCAGCCTCAAAAGGATCTCCAAAAAACTGAGAGAAGCCCACAGCAGAACATTCCTCAACATCTGAACTCCCTGAAGTTTGGGCAGGGAAGACCTGACGGAGGAGGGGGTCTGCCAAGAATGGAAGACCCCCTGTAACTGGGATGGAAAGAGTTGCAAAGTGGACCTTAGTTCCCTAGTAGCAGCCTTGAACTCTTGCACCCAAAGTGGCTCTAATGCACGGCTGGAGGTCCCTTGAAGACTCTCTCAGGGACATCAGAACATGCTGGGCATAAATGACCTGAGAATTCTCTAGGTAACCCTGAATGACAGGAAGAGAAATGTGCAATAGGGGATACAGAGACCCCAGCATCCTTAATCTTAGGTCTGGCCTTAAAGGGATAGTAATACTTCGTTTTAACTTTATTTTATTTTGTAGGCATTAAAAAAACATGAAGAATGATATAAGTCTTATCTCTGAAACCTTTATGGTTTAAGAGATATTCACAAAGTATCCCTTCCCTGTTCAACCAGATCAGAAGGGAGATGCCCAGGTAGACTGCAGAGAGGGACAATCTTCAATTAAGATAAAGGAAAAAGCTGAAAAACTTGTCAAGGGGGGAAGGGCTTTCATTGTTTTCATACAAAGAAAATTGTCCCCTTCTGTTATCTGTCCTGTCATACAAACAGACTCACATTTGAGAAGAGATGGCTTACACTAGGAAAAAGGGGCGGGGAGGGGAACTTTGCTTGTGAATATCTCATAAACCATAAAGGTTTGAGAGATAAGACTTATATCATTCTTCATGTTTTTTTAATGCCTACAAAATAAAATAAAGTTAAAACGAAGTATTACTATCCCTTTAAGCTCCAATGGTATAGACATTCTCACAGTGTCAACAACCTTATTGTATAAGAAATCACCCAATTACAGTGTGTATGATTAAAGTTTCACCCCAGAAATTGCTAAAATAGACTTATCTGGCAGGCGAAGGGTTAATCAGCAGAGGAGAAAAGAAGAGTCCAAGCCCTGCGTAGGATACTCTTTCTGGAAAGATCACAAAATGGCTGCCGCAGTGAGAGCCAATCAGAAACGAGCGTGTGAAGCAAGCGTTCATTTGAAATTTAGTTTTCCCAGAAAAGTACCCCAAACAGTGCCCGAAGCCCCCTGAGCCCCCCAATACACTAGAAACATGCACCGGGTGATAGAGCAAGGGCAGACAAGTAAAATGAGCCATCTCTGAAGTCACTAGGTTAAACGGTTGCAAAGATATGTCCCAAACTGTACAGTCCCATAGGAGTGAATGGAGCAATGGCACCTATGCGGTAAAGTGTGCCTTTAACTCAAATTTTACAAAATTGAAGGTGTAATATTAAAAGACATGAAACATCACTAAAACATGTTAGGATACCCAAAAAAAACACTGAACCAGTAGGAAAAGTGTAAGAAAACCCCCTCCAAATGAATGCCAAAACAGCAGCTAAAGGGTTAAATACCACATAAACCTGCTCCAAACACCCAACAGACATACAGATAGACCCAGTGAGTGCAGGAGTGTGCAATAGGAACTCCAAATGAAAAACTCCTGTGCGGAGGGGCACTGTGGGACATGTGGACCTGCAGCACTCAAAGGGTTGCTCACCTTTCCTGCAGATCTTCTGTCTTCAGATTAAGAAGAAGCTTTGGTGGGCAACTCCTGAGGAAAGAACTTGTAGCCAAGATTCCCCCCCCCAGGGCTTAAGGTGCACAAAAAAGCACATGGCCACTGAGCTAGCCACACCTAAGGGCATTGTCAGTTATGGTAATCCACCTAATGGTGGTATTCCATTTCTAACAGAAAAATAAAAAACTTCTAAAGCTATAGCAGAACTGTTCTCTTGCCTGTGTTAAATCTTTCTGGAGCTGGTTGGCTAGCTGCAGCCAAGGAGAGAAGGTTACTCCACCTCCCTACATACAAATCTAGAATTCCTGCCTACTTAAATGGGCAGATCGCCTACCCAGAGTTACCAGTAACCTGTATTGGATGACAGAGAAATGATCTTTTGCTAAGGGACATCATTCTGGTAATTTGCAGACTGGTCCTCATCTTGGGTTTCCTGTATACTATTCACAAATCAGTACTACATATTAAAATCATTCATCTCCACTGTATAATTTATATGGGTGGTTTTGAAACAACCACTATTTTGTCACTTAATTAGCAGCTAAAGGGTTTTCCATTAAGCAATTTGACTGTCACCATCTGTCTTTCTTTTACCCTTTTGTTTTTACAGCTGGTGTTAAAAGCTTATTACAAGTCAGTAACTTATTTTCATACCATAGAGGAACTAAAGTATTTCTTGAAACTATTCTTTTAAAACAGAACCTGAATTATGCTTGATATGAAACATTCTAAAAGTGACAACATTTATGGAGAACTCTAAAATGCAGTTTTGGATGGAACTTCATGATTCCTTGCCAAATTCCATAAGCTTCTGAGGGAATAGAAAAAAGGTTAGTAAGAATGAATAAAACCAGTCTAAAATATAACCGTGTTACTGAAGGAAATCCAAAATCAGTTAAAATGCAGTAGTCAGGAAATGTGCATTAACCCTTTAAAGGGCAATTGTGTTTTACTAGGTGCTCCTATTGGACCAGACTTCGTAAAAAATTAAATAAACAAATAAATAAAAATAAAAAAATAAGAGGCGGAACAGTGTGTCCCAAAACCGCTCCAATCAGCCAACTGGGAGTCACAAAAGTGATTTATGCAAGCAGCCCTATCTGGATTTCAAGTAAGATACAGTCTAAAGGGACTGTGCAAGAAGCCCAACAAAACTGAACTGAGAGACTTCAGTACTGGAGTTTGATGGACCAACAAGGAAGACCTAGTGGCTCTTTCCAGACTCAACAGCCCTGTTTTGCTATGCTCACAATGCATCCCTGACCTCATCAGCAGGTCTGCTCCCATCTGCCTGCAGTTATAGTTGTTCTTTAAGTACCAATATATTGAATAACCTTCTGGTCCTTAAAGAGTTAAAGGAGATCCAATCACCTAATGCATAAGCAAGCCTGACAAACAGGAATATATAGGGGTTGTGCTGGGCAGCCCCACATTACACCAGAACAGCATGTTGTGGGGTCAGAAACCTGATCACTGTGGCATCTCGGATGTTCACACACTAAAGCTGAAGTCAAACACTTGGAGGATTTGGACAAGGCACAAGGATTAACACATTGAACACCAAAAAAAATCTAATGCAGGAGGTGAAAGCCTGATGTCTTCCAGCTCTTGTTGCACAACTCCTATCAACTTCTGATGTGTGTTGGCTGGTTGACGATGATGAGAGTGTTAGCACAACACTGGAACCACGAGTTACCTATAATATTGTAAGAATTACATTTGCAACGTGACTGCATGTTTGAAAAAATAACTTCTCTAACAGCAAACATAGTCATCAGATAAATAACAGGATGTGTAAGAAGACTAACAGTGTTCTTTTGAGTGTGTGTGTGTGTGTGTGTGTGTTAAAAGGGCAAAATAAATGTATACTAATTACTAAAACTTTTGTTATAATTTTACCTGTGCACACAACCACTGAAATTCAAGATTATAGTTCAACATTACTACCCACAATACCTTGTTGATGACACTAGTGAAAGCAACAACAATCCTGCATTTTCATAGTGTTTTGTGCAGGAATGAAAACATGGGGGGGCAAGCTTCAGCATTCCAGCTGTTATAGATTACAACTCCCATCATCCCCAACCAGCCAACCACTTTAGTATCAAAGGTTATCTACTCCACATAGGCTTAAATATATATATATTTTTCTTTTCGTTTCTACTGCTCTTTTTTTTTCTATTGTTTGGTTCAAAGGATGGTGCTTTGTGACCAAGACTAAGAACTGTTGTAATTCACACTCACAAATGACAATGCATTTTATTAATATTGTTCGATTAAACATGTTTTGCACCCATGAACAACAACTGTTTTGACTGATCTTGTTTTTATTCCGTGCTTGAGCGAGCTATGGCAAAACTTGTTAACCCCTTAAGGACCGGTGTGCAGCTGGCACTTAAGGACCACGGAGCATTTTAATTTTTTTTTTTTTGTTAATCAGATTCCCGGCTCCCCGAATGACATGCAGGAAAGAAAGCATACATTTTTTAAGAGGTAAGTAAATAGTAAAATATCTATAGATGTGTAAAAGCTTTAGTCCAGCCATTATTTTACTTTTTTCGGGGGGGAAACCATGGCTGTTGAACTGTTGACTGTGTGGAAGGAATGCTTTCCCTTACACGTTGTCTGTAGTTCGACCACCCTGACTTCTGAGAGAAGCATGAAAGATATAGGGATAGGCACTGAAAGGGTTAAATGATAAACAAATTAACAATTCTCTTTGTTTCATTTACGTGAGTACAGTCATTTTTCTCATTTGCATTATTTGAAAAGCAAATGAAAATATGGACATCTTAAGCTGCAAAGAACTTGTTACAAAGACCTAGCTTTTGCATTGCATTGGTGTGTGAAACCTAAATTTGTTTTTTTCTTTATATAAAATACATAGACAAAACTTGATACACAACATGCAAAACTCTACATGCAAAATGTTGTTTATACTTTGCAAAAAGTCATAAGCAGAACTCTACATGCAATACGCACATTACATGGAAATCATGCTCACGGGCTCACACATATATGCATGCGCGCGCGCGCGCACACACACACACACACACACACACACACACACACACACACACACACACACACACACTCTGACACTGACACACACACACTTCGGTTAAACAAATCAGCACAACCCCACTGCCGTTTGTGGACATATTTACCTTGCTGGAAAGGACTTGTTGCTGTTGCCACTGTTCCTGCAGAATTCCGTCCACTGCTCGACTTCCTGCCTCGCTGAAGGGAGTTGTGACTAGCAGCCTTCTTCCCTTTACTCTCGGAAATCCGAGCATCCAATACATCTTTTCCTCCAGCAGGATGTGCAGAAACCTCTTGAAAATTAGCATTTGTGAAGCGGGCAGCAGTGTCTTCCAAACGCTTTACTGAATTTGTCACAGAGTTGTTGTTGTTGTTACTGGTGCTGCAATTATAGGTCTATAATATTGATTTGAAATAGAAACAATTGTCAGTATAATAAATACAAACTGATTAAAAGGGCAACTATCAAGATAAGATATGTATATGTTAAAGTGGATGTGTCACCCATGTATAACAGAATAAATAGTTAGGCTACATATCGAATACTACTAAAAAACGGTCTTCATTTTTTTTTTTTTTTTTAAGTTTTCTTTTGTGTAAATTAAAGTACTTTTACATAGACTTCGGTTACCTGCTCTGTAACAGCAGTCTGTCGCTCTGCCTCTGCTCTCCTCCCTCCTCCGAAGATGGAGGCTTCTGTCTGTAAGCTGGAGCAGTCTCATTGTCAGAGATCTAGCCAATGAGACCGCACCAGCTTACAGACAGACAGCCTTCGTCATCAGAGGAGAGCTGAGGCAGAGCGACGGACCGCAGTCTATGCGAAAGTAGCTGCAAGACCGACTTTATAAGTTAAATTTACACAAAATAAAACTTAAAAAAAAAATAAAAACAAAAATGAAGACCGTTTTAGTAGTATTTGATATGTAGCCTAACTATTTATGCTGTCTTATACATAGGTGACACATCTGACGCATTGCAGAGGGTTAAGGCTGAGTGTTTCAAGTTAATTTCTGCCAATCCCAAATTTACAAGTTGACACATTATAGTCTTCTGTCCTCAGTGTACAGGTCCCCACTAGTCTTGTCTGTAGAACTGGTGTTGTAAGCGCCAAAGAGGCAGGTTATGATGTTATTGGTTGCTTTGATCCAGTAGACTGCAAAGCCAGTAGGAATAAGGGGAAGTCTCAGTTTTTGCAGGAGGTGGGACAGGAAGCTGTACAATTAGGGCTATATGTTTAGAAAGCTTATAGTGCCAGGGTTGGAGTTATGTTCATTAACTACTGAAATACTGATCTTTAACATATTTTTCTATTATGTTTGGCATTTTAACGATAAAGGATAAAATAAATTAGATAAAATAGAAGTAAATGTGATTCTTTATGCTTGACCTGAATGGAAAATAGTTGCCTTCTCCAGGAAATGGAACTCTCAGATATAATATATGCCACGTGGCATTTAGGACACACATACTTTACATGCCAGTAATAACATAACTTCCAGCTGTTGTTGGACTACAAGGCTCATCATCCTCAGAGGACAGAGTTGTAGTTCACTAGCATGTCACAGACATTGCTTTCCAACTCTGGTGTAAATAAATATTATTTCTAATGATAAAAAGAGTTGGAGACATCTTTATAGTGAACTGTAAATCTCACCAGCACTCAAGGTGTTAAAAGGCCCATTTAATTCAATTAAACATTTAATTTGTCCCCTGTTGTGCAGCTGGTTTGCCTCAGAACCACGTCTCCTTCGCTTCCCGGGTACTGCCCTTCGTACTTGGAAATATCATTTTAGACTAAGCATAAGCATCTGGTAACTCTCTAGTTGTTGTGGATGGGTCAACTATTCCTATCAACCTTATATGGCTGTTACATGGGGGAAAATAACCCTTTGAGTGCCAGAGTGGTACCCAATGCATTATGTTGGCTACTCCTATGGCACTCAAAGTGTTAAATACAGCTCTTTTAACCAACAGCTGGACAGCCACAATGATTACATTTTTTTTTTTATTAGACCCAATAATACAGTAAAGAAATACTCTAGGGACTTAAATAGGCGCGAATATATGATGAAATGTAATAATTAATGTTTTGGTTACATTCTCATAACCTTTCTCAACATACCCCTCTGGCAATCAAAAGATTAACGGGAGTTAAAAACAACATATATAATAATTCGCTAATATATGCTTGTCAGAAGCGGTCATGCGCAGTACAGACCGCTGTGCGAACTGCAGTCATGCGCAGTACAGACCGGAGCTTGGAATTCAGACCATAGTCCTCTCTGCCCATCAACTACGGTTTGAACTCGGAGAGCCCCGCTCCATTAACAGCCGCTGCACGGGAAGTCTGTACTGTGCATGACGGCCCCGCGGCAGTTTCTGCCTGGCACCCTGGCCCCTGTACACTGGCTGTTCAACTAGTACTATATATTATGATAGCCATTTCTGAATTATAAATAGATTGGGATATTTTGTTGGTGGCACAAATCGGATCACTTGGACCAATATTAACACACACTGTGCCATACTAAAAACAACAAAAAAGCACATCAGAATGAAGGGCTGAGAATAAAGATAAAGGGCCACCAAAACATAAAAACCATTTAATGTACATAAAATACCTAGTATAACATATAGGTTGAGAGGAGTTCATAGAAAACACGCTAAATTGCCTTAGGTTGACAGTTCAAATTTAACCCTTTGTGTGTCAGGGGGGAACGCAACACACTCCGGCACTTAAAGGGTTAACCCTTTGAGGACGAGAAGGGAGTACAATACATTGCTTCAAAATATGCTGAACACACCTCTGGTCCTCGAGGGGTTACATTTTATTTCAAACACAGCTATCAAAAATGAACTTATTAAACTGGCAAAATTCATCATAATATGATTACTTGATTACAAACCAAAAGGAAGGAAGCAGTACACAACCACATGTTTCATATTTAGTTCTTGAGAAGGTTTAGTAGCCATCACAAAGACAGTAATTTGCACTAATCTGTTCCGATCAATTATCATCATTACATTATAACAGCCCAATCAATAAAAGCATTCTACATGCCTTGGTAATTATACAGAGTAATTTAAAGTAAGGAAGAGGGCTGGAACGCATCATATTGATGGTTAAACATTAAAAGCCAATAATTAACATTTCATCTGAATTGTTCACCAACACTGCTTCATGAATTATACCCCAATAAACAGTCTGACCGTTTCCTAGGAATCTTCCCAGGCACTGACCTTTTTTATTTGCCGCTAACTAATCCTAGTGAGTACCAGAAATATGTCAAACAGCTCTACCTAGAAAACAGGTTTATACCGCTCTGCTGAAAAGTTACTTTTTTTTCGACCACTATCATAGCAAAAATCTGGCCATTCCTCTCTCACTCTACAACAGAAACCCTCATGCATGCTCTTATCCTTTCTCACCTGGATTACTGCAACTCTTTACTTATTGGTCTTCCTACTAACCACTTCGCTCCTCTTCAATCAGTTCTTAATTCAGCCACCCGAATACTCTTTCTCTCCTCCAGAACAGTACTCACCCCACCACTCTTAAAATCACTGTCATGGCTTCCCATAAAGCAGCGTATCACATTCAAAATCCTCCTCATTACCTTCAAGGCTCTCCATCACTTGTCCCTGCCTTATATTTAATCTTTGATATCCCGCCATATTCCTGCACGTCCACTACGCAGCACACATGGTGGGCGACTGTCTGCCCCTTTAACCACTATCGCTGTTTCACGATTGAAAGCTTTCTCACTTGCTGCCCCCTACCTCTGGAACGCCCTACCACCCAGTATTCGCCAAACTTCAACCCTCAACAACTTTAACCCTTTGAGTGCCAGAGGGGTACCCAACGCATTGCAAAGCAATGCGTTGTGTACTCCTCTGGCACCCAAAGGGTTAAATCAAAGCTAAAAGAGCACCTTTTATCTCTAGCAACAGCGTAATATGGAAACATTATCAAACATTCTCATCATAAGCCAAACACTGCACTTCCTCCTCTATCAGATCGTATCTGTATGTCACCCATCCTATACTTAGATTGTAAGCTCTACGGGGCAGGGACCTCTTATCCTAATGTATACTCACCTGTTGTTCCCCTTATGACTGCCTATATAAGCACTTAATCACCGCACTTATTGTACCCCGTCTATATTAAATGTAATCTGTAAAGTGCCAAGTACACCGGTTGGCTCTATATAAATTAAAATATACAATACAATAGCACAATTTAATAGAGTGTTTTAACCCTTTGAGTGCCAGAGGGGTACGTAACGCATTGCAAAGCAATGCGTTGCGTACCCCTCTGGCACTCAAAGGGTTAATCTGAATGTTGTACACACGCGCACATTCTCTCTCTCCCTCTATAAACACAATCTGTGCCAAAGAATTGTCCATTTCAACTCTGTGCAACAACTGGGCCTCATCTATTTTATTTATTTAGAAAATGTGTTACCAGGAAGAATACACTGAGATTTCTCTCGTTTTCAAGTATGTCCTGGATAGTTTTCAGTAAACGGTTACATATTTACACAAATTGAGAAACATTATATATTACATGTTATTATATATACATACACATATAAATATATATACATATTAAATATTAAAATTATATACAGTTACACTCTGTTTTCAGATAGAAAGAAGCATTTACTTTTAAGGATTTTAGACTGGGAGCAGATTTGATTATTTCAGGCCTTTGGAGCACAGGCTTCCCCCCTCTAGCTCCAGTCTGTTCTTTAGTGTAGTGGGAAAAGGAGGTACATTTCCCTCTTCCTCAGCACACATGCCCAACACCATGCTTTCCCTCCAAAAAGCACTCATCCTCTTTCTTTAGTCTCAGAGAATACCTGCCTTTCCACTTACACTTTAATGCTTTGGGAACCGTAATAGTCTGCAATGCACTGTAAAGTAGTGAAATAGAGAACTCTCTAGAATCCAAGGAATTCATCTACATTTTCCAACTCTCTACTATTTGTAAACATAATTTTGCAGCCCTTAGGTGGACTTGAGTGCCCTTGGCATGAATTTCATTGTCTGTTACTGATACACTTGAAAAGAAAAAGAAAAGCACAAGAAAAGTAACAATTTATGTAAAAGAAGGGGGGAAGAAGAGCAAGAAAGAATGGGAAAATGTGTAAAAGGAGGGAGCATAATGGGAGCTCTCCGGATTAGCCCTGGAGACTCCGGTTCTGACTCTGCATTACAGTGTCTCCTGGGCAGAGGCTGATTTTTCTGATAAACTCTGCTCACTTCTGCTACTTCCCAGTGTGTTCCTCCCACTCCCCGCCCTCTTCTTCATCCCCAGCCTATTCAGTATACTTTTTCTTCATTTTATAAGCCCCGCACCCACTTTTTTTTCTTAACATAATGACATACCAGGATAGGCATCCTTTACACAGCAGTTCGATGCATTAATACTTTTTACATTGTATCTGCAGTTTCCTGTATATAACTGTCACTATTCTAATCAGTCTGTGGGCGACATCTCACAACAAATAACTTAATTCAATAGATAAGATTGTCTTATAAACAACAAGTCTTTCAAATTGTAAATTGAAAGTAGTAGCAATGGACTACAATAATGATCAAATCACCAACATAAACCTTACAGATATGCCTGGTTGCTGTGTGAAGGACACTTACCTAGCCTGATGGTTGGAGATTATGAGAGTTGCAGTCCCCTATGGCTGGAAGTCCAAAAACTGAATACTCATCGTCTGTGGTGTTAAGGATTTAAAGGAAATCACTGGAACAAGTCATTTTTGGTTGCACAAGCACGCACCTCTATGGCACTGAAACTGTTAAAAGCAGACTGCCATTGTAGAGTAAAATTCAGAATATTAACCAGCAGCTGCCAAATCCTCTGTAGCTAAACATTCTATTTATATATATTATCCACCACTGATTTATGTATTATTTTGACTTCAAGCCTGTGTGACTGGGACTACACAATAGTTAAATTGTAAAGGGACAAAACTGCCATATTATCTTGCAACCAACATGTATATATTTGAATAGGTCTTCCATATACAATATATTTTAAGCTTATTTGCATGCTCAACATCACCTTTCAGCACAAACTTTCCATGACCTTAAGGTGTGAGGGTAGAGAAAAATAACTTTAGGCCACTTTCATTATTTCCAACTGAACAGACATTCCACACAATCTGTCCAAAACCCAAGGTTGGTGTTTTTTGTCATTTTCTGTTTTTTTAACTTTCTTTTGTGTTTGCAGATGTTCTTTATATCTGATCCCTTCAAACACAGGTGCAGTGGCTACATTTAAACAATTTGGATGGCCTATTCACAGGCCACTTAATTTAGTTGATGCTAGACCACCCAGCAAATCTTACCACCAGGATCTGACTTTATTTAGAGTGAAAACAATGTTCTAGTCAAGAGCTAACGTGGACAGTGTCTGCCACAGGCAATTACTTAGCCCGTCCTTCCATTATCTTCTGATAATCCGGATTTCATTTTAAAGTGCCTCACCTGCTCATTTTCCCCTTTCACCCTAACAGTGCCAAAGCTTCCAACAAAATGATTTATTTTTAACTCGTAAGCCAGGGTGCTAAGGCTTAGGATGACCCTTCGATTCTATATAGCCATTGTTGCATTTCAAATATATTTAAGGGGACTTATCCACAATGCGTTTTTGTAAGACCAAAAAAATAACTATATATTAATGTATTTGTACTCGTTCTGACTCCTTGACAAATAACATAAAAAATGTTTGTTGTGTCCTAAAAATTCAGACTGCTTGTTAGGTGTACTTTGAGCACACAAAAAAAACAAACAAAAAAAACAAAACACTGCCTTAAGTTTTAATAACGAAAGGGAGTTAATTCCTCCATTTAGCTCGATAACATGAGATGGACTAAATGTATAAACTGGGATTGTGTACCCTTATGGTGGCAAATAAAAACTGCATGAAAAATATGGGGTGGAGGGCATGGATCCTAGACTATCCTGGGATTTGTGGATAGAGACACTTTTGACAGGGGTAGTCAATCATTCCATCACCAGCTGCTGAAGACTACAACTCCCATCATCCCCAACGAACTTGAAGGTCTAAAGACTTACTACCACTGTACTGAGTGAAGAATAGAGACAGAGATCACGTCCTCTACGAACCCTTTGAGTGCCACAGGGGTGTAACACATTGCAAAGCATTGTGTTGTGTACACCTCGGGCACTCAGAGGGTTAATGTGACTATGTAAATAAACAAGCCAGTATCAAGAGCTTACATGTTCTAGCCATTAGGTTGTAATAGAGTTTTTGAGAAATGAACCTGTTGTGGCTAATCTGTTTGTGTGCTGGCCCAATATTACTGTACATTGTGCAGGGTCCACACAATGGGGTAATGTCTAATGCCACAAGGAGTTTAAAATTTGTCAGGAACACACTAATTAGGATACTGGAAAAACAGAGGTCAATTTTTAGAAAAAATATAATATGTAAATAACTTAAAAAATAATAAAAACAAATATTTTCATTATAAAATACTTAAAAATAAAGGCTTGATATATAATGTTTTGTTTCAGAACTAGCTACAGCCAAAAGAATTTCTTTTCGCTGTAGCTAGTTCTGAAACGAAACGTTATATAGTATTTTATATATATATATAAATATATTTTATAATGAAAATATTTGTTTTTATTATTTTTTAAGTTATTTACATATTAAATAATTTTAAACTAAGCAGCATCAACCTGTGGATTTCATGTCCCCAGAGCACGGTTACCTGAACAGAGACAGGGAAGTATCTCTGAAAGCTTGATCTGTTGTTGCTGGGTACATACCACAACCAGCACATTTGTGAGAACATTTTCAAATGATAAATTTATCTCAGATAAAAAGATAATAGGCACTATTGGGCGCACTTCTGTGTTTTCTTTGCATATATGAGGTATTGCCATACTCAGAAGTAACTGAACACTAATTAATGCATTTTTTCTTTTTTAATTGGCAACTATCATATGCTTGAAATCCATAGCAACACTATAATTTAAGTATGAAAACTGCAAGAAAAAAACAAAACAAAAAAAAACACAACCAAAATTACCATCACAATCTTGGTACAGATTTCTGGAAAAATAGCTGCATTAAAAACTAAAATAATCTACTGATTAACTTACTTTATGTTGTCTACTTTTCAGAAACCTACTTTGGGTTCTGACGCCAAATAAACTAGGATCCTCAAATGACAACTACTGAAAAATGACAGACTGGAAATAATGTCTGAAATACCAGGCACATGGGGTACTCCCATACTCGGTAAAAGCAAATTAATATATTAGGGGGTATGTTTTTCAAAAGGACTAACAGTGTACAAATCCTGAAAATCCTGACAGGGAAACATATGCAGTTTTTTTTCTCTCTTTTTTACATTTTAATCAAATTAAAAGGAGTTATTCATATAAATGTGGCATCAAAAGAAAACCCTACTTGTGCTTAAAAATGGTATATAGTTTTGTGGGTATACTAAAGGAATTATGAGGAAAATATGTTTGAATAAAGACATACTCAAAAAAGTTAAAATTGCTCCGGTCATTAAATACAGACCACCCTGAGTCGTCCGGTCCTTAAGGAGTTAAATATCTCTAACTCCTCCCACTGAGGGCTTGTAGGAATCCTTCAGTGGAAGAAGTCTGATCTTTGATTCATGCATCAATGAAAAACATCTGCCTCTGGACATGGTATCCAATATTAATTAACCCTTTGAGTGTCAGGGCGATTGGATACCTCTCTGCCACTCAGAGGGTTATAGATTAATTTTGGGGACCAAATGCACACACAACTGATTCAAAACTGGTCACTAATTTTTTTTTTTTTTATGTGCACAGATTAATCATTTGAATGCCAAAGGAATTACAAAGCAATGTGTTGCATACCCTTCTTCTGCCACTCAAAGGATTAATAGAAATGTGGGTTTATTAAGAGGCTTGTGTTTCTTCAGAGCTCAGACTGCCAGTGGGGTTAAAGGATTTCTTTGTAGTGTACTGGAAACTCCTCTGCCACTCAATTTTAAAAAAACTGAAAACCCAAATTTTTTATTTTTACAATTTTACGTACTTTAACCAGTGTTCAGGCACAGATAATGCTACTTCTTTTTTAATCCTTTACGTGTCAACAAGGTGCACATGGGATTGCTCTGCTGTGCCTCGAGTACTCCCTCTTGTACACAAAGGGTTAATTATAATTTCCCTTTAGCTCAAAGTGTGCCAATGGGGTGCCCAATGCATTGTTTCTCATTGTGTTGGACACCTCTATAGCACTTTAAGGCCTAAAGTGAACATATCCAGGTGCTTGCTTAAAAAGGACACATAGCCATTGACAAATACCCTATAATGTTGTTGAACATTAATTCAAAGTAACAACTATTTCAAGCGTCACTGGTTTCAGCGATTAAGATGATTAATCTCAACTACTGTCAAGACCAAATATTAAAAGGGGATTGTGTTGCCCAACTGACTGTGGCAACAATGATGCACTGCTTACATTTATAACAAAAAGTATTAGAAGGTAATATTATGAGATTACAAATTAAAGAAAACTTTTTTTTCTTACACACAAAACTTTGCCATTTTAAATTTGAATTTTCCCCGTCACCTCTGCAGAGTGGGTCCATGCCCTCCTAACTAGTGCCAAGAGCTCACACATACACTTTTGATAAAAAAAAATATATAGTGAAATCATGAGGCAAACAAACTGCCTAACAGGGAGCAAATACAAACGTCCACTGATTTAAATGAGACTCTTTATCCCTCAGATGTGTGACTTCTCTGGAATTCAAGGGGGTAAAAGCCCCAATTACATCAATGGAGATTTCTATGCTCCCTATGGGGTAGCTGGATGGCTCCAACAATTCTGACACTTTTTCATAATATTTAGCCAAAGAGTAGCAAAACAATGAGTACTCAAGAAATCTTGGGAACCTGTATATTTTATATTTCTGATTAGTTTCATTGGTCGAATGAAGAGGTATTTATAATTTTTCGCTTTCTTTCTGGTTAAAAAGTCAGTAGCCACAAAAGGAATGTACTTCATAATATAGGTATTAGGTCAACGAGGAAAAGAGGGGAGAGTCACTAGTGAGCCCATGTAAGCTATGAAGAGGAACATAGAGAGGAAGGACACTAGTAAAGCTATGCAAGAGGAAGATAGAGGGGAGAGGCACTAGAGAATCCACATAAATTATGAAGAGGAAGACACTAATGAAAATGTGTAAGCTATGAACAGGAGCACAGAGGTGAGGGACTCTAGTGAAGTCATGTAAGCTATGAAGAGGAACATGGGGGAGGGGCACTAGTGAGGCAATGCAAGCTATGAAAAAGAACAGAGAGGAGGGGCACTAGTGAGGCCATGTAAGCTATGAACAGGAACATAGAGGGGAGGGGCACTAGTGAGGCCATGTAAGCTATGAAGAGGAACAGAGAGGAGGGGTACTAGTGAGGCCATGTAAGCTATGAACAGGAACATAGAGGGGAGTGGCACTAGTGAGGCCATGTAAGCTATGAAGAGGAACAGAGGGGAGGGGTACTAGTGAGGCCATGTAAGCTATGAACAGGAACATAGAGGGGAGGGACACTAGTGAGGCAATGTAAGCTATGAACAGGAACAGAGGGGAGGGGTACTAGTGAAGCCATGTAAGCTATGAATAGGAACATAGAGGGAAGGCTAGTGAGGCCATGTAAACTATGAAGAAGAACACAGAGGGGAGATGCACTAGTGGGGCCATGTAAGAAGTAGAATATAGAGGGGAGGGGCATTAGTGAGGTCATGTAAGCTATGATAAGGAACAGAGGATGGGGCACTAGTGAGTCGATGTAAGCTATGAAAAGGAACAGATGGGGAGGGCTACTAGTGAGGCCATGTAAGCTATGAAGAGGAATATAGAGAGGAGGGCACTAGTGAAGCAATGTAAGCTATGAATAGAAACAGAGGGTAAATCATCAGTGCAGGAGAACTCTTCGGCTATGCAGACGGCCGCAAACAACAGGAAGAGACAACACCTAAAATATCCAGAAGAAGGTACTTCAACAAGACTAGGTGATAAGGATAAAGAAGCAACTATTCAAAATTTAGATTCAGAATATTCCTCTGAATAAAAAGGGCAAATGACAAATCGTAAAAGGCATCTCTAGTTTTTCCATTCATCACTATTTCAGAACTCAGTCAGAATGGGATAAAGGATGTTGAAGAGCAAATCACATACAGATTTGTATGGATGCACCCCTTCAAAGAAAAAGTATTAAAATCCTAGGTGACTTCCCCTAAGATAGATACTGTAGTACTGCAACTTGCCAAGATAACCACCATACCTATGGAAGATGGATCCTCCTTGAGATATGCCATGGAGAAGCTACACATGCTGCTGTGCTGTGTGCTTTATCCTTTATTGAAGGCTGCTGATTCTGAAGCTAACAGATCTATCCTGTACTTTGATGTAAAAAAAATGACAATGCAGTCCGTGGCAGAGAAGAGAAAGCTGCTGAAATGTTAATTCCAAGTACTACTCTAGAAGAAGACAGGGTGCAGGGAGTGTGGGTGTGATCTGAGTGACAGTTAAAGAAAAAAATATTTGTAACTGGTAAGTGACAGATAGGAGATCTTACACCAGAGCTGAGAGTGTGTTTAAGACAAATACTAGCTACAAACAATAAGTCATCTTATTTTCAGACTGACAATAACAGACAAGTCACCACTAGAAACTCAGACAAGAAAAAGACAAGCATATATTGGTGCTGCTTTTTCTGTTGTAGTGTGCACCTAACTGCATACCACTGTGATGAAAATGGTATGTATCTTACAGTAAAAATAAACAGTACTATCATAATGTCCCCCAAACAAGATATAGGCAGGCGTAAGAGAAAAGGACTAGTAAGAGTACATGGTCATGGCTGTGGTGTATAAAAAAGTTTCCATGGTTGCTGCAGTTTGTGCAGTAAATGATGATTATCCTCTTCCTCGTGAGGAGCAGTTTGTAAAAGTGATATGAAAAGTTCCACCAGTAGTAGCAGTACTGAGTCGCATTCTGTGACAGTGTTACTGACACCCTGCAGGAAACTAATGGTTACCATTTTATATAAACCCTCCTAAGGAGGAATCTTAAAAAAACACTTCAGAGTTTTAAAACACCTACAAGATACAAGAATATGAAAGTATTGGGGTGGAAAGAATTGGGATGTTGCTGCTGAAGACCTAATTAATGATAATGATGAAGATGATTTAGAACATGTCCCTCCAAGCTCCTTCTTTTCTTCTGATACTAGTAGAGATAGTGTTTTGATGATATGGCAAAAAACTAGACGTGTCTGAAAGGAAAAGGATCAATCTTCCACCACTGAACAGGAGAAATATGATTGCTCATAAATTATATGAGAGATCAGCAGGATAGTCAGAACATGCAAACATGACTAAAAATACACAACCATCGTCTAGATCATCACCATCATTGCTTCCAAGTCCAACCCCACCCAATCACATACTATTACTTACTAAGCAGAAATGCAGGTAAGCATAGGGAAATCATAAATCACATCTAGGCACATCCTCATAGAAACTCCGCCTGAAGCACAACCAAAAGTCTAAGTGGGAGACATACCTGCAGCACATCTGAGGTGCAACATCTGGAAGCACTCTTAAAAGTTCACTGGGTAGAGGGGGACAGAACAGTGTTGTGGATGGCTCAGGAAGTCTACCTAAAAGAGGTGAAAGGCTGAGATGACCTTGCCAGGACTACAGCCTGCAACCTTACAGTCTGATCAGATTCTACAGCTGGTGCCTTAACCAACTGAGCCATCTCTCCGGCAAATTTATGCTGACAAGGTTGCACCATCCCCCAAGAAAGCAGGTGATGTTTGAACAAAATGTCCCACAAAAAGAAAATGGGACATTTCTCCTATTCCTATAGGTTACAGAAACACCATTTCACACATTCAAAATAGCACAGTGGTTCTTAACACATGCCGTCAAGGCCCACTAACAGGCCAGGAGTTAGGAATTTCCTTATTAGACAGCAGGTAAGATGATCAAATTGACTGAGTCTCTGTTCTATGTTCACCTATGTTCTAGCAAGGAAATTCAAAGGTCCTGTTTGATCTGTTAGGCAGCCCTGAGAGCATGGGTTAAGAACCACTGATCTATCACACAAGATGTTAAGCAACCACACACATTCCCCATCAACTCAACTGTACAGCCACTACATAATAATTGCGACCAACAGATCACAAGAACTACAACCTATAAAACAGAAAACCTTATTTACCAAGCTGTAGGAACAATTCTGATGCAAACCAACCACACCATAGGGCTGGAATAAAAATCACAAATTCACATTTATATGTGAATGCATTGATTTTCAGTCTGTTGCAACCTCTTCAATTCAAGGTGTTAAAAGCCACGTTTAAATCCAAGGGAATTTTAATTGCCCCAATGGTGTAATTGTTTGGCTCCAGAAAGCACCTCAGTTTGATGAACAAGGTTCATAACCGCTTACTCTAAAGTCTGCCATTACACTGAGTCTATTTTCAGAAGTGCAGAATTCATTATAAGCAAAAGCTCCACGTTACTCATTTGGGCATCTGAAAAATATCGAACATATGATGTTGCAATGCATTGGATAACCTCTCTGGCACAGAAAAGCATAAACAACCATTGATTTAGGAGGAAAAGAACAAATAAGAGAAATGAGTGTAAGGGTAGCTAGGCAGAGGAGAGGCAACATTTGGCTCACATTCTCCCAACCAGACACTGGCTGATTGGAGATGTTGAAGTGGTAGTCTCCAACAGCTGTAGATCCAAAACGCAGGAGCGTCATGGGATTCAATTAGCAGTGATGAGAAATGTGCAAATATCATTGGTTGGGTTATATGATAAATCAGTTGTAGGTAACATGTAGCTCTACAGTTGTTTTTGGACTTTCTGGGAAATGAAAATGAAACTGTAGTGCATCAATTTCCAACCTACAAGTTGTCCAATGCAACTATACAACAAGTAATATGGAATTAGTCCAATTACTATTACAAATAGAAAAGGTTGCACAATTGGGTTGCTTAAATGATGGGATAATTTAACATCCAAGAAATGAAATCAAGAAATAAGACTCCACGCAAGGGGTTTGAGCATGCTGAAAGACAGACAAATGTCTGAAACAACAGAGAACCAAATTAAAAAGTAGGCTTTACTGGGCATATCACATGATAGAGAGATGGTAATCAATATCCAAGAAATAGAGCATTTGGGACACAGTAATCATAGCACGGTCTTTTCCAAAGACATTTTTAACTCCTTAAGGACCCTTGACGGTCCTGGTATGTCATGGCTGGATTTGCTTTAAGGACCAATGACGTACCAGGACCGTCATGGAATTTCAGGCTGCACGCTGCCGTTCAGGGAGTCCGGAAAAAAAAAAATAATAATAATAAAAAAAAAATAATGCTCCGTGGTCCTTAAATGTCCACCGTGCTCGTGCGCGGCCGGTCCTTAAGGGGTTAAATGGATTTTACTAGTTTCAATATACCATGGACAGTACTACATATCTTTGTGCAGTTAAAAATGGGTTTACCATGTGCTCGTTATATAAAATGTACTAGTATACCAGCTGTGATTTAAAAAGTTATCAACATAAAAATTATATACATACTATGTATTTCAACCATACCCACACAAGCCTTGTAAATGTATGCAGATCTCTGACCAATTCTCTCATATTACGAGTTACAAATGGTACATTGTAATTTCCTTCTATACAATATACTATTTTAAAACACAAACTCAAAATCAATTATTGTTCCGTGATATTTGTTTTATGCTGGGAAATATTTTAAGGAAAATAAAATGAAATACGCTGCTTGCATAAGTATTCAACCTCCAAATGTTCATATTTGGTAGAGCCACCTTTCACTGCAATAACAGCTTTAATTATTTTGGGGTAAGTATATACCAGCTTTTTACAGTGCCAGAGTGAATTTTGGCCCATTCTTCTTGGCAGATTTGCTCCAGGTTGTTCAAGTTGGTTGGCCGAATGTTTGTTGACTGCAATTTTCAAACAGTGCCACAACTTCTCAATGAGATTAATATTGGGACTTTTACTGGACCACTGTAGGACATTCACCCTTTTGTTTCAGAGTCACTCCAGTGTCTTTGGCCTTGTGATCACTGTTCTGCTGAAAGGTGAATTACCTTCCATGCCTCCGTTTTTTGTTTTTTTTTAGTGGACTAAAGCAGGTTCTCTTGGTGTATTTCCCTGTATTTTACCTATCCATTCTTCCTTCAGTTCTAAGTAGATGCCCATTCCCTTCTGATGACAAGAATCCCCATTACAAGATACTGCCTCCATCATACTTCAATGCATGGGTAGTGTTAAGATTTGTGCTACACAAATACCACTTTGAGTTTTGGCCAAAAAGCTTTTTCTTAACTGACCTCAAAACATTGTCTGTCTAACATTGTAGCTAGAGCACTCATGATTTCTGGGAAATTCCAGAGGTCCTTCTAAATTTTTCTTCATGTGTTAGTCACTCTCTCTGTGGCTTCTCTCTCTGAGTTTTGAGGGACGGCCTTTTTCCTAGCAGTGTTTGGATAGTGTGGTGAAACGTCCACTTCCGGATTACTGATACAACTGTTCTCATGGAGATACCCAAACACCTGGGTATTATTTTGTACCTTTTTCCATATTTCCTTACCTCCAACTTCTGTAGAATGCTCTTTAGTCTCAATTTTCATTCAGTTCCACAGACTGACCAATGGTCCTTCAATGGTGGGAGATTTTATTCTGTAAGTGTGACAAATGTAATGATTCATAGGTGGAGGCCAATGGCAAGATAACGGTGTCCTTGTTAGGGTAATTTATTTCCCCTGTGTAAACTGGGCATTTCCACAATACAGGGGTCGAATACTCATAAAAAACATATTTGTTTTCATTTTTTTTTAGTTTTCTGAAAAATATTTAACAAAATAAAACCAATGTCACCACACAATTAATTTTGAACTTCAGTGTTTTCAAAATATCACAGAACGAAATTACAATGTACCATATGTAATTAAGTAATAAAATAATTGGTCAGAGGTCTGACTACTTTTGCAAGGCACTATTATATATTATACATACATACTAACTATATATATATATATATATATATATATATATATATATATATATATATATATATATATATATTTATTTCCTCTTTTTACACACAAACACACAGCTGATGTGATAAGAATAGCAGAAACAATTTTAGGACAAACCCATTGCACAGTGAGTGACAAATAAATATTCCATTTATTTAAAGCGGAATTATCATCAGTGTTACATTTAGCCCCAAATACTTAATACGTTAGTGATACATGGATAAATACTTGTATTCTGCAGCGCAAGCCCAGCATTAGAGAAAAACAGAACTGGTTCAGCAGGAATCAGAGGGGCCACAGTGCAGACGTCTTGCAGAGAAGGCATCTCAGAGTCTGCGCTGTCCATCCCCTTTCACCTCCACGATTGGCGAGTTGAATGCCTTTGTACCTTAGGGCACCGGAAGGGACTGACAGCACAGGCAGTGCCTACAGCAAGATCCTTGCCGGTTCCTGTCTGCCAAAAAAGTTCTATTTCTTACTAATGCCGGACTTATGCTGCAATTATTTATTTGCATATCGCTAACGTATTAAGGATTTGGGGCTCAGCGTAACTGATGATATTTCCGCTTCAAATTGGGCCTATCACCATTTGAATTTTATAAAGGCTTTTAATGCATTGAATACCTCTATTATTGAAGGGGATAAAAATCCTATTTAAATGATAACTGTATGTGTCTCCAATTCTTCTCATGCTCAGTACATCTTTTTTATGAATCTGTGTTTATAGCCAACAACATTATAAATCCCATTGATGTAATGGGGCCTTTAACACTTTAACTGATACGGTTTGTTTTGTAATACTTTGGATACATCTACAATTCAAAAGTAAAAAGCCACATTTAAAATCAATGGGAATTACAGAATTGTAATTTCAGCCCATGCTACATTTGGTTTGATCCAGAAATGCACCTCTTTAGCTTGATGAACAAGGCCCGGTGTTTGTATTTATTTATCTATGACACAGAGCTGCGGATGTTGGTGCTACATAATGCCATCTGCAAAAGTCCCATGGTGTAGCCTGATTTTTCACTCATGAATTGTAGCTCCTTGTTGGACTAAAAATGAGCCAGTGAGTGGTTGCAAGGACATATGTGGTTGAAATCAGGATCCAGGCAAAGTGGTAGTCAGTCAGACACCCATGTGAGTTTCACATGGGTGTCTGCAGCCGACTGAACTGTAGCAATAGACATCACACAGCCCGTTCATGCTCCAAATGACTGGTAACCATCAAGTCATACAGTATGCTTCGTCTTTGAACAACTGTCGGTAGGGCAACAGTCATAGGATTTACTCCTTGGCAAACAATTTGGGCTGAATGCTTGCAGCAACCTCTGGGTTTTTGCAATGGCACAGTGGCCAGTCATCAAGGGGAATAAGAAAAGAACAGTGTAAATAAAGCAAGAACTGATTGGATAAGTAAAAAAGTATGCAATAAAATTCACTGGAACAAATAGGCACTGAAATTATTATTTAGACAACATACTGTATGTTTTTCAAAAATAACACCTTTTTGCCCAATGATCCACTCCCAGTCCTATTCCGGTTCCCTCTGGTGTTTATACATTTCATCTGGCTTCTCTACCTTCCATCCTGCTGATCTTAGCAAGAGCCAATATCCCAGTCCATTGGAGATCAGCAGAACCTCCAATTTTAGCTTACTGGAAATGCTGCATTCACAAGATCATGCAGTCAGAGAAACATTATGCTCTCTTACTGGGGAATTTGGATGCTTTCAGGGACACCTGGGTCCTTTGGTTGTCTTTATTAAGGATGATCTGGACCTCCAACTCACATGGATGGCTCATGCTCTGTTGTGTTTTCCCTTATCTACATGACATCCTTTTTATCTCCCCCCCTTCCTTCCCCTCTCATTCTTTCTCTAGTTTTTATGTTAGACTGGCCTCTATTCTTATATAATGAACATACTTGTCCTTCACTGTGATTTATTGATCACCTGGATCTAGTTTTGCCTTTTCACTACCGTCCCCTTTTATGTTATCTCACTACTCTGTATCATTTACAGTGTACGACTGGGCTGTTGTGCCCTCTGGCTATTATCTTTTTCCAACGGTTATTCTCTAGTAAAACTTCTAAATTAGAAAAAAATATATATATCTAATTTTGACCAGGAGTTGTGCATGTGTTTTTCTGTACTATGGTAAAGCTAACGGTCCACTGAAAAACCTTTTTCAGTTAGGCTATAACATTTAGATTTATGGACTTGTAGAGGTTTCACTGCCACATGAATGTTATTGAAACAGCAGTCAGCAGGTTGGTACATCAGGATCCAGAGGTTTATTAACAGTAGTAATATAAAATCCAGTTTTTCCAATGAAACATTGTCAAGTACACTTCTAACTGCAACATTTTAATGCTCTATCCTATTTTCAGAGCGTATAAAGGGAAAAAAGAAATCCCTACAAACAAAGAGACCCTTAAATGAGGCTCTCAACTATGTGTTGTCAAATATATACAAAAATGTTTATTTGGTATAACACTATTCACAAATCACAGAATGTAAAACACACTTAAAAACACATGGAGTGGGACAAAAGAGGCAATAGGTAAGCACATACTTGTGCTAGCCAGGATTCTTTATACTATCCTGTTTTGAGGCACCATCAGTAAAACTGTAAATTACATTCAAGGATAGCCATTTTTAGATTTCATCATTTTAAAGGGACAGTAATACCTGGATTTAAAGGGATAGTAATACTTCATTTTAACTTTATTTTATTTTGTAGGCATTAAAAAAACATGAAGAATGATATAAGTCTTATCTCTGAAACCTTTATGGTTTAAGAGATATTCACAAACAAAGTATCCCCCCCCTGTTCAGCCAGATAAGAAGGGAGATGCCCAGGTAGACTGCAGAGAGGGACAATCTTCAATTAAGATAATGGAAAAAGCTGAAAAACTTGTCAAGGGGGGGAAGGGCTTTCATTGTTTTAATACAAAGAAGATTGTCCCCTTCTGTTATCTGTACTGTCATACAACCAGACTGACATCTGAGAAGAGATGGCTTACACTAGGAAAAAGGGGCGGGGAGGGGAACTTTGCTTGTGAATATCTCATAAACCATAAAGGTTTGAGAGATAAGACTTATATCATTCTTCATGTTTTTTTAATGCCTACAAAATAAAATAAAGTTAAAACGAAGTGTTACTATCCCTTTAAGAAGGTTTAATATTATTCATATCAAAAAATAAATGAAATTAAGTAAATCCTGTTGCTTAAAATTATATACTTTAAGAGTTATAAGCTTTTAAAGGGATAGTAATACTTAAAAAATACTTATCCCTATTTTGTAGCCCTTAAATAATTATGGTTTGAGAATAACCACTTACAAATTTCTCCCCTGTCTGACGTCAGCGTTCTAGCCGACAGCAGGGAAATCCTCTCCTGGGATCAGCCTGAGGCCATGCAGCAGAGCCGAGATCGCGCTAATAAAAAATAAATCCTTCACTAAAAAGGTCTCCTACATGTGCTTGGTTTGCAAGCACACATAGAAGACCTTTTAAGTGAAAGATTTTTTTTTCATTAACACAATCTCGGCTCTGCTGCAGAGATGCCGGCCGGTCTGTGGACCGGATTCCAAATCTGTCAGCTAGAATGCTGATGTCAGGCAGGGGAGAACTTTGTAAGCGGTTATCTCTCAAACCATAAGGGTTTGAGAGATGGTACTGGTGGCATTTTTCTTCTTTAAGGGCTACAAAATAGGGATAAGTAATTTTTAAGTATTACTATCCCTTTAAAGTCAACCCCTCCCTCCCCTTTTACAGATGACAGAGCTCTAGCTGACAGATCAAGATTCTGGTCATGCGACCAGACGGCTCTTCAGCAGAGCCAAAATAGCATTGTCTACAAAGAAATACTTCATTAGAATGGTCTACAAAGTGTGCCTGCCTCCCAGTACAGTAATGCATCTCTAGCAACCTAAACAACTCTCACAAATCTATTCGGTCTCCCTGTTATGATCAAAGCAGAGGTAACAGCAGTGTTTGTTAAGTGGTCATGCAGCTGTAGTGCATTATAGGTCATGGATTCCACTCAGACATTAGTGAGCAACATTTGAACATGTTCTGTGAGTCGTGTGTTAGGCACAGGAAGTTTTCAAGATCTTGCATACCTCACACTTTGAATTGTCAATGCCTAATGGCAGCAATAATTTAATCTGCATACAATTTTTTGTGGTCCCTTGGAGAGGGAGAGTCAGTGGGGGTTGTATTTGGAGAGGTATGGATCAGAGTGATTAAAAAGAGGCAATGGCACTATTTTAGGACATCACTATATACACATTGCTCTGCCATGCCTTCCAAACCCCTCTGAAAGTACAAGGTAAAAGACAGATCTTTTTACGGATATAAGACTTCTATTTTACATATGTCATTTAATTATATTTTAATCAATTTAAAATTGTATAAAAGTAATTTCAAAACAAACTTTACACACATTACCGTTTAGTATGGAAAAGAACACATCTGGATACTAAAAGACATGTTCAGTTTACATATAAAAGTCTTATATTAAAACACACTAACATCTAAAAAAGAACTGGGGCTATACATGCTTAAATAGCCTATATCTGAAGTCAGCAAAGAGGATTTTAGTGTACTTAAAATTAAATTGTTTTCTCTTAGTCCGTGTGGAACACAGGAACCATAGGGTAAATTTCCCTCCTCCTGGAGGACAAGGACTGGAGACCAGTATTCCATAAAACTAAATGCTATAACATGACACCTAATTGACAGGCGAAACAGCTGAACAATAAAAGCAACAAACAAGGTTCAGAAACAGGCACCAGCTGAAACCAGAACTCTTACTTAGTAGTGTATGGTGAAAGCGTGCAAAGATGCCACCAGCTTACAAAGTTGCTCAGCAATGGCCAGATCCTTGTAGGCCCAAGAGGCGCCCACTAATCTGGTGGAGGTCCACTAATCTCAAAAAAGAGCAGGCTTCATCCGAGGACATATGCCTGATGGATGGTTGCCTCTAGGCTAAGCCTGGCCCACACACAGGCCCTCAGGGATAATTTGAGAAAAGACGGTTTGTTGTGAATGTAGTACGTCAAGCAATGTGCCATGCCCGACATATAAAAATCCTGCTTCAGTTTATCAGAAGGAGCTGGACAGAAGGAAGAAGGACAAACTGCTGGTTGATATGAAACGCTGAAACAACCTTGGGCAAAAAGCTCAAAAACCACCCTGTCCTGGTGAGATGACAGAAATGGGGACTTGCAGGATATAGCCTGAGGTTCAGCTACCAGATGAGTGGCAGAAGACGAAGACATGGAGCTGAAAGAGATTAGGCAGGAGGCTTCTGAAGCACTCACAGTACCAGATTCTACAAAAACAGGGTAGGAGTGCACCACACCTGCACAAAGGAAGCAAAGAAAATGCTGGAAAAGAACAGAGCATCAAGATCTGTTCCTTGACCGAACAAGTCTGAGGTTACTGCAAACACCATCTTGAATTAATGACCAAACCACCAGATATATCAAAGGTTGTGGATAAAAACCACAAAGACAAAACTAATCTATATGGACCGAAACCTTCAATAGGCCTTGGAAGAAAGCATCTTTCTAGCTTGCAACATGGTAGTGTTGACAATGTCAGGAAAACCCCTTTGTCATCAAGATGCTGGGTTCAGAAGTCAGACCTTCAAAGTCAACGTCTCCACCTAAGGGACTTGGGTAAGAAGATTAGGCCTTAGAGGGAGGTGGAAAGTTTTGCAAAGGACAGACTGAGAAGAACCAAGAGCCAGGCTGAACTGGGCTCAGAAGGGAATGATCAGGATGACTTGAGCTCTCTCCATCTTGACCTTTCTGAGTACCCTACTGATCAGGGAGATCGGAGGAAAAACAAACTAGAAGAAAATTTGAAGGATTGGACAATGCATCTATTGCTATGCCACAGAATCCCTTGATCTGGCACAGAAGGGAGGAACTTTTCAGATCATTCTGGAAGCCTTGAGGTCCACTGATGGTAACCCATCAGGTTAAAATCTCTCTAGAGGAGCTCCTAATTTACAGGATCCAGATGTTGGCAACTTAAGAAATCTATGCCCATGTTTTCTACACCTGAAATATGAACAGGAATGTGAGTCTTGGCTCACTTCGGTTTGAAGCTGAAAAAGATTCTGATTCCTCAATGATGGTTGACATAGGCAACTGCTATTGCATTGTCTGACTGGATCCTCACCATATATCCAGACAGAGAGCAAGACCAGTGATATAGTGCTATGTAAATTGCCCTCAACTCCAGAATATTGATTGGAAGACTCTTTTCTGGTCCATAGACATAGCCTTCAAGGGACCCAGGGTAGATTCTCAGCCCATCAGGCTGGCATCTGTGATCACCACCCTCTACAGGATGACAAACAGACAGAACTGAGCGCTGAGACACCAGAGAAGGTCTTCTTTTATCCTTGGAGACAGGCATATGAGAGTAGACAGGTAAGAATGTTGCCTGGACCACTTCCAGAGAATGGCCAACTGCAATGTCCATATATCCAGACAGAGGGCAAGACCAGTGATATAGTGCTATGTAAATTGCCCTCAACTCCAGAATATTGATTGGAAGACTCTCTTTTCTGGTCCATAGATACAGCCTTCAAGGGACCCAGGGTAGATTCTCAGCCCATCAGGCTGGCATCTGTGATCACCACCCTCTACAGCAGGGCTCAAAATTTCCACTCGCCACTAGCCAATGGCAAGTGAAAATTTAGCCCTGGCGAGTAGAAATTCAGCCCTGGTGGGTATGTTTTGGCTTGCAGTGGCGAGTAACTTTTCAGGTCTGGCTAGTAGCAAAGGACTTAAAATTATAAGCCCTTCTCTACAGGATGACAAACAGACAGAAGTGAGCGCTGAGACACCAGAGAAGGTCTTCTTTCATCCTTGGAGACAGGCATATGAGAGAAGACAGGTAAGAATGTTGCCTGGACCATTTCCAGAGAATGGCCAACTGCAATGTCCTCGTGTGGAACTGAAAGAAGAGAATAGCTTCAAAGACCTTAACTAGAAATGTCAAAGACAGCAAGGCAATTAAGACAGATGGCCACAGCTCTAGTGACCCAAGAAGCAGCAAAAATGGGTCACAGCACGAAATAAGTGGCCTCAAAATTAGCCTTTTGTAAGGAATCCAAAAGCTTATCTGCCTTATCATTATTGGCTACTGAGTCTGCCAAAGGCAAAAGGGTGTTCTTATCACAGATGAAATATTGGAGGGTCCAGTGCATAAAAGTATTACCTGAGAAAGGATAGAGATTAGGGAAGTAACTGTTAAGAAACAGTCTATCAGGTGTCATTCATTCTTCCAGGAGAGACTGATCCAAAGAGTGATGGGAAAGAAAATATAGGTGATTCCTTTTATGTGTCTTTGAAAGATATACAGAGAAGAACTTGAATCAGAGACCTGATGCATTTCCAGGACAGCACTGATAAGGTGCGGGGATGAGGCAGCTGAAGAAATACAAGTCTTAATCCAAACTGGTTCCTGTTCTGCAGTGGAGCTCACCCCCCCCGGACCTGGAGTGGGGGCCACAGTCAAAAGAGGACATAAAGTAACAGAGTACTCCCTAGGAAGCCCAGTATGGTATGAGGAGCAATGGGTTAAAGGGGTTAAGGGACCCACAGAATCTTTAGTTTTGGATTTGCCCATGTGTCCTTTGAGATATTTTATGTCCAAAGGAATTCCCCCCAAAAAAAGTAGGGCAAAATAGCCCAAGGTAGCAGGAAAGTATGATATATGAATTAATAAAAATAAAAAGTACTTACCTGACTGCAAGGGGTTAATGTCAAGGAGAGAGGAGACAACAGTCTCTGTGTAGTAGAATTAATAGAAAAATAAGATGGCTTCCACACCAGAAAAGCCCAGGAAAAAGGGAATTTTGAGGACTGTAGTTTTCAATACATATGCAACAAATGGTGGTTCACCTCGCTGTTCTAAAACGGCACTCTTAACAACTCAAGACGACCATTTGAAACAATATATCATCCAATTCAATATGAGCGTACTCTGACCAACAGGAGGCAAACGAGATCAGAGATATGTCCTTTGAAGGATCGTGTGAAGAAGAGAGGATTTTAGTCTTACCTGTTAAATCCTTTTCTCTTAGTCCATACAGGTTACTGGTTACTTTGGGTAGGCAATCCACGCCTTTAATTGTAGGCAGGAGCAATTCTAGAATTGTATGCAGGGGGTGGAGCCTACCTTCCCTCCTTGGCTGCAGTTAGCCAACCAGCTCCAGAAAGATTTGAGACACTATTGATTAGATACAGGAAGGGAAAGAAGACTCCTGTGAGCACGACCCCGAAGGACCCCCATGGTCTGCCACAGGACAGCCAAGCATGGTCCCTTGACAGGGTGGGAGACCAGTAACCTATACGGACTAAGACAAAATGATTTAACAGGGAAGACTAAAATCCTCTTTTCTCTGTCGTCCAATACAGGTTACTGGTAACTTTGGGATGTCCAAACATTGAGTTTCCCAGAGGCAGAAAGACAGACAAGGACCAGGTGCAAGGCCCCCAGTGCGACTAGAGCAGATATAAACCATCAGATCAGAGATAGCCCAACAAAACAAATGAAGTGTCAATGGACACTGAACGGGGTTAACACCACCCCAGGAACTGTTACACAGCACAATGAATTAGAGCCAACGGGGCTCAAAAGTGAAAGAAGCACCAAGAAAATCCTAGACAGGCAAAACTGCCTCCAGGATTTTCCTCCCAAAGCTGGCATCAGCCGATGCCAGCACATCAACACAGTAGTGCTTTGAAAAGGTGTGCACAGACAACCAGGTGGCAGCCTTGCACAACTGATCAGCAGAGGTCTGATTCGTGTAAGTCTAAGAGGCCCCAATAGATTGTGTAGAATGAGCCATGACCCTGAAAGGGACAGGCTTCTTCCTCAGCTCATAAGCCTTACGAATAGTGGAATTGATCCAAGAAGTAAGTCACTTTAGATGTAGGTCTTCCTGCCCTAGGACCCTCAGGAATAATGAACAAAGCATCAGATTGCCTGATAGACTCAGTGCGATGTACATAAAACTTGAGACAATGCACCACATCTAACAAGTGGAGATCCCTCTCCTTGTCAGAGGTGGGGTTAGGGCAGAAAGAGGGCACCACAATCTCCTGATTGATGTCGAAATCCGAAACCACCTTGGGAGAAACTCCTGAGAGGTGCGAAGCACCGCCTTGTCCTTATGAAACACCAAATAGGGTGGTTTACAGAACAGAGCATGTAACTCGGCGACACGGCGGACAGACACAATCGCCAGGAGAAAAGCCATTTTCCACGTCAACAGGCGTAGAGGAATAGCAGCCAAAGACTCAAATGGAGGGTGCTGAAGAATGCCCAAAACCAAATTAAGATCCCATGGAGAAGCAAAATTCTTGAAGGCAGGACGAGTAAGAGCAACGCCCTGGAAGAAAACCTTGACATCAGGAAGGATGGCAATGCGCCTCTGAAAGAAAACAAAGAGCAGAAGTCTGAACCTTAAGGGAAATCAAGCTGAGGCCCTTATCCACACTGTCCTGCAAAAAAGGCTAGGACCGAGACAGGTCCTTATCAGCACATCAAGATAGAAAGGTCGACCAGACACAATGGTAGATCTTCGAAGAAACAGGTTTGCGGGCCCTGAGCATAGTAGCCACCACCCCAGAAGAAAAACCTCTCTTCTTCAATAGTGAAGATTCAATTTCCAAGCCGTCAAAGCTAGCCGATTAACATCCTCCTTCCACAGGTAACCCTGTAGAAGAAGATCCAGACAGCAAGGGAGCCAGAATGGCTCGTCACTGACAGATCCAGAAGCTCCAGAAACAAAGCTTGGTGAGGCCAGTACGGAACAATCAAAATGACTGGACAGTGCTCCAGTCGTAATTTCTGTAATACCCTATACAACATTGGGAGGGGAGGAAAGATGTAGGCCAGAGGAAATAACCAAGGAATGGAAATGGCATACAGAGCTAGAGGGTCCCTCCATCGAGAGAACGACCTCAGAACCTTCCTTTTGTGTCTTGTTGCCATCAGGTCGATGTAAAGAAGACCCCACTTCTGAACAATGAGGGTGAACACCTCTGGGTGCAGTTCCCACTCTCCGCTGTCCACTGTGTGTCGACTGAGGAAGTCCGCCATGATGTTGTCTACGCCGGGAATGTGCACTGCAGATATGGCAGGAACGTGTTCTTCTGCACAGGACAAAATTAGCCTTGACCTCTAACCAATCAGCGAGACTTCTTGTTCTGCCCTGCTTGTTGATGTAAGCCACGGCCATGGCGTTCTCGGACTGGACAGTCTTCCAAATGAGATGTCCAGTGACGAAAGGCATGGAATATCGCCTGAAGCTCCAATATGTTGATGAGAAGGAGAGATTCCTCTGTAGCCCATTGACCCTGAGCGCTCAGGCGACCCAGAATCGCTCCCCAGCCGGAGAGGCTGGCATCCGTCGTCACCGTGGTCCAGAAGGATACCAGGAAGGACTTGCCCTTCAGCATATTGGCGAGGTCTAGCCACCACGACAAACTCAGTTCCACATGAAGAGGGAGGGACACAGACATCTTCAGAAGGTCTGACTGACCCCTGCACAAATGGATCACAAACCGTTGGAGTATCCTGGTATGCTCCATGGCAAGCTGTACTGCTTCTATGATGGAAATGAATTTCCCTACTAGAGAGGACAGCGTCTTGGCTGGAGCTGGATCCTGACCCTGGACCGCAGAAACCCTGTGGGCGATCTGGGGAGCCACCTCGTCCATGAGTACACCGTGCTCTTCTGGGTGTCGAAGAGGAGGCCCAGGAAGAGCAGACGCTGGGATGGAACAAGGTCTGATTTGTCCAAGTTGATGATCTACACGTGATGGGTGAGAGCAGGAATGCATTGCTGACCCTGCTGATGAAGAAGTTCCGCAGAGGGGGCCTTCAGAAGCAGGTCGTCCATGTATGAAGTAACTCTGATGCCGTCCCGGTGGAGGATGGACACTAAGGCTCCCTGGACATGGTTGAAGACTTGAGGAGCTGTCGTGCCCTGAGGCGTATGAGAAGGAAAGAAGCGAAAGGGAGGAAGAGACTAAAGGGATCCATAACCCTTCCTTCACCACCTGTAAAAAGCATGGGTCCACCACTGAATCCTCCAAAACTCTGTGATAGTGATGCAGGCGACCACCCATAGAGTGCAAACCCGGGTTCGGTGAGTCATGCCGAAGAAGGCTTGGAAGCCTTGGGCGTGGAGGAGACCTTGGGCTTCCACTGCTGTTTGGGCTTGGAGGAGGTACGCGGAGCTGAAGGAACCGTCTGGTTCGCCGGATGTGTCGCATTCTGAAAGGAAATACCGGTTACGCTTAAGTGGCGTTTTCTCCCTAGGGACCAAGGGTAGAAGGGTACTCTAACCCCCTGTGGCCTCACTGATCAGATACGTAAGATCTGGCCCAAACAAAGAAGTGCCTTGAAAAGGTAAGGAGAGCAATGCTTTCTTGGAAGCAGTGTCAGCAGACCAGATCTTGAGCCAAAGAGCCCGTCTGGCAACCACAGACATGGTGGAAACCCTAGCCACAAAACGGATGGCATCAAATAAGGCAGTAGAAACATAGTGCTGAGCCCCAGAAATGTTGGCAAGGAGGTGCAACATATCCGAAGTAGGAGCACCCTGACAAACCGCAGGAGTGAGCTGTTCAGTCCACTCCGCAGTGGCCCGGTTCACCCATGCTGCTGTGAATACTGGATGCATGGCAGAACCAGCAGTGGCAAAGATGGACTTGAGGGAGACCTCCAGTTTCTTGTCAGTCCAATCCTTTAGAGCAGACGCATCAGACACTGGCAAGGCAGTAGACTTAGATAGCCTGGAGAAAGGGTCATTCACTTTGGGGGGATGAACCCACTGAGAAAGCGCAGCCTCAGAGAAGGAATAAAGCTTGGCAAATTTATTAGCGACAGATGGTATTCTGTCCAGAGACTTCCACTGTTCAGACACAAGGCGGTAAAGAGTGAGGTTAGGTGGAAAGCAAGTAAGGGGCTTTTTAGGCTCATGAAATACATCAGAAGGGTCAGAAGGAACCTTCTGCACTAAGGGAATGTTTAGGGTATTTAAAACAGCCCTGATCAGGCCCTCAGCCTCAAAAGGATCCCCAAAAAACTGAGAGGAGCCCACCGCAGAACATTCCTCAACATCTGAGTCCACCAGCAGTTTTTCCTCAGAGGAATCTGACACGCCAGGTACACCCTGAGGTTTGGGCAGGGAAGACTTGACGGAGGAGGGGGTCTGCCAAGAACGGAAGACCCCCTGCAACTGGGATGCAAAGAGTTGCAATGTGAACCTAGTAGCAGCCTTGAACTCTTGCACCCAAACTGGCTCTAATGCATGGCTCTGGAGGTCCCTGGAAGACTCTCATGGACATCAGAACATGCTGGACATAAATTACCTGAGAAATCTCTAGGTAACCCTGAATGACAGGAAGAGGAATGCTCAACAGGGGATACAGAGACCCCAGCATCCTTAGTCTTAAGTCTGGACCCAAGCTCTAATGGTATAGACAATCTCACAGTGTTAATAATCTTACAGTATAATAAATCACCCAATTCCAGTGTGTAGGCTTAAAGTTTCACCCCAGAAATTGCTAATTTAGATTTATCTGGCAGGCAAAGGGTTAATCAGCAGAGGAGAAAAGAAGAGTCCAAGCCCTGCATAGGATAATCATTCTGGAAATAGCACAAAATGGCTGCCGCAGCAGGAGCCCATCAGACACAAGCGCGTGAAGCAAGCGCTCATGGGAAATATAGTTTTCCCAGAAAAAGTATCCCACCAGTGCCCGAAGCCCCCTGAGCCCCCAAACACAGTGGAAACATGAACCGGGTGATAGAGCAAGGGCAGACAAGTAAAATGAGCCATCTCTGAAGTCACTAGGTTAAACGGTTGCAGAGATATGTCCCAAACTGTACAGTCCCACAGGAGTGAATGGAGCAGTGGCGCCTATGCGGTAAAGCACTCCCGGAAGGTGTAATATTTAAAGACATGAAAATCACTAGAACATGTTAGGATACCCAAAAAACACTGAACCAGTAGGAAAAGTGTCAGAAAACCACCAAATGAATACCAAACCAGCAGTTAAAGTGTTAACCCTTTGAGTGCCGGAGGGGTACGCGACACATTGCTTTGCAATGCGTTGCGTACCCCTTTGGCACTCAAAGGGTTAAGTACCACATAAACCTGCTCCAAAACACCCAACAGACATACAGATAGACCCAATGAGTGCAGGAGTGTACAATAGGAACTCTAAGGAAAAACCCCTGTGCGGAGGGGCACTGTGGGACATGTGGACCTGCAGCACTCAAAGGGTTGCCCACCTTTCCTGCAGATCTTCTGTCTTCAGATTACCATGTTTACAGAAGAAGCCTCAGTGGGCAACTCCTGAGGAAAGAACTTGTAGCCAAGATTTTCCCCCCAGGGCTTAAGGTCCACAAAAAGCACTGGTCACTGAGCTAGCCACAGGGAATTGTCAGTTATGGTAATCCACCTAATGGTGGTATTCCATTTCTAACAGAAAAATAAAAAACTTCTAAAGCTATAGCAGAACTGTTCTCTTGCCTGTGTTATCTTCACCAAGGAACAAATCTTTCTGGAGCTGGTTGGCTAGCTGCAGCCATAGAGGGAAGGTAGGCTCCACCCCCTGCATACAATTATAGAATTGTTCCTGCCGACAATTAAAGGGGCGGATCGCCTACCCAAAGTTACCAGTAACCTGTATTGGATGACAGAGAAAAACGTCTCTGTGTGGGGATCTGGGTCTTAGAGGGGTAGTAATGTTTCATAATAAAAGCAGCTCTAATTTTCATCATAGTATTTGGGCCTTGGAGAGTGTTATTTCAATTCTGTCAGAGTTGTAATTCTACTGATGTAACACTGCTCAGCTTAGAGCAGCAAGGAGTGTCCAGGTAGATTGCAGAGAGGGACAATCTTCAATTAAGATAATAGAAAAAGCTGAAAACCTCTCAAGGAGGGCAGGGTTTTCATTGTTCTCACAGTAAGAATATTGACCCTTGCTGTTATCTGTCTGGTCTATGGCCTGGGGTGGGGGCTTACACTAGGCAAAAGGGGCGGGAGGGGAAACTTTATCATTCAATTACTCTTGAACTACAATGCTCACAGTAATGAAATAACACTCTATGGCCCAAATACTATGGAGGCTAAATGTAGCTGCTCTTTTTGTGAAACATTACTATCACTTTAAAGGGGCAGAGTCAAATTTGAAGTACTATAATAAAAATTAAGTATCAAGTAAATTAATATCAGGGATAAGAACAGGACAAAGGCACAATAAAGATTAAATCACCCAGGTTCAGCCTTCATGCTCTCAGAGAAACTGAACAGAGCGGCATAAAAGTTAACTTTCATAGGCAAAGGTTACAAAATATACTTGTGAATTATAAAATTCATAGCCAAGAAAGCCAGTGAATTGAAGTCTGCTTAATGGGGTATTATATAATCCTATTCCACTAAAAATAAAAAGAAGTCTAAGAAAACAGTACCCAACTAGCCTTTCTTGAGGTTGGTCACTTGAAGGGGAAGGGGGAGTCTCCACCTCAGAGGACCTCTCTTTTTTTTTTTTTAATGTTCTGTCCTCCAGGGAAGAAGGAACATTAGCCTATGGTTCCTGTGTTCCACATTAGACGACAGATACATTTTTTTCTGAGGCCTAAAATATAGCCTTACATACTTCACTGAGAGCGGACACTGCTGTCTTTTCCAGTTATTGCATTGAAAGTCCAGGATTATCTCTAAATGGACCAAGATAAAAGCCTTTCTGAACACAAGAACAGTGGGCACTAATCAAAATTAATTAACATTGGCTCTCATCTCTCAAAATATAAACATCATACCCACGTTAAATAAATGCTCTCTGCTTATGATCAGTGTAATTTACACATACATTAAAAAGCAAGTTTAGGAATATACTTTAGGGATTTAACATTAATACATTTTTACATATGCCAGTTGTAAGTATGTGATATTTAAAGATCTATCAATCTATTTCATATTCTTGGTGTTGGTGCTCCTTTAATATTGCAAAATACATATACTGAAATATGCAGTCTGTGTCTGAATGTGTATCAGGCCATATTTAAACATTAAGCTTCCCTGTCAAATATAACCTGTTATTTTAAAACAGATGTTCCCCCAAAATTCATGAGTTGTGTGGTGTCTTGGGTTATGAAGTAAAGATAACTATGATACAATGACTATAACAAAGATGGTTCAATAAGAATGCAGCAGCCGTATACTACAGGAAAATGGGGAAGTGGTTCCTGTATGGTGTCAGGAAGTAGAGCTCAGTTCTCACTTTAAAAGAATAGTAATGTTTCACAAAATCAGTAGCTCCAATTAATCTTCAAGGTATTTGAGCCATAGAGTGTGAATTCAGTACTGTCAGTGTTGTAGTTAAAGAGTAATTGAATGATAAAGTATTCCCCTCCCGCCTCTTTTACCTAGTGTAAGCCGCCTCCCCTCAGATGTGGAATCTGGTCTCTTGACCGGACAGCAAGAGACAATCTTCTTACTGTAAGCATAAGGAAAACCCTGCCTCCCTTGACAGGTTTTTCCCTATACTCACTAAAGATTGTCCCTTCTGAGATACATCCGGACAGTCTTGCTGCTCTGAGGTGAGCAGTGTTACATCAGTAAAAGGTGCAGTAGGGGGATACTTTATCATTCAATTACTCTTGAACTACCACTCTGACAGTACTGAAATAACTCTCCATGACCCAAATACTATGACGATTAATTGGAGCTCCTTTTATTGTGAAACATAACTATCCATTTAATATACAGAAATCTGGAAGAACTGAAGACTATAAAAATCAATCTAATAATAAAGTTCGAATAAAGAAAAATGTATAAATGCTATTAAAAGTGAGCTCTTAAGCCCTTTGAGTGCCAGAGGGGTAGCCAATACCCAATGCATTGCTTCTCAATGCATTGGATACCCCTCTGGCACTCAAAGGGCCATATATTTAACTTGTAGTAAAAAATAAAATGTTTTTAATTTACATAAAAAAGTCCTGTCACTAGTTTCTTAACGTGTGCAGTTGCAACTACTTATTTTTCTAACCAAAGTCACAAATAGAGGGAAATGAGAACGATTGGGTAGATACATTTGTGTTTTAACCCTTTTGAGTGCCAGAAAGTTATCCAGTGCATTGCAGCGCAAAGCACTGGATATCTTTCTGTCAAAGTGTTAAGGCAGTGTGTTTACTATAGCCAACTACCAGGTTTTCAGTAATTACAGGCGAACTACAAAGATAACCAGAGCATACTTTACAAGTAACTGCAACGTAAAACAGACCAAGTGATGTTAGTCAACGGATCATGTGATTAACTCTCCCCTTTAAATCACTATGCCTGAAGTGGGATATGTTTTAGGTGAATCCTTTAAGGAATACTAATGTTTACTAATAATAAATGCATACTTACCTTAGTTAGGGCAGTAAATCACCATGGACATGAAGAATAAATTCTATGCGAACCTGTTCCCCAAAATGAGCCTTTAATTAGTTGTGGATATCATGTCCACAGAGGCAGGCATAGTGGTTTCTGGTGGACTGCAAGATTTCAAAGTTATTACAGCCCTAAAGTTTTCATAGAAAATCATCAGTAAGTGGAGTTTGGTCTCCTTGAATCCTGCAATGAAGCATTGTGTCTGCCTTCCATGGACATAATATCTAATATTAACTAAATAGTTTGGAGAACCAATCCATGCGGAGTTGATTTTGTGCATCCATGATGATGTTCTGCCTAGATTATAATAAGTGGGTGATACAGAATGAAAAGGTGTTACTGTTCCTTTTAAATGTGAAAATCTCACATATGGGCTAAGTTTTCTCCAACTAACCATTTTAGAGACATGGGTAATGGGTCACATTGACTTTCCTATAAAATACCTGCAGAAGCCAAAGGTAAGACAATGACATCAGAAAGAAGACCAGTATTATTATTTTTATGTGGAAACCCTAAAAATGCAAGATGTCACAAGATGTTCAAGCAGGGGTTGTGAAGGAGTGTTTTTTTTTTTATTTGATTTATTTGGTAATATAAAAGTGTTATTATAATGTTCATTGCTTAAAAGTTATTCCCTTTCTAAGGAACAGGCTTCTTGTATAGTAATCACTTACCTTTTCAGTAGTCACAGTCAGAGATGGAACTAATGAAGGCAAAGGCTCCATTTGCTTTCTGGATTTCTGTCTGTGCTTTTCTTTCTCTTTATGCTTCTAAAACAAACAAGGGAAATTAACATTTGCGTGCATTCAGCTACTCATGGATAGAAGCCATTTTTCTCAAACATTTTGTTTGCAATATTTGAACAATTAGTGCATAGGAATAATTACACAGTGGCACTGGCGTTTTTTTGCTTATTGTACAGCAATACAAAAATAGCAGATGGCTAATGAGCACTTTGCAGAGATTGGATTGGTTTCTAGTCACACAAATGTACGTCACAAAAAGGATTTTCATGACTGCAGCACTCTGCTTTATACTGGGAAATAACCTCTAAGGATTAGGGCCCTTATTCAGAAAAGAGGATTTTAGTGAAATTACCATTAAATCCCTTTCTCTTAGTCCATATGGAACACAGGAACCACGAGGTAAAGTTCACCCGCTCTGGAAGGCAATGCAGAAAAGGTCAGGCCTCTGAGGAGGAGACTCTCTTCTTCCCTCCAATTTATCCCTGCATTCTGTATCCAGTTTCAATGTATAGAAAAGCCAATATAAAGCAGAAGTGAGGAAATAGGAGAACCCAAAAGCACCCTTCTGCCAGGGTCTCAAACCACTGGTTTTTAATCTGGATGGGAGTCCTGAGTTGTACATGGACTAAGAGAAAAGGATTTAATGGAAAGTTCCTTAAAAACCTCTTTTCTCTCTTGCCCAATGTGGAATACAGGACCCAAAACTGTCAAATAAGATTACTAGAAGGGAAAAAGGAAAAGAAATCCTTCAATGGAGACCAGTTTCCACAGAACAAACAGTATAACATGAACCTCAGATGTCAACTGACACACCAAATAACTGAACAACAGAATTTAGAATTCTGTAGAGGAAAAAATGATTAGAAAGATCTTTATACAAGAATCACGACCTGAAGAATCTTCTGTGCAAAGCTGGCCTCAGCCAAAGCCAGGACATTCACTCTGTAGTGTTTGGTGAAAGTGTGCAGAAACAACAAGGTCACCACCTTACACAACTGTTCAGCAGTGGTTTCATTCTTATAGGCCCAAGATGTAACCACTGATCAGGTGGAATGCACAGTGATCCTGGGTCAGGAGATACAGCTTCAGAGGGAGGTGAAATGACTACATAATGGAAGATTGAGAAGATCCGAGAACCAAGCCCAACAGGAACAGAAGGGCGTGAGCAGAAAGTCTTGCATCCTCTCCATTGTGATCTTCCCCAGTACCCTGAGAATTGGGGAAAATACTGGAAACCCAAAGCCTGATGGAAGTGCAGCCATCGCAAATGCTAGAGGATCCTCCTTCTTGGTGCATAACAGAATAACCTTCCAGTTCTCGTAGGACACCATGAGATCTACTGACAGAAGATCTCAGCAGTGGACAATCTGATAATTTAAAAAAAACTCTGATCAAGTTTCTAATTTACGGTGATCCAGATGATGACTACTTATAAATTCTGATAATTTTTCCACACCTGTGATGTGAACCACCAAGATAGCAGGGACAGGAGTTTCTGCCCACTGATGGAACTCCAGAATCTCTGCCCAAACGTACACACTTCTGGTTCCTTCTTGGGGATTTATGTAGGATACGACTGTTGTCAGATTAGACCCTCACTAATGTTCCCAACAGCAAATGGGACCAGAAGCAGAGTGCTAGATGAATAGCCCATATCTCCAGTAACCCTGCGCGGTTAAGTGACCCAGGGTGATGGCCACAACCCATTCCAAAACAGATGGCTGTCCCAGCATAAGGTAAGGACAATTAATCCAACATCGAAGTTCCTCCTTTGTTCATGGAAACAGATACATGGCATGGCACAGGCAAGACCATTGTCTTGACCAGCTCCTGGGAATGTTAAACTGCAGTGGAATTGAGCATAGGAAACAGCTTCCATGGGAGAGGAGACCAGGCAACCTAGTACTCTCAAATAATCCCTTAGTGATGCCAACAGGCAGGACATTGCTTGAATAATAGGATTTTAGTCTTGCCTGTTAAATCCTTTTATTTTAGTCCATACAGGTTACTGGTAACTTTGGGGTATGCGACCTGCCCCTTTAAGTAAGACAGGAAACTTTCTTGAATTAGAAGTGCTGGGTGGAGCCTACCTTCCCTCTCAGCCTGCAGTAGCCAATACTCTCCAGTTAGATCGATGAAGCTAACTATTGCTTAGATAGCTAGGCAAAAGATAGCTAGATTGCCTAGATAGCTAGGAAAAGACGACTCCTGTGAGCGTGAACCTGAAAGGACTCACACGTTCTGCCACAGGAGAACCAAGCATGGTCCCTTGACAGGGTGGGAGACCAGTAACCTATATGGACTAAGAGAAAAGGATTTAACAGGTAAGACTAAAATCCTATTTTCTCTGTCTTCCAATATAGGATACTGGTAACTGGGATGTCCAACCATTAAGTTCCCTGAGGTGGGAAGAAAGGAAAGGACCAGGCGCAGTGCCCTTAAAGTCACCAGAGCATACAAGAGCTAAACAGATCATACACAGCCCTCTAAAAATAAAGTGTCAACGGACACGAAAACCAGTGTAAACACAAAAGAAACCGTAACACAGCACACTGAACTACAGCCAACAGGGCTCAACAGCTAAGGAGCACTAAAGGTACCTAGAAAGACCCTAGACAGGCAATACAGCCTCTAGGATCTTCCTGCCAAAACTGGCTTTGGCCGATGTCAGCACATCAACACGGTAGTGTTTGTAAAAGGTGTGCACTGATGACCAAGTAGCCACCTTGCACATCTGAACAGCCGAGGCCTGATTCTTGTAAGCTCAAGAGGCTCCAATAGACCTGGTAGAATGAGCCGTAACCCGAATGGGCACAGGCTTCTTCCTCAATTGGTAAGCCTTACAAATGGTGGACTTAATACAGGAAGCAATGGTAACCTTAGAAGCCGGCTTACCAGCCCTAGGACCCTCAGAAATGATGAACAACGTGTCAGACTGGCAGATGGACTCAGTATGATGTACATAAATCTTAAGGCAGTGTACAGCATCCAACAAGTAAAGATCCCTTTCCTTGTCAGATGTAGGGCCAGGACAAAAAGAAGGCACCACTATCTCCTGGTTAATGTGGAAATCAGAAACCACCTTCGGGAGAAATTCCTGAGAAGTACGAAGAACCGACCTTGTTCTTATTATTATAAAAAAAAAAAAAAAAAAAAAGGGGGGGGGGGTTACACGACAAAGCATGCAACTCCGCAACATAGAGAACAGACACAATCACCAGGAAAAAAGCCATCTTCCAAATCAGGAGACGTAAAGGAATGGTAGCCAAGGACTCAAAAGGTGGACGATGGAGAACAGCTAAGACCAAATTGAGATTCCACTGAGGACTGGGACTGTTAAAAGCAGGGCGAGCATGAGCAACACCCTGGAAGAAAACCTTGACATCAGGGATAATGGCAAGACGTCTCTGAAAGAAAACAGAGAGCACAGAAGTCTGATCCTTCAAGGAACTCAAACGGAGACCCTTAACCCCATCCTGCAAAAAAGACAGGAACGTAGAGAGATCAAAGTCATGTGAAAGATCCTTATCAACACACCAAGAGAGAAAGGTAGACCAAACCCGATGGTATGCCTTAGAAGAAACAGGCTTCCGAGCACGAAGCATAGTAGCAATGACCTCAGAAGAAAAGCCCTTCTTCTTCAAAATGGAGGATTCAACCTCCAAACTGTCAAACCCAAACCTTCTACGTCTTCCTTCCACAGGTATCCCTGTAGAAGGAGATCCGGACGGTGGGGAAGTTGAAACGGTTCCACCACCAACAGATCCAGAAGCTCCGGAAACCAAGACTGGTAAGGCCAATATGGAGCAATCAGAATGACTGCAGATCGCTCCAGACAAAGCTTCTTCAATACACTGTGCAACATGGGAAGATGGGGAAATATGTATGCCAGAAGAAAACTCCATGGACTGGACATGGCATCCACTGCTAGAGCCTGAGGGTCGTTCCAACGGGAGCAGAACAGTGGAACCTTTCTGTTGTGTCTCGTCGCCATCAGGTCGATCTGAGGCAGACCCCACTTCTGGACAATGAGATGGAACACCTCCCGATTCAGTTCCCATCCGCTGTCAATGGTGTGTCGACTTAAGAAGTCTGCCAGGACGTTGTCCACACCTGGAATGTGAACTGAGGAAATAGCAGGAACATGATATTCTGCCCAGGCCAAAATAGCCTAGACCTCCAACCAAGCTGCGAAATGTCTTGTGCTGCCTTGCATGTTGATGTAAGCCACAGCCGTGGTGTTCTCTGATTGGACTCAAACAGGACAGCTCTCCTACTGGACCTTCCAATACCAGAGAGCATGTAAAATTGCTCAAAGCGCCAAAACATTGATGGGAAGGAGACTCTCCTCCTGAGACCACCGGCCCTGGACATTCAGGTGACAAGACTGCACCCCATCCCAACAGACTGGCATCTGTGGTTACAATCGTCCAGAAAGGAATCAGGAAGGCCCTGCTTTTCAGGAGATGCGAGAGGTCGAGCCAACATGACAGACTCAGTTCCACATGTAGGGGGAGAGAGACTGATATCTTCAAGAGATTCATCTGACCCTTGCAGGCCTGGATCACAAACCGTTGAAGTTAGTTCGTATGAACCATGGTGAACGGGACTGGTTCCATGATGGAAATGAACTTCCCCACCAGAGATATCAACTTCTTCACTGGCACCGGACAGTAGATACTTTGCTTTCTCGTGAGCTACCTCGTCCTTGAGGAACACCATCCTCTTCACTGTGTCAAAGAGAAGTCCCAGGTAAACGAGACGCTGAGATGGAACCAGATCCGACTTGTCCATGTTCAAGATGCACCCATGATGGGAGAGCACGTGAATGCATTCCTGGACCTGGCGATGCAGAAGCTCCGGAGATGAGGCCTTCAGCAGGAGATTGTCCAGGTAAGGAGTAACTCGGACCCCGATCCTGTGCAAGAGTGATATCAAGGCACCTAGGACACGATTGAAGACCTGTGGAGCAGTAGCCAGACCAAAGGGAAGAGTAGAAAACAAAGTGCCCTTGGTCGCAGGCAAACCGGAGGTATTGCTGGCTCTGTGGATGAATGGCAATGTGCAAGTATGCATCCTGAAGATCCAGGGAGATGATCACAGTCCACAGAGACTCCTGATGATAATAAGACTTGACCACAACGGAACGGAGATTCTTGAGGTCCAGGATAGGATGACATTCACTGTTCTTCTTGTTGACCACAAACAGGTTGTAAGAGAAACTGAAATCCTGTTCTGGTTCGGGAACCGGCTCCAAAACCTTTGTCCAAAAGGGTCTGAACCTCCCCTGTGAAAAGCCGAAGCTTGCCTGCTGCCTGAGGAGCGTGTGAAAGACAAAACCTGGGCGAAGGAAGAGAGGTAAAGGGGATCCTGTACCCCTCTGTCATGCCTTGAAGAACCCATGGATCTGCCATGGAGTCTGTCCAGACAGAGTGGTAAAAGCGCAGGCGGCCACCCACTTATTCGTGGGAACCGGGGTTCAACGAGTCATGCAGAAGAAAGTTTTGCAGTCTTGGCCTTAGCCAAGGACTGTTTGGGTCTCCACTGCTGTTTAGGCTTGGAGGAGGCACAAGGTGCCTGTGGAACCGCCCGGGTCGCTGCGCGCACCTCAGTCTAAAAGGGACGAAAAAGGCGATTCCATCTGGACTGTGGTTTCTTATGGGGGAGGAAAGGCAACAGGGTGCTCTTCCCCCAGTAGCCTCACTGATGATGTCTTTCAGCTCAGGCCCAAACAGAGAGGTTTCCAAGAAAGGCAAGGAAGGAAGAGTCTTCTTGGAGGTAGTGTCAGCAGACCAGACCTTAAGACAAAGAGCACATCTGGCCATCACAGACATGTAATCAAAAATCCCTGCAGACACAGAATGCTGGGCTTCAGAGATATTAGCTAAGAGCTGCAACAAGTCAGAAATTGGAGAGCCTTGACGGACAGTCACTGTTAGCTGCTCAGTCCAAACTGCAATGGCTCTATTCACCCAAGCGGCCGCAAAAGCAGGACGCAAGGAAGTACTGACTTCAACAAGGACTCAATCTTCCTATCTGTCCAATCCTTGAGAACAGATGCATCCGCCACTGGCAGAGCAGTGGACTTGGAGAGTCTAGAAACCGGGGCATCCACCTTAGAAGGTTGAGCCCACTGTACCAAAGCCGCTTCAGCGAAGGGATACAATTTAGCAAATTTTTTAGACACAGCAAGCTTCTTGTCAGGAAGCTTCCACTCATCCAAGACCAGATGTTCAAGAGTGGGATTGGGTGGAAAGCAGGTAGACTGTGTCTTAGGCTCCTGAAGCACATCAGAACTGTGCTTGGGATCTTCAGATGCCAAGGGAATATAAAACTAGTGAGGACGGCCCTGATCAAACTCTCAGCAGAGGGGTCAGGGTCAGCCTCAAATGGGTCCCCAAAAAAAACTGGGAAGATACCTCCACAGAATTACCCTCTTCATTAAGAGTTCCTCTTCAGATGAATCAGACACATCAGGTATTCCCTGCGGTTTAGGCAGGGATGATCTGATGGATACAGGGGGTTGCCAAGTCTGGAAGACCCCACTCAATTGAGATAGTAACAGTGGTAAGGTACACTTTAATTCTTTAGCAGTAGCCTTAAACTCCTGTAACCCAATTGGCTCTACTACATGGCTGAAGGTCCCTAGAGGTGACTCAGGGGCAGCAGCGCATGTAGGGCATAAATGAGTATGCCCTACATTCTCTAGGTAATCCTGACTGACATAAGGAACAATGCGCACTGGGGGTCACCGACATCCCAGGGTCCTTAGTCTTAGGCCTAGCCCCAAGTTCAGACGGATTAGACATTCTCACAGTGTCACAAACGTCTCAATATATCTGGTATAAGCTAAACAGTGTTTAAGATTAAAATTTCACCCCCATAAATCGGTAAAATGCACTTATCTGTCAGGCGAAGGGTTAATCAGCTGAGGAGAGAAGGAAAGCTCCAGCCCTGCGTAAGATACTCGTGAAGGGATGAAAGAAAATGGTGACCGCAATGGAAGCCAATCAGTAAGAAGTGCGTGAAGCAAACGCTCATGGGAAATGTAGTTTCCCTGTACAAGTACCCCAAACAGTGCCCGAAGCCCCCCGAGCCCCCCCAAAAACACTCGGATCATAGAACAAGGGTTGACAAACAAAATGACCCATCTCTGAAGTCGCTACGATAAGCGGATGCACAGATATGTCCCAAACAGTAAAGTCTCATAGAGGTGAATGGAGCATGGCGTCTATGCAGTAAAAACAAACTTTAAAAAATTTACACGGAGGTAAAAAAAATTAGCAAATACACCAGAAAACATAGTAAAAGTGAAATAAACACTGCCCCCAACAGGGAAAGTGTTGAAAAGTACCCAAAACATGTCAAAATAGCAGACAAAGGGTTAAATTTCCACATAAACATTGCTCTAAGCCCACCAACAGACATACAGACAAACCCAATGAGTGCAGGAGTGTGTAATAGGAACTCCAATGGAGAACTCTGTGCGGAGGGTAAGCGTGGGACAAGTGGACCTCAGCAATCAAGGGGTTACTCAAGTTTTTAGCAGGTCTTCTCTCTTCAGATCACCATGTATTTAAGAAGAAGCCTCCATGGGCCAATCCTGGGAAAGAACTTGTCCAGCAAGATTTTCCCCTCAGGGCTTAATCCTTTGAGTGCCAGTGGGGTACTGAATGCATTGCAAAGCAATGCATTCCTTACCCAGCTGGCACTCAAAGGGTTACAGTCCACAAAAAGCACCTGGAAACTGAGCTAGCCACATCTAAGGGCATTGTCAGTTATGATAATCCGCCTAAAGGTGGTATTCCATTACTAGCAGAAAACAATAAAACACTAAAACTAAAGCAGAACAGCTTGTCTGTCTTTCCTCTTCAAAGGAAACAATCTAACTGGAGAGTATTGGCTACTGCAGGCTGAGAGGGAAGGTAGGCTCCACCGAGCACTTCTTATTCAAGAAAGTTTCCTGTCCTACTTATAGGGGCAGGTCACCTACCCAAAGTTACCAGTAACCTATACTGGACAACAGAAAAAACATGTTGAAACAAGGCCTGCATCTTATCCTCTGGTAGAAACACCCTCCTTTGGAGGGTATCAAATCTCCTAAATTGAAAAGAGAAAAAAAAAAAAAAAAAAAAAGAAGAAACTGAAAGGGCACCGGGGGGATTTCTTGGGATTAAGCAACCAACCATGCTCCAGGACAGGATCCCAGTCTTGAATCTGTGAACAGAGAAAGACTTCTGAAGGAGACTTGAGTAAATAAAGAGTCAAGGATATTTCTTGAGCACAGACACAAGCTGCCAAAGTAGCCATGACCTTCGTAAGGATCATTGGGGTAGATGCTAGATGGCACTGAATTAGTAATGACTGCACTTGAAGGCAAAGCATAAGAAGCTCTGGTGGTCTGGATGAATCAGGGTGTGAAGATAGGAGTCCTGAAGATCCAGGGAGGCACAGACACATGGCATAGATGACAGATCATAAAGATTCCATCTTGAAGAGCAGAGCTAGCATTTACTGGCCTAGACACTTCAAGTCCAGAACAGGACAGCAGCCGCTATACATTTTTAAAAAGACTGGAGTAAAATCAAGAGCATTCCAGGGCTGGAATAGGAACACCTGCTTTTCCAGAAAGGAGGATAATGTGTCTATGAATAGACATGCCAGAACCAGATCTCATGGAACTCTGGGCAAAAATAAAAACTGTGAGGTGGAAGGGATTTGAGATCTATGCGGTACCTTCCGAAATAACTCACAAAACCCACTGGTCTGTCATTGAAAAAGACAGAGTCTACCCCCTACGGCAGAAACGGACTAACACTCCACAAGACATGCGGAGGTGGGCCTGTAGGCTTCTGAGCAGACCTTATTCTTCCAAGCCTGTTTGGACTTTGGAGCAGAGCAGGCCTGAAAGGTCTAAGAGGGTTGAACCATAAGCTCCCCAAGCTGATGGAGATAATAAAATTCATACGTCTTCTTAAGGAATAAAATGAATGTTTTGGTGCAATCTGAGACAAGAAGGTGCTTCTGCCTCCAGCAGATTCATTAATGACCTTGCCCAGGTCAGGCCCAAAATGCTGACTTTCCAAAAAGTAGAAACTTTTAAAGATTGGTCAGCTGACCAAATCTTGAGCCACAAGGTGTGTCAGGTGGCTACTGAAAGGGCTGAGGCCTTCACAGAAAGCTTTGTGGCATCTAAGGTCGCCTCAAGGAGGAATGCATTTGTCTCTTTAATACTGGTCAGAATAAGCAACTGTTCCTCTTTAGGAACATCCCCATGAATGGCATCTGTCAGTTGTTAACCCCAGACAGGCATGGTTCTAGTAACCCAAGCTGTAACAAAAATGGGCAGTAGGGTGACCCAGTGGACACAAAATTTGCCTTTAATAAGAATCTAAGTGCTTATGAACCTGATCCTTAAGGGCTGCAAAATCTGCCAAAGGCAGAGTTGTGTTTTTAGCAAGTCTAGATATTGGAGGATCAACGGCAGGTAAAGAAGCCCACTCTGACAAAGCCTCAACAGGGGAAGGCTAGAGGTTGGATATGCATTTTTAAGGAATAGTCTCTAATCAGGTGTCTTACATTCTTCCAGGATAACCTGATCCAGAAAACAATGGGAAGGAAAAAAGGGTGACTCATTTTTTGCACCACCAGTGGACACTGGGCAGCCATAATGAATAGATGAAGGGATAGAAGCAACTGAAGACAGTAATAACCTAAACTGGCTTTTCTTCTGCAGTGGAGGGCCCCGGCAGAGTAGTAGAGACCACAGTGCAAGTGGGACATGGGGTGCATGAATATTCCCACTGAAACCTAGTTTGGCATGAGGAAGAATGTGTTAAAAGGGTTAAAGTGACCCCTGAATCCTTAGGCTTGGATTTCCCTGTGTCTCTCTTGGGATACGACATCTTCAGAGAAAACCTTTCTAAAGTAGTACAAAATAATCCAAAGTATTAGGAAAGTATGAGACGTTACACCGAAATATCCAAAAAGGTACTTATCGGACTGCAAGGGGTTAAACTGGAAAGGCAGATTAGAGAAACCAGCCTATGCAATGCAAGTAGTAAGATGGCTGCCAAAGGACCACCATGTGCAATCCAGAACACCCGGAAAAAGGGGGATTCAGGGGAATGTAATTTTCATTACACATGTGCAGCAAACTGTGGTTCTTCAGATGTTTAAAAACCACTAAATTAAATTGACTGATTATCCCCACTCTGAGCACATGATAAATCACTGGACCCGCTCAATTCTGGCCTACTCTGACCATTGTAGGTGAAATGGGTACAGAGATATGTTCCTGCAAATGTCTCCACAATGTTCTATGAACCAGGGTTCCATAAATGTAAGAAAATTAAAGAAATGAAGCTGGAAAACATATAGGCATACCTTGCAAAATTAAAGGAAATGGAAATGGAAAAAGGCCATCTGCTTAAATGGAAGGAGAAAGTCTATAAACACGTTCGAGTACAGAACTTTTCAGTGGGTGTGAAGTAATAGGAGAAACATAACAGAAAGGACCATAGCACTTAAATGGTTTACTCTTCTACCAGGCTACTACTGTTATAATACAGAACATCACAGAAGTTCAGTAGTAAGGCATTGACTTGTAACAAAGTCAGCCTCCACAGGGAAATGCCCCAGAAATACACCAGGGAAACCTGTTAATAGGAGCCAACCTAATGTAATATTATACAACCCTATAAATAAGCATAAAAATAGCAAAAAAAAAGTCTAAAAACTAAGAAAACAACACAACTTCTCTTTTCCTGAGGCAGGTCACTGGAAACTGAGGGGTGGGGTGTAAAGCTGGAAGGTAGAGAGGAGTCTCTACCTCAAAGAGAATGTCTGTTTTGAAGCACCCTGCCTTTTTCTGAAATGCCCTGCCCTCTGGAGGAAGGAACTTTACCCCATGGCTCATGTACTCCACACTGGACATAGAGAAAATGCTTCTTCGTTTTTAATTAAATTATTATTTCTTTCTTATCGACCCTGGTTTAAATTAAGAAATAAAATGTGCAATTTGTTTTTCTCTTTTTAACATACAACCCCAAGAAGCAACAACAATGCAGCAGTCAAAGTCAACCCTTCCTCAAAAAAAATATCCAAGGTTTTGTTTATAACTATTGATCCATGGTTGACTTTGTAGAGAAGAATTGCCACTAGAGATTCAAAGAAATAGAAAAAAAAAGTTACTTGATTTGAATTAGACAGCTATATGTTATATCAATGCACCAAATCCCTTAAAACAGCTTAGATCAAAAGAGAAAAGAAAAATAAAAGCTTTAAATTATCATTTTTCAAAATGACAACAAAAAAAAATTAAAACAAACGGATCCCAGTCTCTGTCAGATGGGAGTTAGAATCTTTCACAAAACAGCACACCATATTAAATATCAGAAGCAATTTTGATAGGTTAGCTGACTTTTTACTTAGCTTTTGATGATACTATTGAAAGGAACAATGACTCTCCATCACAACCAAATTGCATGTTCATGAACTGGCTGCCAAGCTCCCAAGTATTTCCACCCAATCAGAAATTTAATTTTACTTTGATGAATCTGGAAATGTTACATTAGAAAAATAACACTTCTTAAACCCAAATTAGTATTCACTGGGGCTGGGAAAGGCAGGGTGGTGATCTTATATTTCATTTATATTTCAGTCTATAATGTTAATGGTTTTAGGTGTTGGGGGGGGGGGCAGACAGGGTTTAAGGGCAACTGTCATTTTACTCCTATGGAAGTTGACATGAAAAAAGCCCAGGGCTGTGTGTAGTTTCTGCTTTTGTCACCCGTTTAATGAATTCATAAACTGACACTTAGCTGGCTGAGAGGCAAAACATAATCCCTAGAAATAAATAGAAAATTAGGGTCATACCCCAAATGACTAAGAACTGTGAGAGGATGTCTTTCAGTTCACAGCATTTGGTAGGATCCAAAAGAAAGCACCAGGGCAGGGGTTGTAAACATGAGCTCTACCCTCTTCAGCTCCCCCCGATGCCCTTGAGCTCACAATGCAACCCCAGCATCGTTTGCAGCATCAGTTCAATGATAGCTGCCCTTTAAATACATGAAATGAGATGCATATAAAATGAAATTCAAATTATTGCAACATAGTGTTGTTGATTATGTTGAATTTCCGGACGTTTAGTAAGACCTCCAATTCATGTCTTTCGATACACATTTTTTTTTTTTTTTATTGGAACAGTGTTCTGCTCTATAACTCAATAATGGCATTTTAAAAAGACTTTCCTTGTAATAAAGGGACACAGAGACAAACATGTATTTTGTCATTCAGACTGCTTAAGACCATTGTATGTTGTAGATAAAGAGAGCCACAGATAGAATACAAAAACTTTCAATAAATGTAAATACCAGACTGCAGTATATAGGACTCCCATGTAAGGAGGTCATTTTACTCATTCTGTTAAATCAAGAGCCACTAATATCCAAAGTATAGTTTCCTTTATCCTTATGAGGGCCAGATCAGTGTGGGAAAAAAAAAAAAAAAAGTAAAAAAATGCATTGAACAGTACCGTTCCACTCAAATGGTTAATCCTTTGCGATACAAAGTGTGTCCTACTTTACTGCATCACACTTAAAGGGTTAGGACAGGGTCATAATTCAATACATTTTAAGTGTCCTGTCCGAATATGTTCTGGATAGTCAGCCTGGAACACCACAGTTAAGCATGAAGAGGCTTACTCTAGAAGTGAAATGGGATTATAGGATAGAAATTTTTAGATGTGTAATTTTTTCAATAGAGTCACTAGTCGATTTCCTCACTGCTCTGCCAATTTGGTATCTTAATTTTCCATTTGTACTATGAAGTATTGCAATTTAGATTTTTCACTAAATTAATGAACAGAATAAATTCATCCGACTTATATACTGGGCCTGTCTCCTTAGAACAAGTTTAGTTTGTTTTACAAATGAACCTGTCAACTACACAACTTTTTGCTTTTGTTTGTTTTCAGTCAGTTTAATCTCTTGTCCCTTTTCACATGGGTTACACCAACAATGTTGTATCTGTAACCTGTGGTGAAAGGCAACATTCCCCTCCAGCACTCTTTCACACTGGCAGTGTTGGAAGAGTGCAATCCTCATCACAACCTCCAATGAATAGTAAAGTCATGTGGATGCCAACCAGTAGCACTGACTGATGTATACAAAGGTCCAGTCATCAAAGAAGCTACCATGTGTTCCAGCTGGCAGTGGAAGGCAGGAGAGAGACAAGAATACACACAGGCATCAGGTCTGTATTAAGTTACCTCACCAGTAAGAAAAAGGCCTTAGAGATTTTTGATTTAGTAGTAGCTGGGGAATCTTCTCAAAAGATCTGTTGTTGACTAATCTTTGATAAAATCTGAATAAATACTCAAGAAACCACCTCTTTCTACCTGCTTAGGCTTTCTAGAACCATTAAACTAATGGAGAAGAAGAATCATGCATATCTTTGCAAGATGGAGGTCCCCATTGAGGGAAGGATTTTAAATCTGCCTGATTGTGCAACCATTTCCTATAAAATAGTTTGAGAAATTAAACATTCCATTTTTATGAGCCAGAATGCAACTTCCTGCAAAGTTTGCCAATTAGTTATGTTTGAGATCAAACCGTGCTATAAGAAAAGCTCTTAATGTGTGGGCAGTCTAGATTTAATAAAAGCACCATGTGTTAATATTGGGACAGCTCAAAAACTAATTAACCCCTTAAGGACCCGCCACGGGTGCGTGGCAGGCACTTAAGGTCCATGGAGCATTATTTATCCTTATCGGAATCAGAGGTCCCTGAAAGGCGTGCAGCCGCACGTGGAACCCTGAATTCCATGACGTACATGTACATCATGGATACATTAGGCATGTTTACCCCAAGGCATACATGTATATCCTTGGTCCTTAAGAGGTAAACATGTTCCATCAACAAATATTAATTTCTCAAAAACTGTATTATATACAAATAGCAAGACCAGCATATATTTTATATTATTTTCTTTAACAATAACTAAATTCATCTTAGGTGATCAACTGAGTATGACCAAAATTGTAATCTAGCAACCACTAACAGCCACAGGTAAATATACTTCTGTCTTTGTGTCACGGTACTCAAAGACGAGGCAAGAAACACGTACTGTAATGTAACTCCACCTTTATTGAAATAGGCACACATAATAAGAAATTGCACAGAGCACAAATCAAAGTGAGAGGGCCGCCCTATCCTGGAGAAAGGGGTTCCTACGAGAAACAGGAGACTGCTCCGGAGGGTCTCAATATAGGAATCTGGTGCCGGGGCTATGACCCAGCCATTCGCTAGTACCAGACTAGGTATAAACAGTGCCCACTGGCAAATAGAGTAGTACTAGGCCGGAGCCACACGTCAGCACCAGAATGGATGGTCAGACAATCCAGGGGTCAAGCATGGAGCGGGTAGTCAGCCAGAGCCACAGGTCTGCACCAGATTGGATAGTCAGACTAAGCCAGGGGTCATACATGGTGTGGATAGTCAGACAGAGCTACAGGTCAGCACCAGAATGGATGGAGAGACAAGCCAGAGGTCCAGCATGGAGAAAACTCAGGAACCAGGATACTACTGCACTGGGCACCACGCAAGGACAAATGAGCCAGGTGTTCAGGCAGCATATAAGCCTGCAGGGAGAGGAAGAGGAGGAGCAAACAACAGGGACAAGGTTCCTTTAAGAGCAATGCGCGTGTCACCGGAGGACTCCCCTGATGGCGCGTGTCCACATGCTGCAAGCAGGAAGAGGAATGTGGCTGATTCCCTGCCAGCCGCAAGGTAATGCTGACACTTTTGTCACTGTTCACTGACTCTCTTCAATGTGATTGTGAGGAAAAGAGAAGTAGAGAACACTTTTTGCCATGGGGAAATGGCCAGAACAGGGGGTATTTTTGAATAAATTTTAGATGTTGGGGTCAGAACTAGAGGTAGAGCAGTTTTGATCACTTGATGACCTAAATTGCCTGTGAGATATAATACTGCATTTTAAAATGTGTTGAAAGAATTAATTACAATCTGTAAATAAAATAAATATACTTTTGGTTAACACATCCTAAAAACCTATACAAGCCTTTTGAACTAAAAGTCTATGTAGTAAAAGGTTTGCAGTGAAGAAAATGTAAAGCTGTTTAGATTTTTATTTAAAAAAATATAAAAGTACAGGTGGTAATTAATCCCTTAAAAACGTGCCAGGACCTCCAAAGAATTCAGTTAATTCAGGAAGAATAATGGTCCTGGCACATTATGTGGAAAATGATCGAGAGAGCCTCAGGACACACTGGGATAATGCCATGGAGTCTATGATTGACTGCTCCAGGACTAGCGCAGTCAGTTTCAGCCTCTGTCCAGTGACTTGGTACATGATCACTGCTACACGGATATCATGCACCGGTTCAACCAATAGCAAAGGCAATGTTCTCTGCATCTCTCTCTCTTCTTCACTGTGATCGTGAGGAAGAGAGAAACAAAGAACACAATTTGACACAGGGGAAATGGCCACAATGGGGGGTATTTTTGAATAAATTTCAGATGCTGAGGGCAGAACTAGAGCTAGAGAAGTTTTGATCACTTGATGACCTATTGCCACCTCTTTGTGTCACTGACTAAATGACTTAGAGTAAGCCCAAAGCATTTTATTCACACAGCCTAATTTATAAGCACAAATACTGCAGTTTAAAGCGGAACTTTCATCAGATTACTATAGATCCTCAAATCATAATTACATTAGCGATATGCATAGATGTAGTTGTCTTTTCAAGAATAATTCCTGCATTAAGGAAAAATAGAACCTTTTAGGCAGACAGGCACCGTCAGGGATCTTGCAGTAGTCGCTCTCTGTGCCTGCGCTATCAGTCCCTTCCTGTGCCTTAAAGGGATAGTAATACTTCATTTTATCTTTATTTTATTTTGTAGGCATTAAAGAAACATGAAGAACGATATAAGTCTTATCTCTCAAACCTTTATGGTTTAAGAGATATTCACAAAGTATCCCCCGACTGTTCAGCCAGATCAGAAGGGAGGTGCCCAGGTAGATTGCAGAGAGGGACAATCTTCAATTAAGATAAGGGAAAAAGCTGAAAAGCATGTCAAGGGGGGCAGGGCTTTCATTGTTTTCATAGGAATAAGAGTGTCCCCTTCTGTTATCTGTCCAGTCTATGGACTGCATTCCACATCTGAGAAGAGATGGCTTACACTAGGTAAAAGGGGAGGGAGGGGGAAACTTTGCTTGTGAATATCCCTTAAACCATAAAGGTTTGAGAGATAAGACTTATATCGTTCATGTTTTTTTCATGCCTACAAAATAAAATAAAGATAAAACAAAGTATTACTATCCCTTTAAAGCACAAAGGCATTCAACTCGCCAGTCGTGGAGTTGAAGGGGACGGACAGTGCAGACTCAGAGATGCCGTCTCTGCAAGTTGCCTGTGTTGTTCTCCCCGCTGCCTGTCTGTCTAAAAGGTTCTGGTTTTATTTAATGCAGCAATTATTCTTGAAAAGTCAACTATGTCTATGGATATTGCTAATGTAATTATGATTTAAGGCTCTAAATTAATCCGATGAAAGTTCAGCTTTAAACAAACAAATAATGGGAGTATTATTACTGTGGAGCAACGTGATACTGATACACTAGTATACACACCACATTGTCTTATCAAATTAAAGAGGGACACCAGGGAGAAAAAGAGGGACAAAGGGATTTTCACCTCAGAGGGACAGTACCCCACTAAAAAGATAATTTTTTTCAAGTCCTTAATAAAAATGAAACAATCGAGCACAAAAGATAACAGGAAAACACATACAAAGTTTTCATTTTGTTCTCACTTTTGTTTTTATTTTTGTCAAATTAAATGATGGGTTATGCATATAAATGTGATATCAAAATAAAGCCCTCCTTATGCTTATAAAAATGGTAAATAGTTTGTGTGGGTGAACTAAATGACAGATACAATAAGGAATAGCAAAGGCCAAATTGCTCTGCTCCTCTAGTGTAAAAAGGCCTGACTTTTAAAGGGTTAAGAGAAATTTTAGTAAAACCAAATGTGTAAACTGACACTGCATTGGGCTCTCCATAAAATTCTGTTAGCTTATGGAGAAAAATGCATACATAAAATGATATCTCTTTGCATTTCTTATTACAGTGTGACAGAAAGGGGCACGTGCAATATTATCTGGACGGAGCCTCCAGCCAAACACGGGATGATCAAATTGCTTGTATACAGCGCTTAGGGATAAGGAGCAGAGATGGGCTAGTATGTTGCCATAATGGTGATTGGCAGCATGGAAGAAAGATCACATTTCCTTCCTGGGATTGGCTCAGTTAGCAAAGACACTGGAGTAGGGAAGCCTGCTTCAGTTCCCATGATAATAAGTCCTTGTGAGCTTAGGTAAGTCACTTTGGGCCTTATGCACAAAAGAAAAAAAAAATCCAGAGAAAACCATCTGCATCTACATTTACATTGATTTAACTGTTTGAATGCCAGCGGGGTGCCCTAATGCAATGCATTGGGCACTTGAAGTGTTACGTGCATTCCTCACATCCAACCTTACCACAATGAAATGAAAATTCCATAAACGCCAGTGGAACTAAATGGGGTTTTAACCATTTTAATGCTAGAATTCAAGTGCTTAAAAGGTCCATTTAAATACACGGAAATGTATTTTTTCTTCCCTGTGATGGCATTGTTTTGCTCTCATATTGAAGGTTTTTAGCCCTTTATCTCCTCTCTAAGGCACCAAAATTAGCTTGCAGGCTTCCTGTACATGAAACGTTCTGTATACTGTGCCGGAATAATCACCAGAGACGCGCAGAATAAAGATTTCTTTCATAAAAATGTATTCAATGAGCTACTTCCAGAATTTAACAGCAATGTTTGCAAAGCGTAGGTTATCAAGGTAAAACTTAATTTACTACTGGGCTTATTTATTGTACAACATATTTGCAAAAAAATAAAAAATACTTTCATTGTCCAAAATATGTTCAATACAACAGTAGAGGCCTTTTAACAGAGACTGTCAATAAAGTCAACAAAAACAGGCAATAGTGTTCAATTTAACTATTTGAGTGCCAGAAGTTATACAAGTGTCCCACAAATGTAAATGATTAGATGCAACAGTCCAAAAAGTTGCACAGAGGAATATAAGAGAATGTGTTGTACACCTCTCTGGCACTCAAAGGGTTAAACACAATGAGTGAGATTTATAAAGGTGGAGTAGATATATTTGTCATCATTTTCACATAAAATCAACTGCATGTAGTTATATAAAGGTGTTTGCATAAAAGCATGGTTTTATGACAATTACATTTCATAACAATTTGTGGGAGTGGATACGTTCAATTTTGATGCTGTCAATGACTAAAAATGACAACCTCTAATCTCCTAAATTGTCTGTTTCCATACCCTTAGCATAATCTTAATACTTTTAGACAACATAAAAAAATTGTATAAATGTCAAAGTAAAGTCTAAACAAAAATGGTTTATTGCACTTAGTATACATGTATAGCTGGGAGATGGATACTCTGTGGCTAATTGCCAGCTGCAGATAATGGGAGTAACAAATCAGCTACAGTTGGGGAGCCACATGTTGTCCACTTCTGCTATATCTTCATCTTGGTTCAGTGAATCACGCTGATGACAAACAAACATTACTGTGTTGGTCTTTCTGTGACAGACAAGCAGCAGAAAGCAGAACTGGACAATAAGGGCCTTATGCACCAAATAACAGTGGAGACATTTTGCATCAAACCAGCTGCACAACAGAGTAACAAATACAATTTCCTACGGATTTAAATGAGGTATTTAGCTCCTTGAGTGCTACAGTGAGCACCAACATTTTCGGAGCATTAAATGTTGAACCCTTTGACTGCCAGAGAGGTACACAAAGCATTTATCTGGCAAAGTGTTAAGCCCATGAATGCTAGATGGGTCTGACACATCGCTTCACAATGCGTTGGAGACCTTTAACGTTCATAGATCTAACCCTTTTGAGTGCCAGAGGGGTGTCCAATGCCTTGCAAAGCATGCAGAGGGTTAAATTAAAGGGACATTGCAGAATTGTCTCCTATAATTAGTCCAATTGTGGCCCCAGAATGACTCCACTTTTTCTTTGTGCATAAGGCCCTTTTCAGACACAGTTGCTCTTGGTACAATTTGCTTGTAATCCATTTGTGCAGATTCTGAGGTAAAGCATTTCTTCCTCAAAAGGTAATCAGAGCAAACCATTTTAAAAGCAGAAGCCTGGGGGGCTTTTTATTTTTCCTTACATCACCAGCCCTTTTCAGATAACCACAAGCTACATGATCTTTCACGTTACCTTTGGGAATGCCTCCCATTATAGCAGCAGTTTGTATTTTCCCAAGGTTCCACGTGAATAAAGTCTCAGGAAGACAGGCCAGGAATAATGGATTGCCATCTGCGCAATATATCAGTTAAGCTGCCATACTTGAAAAGCTCAATACATTCAAAACAAAGAACTAAACCTGATCTTTTGCTTCCTCCACAGTCTTAAGTGCATAGCGGACATACTTTAACCCTTCTGATTCTTATAGAGGCATGCAATGTTCCTTAGACTGTAAGGATGTAAGGCTTTCAGGAATAAAAATGAATGTATTACACAAACAATTAGGTGCATATATAAAAATAAACAAATTATATATAAACAAAACAAAACAAACAAAAAAAATTATTTTATATATGTATATATGTAAAAATGAAACTGTATGGAGGTTTTCCTTGAAATAACAGATAAAAATGTTCATATCCATCTAACCGTTTAAGAACCATAGCGGCAAGTAAGGCATTGCTTTGCATCAAGTTATGCACACCACTGGCCAATAAAGGGATACATATAATATAATCCTTGCTAGCAATATATTTATTTATTTTTATTTTGTGTGAAAGTTTGAAAATCATCCTATATTATAATTTGCTAAGTATGTTTGTCAGTATCCGTCATGTGCAGTAGAGACGGCTGCGCAAGCTGCAGTTATGCCAGAACAGACTGTCTGCGCTGTGGCTGATACGTAGAGCGGTGCTCCGAATTCAGACAGAGAGGACTAAGGTCTGAATTCGGAGAGCCTGCTCCGTATCAGCCGTGGCGCATTCAGGCAGTCAGTACTGAGCATGACTGCAGTGCCGCCAGTGTTGGCCTGTTTATACTGGCTTTAAAACTAGTTCATAAAGAAATGGAGAAACGCCAAAACCTGAAATTGATCATTCGTTTTAGATTAACCTTTTGCGTGCCTGAGGGGTAAGCAATGCTTTACAAAGCAATGCGCTGTGTACCCCTCTGGCACTCAAAGGCTTAAAAGCAATTTCCAGTTCGCAGAAATCCTCATCTCCTGCTTGTTTCTACCGCACTTCTCATTTGTTATGCACTTGTACACACAAATGGGGCGGTCTGGCTGTCATGAACAGATGCATACATATCAATGGGAAAATCATATTTAGCACATATTTGGGGTCTTAAGGAGCATGGAGCATTTTTTTCCCAATGGATTCAGGGGTGCCCAAATAGAGTGCAGTCATGCAGGGACTCTGAAGTCCATGACGTGCCAGGACCATCATGGGTTCTTAAGGGGTTAAACACCTAAGGAATACTTTACAAATGCTGGCTAGGAGTACGTATAATTCACACATATACTCTTTTTGGAGATAATGGCCTATCCTTATAAAAGCAAACTGGAGTTATTCTGGTGTAAGCTTACCACACCATTAGAGGACAAATTAAAAATTCCTTAACTTCCATGTACTTGAATAGATCTTTTGAACCCCCTTGAATGCGAGAGGTCCCAAATGCACTGGAGACACCTCTAGCATTCAAGGCATCAAAACAAAATGTAATTTAACAGGAAATTTATTAGTCCACAATGGTGCAGTTGGCTTACTGCAGATGAACTCCAGTTTGCTTTTGTAAATATGGACCAATGGGTGAGATTTATAAAAATGGAGCTATGAATACTGTTGAGTAAAGTGACATAAAAATGAGGGTCAGCATTTATATAAAAGATTAGGCCATTTTTGGAAGCCTTAATGCCACATAGTTGGGTTTTGGGAAAAGTGATGCTAGAGCTTGTGAAAATTCTGGAGCTGCAAACTTATAAAGAAACTAACTGAAGAGCCCTTGTACACAGGCCACAGTGCCACCCAGCAATGGCCGTGGTGCCCTTGTACAGGGGCCACAGTGCCACCCAGCAACGGCTGTGGTGCAGTCATGCACAGTAGAGACTGCCCGCACAGACTGCCCTTCGGTGCGCAGAGAGGACTATGGTCTGAATTCAGAGCCCTGCTCCGTTATCAGACATGGCACAAGCAATCTGTAGTGCGAATGACTGCAGCAGTCTCTTCTGCGCATGGCGGCTTCTGACAAACACACACTTAGCAAATTATTATATAGGATTATATAGGATGTCACCAACTGTTAATATTTTGCGACAGAATTTTCACCAGAATCTTAATGCCAGGTATAATTGGATCTTAAAGGGATAGTAAAGTCTCCAAAAAACTATATATAATGGTAGAGGCAATAAAAAAAAAAGACAATGCTCTTAATCCTCTCTCTCAAACCTTTATGGTTTGAGAGATATAAGAAAATAAAGTTCTCCCCTCCCTCCCCCTTCTCATACATCAGCTGTATGAGATCCTGTTTCCAGGACCAGACGGCGGCTCTTCAGGAGCACCGACAAAGCAATATCTAAAGAAAAATACTTCATCGGAATGGTCTACAATGTGTGCCTGGCTTGCAAGAACAAGTTGTAGACCATTTCGATTAAGTATTTAGTTTTAGATATAGTTATGTCAGTGCTCTTGAAGAGCCACGTCTGATCGTGCGACCACATTCTGCTTCTGACAGCTTTACAGCTCATCAGACAGAAAGGGGAGAACTTTATTTTCTTACATCTTCCAAACCATAAAGGTTTGAGAGATAGGATTAAGTGCATTAAGTCTTTTTTTTATTGCCTCTACCATTTAGATTATAGTTTTTTCGGGACTTTACTATCCCTTTAAAGCATTCCAGGTGTTAACATCAGATTTATAAATTACTCTCACTCTCTCTCTCTCTCTCTCTCTCTCTCTCTCTCTCTCTCTCTCGAGAGAGAGAGAGAGAGAGAGAGAGAGAGAGAGAGAGAGAGAGAGAGAGAGAGAGACGCCTCTCTGCACTCAGATGGTTAAGGGCCATAGCAAGATTTTAGGAGCCTGGGCTACTGGGATTTTTCCACCCAGTTCCATTAACACCATCTTAAAAAAGGACCACCGACCTGTGCATACATTCTTAATTTCTTTTCCTGAGGCATAAACTCTATTCTTACATATTGCTCTCTGGGGGCTCCCAGTCCTTATAGGTATGTCAGAAGTGATAGTATTTTATTGTCTGTTAATAGGCCTGACAAAATAGCATCCTTTTTGAATGGAAGAGAAGTGGACACTATCTCAATACAATAACATTAGCTGTGCACAAATTGTGTATGTAAAAGTCTACGCATGCATTAATAAACAATTTTAAGATTAGATTTTAGCGCTCTAACAAAATAATGACGTTTTACGGATTATAGCTGTAATTAAAATTACATAAAATCAATTTAATATTTTTGTGTTAGTGTTCCTTTAAACTATGGTGTGCTTTGTGTTTGTGTAACATATACTACAGGCTATTTACAAGTGGGACGTCCCATGTAAGCCGTAAATATATTCAAGGACTTTACTGCTTCCTTTCTGTATCATGGGTTCCAGCATCACAGACCTAGCCTGAAGAACAATGAAAGATGAACTCCTCATGACCCAAGTTAGAAGTTTACAGATGTTCCATGTTTTAACTAGAGCCTTAATAAGGTAGCACAATGCAAGGCCCTACAGCTGCTGCCAGACTACAACTGCTGTCATTGGCTTGTGAGCCTGGCAGCAGCTGGGGAGACTCTCTATGCCAGTGGTGGGCAGCGTGTCTAGAAATGAAAAGGTTTTAAACTCTTTAAGTATCCAGGTGTGAAATATAATAATTTGCTAATTTAATAACATTCTTTACATTTGTACCATTCTTCTGTATTTTGTTTTCTGATGTCCAAGATAGAAAGGATTGCCTCAATACCCAACACTGGTTTTCCTTTCTGTATCAATCCATGTAAGAATGTAAGAAGATAGCTTTGCTATTCCTAAATCAGTGGCGAGAAATGGTGGCCCTGGGGCACACAGAGCCTTCAATGGCCTCTGCTGCTCTCTCTGTATCCACACACACATACTGCAAAGGGCTCATTTGTTTCATCTTTTAGTCAATTATTTCTTTTCACCATTTAAGAACTTTGAATCATAATGTGCAGCCCAATGGAAGACACTGGGCCATATACGAGGCCCAAGGAATACATCGTACTGGCTATCAAGGACCTGAACTATTTCTTTCTCCTCATTAAAGCCCATGTCCATTCCGTCACCTTTACGTGTTCTGTATCACCTACCAGCCTACAAGAACAGGGGAAGGAGCGACGTTACCAAGTACCTTGAGAATCATAGGGCCATTAATATACACAAATCAAAGGAGAGACACTCTGAGGCACACAGCAGCAGCACAAGGAACAATTAAAAACTCCAACGTTCCCAGTGATTTAAATCAGGCTTTTAATCCCTTAATGATACGAAGTCTCCAACTTATCACTTCACAATTTGTTGGAGACACCTAGCATTTAAGAGGATAAAAGCACCATTTAAATAATTATTTGTATTTGCTTCCTATGGTGCAGCTGGTTTGCCCCAGAATTGCTCCAGTTCTGCCTTTTTGTACTTATGGCCCATATACACCTCTTGTGATAGCAACAGAATCTAATAAACAATGGCTTTATTAGCATCAAAGGGGCGCAGATATTATTCTTTATTTATATAGCGCCTACTTATTCCGCAGCGCTGTACAATAGGGAATAGACATACAAAGATATTAAATGGTACAACTGGAACATGGAAAACAAAAGGATCAGAGGGCCCTGCTCAAGAGAGCTTACAGTGTTTATATTATCAATTATCATTCATAAACACAATTACCGAGTTGTGCACACTGACCAACATGGAATGCATTAATTGCACAATGGTGCATAATATACATTTTGCTGTACAAATTATATGCGTGAGTGCCAATTCATAAACGGGGATGGAGAGCTCATTTTAGATTATAAATAAATAAATAAATATATATATATATATATATATATATATATTTATTATTTTATATTTGTCAGTCAGCTAGCTTCGCTGAAACAACTCAAGTCCACTTTATACAACATCCAAACACTCAGGGTGAGCAGTACATAACTGATCTTTAAAGGGATAGTCAACTGACCAGAGCTGTCCATAGGATCGTGTAGCAACAGCGCCACTGTACAATTTCAGGCCACTGTGATATTGCACCTAAAAAATTCAACTTTGAAAATTAATAACTTTTGAATGCAACACCTTTCAGCAGTGAGAGTACCCTTGTTTTACTCAGGGGGATAAACCCTACAACATATTATTTTTTACATTTTAAGTATTACTATCCCTTTAATAACATCCAATTCTATTCATGTGGTGGGTGAGCCTCTTGTAGGTCAATAAAAATAGCAGAATTCTAGATAACAGCATATTAGTTTCTAGTTGAAAAATGATATTTTACAAGTTAATAGATATTGAATAGATCATACCAACTACAACATAGTAAGAGAATCCAAATAAAAAAATAAATTAAAAAAAAGAAAAAAAAAAAAAAAACTCCATTTAATTCATAAATATGCACAGATGAACCAACTTGGTACAATTAACTATTTGTCTGCTAGAAAAGCCCACGGTTTTGCATTGCAATGCACTGGTGACATCTGTGGATCACAAGGAGTTAAAAATATATACTATTTCATATTGTATTTCATAATGCAAAATCAATTCAATGTGATAATTTCCCGGTAACGCAAAGTTGTTGCACATCTAGGTAACGTGTAATTGGCAGGCAGACTTTTCTAGACAACAAGAGATTTTTGAAAACAACAAACCAGCGCTTCTCTATGTATAAAATAAATTTGTGCCCTGTGTTTAGCATAAATAATAATATTTCTAAATAAATAAAATAAGTGAGATATTTCACATTTGTGAAAACTAATATCTCACTTATTTTATTTATTTAGAAATATTATTATATATGCTAAACACAGGGCACAAATTTATTTTATACATAGAGAAGCGCTGGTTTGTTTATACTTTGGGTTTTGGCCTGAAGTTAGGGGGTCTGGAGAGCCCTCTCATTCTTAGCCGCTATCTATGTATACACTTTATACTCACATTTAAAACTTAAAATTTATTTACTGTATGGATTGGTTATGGTGAGTTGGCGCTGTGAGTTTTCTTTTGTCTTAATAAGAGATTGTTGCTTACTTACAGGGAGTGTTACACAAATCAGAAGGTAACATCTGAGACTACCAAAATGATTTTGCTTAACAAATCACCTATTTCTTCCCAACAGCTATCATTTTTACATTCTCCTAAACAAAGTAATTTCCATATATTTAAACCAAAATGGCTGGTGGTAAAATGCAAAAACAGAACTACTAAAAAAGAGATAACAATTTCCACGTCTGCAGGTCTGGTAGATGACCTGCCGATGAATCCGGGGCTACATTGTGAGCAGCGGCAGAGAAACAAGGGAGCAGAAAGGGGATCTGAAGAGAAACAACAAACACCCCGTGGGTGCACAACAGAATGAACTGTATTGCAGACAGTTTCTTATACTGTGCAATGCAGCCTCCTTAAATCCACTGTATTGTGCTTGGAATACTAACACAGCAGGTCTATGACGACAAGGGGTACGTGCAATAAGGTGTGATCAGGAGGAGATACACAAGTAGAGATAACTTTTCTAGAGTTCTAAACTCTCTATGTTCTTGTATGGAGCTAATGCACTAAGATCTTACTTTGTTGGTGCCATAGAATAACAAAAAACTCAGAGAAATTAGAACACTAGAGAAGTCATTTCCACTTCATCACCTGTTTACCAAACCATAGTGCATCTCCCCACTGGAGTTTGATGCCGAGAGAGAAACATACTTCCAAGGCTGCATTCCAGCCACAAGGGTCAGTTACCTAACTCCCAAATGGCTGATAGGAGCGGTTTTTACCCATGTCTCGAAGCACAAGGCAATAAAGCAGAGGCAGACAAGAGGCTCTGGGCACATATAACCCTCAGAGACTTCTCCTACAGCCCCCAGTCTGTTCTTTATTACAGCACGAAGAGGAGATCATTTTCCTCTATCACATCACACCCTCCCTATTTTCAACCCAATGAGAACATAATGGGGGAGATGCACTAAGGCTTGATAAAAAGGTGATCTTAGTGCATAGGTTCCATAGAATGACATAGGAACTGGAGAAGTGATATCAATAAAGAAGTAATCTCCACCTTATCACACCTTAGTGCATAACCCCATTATCCTTCTTCTGCCTCACAGCAGAGCTCCCTTTAAACGTACCCAGTTCCATCTTAACTGTGTGATATAGAGATCTCCTTCCAAAGAAAAATAATGCACTGTACATCTCACTCACATCTGAGGGGTCAATCTAATTTTTCAGCCCCTATTTTGAGTTTTTAACCATAACATGTGGCCCTTTGGTAAACTTCAGGGCCCTTGGGGTGAATCAAGTTGCCTGTCATTGCACTGAAGGCAACTTTGGTAGATCATGTTAACCCTTTGAGAGACAGTGTATAATACTCAGTACACTTCACTGGCACTCAAACGGTTATGGGTTTACTCCCACATAGGAAAATATGACGCAACTGTAGCATACTTAAATACCAGATCTATAAGCTGGTAAGGTTTTGATGAGTCTTTATCCTTTAACCCTTAGATTGCCAGAGGGGTATACAACTCAACACAAAGCAATGCACTGCATATAACTCTGACACTCAAAGGGTTAACTCTGTCTGCAAACCTTGCATTCTACCTAATCATTTAATGAACGTTGTATTTAGGATAGCTTTGTTAATGCAAAACATTTCCAAATCTCATTTTCTAAATAAATCTAAGCCATTATTTTTAGGACGTTACTCTTTAATACCACCATAAAGAACTGTACTGAGGAAGACAAGTTCTGGAGCAAACCAGAACTGTACCACAGGGCACAAATTCCCAATTAAAATACATCTTGTAACCTCTTGAATTCTTCACAATGAACCAAAGAGCTCTCAAAAGCAATCATTGGCTTAAAGGGATAGTAATACTTCGTTTTAACTTTATTTTATTTTGTAGGCATTAAAAAAACATGAAGAATGATATAAGTCTTATCTCTCAAACCTTTATGGTTTATGAGATATTCACAAGCAAAGTTTCCCCCTCCCGCCCATTTTTCCTAGTGTAAGCCATCTCTTCTCAGATGTGAATCTGGTTGTAAGACCAGACAGATAACAGAAGGGGACAATCTTCTTTGTATGAAAAGAATGAAAGCCCTTCCCCCCTTGACAAGTTTTTCATGTTTTTCCCTGATCTTAATTGAAGATTGTCCCTCTCTGCAGTCTACCTGGGCACCTCCCTTCTGATCTGGTTGAACGGTGGGTGGGGGGATACTTTGCTTGTGAATATCTCTTAAACCATAAAGGTTTGAGCGATAAGACTTATATCGGGAGCGCTGTAAGTAAAAATAGGGCATGAAATAGACCGCTCCAAGATCGGAGCGATCTGTTTCAAGCCCCATAGTGACGCGCCGATACCGGTGACAGGTCACGTGTACCGGCTCGTCAAAGTGCCCCTATGCGGACGTTATGGGACGGAAATGTCCCATAACCTCCGGTCCTTAAGGGGTTAAACTCCCCATTTAAGCCAATAAGAACATTTACTAGTCCGCTATAATGCAGCTGGATTGCACCAGAATTGCTCCACTTTAGATTCCCGAATAAGGCACATAAAGCCATCATGAAAGTTGGGAACATATTCATTAAATACAAACATTAGTTTTTAACCAATTTGCAATTCAATTTATTTGGCTACACTCTAATATAAACATATACTTTCTTATTCACTTATTAAATAAAGGGATTCTGCTCTATCATTCATGAGTATAGTGTGTCAAAATCTCCTTTGTACTCACTGGGTTAGTAAACACTGGCAAAATAAATATACAGAATAGTAAAAACAATGTATTTGGGTCTATTTATGGGTGATTATTAAAAGCTATACGACTATGGGAATAAAGGCGGAGTTCTAAAATACATATGTAATGAAACGGTTTAAAGTTTAGACAGTAACAAATACCATTTAAACAGACATCTTGTTTTTCTATATTTACATCTCTCTCGCTCTCAACTGAAACTGCCGCTTGAATTCCTGCCAAGGGTGGCAGTAAGGAGTGCAAGTCATTTGTGGAACAGAGCCATCATATGGCTTGCACTGCACCACTGTATGCAGGACATTTTCTTGCCCTGGAGTAACGTCCTATAAGTCAGTCACAGTATAGAATAAGGGGTCATGTGTACACACAGAAATGGAGGGTGTCCCCTTACTTGGAATTTTTTTATTATTATTTTTTTTAATCCAATCCATATTTTAATTCCTATAATACCTTAGGGGAACAAGACTGGGGTGTCTGTTATGTGGATATGCTAAATGATGGGACAATGAAAGAAGACAGCTATCAGCATGTGAGCTATTATCTGACTACCAGTGGGGAGGGGAGGTTCATCTTCTATGGCTACCAGTGGGATAGCGAAACCAGACTTCTCTATCTTCCTGAGAAACCCATGACATTTGTAGCACCCTTTAAAAACAGATAATGTAATGGAAAAGCTGAACATCTCAACCTCTCTCCGAACTGTTACGTATGCACCGATACAAGTTTAAAGTACGAAAAAAATTAGACTATTTTGCCTTCAATATACACTGTGTGCACAATTATTAGGCAACAGAGTATTTTGACCATATCGTTTTTATGCATATTTTCCAACTCCAAGCTGTATAAACTTGAATGCTTATTGGATTTAAGGATATCAGGTGATATGTGTTTGTGTAATGAGAGAGGGTGTGGCCTAAGGAGATGACCACCCTATGTCAAGGTGTGCATAATTATTAGGAAGCTTCATTTCCTCAGGCAAAATGTGCAGAAAGAGACATACAACGGACTCTGAAAACTCAAAAATTGTAAAAAGTCTTTCAGAGGGATGCAGCACTCTTGAACTTGCTAAGATATTGGGGCGTGATCACAGAATCATCAAACGTTTTGTTGCAAATAGATATAGATATAATAGGTTTTGCATCTATATAACACAGGGACACTCGACCAGGGATTATTGTTAAGCGCAGGTATTTTTATTTTCTTCAGATTTTATAAGACACTTTCTTCAAGCAGTGGTACAGGAAAAAGTCTGCATCTTTCAAGTAGACCATGATATTTATGCAGGACAATGCTCCATCGCACTCATCGAAGTACTCCACTGCGTGGCTAGCCAGTAAAGGCCTTAAAGATGATAAAATAATGACATGGCCCCTTTCCTCATCTAACCTAAACCCTATTGAGAACTTGTGGCCCTTCTTAAACGGCAGATTTACGCTGAAGGAAAACAGTACACCTCTCTGAACAGTGTCTGGGAGGCTGTGGTTGCTGCTGCACAAAAAGTTGATCATCAACAGATCAAGAAACTGACAGACTCCATGAAAGTAGGGCTTAGGACTGTTATTGAAAAGAAGGGTGCTACATTGGCCACTAATTTATTTTTTTTTTTTTTTTTTTTTGGAAATGTCACAAATGTTTATTTGTAAATTTTGAGTAGTTTATTTAGTATTCTCACTTTAACAGATGAAAATAAACACGTAAGATGGGAAATTATTTTTCATTTGCATAATAATTCTGCACACATAGATATTCTCCAAAGAAAGCCAAAACCTCCCTTTTACTTTCTTAACCCCTTAGTGACCGGCCTCACGCATATGCAGCCATCACTTAATGCACGGCTAGGAATTTTTTTTTTTTTTTTTTTGCCAAAGTAATCCGTTGTCCCCGAACAGCGTGCAGCCGCACAGGGACCCGGACTTCCGGGACGAACATGTACGTCCTCTGTCACTAAGTGACAGTTTCTGCAGGACGTACATGTACGGCCATGGTCGAGAAGGGGTTAAATAATAGGATTTTAGTCTTACCTGTTAAATCCTTTTCTCTTAGTCCATACAGGTTACAATAATCAGTTCCTGGCTACATATTTAAGTAATCTTGGAATATGTAAACAGTTTGGGTTCCAGACACACATCCAATGCACTGCAAATAAGAGTGCTGGACACCCTACTTACATTTAAAGGGTTAAAAAATCTTGGGTAAAAATATACAAGGCTTGAAATGACAAGCTTTTAGGACCATTAATGGCTCTTTCACAGGCAGCAATATACAATGTGACTGGTGCTTTTTTTCCAAGTGCTCCACAGTTTCTGCCTGGCATTCCGCAAAGCACATATTAAGAAGCTAAATTGTGACATTTTAAGTTGCCCCCTATTTTGTGCTATAAATGAAAATGTATTTTACTGTACATTTCGCACTGAGCCTCACAGTCGAGAGCAAGTGCGTCTCGATTTGGATAAAGCGTCTCCACTGAGCTAACTAAATCAAAGTGGTAGACGACTTGCAAGTCAGCAGGGAGGCAAATTAGTATTTAGTCATGCTCTTTATATTTTTATTAAAAGATTAAAACTCCGTGTGAAACGCATGGCACACTGCCACAGTTGAGGGGTTGGCTGCCAGCGCTGTTGCAAACACATGCCAACAAGGAATCGATCTAAGCTCAAGAAACACTCTTAGCATTCACCACACCTCACACTGGCAAGTGTGGAGTTATTGCAAAACAATAGCATTAACAAAAAACATGAGGTAATGTATGCTAAATCTACCCTTAAAGGAATTCACTCCCAGCAATTTTAATAATCCACAACAAAATTCAACATAAATACTGGATATTAACAACACAGTGTGAAACCTAAAATGATAGCCAAGGATCAACTTCTTTAACCAATAGATGCCAAATAGTGTTTTTAATGGTGAATTTCAACCCTTAGACTGCTGGCCAGAGAGGACATGCACATATCGGAACTCAAATGGTTGCAATTTTACTGACAAAGTATGACTGACATCTACAGTATCTGAAATGTAGTGCCACTTGGACTTACAACACATCACAGCTTGATAATAACCTTTTAACCAGGCAGGCACCAGAGCAGACATCTTTTAGAGTCGGCATCTTTGTGTCTGCGCTGTCTGTCCCCTTCAACTTCAGGATTGGCGAGTTGACTGCTGTACCTTATGGCACCGGAAGGGACTGACAGTACAGCGCTCTCCCCCGAAAGGTCCCAGCTTTATTTTCAAGCATAAATCTGTGGAAATGGCTAATGTAGCTATGATTTGCGAAACTATCTTAATCATATGAGAGTTCCGCTCTAATATAAGACTCTAAGGAGCTATAACCCAGAGAATGAACCCTTGCACTGAGAGACAAGAGCAATGAACTGCAAAGCACAGCAATGGAAGAGGTCATGTTAGACCTTTTGTGCGGCAGAGATTGTGGGGGAAAGTAATTGGGGGAAATGTACCTTAGAAAAAAAAATATATATATAAAAAAAAAAAAATAATAATAATAATAAAAATAACCAAACCCCCCCCCCCAAAAAAAAAAAAAAAAAAAAAAAAAAAAAGTTTAGAGAGGTTTTAAGCATTGTTGCTAAATTTCACCACAATGGGTCATTATTTATAAAGAAGTAAATGTTTATATCTATGTCTAGATCTGTTCCACTGTGACATGATAATTTTTATTTGCATTCATAGGTTACATTATCTCCTATATACTTCCATTAAAGTGGAATTAACACTTTATAATGACTGGCTATTTTGAAAGAGGTTTCACAAGTAACAATATTTACGTTAGCCATTCTTTATCTAAAACTATAGTTTATATATGTTTAACTTTGCCAGTTTGCGCAAAGTAGTCAGTACTGACTGGCACAGCCTGGAGTGTCAGATACTAACATTTCACTCTGCCTCCCAACTGCCACATCTTACAGGCAGTACTAGCTAATTTGCATAAATGTACAAACTAAGCTAAATATCTCCTATACTGTAGTTTAAATAAGTAGACAACATAAGTGATTTTGAAAGCCCTTTCGAAATATTTTAAGTCATCTCTAAAATTGAAAGTTGGATCACTAAAAACAAAGTGTTTTTAAACACTGACAAAATTGTCAAAATGTTGTTTGGTATAAAGCAAAAATTACTTAACCTTCACAATACCTATTTAAATATTTGGGCAAAGTCTACTCCTAACTTGGCCCAAGCCTCCTCCTAGAAATATCTTAATATATCGCTAGACCCCAACCTCACATTTTTTTTTTTCCATACAGAAAAACTAACATCCAGATTTATCCAAGAACAGACACTGTGTTTAGAGAAAGACTTCTGTAAGAAAATACATTGTAAATGAAATGTTAGCGACAGTCATCGACTATGGGGATGTAGTATATGCTTCTGTGCCACAATTCCATTTTTGCGAACTCAACACTCTGTATAATGCATTATAACCTTTGTCCTCCAACATAATTACACTTCTCATTAATTGGCTAACACTCAAATCTAGACATACACTTAAAGGGATAGTAATACTTCGTTTTAACTTTATTTTATTTTGTAGGCATTAAAAAAACATGAATAATGATATAAGTCTTATCTCCCAAACCTTTATGGTTTAAGAGATATTCACAAGCAAAGTGTCCCCCTCCCGCCCCTTTTACTGATGTAACACTTTTCAGCCAGGGCAGAAGGGAGCTGCCCAGGTAGACTGCAGAGAGGGACAATCTTCAATTAAGATAACAGAAAAACCTGAAAAGCTTGTCAAGGGGGGCAGGGATTTCATTGTTTTCAAAGGAATAAGAGTGTCCCCTTCTGTTATCTGTCCAGTCTATGGACTGTATTCCACATCTGAAAAGAAATTGTTTACAGTAGGTAAAAGGGGCGGGAGGGGGAAACTTTGCTTGTGAATATCTCATAAACCATAAAGGTTTGAGAGATAAGACTTATATCATTCTTCATGTTTTTTTAATGCCTACAAAATAAAATAAAGTTAAAACGAAGTATTACTATCCCTTTAACCATTTCCCTGAAAAGTTACCAGACTACCCAAGCAGTACCCTCCACATCTCCATATTACCTATAAACTAAGCTCCACTACCAGCAAATCACCAGGGGAGATTAACTAAAGGGAGATAAAGAGGTGATAAAGTAAAGAAGACTTCTCTAATGATATCACTTCTCCAGTTCCTACGTTGTTCTATGGAGCCTGTGCAGTAAGATGTCTCCATGGGCTCTATGGAACAACACAGGAATTGGAGAAGCGTTATCACCTCTTTATCACATCTTACTGCGTAACCCCCACCGACTATTCCAAACTACAAGAAAGAAGTGCTCAATCTGTCTTCTGCTACAGAGCTTCAAAGCCTAGAACATTCAAAAAAATTAAAAAATTACATATATCATTTTTTTTTAAGATTATTCTAGGCTTTGGAGCTCTGTAGCAGAAGACAGATTGAGCACTTCTTTCTTGTAGTCTGGAATAGTCCGCTGGGGTTACACAATGATTTTTAGGGATTTTAAACCTATAAAATCTTTTCTCGGTTTAAAATCCTTAAAAATCATTGCCACTTTGTATTTGAAAACAACATGAAACTGTATTTAAAAAAGGTTGCTCTATTTTTTTTATTTCCATTTGTGTATAAATGTGTAACTTTACTTTGTAAATGCTCTCCAAGACAGACCTGACAACTAGAGAAATCACTAAGTATTCTTCCTGGGAAAACAATTTGTAAATAAATAAAATAAATAAGTTATAAAGTGTTCGTTCCTCTTTATATACCAAGCATTAACATTTAACCACTAAAATTTGTGTTATTCTTGTCACAACTAGCAAATTTCTTTGCTCGTACGTTGCAACACAGTTCTTATTTGGATTATCATTTCTTTAAACTTTTAAAAAAGTGTCAACAGATTGGTGTTCATATTCCATGAAAAGGTCTCTATACATTTATGTACATCCTTATGCCACTTAGTAACTTACCCTCATCACTGAATACAATTCCTCTGACAGTGTCTCTCTTTCTGCTATTTGCCCAAGACTGATATACTACAAATTAGAGCAATTCTGTTGGGATCCAAATGCACCATAGGGAAAACATAAAACTTCCCATTGACTTAAATGGTGATTTTAACCCAATGAAAGTTATGGGTGTCCAGTGCATTATGGATCAATGTGCTTGAGACCTCTAAAGCATTCAAGGGGTTAAAATCCAATTTAAATCAATGGCAACTTTGAGAAATTTTCTTTGTCCCCTAAAATGCAATTGGTTTGCTGCAGATTCTATACAGTTACTTAGTAGATCCGCCTCAGAATTTACATCCACAATCAGATTAATCTGTCTTTAATTATAGTAGGGGTTAATAAATCACAGGAGCATGTGAGGCAGGGCTCCTAAAATTTCACTTTTCGCTCCTAAAACGCAGAGTATTATATGTAAACCTGTATACATTCTCCTCTTCACTGGCCCTGAAAAAACATTCTGACTCCAAACTGTTTCTATATTTTTTTCCACCCCTGCCTTACTATTTGATTGAGCATATTTGCCCTTTTCTATTACAAAACTATACCAAACAGTTATTTAATTAAATAAAACTATGAAAAGCAGCAGCGAGATCACACTTCCTCTGTAAACTAAACAACTTTCTTTATTACTGCAGTTTTCAGAGAACAGAGTATGGAGATGCACTCAAGTTTGTAAGGGTCCCGATAGGTAATACTGTGGCAAATTTGCCAAAATCTATCTTGTGGTATGCACTAAGCTGTCCAAATCTGATCCCTACGATCAAGCCTCAAATAGACAAACATGGCCAAGCCTTCTCCATGCCTTCAGCATATTTAAGTTTCAGTGTCTCCTTCACCACTGGCTAATTTGCATATGGAAATGCAACTTAACAAGCTATTACTGTATTCCTGTGGGCATGTAGATATGTTAATAGGACTATTTGCCAAATTCACTATGCACATATAGCTGGTGATGCTATTGAGATCACTGAAATTAATTCAACTCACAGATGCTGGCGAATTGTGGATCTTGCCATAGATTTCTATATAGTGACAAGGACCGTGTCTGAACCTCATTAAGCTCATTTTGCACCCCCAGCATCTTTTCTCCCCATTTCTCTTTTTTTTTCCTGCTGTGCAGGCATACCATTACACACATTGGCAGCTTTACACAAATATCACATGATCAATGTCTCTCCCTCTTCCCTTCTCTTGCAAACTTAATTCTCTGTGTATAGAGGAAAGTGTTCTCATCACATTGCCAAAATAAATCCACCACTATATCAAACCTTAGTGCATCAAGATCAACAAAGGACAAGGCGGTGGATGGGAGGGTGGTGGATGGGATGTACCAAAGAAGAGAGATGCAAGCCAACAATTGCACCACAGGGAACAAACAAAATCCTATGGGATTTTAACCTTTTGAATGCTAGAAAGGCCACCAAAACATTACAAAGAAATGTGCTGGAGGCTGCAATGGCTTTCAAGGCGTTAAGAAGCCCATTTAGGTTAAAGGGGATTATTATTTGTCTCCAACAGTGCAGCTGGTTTGCACCAGAATTTAACCTCTTTTCTTTGGTACATTAGCCTCAGTGAGGTAAAGTAATGAGTCATGAGTGTGGCGTACAGGGGTGGGCAAACTGCAATTTTCTAGCTGTGGAAATAAAACTTGAATTGTCCACAGCCAGCTGTTGGCTGACTGATGATGATGATGATGATGATGGGAACTGTAGTCCAACAACAGCTGGTGTGCATCAAACTGCCATACTAGTGTAGGTGGTGGAGTAAGCAAATTTGGCTGGTGGGGGATGATGGGAGTTGTAGTCTTCAACAGCTGGAAAGGCAAAGGTTGCCTACCTCTGGTGCAGTAGCAGCACATGCACACAATGAATATTAGGTCATGATGACATCACTAAGTAGTAATGGGAAGTAATACTACAATGAGGAATGGATTCCATGCATCTGGCAACACCAACGAAACTTACTTTTTTCTCCTTCTCATGATGTTTATCCTGAGAGTGAGAGGAAGAATCACTTAAACTTTGATCAAATGATCTACTAAATCCCAGTTTGCTTTTTTTCTATAAAAACATAGAAAATAGAAAAAAAAGAGAAAAATAAGCACCCAACAAATGTTGGTACTATATGTATATTAAAAAAAAAAAAAAAAAAGTCAGTGGAATTAGTGTACAGTCCATTGTGACAGCTATAAGAGACAAAACATACATGAACAGAATGTATAAAAGCCAAAAGAGTTTAAAAAAAAAAAAAAAAAAAAAAAAAAGAAAAATGAATAATGCTTCTTACAGAAACGAGCTACGCATTCTGCACCTTTTCCCCAGTTTGCAACTCACAAAGCAATTTACTTTGTAATTATTTGTTTGAAGGTAAAAGTATTTCACAAAATAATACTTATAGTGCAGCTTTAGCATGAAAAATAATGAAGTGCTTCATTCTGACATTAACCACTTAAGGACCAGTGAAGCATGGGTACTTTTACCCTAAAGGACCACATAGACTACATTCTGGGAGCTGGCACATGTGAGTGATCACATGTACCGTCTCACTGAAAGAGGCTGAAACTGACTGCTCCGCACTTGGATTACTCAGTTTTAGACTCCAGTCCTGATCACCACACACCAGCAGGAGAGTGCTTTGATCAAAAACGCCATGACATGCCAAGAACCATCACTCTGGTCCTTAACGCAATTACTCTCTTGATGGCTGTCAAGGGGTTAATACTACTAAAGTTCTTACAGTGGAACTGTCATGTTCACTCGCTCCTCAGTGGGAGCATCCTGACAGGATCTCCATAACTGTCAGTTTATCATTTCATACAAATGATTTAGCAGTGTAGACTATTAGTATATGGCTGGTATGCCAGTCAGTGCTGTCTAACTTACAAGCATGCAAAAGGAAGTCAAATAGCAAGGGTAGACAAACGGTGGTATTCCAGCTATTAAGGACTACAAATCCCATCATCCCCACAAAGCCAGCAGGATGATGGAAACTGAAATCTCCAACAGCTGAGGAGTTACAGATAGTCTACCCTGGCCTTATAGAGAGAAACAACCCAAAAGGTATGACAAGCAGGGCTCCATTTCACACTGCAATGACATTTCAGGTTAAAGAGATAGTAAGTTTATTTTGCATTTACATGTACTGCACACGTGCATACCATGTAAAACCAAATTCCATACATATATGTATATTATATATTTTTTTAATTATTATTTTTAATCTTTACCTACCCCTACCCAGACAGTCTGGACCTATAACTACAATAGGGAGCAGAAAGTCTATAGCTATACAAGCAGAAGGGATCTATATAAAAGAAATCAAGCCCTGAAATCACCCATGGGGTCAATTTTATGGTTCTGTGTGACGGGATCTGAACAAATCAGCATAATGAGAATTGCCTTCATATGTAAAAGGCTACCTACTACTGCTTACTGATTGAAAAAAGTTCAAGAGGATCAGTAAATTCGTAAAACCATGTCATCGAAGAAAAATTGTATATATATATATATATATATATATATATATATATATATATATATATATATTTTTTTTTTTTTTTTTTTTTTTTTTTTTTAATTAATTAATCTATTTTTTTTTCTACTACAAATTTTCAAGCCATTACAAAACTTTCATCGGGGCTATAGCAAAATCTAATGAACGGATGGATGGAAAACTTGCACACACTGTTACATATTTTACTTTACTATTCACTTTCACTTGTCTCTCTCAAAAAAAAAAAAAAAAAAAAAAAAAAAGAGGCTTCCATTCCCAAGATATTTCGTTGAAAAGTTGTGGTTTTGTGCATGCACAGTACTTTTTGTTAATAGTAGATAATGTTTCTCATGAGCAAGGGCAAAGCAGACTTAGGGTCTTTCAGCTCATTCTTGAATAAGATGTACCTTACTTAGGTGAATAATGCAATCAAACAAAACAATATCAAAGTAAATGTTCATAATGCACACAAAAGCATGCTTACTTGTACAATATTGATAAAAAGCATTGTCAATTGTCCACGTGACGCACTCGATCAAAACAAAGACTGTATCAATCCTGTTGTGAATCATGCTCATAAAGTAAGTTCCACTGAACCAAACAAAAGAAAATAAAAAGGAGTGTAGACAAAACCAAAATGGGAGGGAATGTTTTAACTCCCACCTGACGTAACATAGAAAGTTCTAACAATGAAAGTGATGAGTGTTCAATAATTCAATAACAAAAGTGTTAGAAGTACCATGGACACTGCAGATTACAGAACATAAAAAAATTAGGTAAAAATATGCCTAGTCAAATTCAGTCATATTATAAGAAAATAATACTCATTATGAATACAGAGTTTTGGTTAGTTATTACTTCTATAGACACATTACAACATATTAATATGATGGGAACTGTAGTCTTCCACAGTTGGAGGGGCTCAGGCTGCTCGCTCTGGTATCACAGTGAGAAGTAATGTGTTGCACAACCTGTGGTCCTTAAAGGATTAGATTTGTAATGAAGGACAAATTATGAACAAATCATTAACATCTAAGCATATGTCAATTAAATAATTCTATTTATTGCAGAGATAATGAAATTACTCCAAAAAAAAAAAAAAACAACCCATACAAAATAAGAAAGTCACAAGACAGACTATTCCCCACTTAACTCCAAGTGCCAGAGAGGTACCAATGCACATCTCTGGCACTCAAACGGTTAAGAAAACCACCTACTGAAAACACTAATCTTATGATAACCTCCCACTCAGAGAAGTGTATAGGACATTGGGAGAAATTAACCAGCAATGATCTCAGGTATGACCCTCATTACTAGCCCGCTATTCATTTGCTGTCAAGCTGTGTAGCAACCATTTAAACATAGCATCTATTTCCAGTTCAGATATGAATACCTTATAAGTGCAGACGAGTGTGCAATGTACTGCTTTATAATGTGCTGCTTACCCAACTGGACCTCAAGTGGTTAAATAAAAAAAATGTAAACACATTGGGAAAATGAAACCCTAAACAGACATATGGAAGGCACTCTTTCCTTTCGCCATGTATTTTGTTTGGCTGTTCATAAGAAAACATGTTGGACTCTCTAATAAAAGAAATTGCCTCTGAATAATAATGCCAAAAGGCAGCTAATCATCCGGCTGTCAGGAGAGCCTGTAATACACTGGTCTGCAAAGAAAGGGTCATCAGCTAAGATTACATCTGTATAACCCCTTGGATGCTGGAGAGGTCTCTGCCAAGGCAACAAGGGGTTAAGTGCTTTTTAAGGAAATAGTTATCGTACTTCTGACTAAAAAGAAAGACAGTAATTAATCCATACATGTTAATTGCTTGTATGCTGATAACGGGGAGTAATTCTAAAATGAAGTGGCTCTAAAATGCAATAGCTCTTTTAAAACTGTGAATCACTGTGTGAAAGATTTTAATTTTCTTACTCTTGCTGCCAGAATCCTTGCTTTCCTAGGAAGCTGGCTGATATTAGGCACCATACTTTTCTAGGGAAGACTAATGCCAGGAACACTGCTCTATTCTGATTGGTTACTGCTCATTGGGCCAGACCCCCATATGACATTTATTACATCTCGCTGGGTGTCAAGGTTCTAAAAGGTGGTGTAGCGACAGAAAATAGATTACCAGTGCCAAACACTTTCCTACTGGGATTGTCAATTTACTTACTGTCAATTCGCGGACTCTCTAGAGGACAACACAATGAAATAAGTGAAATTATGAGAGTCTTGTGCTTGAATACACAGGAGTCAACCGACACATACATGGAAGAAAAGGTATCAAAGAAAGAGGACTTTAACTGCCTGATCGACATAAGCATACAGATAAAATAACCTGTATTATTTACACTTCCAAAAGTGTATCCTTGGCTTCAACACCCAGGCTAAAACATTCTCCAGTAACCAAGAGCTGTCCCCATTTATAGACATTACTGTCCTCACTATAAAACTATTTGAAGCAAATGAAAAGCATAAATGTTGAGAGAGTTTACTTTGGACTAACTACAGGGGACTGCACTACTAACAAAGACTTATCTTGTACACATTCAGTTAAAACACAGATAACCAACATGTGATTCCCCAGAAGTTACTGGGCAATAAATCAAATATTCTTAGATGCTACTGAAGTTTAAGAGGAATCAATCAAAGCTGCTGGATTTACCAGCTTGGATTTATATAGTTTTCTGTTAATAGTTTGTATTGTTCTTATGGAAAATAGCAATTTAAACACACATCCCTTGCTTTCTTACATATTAACCTTTTGAGTGCCAGAGGGAGTTTCCAAAGCATTGCTACCCCTCTAGCACTCAAAAGGGTTAAACTTTATGCTGCTGTTTCACAAACGATTTTAACAGTCTTAGACTCATATTTATAAAAACAAACTGGAGTTATTCTGGAGTAAGCCAACTGCACCATAAGCAACACAAAGATTCTGGTTAAATTAAATTGGGTTTTTTCAAGATACAACCAAAGAGTTTGCATTTGCAGTTTCCCTGACCATATAGATGCTGATTTACTAAGAAAAAACGGATACGATTACAGAGCAAACTAACTGTACCACAGGAAACAAAAATAGAATTCCAACGTTCTTACCTGTCAAATCATTTTCTCCATAGTCCATTTGGAACACAGGTAACATGGGGTTAAGACCCTGCTCCTGGAGGGCAGGGCACATAACAAAAGACAGGGTCTTTTGGGTGAAGACTTCCTCCTCTTCCTCCAGCCCATTTCCCAGAATTCATGTGACAAAAAAAAGCCACAGTAAAGAAAATAAGCTTCTAAGAAGAAAAGACAATCATAGAAGATCATAGGAGGACTCCTTTTCCTGGGAAACTAACACGAGAAAGGTTTTTCTCAGAGAGGGAAATAATTTAGCAGGCAAGTACCCTAAAATCCTATTTTCGCTTATGTCCAATATGGAACCAGGTACCATGGAGATATTCCAAAGCTCAGATTTCGAGGGAGGGTAAAAAGACATCCTACATGTCCCCATGATACCAGAGTTCCTTAGGACTATTCTAGATCTGAATATCAGTACGTGACAATGAACACCAAACTAGCACAGCACACCAAAGAGCCAACAACTGGAAGTAGAGAAATTTAAAAAAGATTGATCCCTAAACAGGTAAGAGTGCCTGGGACCTTACGGCCAAAGCCGGCCTCAGCCGAGGACAAAACATTGAAATGGTAGTGTTTGGTAAAAGTGTGCAAGGAGGACCCAGTTACAGCCTTGCACAAATGTTCAGCTGAGGTCTGGTTTTTGCAGGCCCATGAAGCACCCATACATCTGGTGTAATGTTCTGTGATCTTAAATGGAACCTGCTCCTTTCTGAACTCATATGCTTGTCTTATGGTAGCCTTAATCTAAGAGGCAATGGTTACCTTAGATGCAGCCTGACCATCCCAGGGACATATTCTTAACCATATTTTCTTGTCCACACACCACCAGACCAGACCTTATGATATGCATTAGTGGGAACCAAGCCTGGCGGAGATGACATCATCAGAAAATCCTTTCTGCTTCAAAATAGTGGCTTCAAGACCCATGCCATGAAGGCCAGCCTCTCTACGTCATCATGCCACAAAGGACCCTGAAGCAACAGCTCCGGTCTAAGCAGCAGGCAAATCGAATCCTGGATGGACAGGCTGACCATGTCTGCAATCCATAACCTCCTAGACCAGAAGGGGGCAATTAGGATAACCACTGCCATGCCCATTCTGATCTTCCTGGGAATTAGAAGAATCAGGGAAAACAAAGAGTCAGCCTTAAAAAAAAAAGCTTAGTATGATGCACATAAAAAATACGGCAATGCATGTCCAACAGGTTGAAAACCCTCTCCCGATCAGACGACGGGTCGGGACAAAAACAAGGCACAACAATCTCCTGAGATCTCCTGAGAAATACAAACGACTTTGTTTACCTGGTTTTGCAAGACAGAGCTGAGGGGGGGGAGAGTTTACAAGACAGAGCTTGCAGCTCAGTTTCCCTACAAACAGACAACTGATAAGAGAAAACCTATCTTCAACGTCAGATGATGCAAAGATATGGACACTAGAGGCTCAAATGGAGGCCTCTGAAAAATGTTCAAGACTTGATTGCGATCCCATGGAGGTGTGGGATCCCTAAAAGAGGGGAAGGTATGAGCCACCTCCTGCAGAAAAATCTTAATGTCTGGGATGACAGCAATTAGTCTCTGAAAAAAAAAATAAAGAAAGGGGTGAAATATGAACATTGAGGGAACTCAAGCAGAGACCCTATTTGACTCCATCCTGGAGTAAACACAGCACCATGGGAAGGTCAAAGACCTATGTGGACATATTGTTGACCACATATTCTCAAAGTGACTCAGCCATGAGGAAAAGACTTGCCATAAAGTTAACCTCAACAGGGCAACAAAGCACATGTGAACTGGGCAATCCAGGGAAGCCACATATCTAAAGAAAAATAATAAAAGCCTAGTAAAAACTAAAAGGATGGCCACTGTACCTCCAACTGCTTTGTAGGACACATGAATTCTGGGAAATGGTGGGAGGGTTGAGCTGGAGGAAGGCCCTGCCTTTTATGATGTGCCCTGCCCTCCAGGAAGAGGGATTCAACCCCATGGTACCTGTGTTGCATATTGGGCGTAAGAGAAATACAAAATCCTAAAAGTCCAATTGCTTTAAATTGATATTTAACTCCCTTAGTGCTAGAAAAGATACAATGCATTGGAGATCTTTCTACAATTCAGAGGTTTAAACTTTCTATTTAAATTACTATATCTCAAGCCCAAACATGGTTACACACTATGTAAATATTGCAATGGTAAACAAAAACCTTGAACTAAATGAATGACTTTCCTCTTACATAATAAGAGGAAAAATAGGAACAGGTGGGTGGGGCATAAATGATGTGGAACTGTACCGTTTACATTCTATATGCAGTTTGATAGAGTTTGCACAAGTGTCAGATTTTCTTCATGTACACAAATTAGTGTATTATGGCCAGCAGGGAAGGCAGATGATAGGAAGGACAGTGTGAAATGTTAGCAGCTAGCTGGCATGTCAGCTAGTACTATCTAAATTACATAAACTGGCAAATAAATAAATGTATATACATGTATTAGCTTTATTTTAAATAAAAAGATGCTAGCACATAGGCTACTTTAAAAGTTCTTTCAAAATCATCTGTTTGTTACAATGACAGTTGCACTTTAAGTTCTAGATTTCATGAAGGCAATCAGCTTTTATCCAGCTGTTGGACTGAATTTCCGAAATCCTCGGCTAACGACTGTCTGTGAATTAGACTTGTAGTCCAACACCCACAGAGAAGCTTTATGTTGTCCATCTCTGCCCCAAAATATAAGATGTAATATAGAATATATGCAGAGAACAGCCATTTGAAGTCTAGAACATTTCTCACAAAGGAAAATGTGTCCATTCTACCAGTGGGCTCACTACAAAAGGACTAACCACAAAAAATATAGGAATACACCAAGTAGGTATTACATCAGTTTATCCCACCAACAAAGTTTAGTTCATGAAATGCATAACGGACCATTTGTCTAAATTTTTTTCAATACTTTATAACTATACAAAGATTACACTGTACAATATTCCTGTAAAAAGATTATACATTCCAGTATTAGCCATGGTTATTAAAAAACAACATTCCTTCCAAACGTGCAGCTTGGAAGGATACACAGCATTACATGACAAGTTAATTTCTTCACTTCACCATATAGCTTGCAATTATATATAGAAGGACACATATCACACAAAGGATTATGGTCCATAATGAAATAAGCTAAAGAGGAGGAAATCTGGAGCAGATCAACTGTACTATAGGGAATACACAGAGGAAAAAAAACTAAATGGGCATTTTAGCCTGATGGATTGCTAGAGAAGTTTCGCAAGGCAACCGCTACATGCAAAGGATTAAAATAGCCATTTAAGTCAACAGTTATTGTAGAGATTTTTTTGTCTCCTACAGTGCAGCAGGGATAATCAAAAGGTATACATGAGTGCTGTATAAAGGACAACTACCTAGATACATGAAAGGGAGATAAACGCAAGGAAGCGCCCTAGTGCAGATCAATATGGCTCTCAAAACCACCACTTCTTGTATCACCCCACAAGTGGGTAATCGCCAATTGTCTTGGCTGTCGAACACATATGTGAGAAACAGCTACACAAAGCTCTTCTGGGATATACCTGACCCAGACACAGAAACTTTAGAACCCAATGATATAGAATATGGGCTGCACCTCCTTCACATTCGCCCTCCCCAGACGGCTCAGAACATTGCCATATAATAAGAAACAAAATGGGGGGTGCCCAATCATGTAATATTGTCACAAATCACGGTTAGATATAAACATATCAAATGTAATCACATGGGATAATGGTCAGCAAAGAGTTATCCCTAGGCTGACAAACAAGCATTTGGAGAGATCAGTCTTCACTTGGTATCTCCTCACAATCTAACAGCTGTTTGGTCTTATAATGCTAGTTGGCTTTGACAAAGCAGTTGACCCATGAAACACGTAAGCCACTTTTTAATGTCAATTTTAATTCATTAAATTACATTTATTCTGGATGTGCGGAGTATCATTATAAGACCAAGCAGCTGTTGGGTTGTGAGGAGATACCCAGTGGAGACGGTCTGATATCTCCATACACTTGTTAGTCAGTCTAGGGATAACTCTATGCTGGCCATTACCCCATGTGAGTACAACTGAAATTTTTATATCTAACAGTGATTTGTGAAATTATTACATGATTGGGCATGCCGTATTTTGTTTCTGTTATTATATGTAGGTGTCCTATCTAGATAACTCATTCTGTTGAGCAAATGAATAGCAGCCCCCTTTAAAATATACTGCTGGCCGTATCCAGAAAACAAAAGACAGTTCTGGAACATGTCAGCTGAATCATAAGGTACATATAAAAATTTGTCAAATTCCTACAGATGTAACAGAGTTGTTAAATCCCTTCTGAATTAATTGGAGACATATATGGTATTAAAGAGGTTAAACCCCCTACATAAATTAAGTGTAACCTCCCCTCCACACACACCCAAATAAGGCAGTTTGTTCTAGAATTGCACCTATGTAAGGTCCTGCAAGTGTTGTTTTAAGAAAACTGGGATACGCAATTCTCCTTTCTTAACTTTTTTTATGGTTAAGAGGGGTGAGCAACAAATTGACACCCTTCTGGTCCATAAAGGGTAAATTTGCCTCCTGCAACAAAAAAGAAAATACAGTTTACTGACCACAAAGTGAAGAGTTGAAGAGAAAACGGTTTATAGTAGAATTTATCTTAAGAGGACTTCTGGGCAGTTACCTATAAATCCTTTTCGTTGAGTCAATGTGAAACACATGAACCATAGGGTAAAGTCCCCTCCTCCAGGAGGGAAGGGCACTTGGTCAAAAAAGGTCTCTGAAACAGAGACATGATCAGTTTTAACATATAGCAAATGGAACAAGAAAGGGAATCGACTGAACCAGAGAACCCAAGAGGACACCCCTGCCCAGGACTCAAACCATTGGAGGGAAGCATTCTGTGTATATTCCACATGGACTAAGAGAAAAAGATTTATCAGTAAGTACAGAAAAATCTCCTTTAGGATATACCAAAAGCCTGAAATAACATGAAACTCAGGCGTCAAGTGGAGACCAACACAGCAAACAAGGGAACCGAAAACCAACAGGTTACTGAGAAAAGAACTCAAGGACGACAGCTACACAGAAAGAACTGCCTGTAGGGCCTTCCCATGAAAACAGTCTTCAGTCGATGCCATCACACTGATGGTAGTGTTTGACAAATGTGTGAAGAGACAACTACGTCACAGCCTTACACAGCTGTTCTGAAGAGGCATTGTTCTTGAAGGCTGAAGAAGCACACACCGATCTGATGAAATGAACAGTGACCCAAAAGGGCATACGTTTCTTCCTGAAAACATTTACTTGGTTAATTGCCATCTTAATCCACGGATACAGCCCTCAGGAATGACATAGAGAATCAGACTTTCAAAAAAAAGGCTGTGTGCAAGGAATATAGCACTTAAAGCACCTAACCACATCAGAAAAATGAAGCTCCTTTTCCTGTCAGGCAGCAAAGGACAAAGACAGAACAATTCCTTGGTTAAGGTGAAAACTCATGGACAACCATCAGGAAAAATCCTATCAGAGCAAAAACACCCTGTTAGAGTGGAAAACCAGAAAGGGAGGCTTAAACGACCAACTCTGAAGTTTGGCCAAGACTGGGTAAGAGTGAGACACCCCTTACATGAAAGTCAGCACACCTGGCAATAAGGCAATATGCCTCTGGAAAAGAGCAGAAAGAGCAGAAATATGGACTATAATAGCAAGAACCATGAACTTTTTGAAGACTATCCGGAAGAAAGTCCAAGACGGCCACAAGACATAAGTTTAAGGCCACAACCCCCGGTCTTCACACCACTTATAAAACAAGGACCATACCCTATGATAAGCCTTGGAAAAAAACAGCTTCCAAGCCTTCAAAATAAACCCTTCTTTCCCAGGATGTTTGCGTCAAGACTCAGACCATCATCAAGGCCAGCTTTTCCACCTCAGGATACCACAACAGCCCCAGAGTAAAGAGGTCTGGAGGCAAAGGGAGCGGAAACCACTTTACCATTGAAAGATTGAAAAGATCTGAAAACCAGGCCTGACTGGGTTAGAATGGGATGATGACATGAGCCCACTCCATCCTGATGATCCCTTAACATTCTGGGGAAACAAAGGAACCTTAAGCCAGGGGAAATGTCATGGTATGACCATCATGCTCGCTACTAAAGATGGAGGGTCATGGAATCTGGCACACCACTGAGGAACCTTGTAGTTCAACTGAGAGGCCATCAGGTCCACTCCATGAGTTCCCTATAGATGAACTATAGAGTTGAACAGTGTGTTTGTGCTCCCAATTCTCAAGATCCAAATGCTGGGAAATAAAGTCCCCCACAATTCGGTCTACTCCTGGGATATGAACGACGGAGAGAGCAGGCAGGTAAACCGCCATCTACGTAAGGATCAGGTGAACCTCAGACCATGCAGTCACAATTCCCTGGCTGTTGAAGCAGGCCACCTCTGTTGTATCCCCTGACACAGAGGATCCCTGGAGGGACTGAGACCAATGCCACAGAGATAGGCAAATTACCCAAAGTTCCAGAACACTGGTGGACTGAAGATTCTCCATACTGATCCAAAGAAATTAAGCCAACTGAAGACCCAAGGTGGTACCCCAGTCTGTCAGGCAGGAATCCATTGTGACTATCCATTGTGAGTAGAAGCCCTGGGCATAAGCCCTTACTGGTAATGAAACCCATGCATCTTCTGTGTAAAGAAGACCTCAAACCTTGCCCACTGTACATGGCAATCTTAACCCATGAAGAAATAGAGGTGGTGTGCAATGTGTTGTTCTGCAACCCTTGATCCTTTGAATATCAGGGAGGTGAGAAGCACTGCATTAGAAACCCCTCTGGCACTCAGTGGGTTAAAGGGTAAAGCTCTATCCGCTTCTGCTGGAAACAGGCAACAACAGATAATTTTTAGGCAATAAGTGAGCCTTTAAATTTCAAAGGCCTATTAAAAAGCAATGGCAGCCACCTTTAATTTAACAGACACTTTTACCTTTTGTGAAACAGCATGTTTTAACAGTCACAAAAAAAAATTTCTTAGATTGTTATTAATCCACAATGTTACGCCTAAGTACTTACCAGTTTGCTGTAGTGGTATTTACAGTAACCGCAGTACTGGACATTGTCTGCTCCGTTCCCTTCTTCTTCACAAAGAAGTCCTGCAAACTGAGCACTGAAACAAAAAATATTGTAAATGTATTTAAATATTATTTTTCTATTATTCATCAAGCTGAAGATGTGCAATTCTAAAACAAACCAACTGCACCTTTCTGCTGTATTTTGTTACAGTCTAATTCAGTAATCAGCCATCATCAATACTGGCTACCTAGCTCTGGCCAAATTAAGCAACAACAGAGTATGTTAGTCCATGCCTATTTACCCCCTCAGTGCAAGACCTAGGAATTTTTTTTTTTGTATCCTGCAGGCCAGACGCACTTTCAGCATTTTTGCAAATCATCTGATTAGGCAGGATTCCCACCGGTAACTTTCTACTTTTGTATGGAAAACTTTTTCTTTTTTTTCTCTAAAGAATTAATTCAGCTTTTTCAAAGCAACCCACAAAAACAAAAATGTTGCATTGCGTAGCTATGCTGTCAAATAGAAAAACCTAAAAAAAAATTATATAATTTAAGATGGTGGCAAAATTATGTAATCAAAAACATTTATTGTGAGTGAAAAATTCAATTTTTTTAAAAGTCCTGAACTCCCATGAGTACAAAAATACAAAATTTGTATAATTTACCTACATACATGGGATGTATGAACTAAAATGCAAATTCCACCGGTTACATGTTAAAACTACCATAAAACAGCTCAATAACTAGATTAAAACATATTTCTTGAAACTATATATCCCATTGCATTAAATGAAGGGGCACTTGCCTTTGTACCCCAAGCCTGGTATGTAGAAATGGAAGGGAAAAAAAATATGCATTTTATTTATTTATTTTTTTTTTATACACATACCCATGACTTCAATTGTACTGAAATCTTTGAAATCTATGGAATTTCTTTCTGTAATCATTAGCTACAGATCTTAGGAGAAAAATGTTATCACTGATGAGCTGGCTTACTTTTGTGCTTACCAGAAGCACAAAACTATACCATGACACCATGACATGACTTGCCTGTACTAAAATGTCTGTCCCAACTACATAATTGAAGAAAAGGTAGACCAAAGCACACAATTTTGGAAAACAAAGACAACCAACTGTATCAAATGTAACAAAGGAGTTGCTTGCCTCTCTACCCCTAACCGGGTGTGCACAAATGTTTCCGGAAGGTGCAACTACATAAAAAAAAGGTTTGTTTGTTTTTTTTGTTTTTTTTTTACATTTCCACCCATTCAAATATACTAATATCTTTAAAAAACATAATTTCTTACTACGTTCATTAGCTACTACTTCTCAAAGGAAAATGGTACCACATTAGTATGACTTGACATAACATAGGGATGGTGTAAGAAGAACAAAATTACACTTAACAGTTTTTTTTGTTGTTTTTTTTGTTTCTTTTTTTAATAGGCTGCCTGCACTAAAATGGTCCTAATTATTAGAGATATGAAAGAAAGCTATGCAATGTGTTGTGTACCACTCTGGCACTCAAAGGGTTAACAAAAACCTAGTTAGTATGCATGAACAAGCAGGCAAGTGAGGCCTAATGAACTGCCAGTACCTTACAGTTCAAGAATAGTTGTCTGTTTAACAGCAGTATTGTCATTGATATGAAATAATTCCATTTTTTTTTAATAGCTGACAGGCCATATTTCCCATTGTTATCAATAAAAAATAAATAATAATGTGGCCCTCACATTTATGGTTTTCTGATCACGCGGTCCACAACTGAAAAAACCTGGGACAGCCATGTCTGTGAGTATATGAATTTTAAAAGGCTATGAACCCTTGTTATAAACAGGTTGTACTGCATTAGCGCAAGTCTCATTGATAACAAATGGAATGGTTACATTTACACGTCTGACATACAAACAATACACAAGGACAACATAAGAACTGACAGGTTGGGAAATAAGAGATTTAAACACAAAATAAAAAGAGCAAGATCAAACCAGCTGCACCATTAATGACAAATAAAAGTGGCCACTGATTTAAATTGGATTTTTAATACAAAGGGATTAAACAACTCCATTTAAATCAATGGAGTTTTGAGAATAATGTATTTCTCCCCTATCGTTCAGATGGTGTGCTCAAGAATTGCTCCTCTTTTCTCTCGTGCACAAGGCCCATAGTCTCCAATAACTGGAAAGTCATAGGTTGCCAACTCTGAACTAGGAGACGACATCAGCACAAGAACAATTCTCAGATGAACAAGAACTTACCAAGTAACATGGAAGGCTTGTCGACATCCGTGTTTATTGCAGGTCATACAAGCACCAGTAGCAGCTTTGCTCTCTCTTCCTTGTTCATCACAAATATAGCATGTCTTAAAATGAAAAGAACACAGCTCAATGTCAGCATGAAATCCCTCACAAACACTGGGACAATTATTCTCTAGTGCCTTGTCATCTCTAAAACTGTACTGTCTTGTATGTAGTGCTCCAGCCACAATTAAACATCTGGATACTAGACCACACCTCCAATGCACTGCACCTCTTACATCCAGATGGTCCAAGAGAAACCAACATTGTTATTTGTGCCTGAAAATATTCTGTAGCTCAAAGCAGAAAATTATTTTGTTTTGTTTTCTAACAAACATCAATTGGCAAAATAAGCCCTCCACGCAGATTTTAACCCTTTGAGTGCAAAGCAATGCATTGTGTATCGCTCTAGCACCCAAAGGGTTAATTTAGGGCCCATTGTTAAACAGAAAAACAGGATTAATTATATGGCAACAACAACTACACAAAAGGGAACAAGTTACATTCCCATAATCAATTTACTTAGGTTTCTTTTTCCCCTAGAATGCCAAAATCTTTTCAACTCGTGGCTTCTTAATGCTTTGGAAACCTCACTAACATTGAAGGGGTTAAAAAGGCCCATTAAGAGCAATGGAAATCTGTATTTGTGCCTTAGGATGCAGTTGGTTTGCCACAGAAGCATCAGAGAGATTAAAAGTTCCATTTCAATCATTGGGAATCTACATTTCTACCATATGTTGTGATTGTGTGTTTCACCTCTTTAAATTATTGAACATAGCTCATAGACCATTTATCCTACCCAATACAGCATGCCTAGTTAGTAGCCTGATTATGTGGGTAAGGTACGTACTGGGAGAGGCGTATACTGTGGAGTGGTGCACTATACTAGTAAGAAATATGTCTCCTTTAATCAATCGGTGAACTGATGCAAAAAGCCACTTCTTTTTACTGACTTATTAAGTGAAAAGCTACTAAGCCACAACAAAGATCTCTGTATCTGAAATAAGAAAATGCTGCAAAATTTTGCAAACCTACCCAAAGCATCTGCTAATTTTGTGTACCCATAAGTTAAGTTCACATGGTTAAAGGGATAGTAATGTTTCACAAAAACAGCAGCTCCAATTAATCTTCATAGTATTTGAGCCATGGAGAGTGTTATTTCAATACTGTCAGAGCTGTTGTACAAGTGTAATCCTATAGAACAATTCACTAAATTGTTTGTCAGAAGCCATCATGCGCAGTAGAGATGGCTCCGCGCAGTGCAGTAATGCACACTAAAGCCTGCCCTCACGCAGCTGATAACAGAGAGGGGTTCCAAATTCAGGCCGTAGTCCCAAGCTCTCCGTATCAGCCGCGGCGCGGGCAGTCTCTACTGTGCATGACTGCACTGCTGCAGTTGCTGGGTGGCACTGTGGCCTATTTACACAGGTTCTTCAACTAGTTGAATGATAAAGTATCCCCCTTCCACCCCTTTTACGGATGTAACACTGCTCCCCTCAGAGCAGGAGGGTGGTGTCCAAGTGGATTGCAGAGGTGGACAATCTTCATTTAAGATAAGGGAAAAAACCTGTCAATGAGGGAAGGGTTTTCATTGTTCTCACAGTAAGAAGATTGACCCTTGCTGTGAGCTGTCTAGTCTGTGGACCAGATTCCACATCTGAGGAGTGGGGGCTTACACTAGGTAAAAGGGGTGGGAGGGGGAAACTTTATCATTCAATTACTCTTGAGCTTCAACTCTGACAGTATGGAAATAACACACACAATGGCTCAAATACTATTAAGATTAATTGGAGCTGCTGTGTTTTATGAAACATAACTATCCCTTTAACTTGACATTACTGCATTGTAACATCAATCCAGTCGTCCCCTTTGCTAGTTGAGGTGCCAGCGCATTGGCCAAACATGACTGGCTGAACACTTGATCAGATTGTTGAGGTGAGCATTGCAGTCTCCCAGGAATGCAAATAAACTCTCCCACTTCTTTACCACACTGTGATCTCCTATGAATGTGGATAAGCTCTCCACCATCTTTACCACATACGACAAGGAAAACAATAAAGTTGCACAACAGCAAGCAGGTCTATTTGGGCCCTTAACTCTGTTACAAAATGTGACAATTTTACCCATGTGAATCAAATGCACAAACAAATGTACACACACAATCTTGATTTCAAAAGCTTACAAAAACTGCCCTGAAATGTAAATATGCTACAGGTGACAACTGCACAGCTACTAAGTTACAGGCTCCTGAAAGCGCAGGCAGCCCAGAGAACTGTAGATTAAATAGAAATCTAATATATTCCTAGCCGTCTAATTTTCATCCCTAAACAGAAAAACTAAAGCTCTGCCACCTGAATTGGTGTCACATAATTGGGAACACGTTGATGAACCATACCCCAATTAACGTCATGTTCTTGCTTCAAGAAAGACTTTTAGTGCCACTAGCATACTATAAGTAAACTACAATCACATCAGTCTCAAAAAAATATAACCAACCAGTCAGTGCCGAGGGACAGCAATGCATTGAACGTGTTAAGAAAAATTGTGTACAAGACTACGTGATATTTATCAGTTATTAAAAAGCCAATATAGAATGCATTCACGTTCCCTTCTCTGCTTGCACTAATAAAAACAACAATATAATTTATTGGACCTAAAGAGGGTAGTTAAAACCTATACTAAAACCCAGGTTATGGCGTTTACAAGCATTTTCAATGTTCATTTTGGAAAGTTACCATCATCTGTTAAGATCGTTATGTTGGCCCTTTTACTAGTTGCCCTGTTCACTGTGACCGATTTAAGTAATTTATTCAATTCTCTGGAACCTTACATGGATTCCTGTCTCAGTTCCTGGTCCCTATGGAACCTAAGGCACAAAAACTTGATTGTAAGCTCTATGGAGCTAAATGGACTGCAGAGCATTAATCATGGATTCAAATATGCAAATTAGGTAGCACATTTTGTATTTTTTTTCCCTCGCATTTGCCAGCGATAATAGGGGAATTCCCATGGCACTGATTACCTACACCGTGTCATGGCACGAAAACGTACAGCATCAAACATCGCTCATCCTTAGGGTGCTAATAAGACATAGTGGGGCCTTTTGTATAAAAGTACATTGAATCAATTCTGGGGCAAACCAACTGTACCACAGGAGACATATATATTCCAAAAATGTCCTTTGATTTAACCGTTTGAGTGCCAAAGGGGTATGCAATGCATTGCAGAGCAATGCTTTGCATACCCCTCTGGCACTCAAAGGGTTAAGAGGGGGGGGGGGGTAACTCCTTGGATGCGAAAGGCCTCCAATGCTCTGCCTAGTAATGCACTGTAGAAAACGCTAGCGTTCAAGGGGTTAAAAGTAGCACTAAAAAGGTCCTTTGTTTTCCTACCAATATTTCTCAGACATTGTTATTTCCCAGCTATACACATCATGAGGTAAATGTGAGAACCACTAATCAATAACATTAACGTATTAATTTTGTTACCTGTAATCAGATTATCAAGATGATTCTCTGACAGTCAAAAGCATCTTAACTAACTCAATAACAAAACCAGTCAGGAATGCAATTTTTTAACTGTCAATGTTATGTAAGAACAAACCTTATAACAAACTGACAAGCAAGAAGCCTATTAAAAGAAGATACCAGGGTGCCTACTTTCATAGGAGTTATAAGAAGTCAATACTATCAGTACTATTGTGTTTTATGAGAAAATATACATTACGATTTGTCATACTGCAAATTTAGTATAAAATACTACAAAAACTGTACAGAGGGACTTTCTTACAATTTGTTTTACTGTAGTTTATATTGGTATTATTCTTAGTATTTCTTAAAGCGGAACGTTCACATTAATTACAAAATATATTACTAACCTAGCGATATGCAAAGTTATACTAGCCACGGAGATAGGAATACTTAAAATGTAAAAAAAAAAAAAAAAATGTTGTAGGGTTTATCCCCCTGAGTAAAACAAAACAAATTCCCACTGAAATCTATTGAAACGTTTGTTGAAAAATCCCTTACAACTACAATGTGATCTAAGCCTAAATCAGCCTCTTCGTTCTGGACAGTATACAAGGGGCTAAGGATACATTAGCGTAGATATATAAAAATGGTGCAAACACATGTCGTGCATAAACTCATTCGTTGCTCCACGTGTGCCAAAACAGTTTCACAACATAATCCGTGGCCATGGGTACAGGAAGAATTTTGTCACAGACAAGTTTTACAGCTTGCAACAGTTTTAAGATCACTTGTTGCCCCTCATTTGTCCACCTCCTTGACATATTCACAGTACTGCGGGCTTATGTAAAAAAAAAAAAAAAAAATTCACAATACTGGAATAAAAGTTGCTAAAATGCTGCAGAAAAAGTCGTACTTTATATTTTTATCAAGCTTGTTATTTATGTGTAAAACGCAAGCAAACATTTCTACTTATAAGCTAGCGCAAACAATACACTGAACCCATTATTGTGTTTGTCTTGGATCTCCCCCTGTGTGTGAGACTTAGAATTCAGGGCACATGATGGAGTGGGTGTTGGGGGAAGGCAAGAGGTGAGTAGTGTCATGTGTAGTTTTAAGTGATAACAAGCTTGAGGGGGATGGGTATTAGAAGCAATCAGAGAAGCAGCTGGAAGTACTAAACAAGGACTGAAGAAAAAACTAAAAGCCTGCAAGCGGAAAGGTACAAAAGCTGTGTGGTTCCCTCTCTTTGCACCGAATCCAGTACTTCCAATTTGAGATGAACATATCAGAGATAAAGAATACAAACAGCAGACCTGCCAATTTTCCCAGATTTCCAAGGGTGGTCCCTTGTTCCGGTTCCCTTTCCAAGGATCATGCTGTCCCAGATTTTAACCCCTTGGATGGAAGAGATGCCTCCAACACACCCAACTTTGAGCTCATAGTCTGTTTTGAACATCCATTGGAGCAGCACACTACATGACCCATGTGAAAAGAAAAAAAGAGCAATTCTGACACAAACTTTCCTTACCACAGGGGGTAACAAATTCTCACTGATCTATAGTTTTTTCCCATACAGTGTATTTTTAATATAATTATTCACTCTAATATTGCAAACATCTTCATGATGTTATGTAACAATTCACCGGGAGAGCCTTTAGTAACCAAGGGTTTATTCAGTTTGATGATATGCAAAATCCTAAAACTATAAACCTAATAGTAGTTGGAGAGAGTGTGAGTGAGTGTGTGCAAGAGTGAGAGAGAGTGTGTGTATGTATGTATGAGAGAGAATAGTGTGTGTGTATGTATGCATGAAAGAGAGTAATTTGTATGTATGTATGTATGTGAGAGTAATGTGTGTGTATGTATGTGAGAGAGGTGTGTGTGTGTATATATGTATGTAAATATGTATGTATATGAGAGAGTAGTATATGTATGTATGTGTGGAGAGAGAGAGATTATTATGTATGTATGGAGAGAGATTAGTGTGTATGTATGGAGAGAGAGAGAGAGAGATGTGTGTGTGTATGTATGGAGAGAGAGATGTGTGTGTGTGTGTATGTATGAGAGAGAATAGTGTGTGTGTATGTATGCATGAAAGAGAGTAATTTGTATGTATGTATGTATGTATGTGAGAGTAATGTGTGTGTATGTATGTGAGAGAGGTGTGTGTGTGTATATATGTATGTAAATATGTATGTATATGAGAGAGTAGTATATGTATGTATGTGTGGAGAGAGAGAGATTATTATGTATGTATGGAGAGAGATTAGTGTGTATGTATGGAGAGAGAGAGAGAGAGAGAGAGATGTGTGTGTGTATGTATGGAGAGAGAGATGTGTGTGTGTGTATGGAGGGAGAGAGAGAGAGAAGTGTGTGTGGAGAGAGAGAAGTGTGTGTGGAGAGAGAGATGTGTGTGTGTATGGAGAGAGAGAGAGAGAGAGAAGTGTGTGTGGAGAGAGAGAGATGTGTGTGTGTATGGAGAGAGAGAGAGAGAGAGAAGTGTGTGTGGAGAGAGAGAGATGTGTGTGTGTATGGAGAGAGAGAGAGAGAGAGAGAGAGAGCGAGAGATGTGTGTGTGTTTATGGAGAGAGAGGTGTGTGTATGTATGTATGGGGAGAGAGAGAGAGAGAGAGAGAGAGAGAGAGAGAGAGATTAGTGTGTGTTTATGTATATATGTATGTATGTATGTATGTATGGAGAGAGAGAGAGAGAGAGAGAGAGAGAGAGAGAGGTGTGTATGTATGGAGGGGGGGAGAGAGAGAGAGAGAGGTGTGTGTGTGTGTGTGTGTGTGTGTGTGTGTGTGTGTGTGTGTGTGTGTGTGTGTGTGTGTGTGTGTATGGAGAGAGAGAGATTAGTGTGTGTGTATGTATATTACATATACATTATATTAAGAAAAAGGGAAATTTACCCACAGGTATTTTATTTTCCTCTGTGTCCGTCCACGGCAGGATAGATAGATAGATGAGAGAGAGAGAGAGAGAGAGAGAGAGAGAGAGAGAGAGAGAGAGAGAGAGAGAGAGAGAGAGAGAGAGAGAGAGAGAGAGGGGGGGGTGAGTGTGTATGTATGTATGTATGGAGAGGTGTGTGTGTGTGTGTGTGTGTGTGTGTGTGTGTGTGTGTGTGTGTGTGTGTGTGTGTGTGTGTGTGTGTGTGTGTGTGTGTGTGTGTGTGTGTGTGTGTGTGTCCCACAGATATTTTATTTTCCTCTCTGTCCGTCCACGGCAGGAAATGAAGGGGGTTAGCTCCGCCTTCCAGCTGGTAGGGCCAATGAACAGATTTCTTAAAAGACTCCTGGGAGAGAGGATTCAGTTAAACTTTTGTCCAAGCTGTAAAGAGAAATAATCTCCCCAGGAACATATATATGTGTGTATATATATATATATATATATATATATATATATATATATATATATATATATTATATATACACACACACACACACACACACACACACACACATTATATATATACCTATATACCCATAAAACAATAATTAAGCATGGGAGGGTGTGCCGTGGACGGCCACAGAGGAAAATAAAATATCAGTGGGTAAATTTCCCTTTTTCCTCTGTGTCCTTACCATGGCAGGAAATGAATGGGGACCTCCTCAAGCAGTACCAACAAGGGAGGAATACCAAACCTTAAAGGGGAACTACCACCCCGCAATAACTTAACCAGAAATCAGCCTTCATCTGGCGACTAGCTGCTTAGTAGCGCTAGTCTCCAGAAATATTACTCGGTTCCAAAGATTTTTGCATTTTTCCGATTGTCACAGGAGCAGGAAGCACGGACATCTCGTCACAGTGACGTCCGTGCGCCTGCGCTGTTAGTCCCTTTTGGAATGGGCTTTATTACCTAAACGAGGATTCTGACAAGCAGAAACATATGCCAATTTGATGCAATCTATGATCCATCTAGAAATGGAAGGCTTAGAGGCCGAAGAACCCTTGAACCCTCCAAAAAGTGAACAAACAAGGTTTCTGATTTACTAAAGGACTTTGTCCTTTCGAGATAAATAAACACCTGATCAAATCCAGGTTATAGAAAGTCTTTTCCTTAGGATGCTTGGGGTCAGGAAAGAAAGAAGGCAAAACAATCTCCTGGCTGAGATGAAATTCGGATGATACTTTGCATCTGAAGGATGGTCCCGTCCTAAGGACCACTTTGCCCTGATGGAACACAGTGTAAGGAGAAGAACAGGAAAGGGCCTGCAACTCAGTGACTTCTGGCTGAGGCGATAGCGGTTAGAAATGCAGTCTTAAGGGTCAAATTTTTTAAAGATATTGACTGAAGAGGCTCAAATGATTCATGGGATGCAAGCTGAGCAAGTACCAGGTTAAGATCCCAGGCTGGAATGGTTTCTCTGATAGTGGGCTTGATTTTTAGAAATAGACGTAATATATCTTCTACAAAGTTCTGGGATGGGATCAACAGGCTTTTCAGGTGGTTGACAATCCAACCCAGATGTGATAGAAATTGAAGACAAAGCTCTGTATTTTGAAGTGCTTTTTCTCTGATTTCTTCCATCAATAAAATGTCGTTGAGATACGGCATTATCTTCATACCTTGTCTTCTTAGTGCTGCCATGACCGGGGCTAGAACTTTTATAAAAACCATGGGGGCTGAGGCAAGCCCGAATGGAAGAGTTCTGTACTGGTAATGTTTTACAAAAATCACAAATCTCAAGAATTTTCTGTGGGATGATATCATCATATCCAGATTCTAAGCATCCTCTAAGTCCATCTGTGAGAAATGCTTGAGGAGGTATTGGCCGAATCACAGATGATGGGGTTTCCATCTTGAACCACTTTGTCTTGATGAAAGAGTTGATCATTTGAGGTCTAGGATCATCCTTAAACCACCTGAAGATTTCTTCACCGGAAAAACAATGGAATAAATCCCAGAACCCTTCTGGTCCAGAGGGACTTCCTCAATGACTCTGGCAGCCAGAAGATTCTTGATCATTTGGAGAACTTCGGACCTGAGACTTGTTCATCACTTGCAATGTCATAAATCTTGATATCTTTGGGACAGTGCAAAACTCCAAAGGGTATCCCATCTCTATTATCCTTATAACCCATTGGTCGGGCTGGATTGCTCGCCAAGGATCCAGGAATTGTCCCAGCCTGCCCCCGACTGGGAATAGAGATGGGGCCCTGGTCGCGTCATTGAAAAGTTTTAGGAAACTGACCCTTTCTAGGGAATTCCCTTCTGGCTCCTCCTCTGGAAGACTGGACAGTTCCTCTTTTCTTCTGTTCATAGCTCCGGCCAGGCCTGTATTTGCTTGTTTCCCGAAAGGACTGTCTTTGGAAGTTGGCAGACCTGGAAGGAGTGGATCTAGTCTTCCTATCCTGCGGTAAGAAAGTACTCTTTTCTCCTGAAGACCTCTTGATAATGTCCTGAAGATGATCTCCAAACAGTATTTGGCCTGTAAATGGTAAGGATACTAGTCTGTTTTTTGAAGAAGCTCTGCCTCCCATGCTCTGATCCACAAAGCTCTTTGAACCGCAACTGACAAAGTTGATGATCTGGCAAGTAATTTGATAACATCCAGGGATGCGTCACATGAATAATTAACAGCATCTTTGATAGAAGCTAACTCTTTGAGAAGCCTGGAGCGAGACACAGATGAATCAATTTTCTCTTCTAATTCTGTAAGCCAAATCCGAAGAGTACAGTAGACGCAAGTTAGAGCAGTTGCTGATTTCAAATTATGCCCAAGGGTTGAGAATTGTTTTTTTAATGCAGTGTTGGCTCTTTTCTCCATGGTGTCTCTTAAAGTAGCCCCATCCTCCAGAAGAATGGTGGTTCTTGAAATTTGAGCGATGGACACATCAATTTTGGGAGGAGAGGTCCAGGAGGCAGTATCTTCATCAGAAAAGGGGAACATTCTGAAGAAGCGTCTAGACATAGCTGATCTTTTGTCAGTCAGGTTCCATTCACTTTTGTTGGTGTCCTGGATAGATTTGTGGTTTGGAAACACAAGTGAAAGCTTTTGGTGGCCTATGAAAGCAGTGTCCATGATGTCAAGTTCTTTTTGGGTGTCAAAGTCCCAGAGTCTTCCTCATAGCCCTAAGGAAACCTTCCAATTTGTCAAGACTGAAGGAGCCACTTTCCTCAGTCAAGTCAATTCACCTTCCTCAACAGATGATGGAGCAGTCCATAAGATAGTCTTATGGACTATCTTCAGCCTTCATTTCATGCATAGTGGAGGTCCCTTCATCAGGTTCAGATGCTCTGTGTCTTTTCCTAGAGGACTCCTGCATGACAGAAAAGGTCTCCTGCATGGAAGACCTCATCCAGCCCAGGAAAGTCCTGAAATTGGGAAGGAATCTCTGTGTTAGCCACTTTCTTCAAGCAAGTCACGCATAGTTTGGCATCAAAGCCTGCACAAGTCTTAGACTTGGTGGAAGGCTCATCTTCTTTAGGAGGCACTGAATCTGATGCAGGCTTAGGCTTGTCTGCAGAGGATGGTTTTGCAGCAGAGCACATGACAGCAAATACAAACAGAACAGAAAGCGCATTAATATGGCATAGAATATGTGGTCACTCACCTCAAAAGGGGGCCACACATCCATGCTGCAGGGTTCTGAAGCCTCTGGAAAGCCGAAATGCTGTCCGCTGGAAGTGCGGTCAGGGCCAAACTTCCTGTTTGAAGTTAGAAGAGGACGCTCAACTTCCTGAGACATCCTCTGCATACCGGAAGAGAGGAGATCGGTGAAACCGGCAGAAGAGAGGCAGAGAAGAGGCGAAGTTCAAGAATCCTGGTCCCATGCGACCTTCAAGAGGTATGTGGACCGAAGTGCTCCCAAACAACGTGTCCAGTGTTTGCAGGCTGGACGCATAAGCAAAATGATAAAAAAGGGGAATCGATTAAGCAGGAGACCAATGGCCTCCGTCCACCAGCTTGGTAGGACCAAAACAAACTGAATCCTCTCTCCCAGGAACCTCTTTTAAGAAGTTTGGTCATTGGTCCTACCAGCTGGAAGGCGGAGCTAACCCCCATTAATTCCTGCCGTGGTATGGACACAGAGGAAAGAATATAAAAGTGTTCATACTTTATATTCATTAACACACATAGGAAGCTCTCACAAGCAAGGCCCTCTGACCCTTTTGTTTTCCATATTCAAGTTGTACCATTTAATATCTCTGTATGTCCATTCCTTACTGTACAGAGCTGCGGAATAAGTTGGCGCTATATAAAAAATTACTAGGATCATAATGTGGACTTGATTTATCATTAGCATGAGAAAAAAGTAAAATATTGTATGTTTCTGATCACATGGACATACAACTGCTACAGTATAAATGTCCAATTTCCAATAATAATACTAACAATAAATGTGTTACAGTTCATTGAGCCTTAAATCCTTTGAGCACCAGAGGTATCCAACTCATTGCACTGCAAAGGGTTAAGGACCAGAGGGTGGCATTCATTGTACTATAAAGCAATGTGTTAAGTGTTCATTCAAGCCAATGATCTGTACATTTTCTTGTTAGCGTAGTTATGTGCTATGGAGAAAAGGGCAAAAAGTGTGTTTGTTCCCACGGGAAGAGGACACCTCCAATATTCATGTAGGAAGCAGATTTAACCATGAAGATTTTTTTTAACCCTTTAATCACATTGTGAGCACTGAACCTTGGCAGTCTAGTGTTATGTAGGTCTGTGTCTTCATTGTAACCCCTGCTTCATGTTCCCTCCCCTTTCATGGCCTCGAGGCCTAGTCTTTTACAAGACAAATCACTTGTGTTCCCAAATGCGCACAGGAGACTTTCTAACATTTGTTTGTAAATGGAGATCCAAGCTGGCACCTCTTTCCACCAGAGACCTTGAAATGCAGAGTGCTTGTCAACAGATTTCTACTACTCTTGCCAAAACAGTCCTCTCCCAGCTAGTAAAATGAGATGGCCCATAAGCACCCTTCTTTCAGTACAGGATCAGACTGAAGGAAGGAGGACAATAACACGGTTTAAGTGTGGAGCCAGATGATTAAACATACCACAATATTCATGTTGCCATACAAAGACCCCCTCTACTCTTCTTATCAGTTATACAAGTGCCCACATAATGTAGTGGAGAATAAACACTAACGAGCTGAAATACAGTAACATTCTGGAACAAGCCAACTGCACTATATAAGAGAAATGAAAACTCCAATTGATTAAAAATGGGGCTTCGAACCCCTTAAATGCTAGAGGTCTCCAACGCATTGCAAACCTCTAGTATGCAAGGGTTTAGAACCCCTATTTGAATCAATGGGGACTAAGAGAATTTTCATCCCCTGCACTCTAGCTCAGCTGGTTTGCTCCAGAACTGCTCCTCTTTAGCTTGATAAATAAGGCCCAGAGAAACAAAAGGAAGTTCTTGTTTATGACAAATATGCAAAATGCAAAGGAAACAGATGTGTAAAGGGGACAGATCCTGGGGCAGACTACCCACACAACTCTTCTCCACTAATGTAAAGGAGGCTTTTAAAGTGTTAGTAATGTCTAAAAAAAAAACAACTTTTTTGCATTTAGAAGAGCTTAAAAAGCTGATCTAAATGCAAAAACACGTATCTTTCAAACCACTATGGTTTAAGAGATACGGGCGTTTAAAGTTCGCTGTTTCCTAGTGACAGCTGTAAATATCTCATAAACCATAAAGGTTTGAGAGAAGACTTTTATCATTCTTCATGTTTTTTTAATGCCTACAAAATAAAATAAAGTTAAAACGAAGTATTACTATCCCTTTAAAAAGATGATCTAAATGCAAAAAAAAAATCTTTCAAACCGCTATGGTTTAAGAGATACGGGCGTTTAAAGTTCGCTGTTTCCTACTGACAGCTGTAAAGCTGTCAGCAGGAGATTCGCGTCGGTCGACACGGTGGCGCTTGAGAAGTGCCGAGAGCTCATTACTTACACGGAATCCCTTCATTGGAATGGTCTAAAAGTGTGAAGGCACATGTTTTAGACCATTCCAATGAAGGGATTCCATGTAAGTAAGGAGAACTCGGCACTTCTCAAGCGCCACCGTGTCGACCGACGCGAATCTCCTACTGACAGCTTTACAGCTGTTAGTAGGAAACAGCGAACTTTAAACACCCGTATCTCTTAAACCATAGCGGTTTGAAAGATATTTTTTTTGCATTTAGATCATCTTTTTAAAGGGATAGTAATACTTCGTTTTAACTTTATTTTATTTTGTAGGCATTAAAAAAACATGAAGAATGATAAAAGCCTTCTCTCAAACCTTTATGGTTTATGAGATATTCACAAGCAAAGTTTCCCCCTCCCGCCCCTTTTACCTACTGTAAACAATCTCTTCTCAGATGTGGAATGCAGTCCATAGACCAGACAGATAACAACAGGGGACAATCTTCTTCCTATGAGAACAATGAAAGCACTGCCCCCCTTGACAAGTTTTTCAGGTTTTTCCCTTATCTTAATTGAAGATTGTCCATCTGTGCAATCTACCTGGTCACCTCCCTTCTGCTCTGACTGAACAGTGTGACATCAGTAAAAGGGGCGGGAGGGGGATACTTTATCATTGAATTACTCTGGAACTACAACTCTGACACAATTGAAATAACACTCTCCAAAGTCCAAATACTATGATGATTAATTAAAGCTGCTTTTATTATGAAACATTACTATCCCTTTAAGCTCTTCTAAATGCAAAAAAAGTTTTTTTTAGACATTACTAACACTTTAAAGTCGACTTGTCACATTGATTTTTATTTTCATTTTCCTTATTTAAAAACTTCATTAAAACGGTCTTTCTATAGGTCATGTTAACCACAAGTCCAGCACCTGTATATTTTAGGATATATTCACACTTATTTCTAGTTAAAAAAAAAAAAAAAAAAAAAAAAAAGGCTCCAGAAGCAGCACAGAGCTTCATTAGCATATGAAACATAAATGAAAAAACAGGTCATTAGCATAGGAAGTGTCACTGGTACAGCAATTAGCATACTGTACCAAGTATGAGTATTTCCTTAAAGGGATAGTAATGTTTCATAATAAAAGCAGCTCTAATTAATCCTCATAGTATTTGGGCCTTGGAGAGTGTTATTTCAGTACTGTCAGAGTTATATTCAAGTATCCCCCCTCCCTTCCCTTCTACTGATGTAACACTGCTCATCTTAGAGCAGCAGGGAGTGTCCAGGTAGATTGAAGAGAGGGACAATCTTCAATTAAGATAAGGGAAAAAGCTGAAAAACCTGTCAAGGGGGGCAGGATTTTCATTGTTCTCACAGTAGAATATTGACCCTTGATGTGAGCTGTCTGGTCTATGGACTGGATTCCACATCTGAGGAGTGGGGGCTTACACTAGGTAAAAGGGGAGGGATGGGGAAACTTTATCATTCAATTACTCTTGAACTACAACGCTCACATGATAGTCCACGATGATCCATGATGGGTCATGGAACTCAGCTCAGTTGTCTTTAACTGGTGGCCACATGGCTGGTCATTAAGAGGTTAAATGTCCAATTTAAATAACCACGGCTTTAAATGCTATGTAGGCTTCCAACACAGTGTTGTATAGCCCCCAAGTGATTAAAAGATAAAGAGGGATTCATTGGGTCAACTGTATAAATGCAAAAGTGGACCATTTGTGGGCTAATCCAGCTGCACCGCTTTGAGCAAATAAAAATCCCCTTTTCCCAACAGGAGTGTCACTTCACATGTGTTGCAGCAGCAAGCTTAAAGTGGACCTGTCACCTTGAGGTGTTTTTTTACATATATGAAAACTGCCTATGCTACACGTTAGATGAAGTCCAGCATATGAATTGATTTAGGAGATATTCACACTTCTTTTTTGGAAGAAGTAAAAGTGTCTCGGTGCAGCATAGAGCTTAATTAGCATATAAAAAGTCACTGAGAATCTTAATTAGCATAATAAACTTAATGGAACCGTATTATTATTACTTGCTACCATATGCTAATTTATGCTATCTGCAAAACTATACATTTGCTGGTCTTTTGGCATGACACATAGGGAGTTTTTAATCAGGTTTTCAGATAAGCAAACTTGCATGCAAGTGATAGGTCCACTTAAAGGGATAGTAATGTTTCACAAAAACAGCAGCTCCAATTAATATTCATAGTATTTGAACCACAGAGTGTGCTATTTCAATACTGTCAGAGTTGTAGTTCAAGAGTAATTAAATGATAAAGTATCCCCCCAGCATCCTTTTACCTAGTGTAAGTCACCTCCCCTCAGATGTGGAATCTGGTCTTGACACCAGACAGCTCACAGCAATGGCCAATCTTCTTACTGTGAACATAACGACAACCCTGCCCCCCTTTGTGTGTTTTTCAGGTTTTTCCCTTATGCTCACTGAAGATTGTCCCTCTCTGCAATCCATCCGGACAGTCGTGCTGCTCTGAGGTGAGCAGTGTTACATCAGTAAAAAGGGTGGGGAGGGGGATAGTTTATCATTCAATTACTCTTGAACTACAACTCTGACAGTATTGAAATAACACACTCTGTGGTTCAAATACTATGACGATTAATTGGAGCTGCTGTTTTTGTGCAGCACTGAAATAACACTCTCCACGGCCCAAGTACTGTGAAGCTTAATTGGAGCCGCTTTTACTGTGAAACATTACTACCCCTTTAAATATGTCATAGAGTGAAAATACATTAAAGGGATAGTAAAACCCCCGAAAAACTTTAAGCCAAATTATAGGAATAATAAAAATATACTTAACGCCCTCATTCCCATCTCTCAAACCGTTATGGTTTGAGAGATGTAACAAAATAAAGTCCTCCGTTCCCTCCCCTTTCTGCCTGACGAGCTGTAAAGCTGTCAGAGGCAGAATCTGGTCGCCCAACTGTATGCGGCTCTTCAGGAGTGCTGTCATCTAGGTATAATTACTTCATCGGTATGGTCTACAACGTGTGCCTGGCTTGCAAGCACACGTTGTAGACCATTCCGATGAAATATTTATATACTAGTTGAACAGCCCACAGGCCACAGTGCCTCTGGCAGCCGGTTGCGGGGCAGTCACGCGCAGTAGAGACTGCCCGCGCCACTGCTGATAGAGTTGGACGCTCCTTCGGAGCGCCCAGCTCTCTATAAGCCGCGGCGCGGGCAGTCTGTACTGCACGTGACTGCCGCACACGCAGGAGTGTCTACTGCGCATGTCGGCCATTACACACAACTTAGCGAATTATTATATAGGATATTATATATATATACACACATATATATATAGATAGATATATATAGAGCCGCCGTCTGGTCCCAGAAGCAGGATCTCATGACGTCCACTATACAGTGGACGCCTAAGAAGGGAGAGGGAGCGGAGGTCTTTAGTTTCTTACATCTCTCAAACCATAACGGTCAGAGATGGGAATGAGGGCGTTAAGTATGTTTTTATTATTCCTATAATTTGGCTTAACGTATTTCGGGGGGGTTACTATCCCTTTAACCCTCTGAGTGCCAGAGAAGTACGCAACACACTGCTCTGCAATGCGTTGCATACTGATCTGGCACTCAAAGGGTTAAATTAACACATTCAGGGATCTTAAGGGTGCAAGTGAATTTTTTTTTTATACAAGTGTCAAAAAAAAAAAAAAAAAAAAAATTGTTTTTTTATTTTTCAGCTACGTGTCTAAACTTAAAAAAAACACAGATATGAATGTGTCATGGCTTGCACACCCTCTGATCCGTTAAGGGTTAACACCAATTCTAAGCAGTTTGTGAATGTTGCAATAAAATACTGAGGCAGATGTACTAAGAGGACCTACAGCAATTCTGGAGAAAACGAACTGCACAAATCTGTATGTGTTACAAAAAAAAAGCATGTTTTATGAGAGCAAAATTTAAGAAATCTTATTTTAGCATTGCTTTAATTCCCTGGATGCATGAGGTCACCAACACATTGCAAAGTATTGTCATGGAGAAATCTCCCTAGCACCCAAGGTGTCAATTCTCCTACTGACGCATGCTTGAAATGTCTCCAACAGATTCTGAACCAATACTCTGAAGACCTCAATAGCATCCATAGAGTTAAATATCATCAGGCAGTGAAGGCACCAGGTCATTGTGGTGACAAGCGGGTGACATTTCTCAGTGCATATAGCACTACAAGGCTGAGATATGGGTTACTAATAGTCACTACCCTCCCTTCCCATTTTACTCCTGGTTGTCTTCTCTTTTGAGGTGTCCAGGTTTATTCATTGGGAGATAAATTCTGTGTGTCTGGTGTCTGTGCTTTTGATTTGGCCAGGTTTATTTGTCACTGACAACCCTTGCATATTCTCACACACATCAAAGGAGAGAGAAGCCTGCTCCGTGTCTACAGTCTAGCTTCCCTCATTTCCTGTTTCTGTCTAGTCGAGCGTCAGATTAGCAGCAATAATATGAAAGGTCCACTCCAGCACATGGAATTTTAATAAAAAAAGCTTTGAGGTAAAATCAAACGGCCTTTTAATGAACTAGCAACAGAGTACTGGATTGGGAATCCTGTGGCTCTCCAGTTGTTGAACTACAGCTCTTAATTCGTAACTGGCATTATGGGAATTGTGAGTTTGAGAGCCACATGTTGCCAAACTTCATAATGGCCCCTATTTAATGGACAGCAAACTCAGCAAAATGTCCATATACAAAATGTCTTATTTGTCAGAATGGGAAAAGTGGAGCATTTATGGAGCAAACCAGCAGCCCGCAAATTGAACGTCCAAAGGATTGACATGGAGACTTAACCCCTGGAATGCTACAAGTCTCCCAACACACTGCAAATTTCTTTGGCATTAAAGGGGTTAATATCTCCATTTAAATTACTGGGTGTTTGATCCAAATGTGAACATGACAGTTTGCTCCAGAACCGCACCACATTTGTATATAAGCCCAGTGGAACTTCTGGACGAAAGCAAAGTTGAGTAATTCTGGGGCAAATGAACTTTATCAACAACAATTCCCTACATTCCCCATTGACCCTATAAAAGCAAGAAAATATAGCTCAGGATTGGTACAAAATCCAAATGGGGTGGGGGCATTTCCTCACACCCAACATGGCAACTCTCCCCTTAGTAAATATATTAGATTGAAGGTTCACACTCAAAAAAAAAATGTATATGAATAAAGGAAGGCCAAATATGCCAGCTCCAGATCCACACATGCACACCCCAAAATATGCTGCTCCTGATCCACACACACCCGAAATACGCCCGTTGCTGATCCACACCCCCCCCAAATACGCCCGCTCCTGATCCACACATACACACCCCAAATACGCCCGCTCCTGATCCACACACATCCCAAATTTGTTTGTTGCTGATCCACACACATCTGAAATATGCCCGCTCCTGATCCACACCCCCCAAATATGCTGCTCCTGATCTACACACACCCCAAATATGACTGCTCCTGATCCACATGCACCCCAAATATAACTGCTCCTGATCCACACACCCCCCAAATACACCCGCTGCTGATCCACCCCCCCCCAAATATGCCAGCTCCAGATTCGCACACCCCAAATACGCCTGCTTCCAATCCACCCCCTTAAATATGTTGCTCTTGATCCACCCCCCCCAAATATGCCCAACTCCTGATCCACACACTCCCCAAATATGCCAGCTCCAGATCCACACACACCTCAAATACACCCACTCCTGATCCACACACACCCCAAATATGCTGCTCCTGGTCCACATACACACCAAATATGCCCTCAGTACATTTCCTCAAGCTGGATGATCAGGAAGTCAGTCGAATGGTGTAAGGTCAGCACCTGCAGAGCTGTGCAATGCAAGACAGTGACAGAAGGTTGAATCCAGATATTCTGGCATAATTGTTATTGAATGCCTCCCTCCCCAGTAAAGATGGTAAATGTAACACAAATTAGTTCAAATGCAACGTGTTTCGACGCTTTCATATGGCTCCTTTCTCAAAGATAATTATCCTTCAGAAAGGCACCATATCAAAGTGCAGAAAAACGTTGGATATTTTGACCACCTCTACATTTGAACCGTTCTGTTTGCTTAGGTGCATCACCACACTGTTGGGATACTGTGCAACCAGAGACAATGACCAACATCTGTCCATTTCAATATGGACACAATCCATGCGCCACCAATCCCATGTATATGTCTAAGCCCCTCACATTACACTGCGCTCTATACACCATCCTCCACACTGCTGCCGCTGCTCAGTTCACACTTTCAACCCACATGCCCTCATTCCCACTGTCACAGGGTTACCTAAATCAAGCACTTCAGCTGTGCTTAGCCTACAACTCCCATCATCCTCAGTCAGCAATTTGACACCTTACATGATGGTAGATGTAATACAACCACTGTCAATCAAAAGCTTCTGCCCTGTTTTCATTTTCCATGACTAACATACATCCAGATCACAAACTTCATGTACTTCCAGTATATTTCCTTTCTTTCTCTCTTGCATGTACAAGTCCTATGTATTGTCTGTAACCTCCTTTACACTGAAGGAGTAAAAAAAACAAAGCTCTTATACAAGCTTCCAAACAAACAGGCTTCTAAACCTTGCTACAGAAGTGCTGGAAATGTTTGGCACACTGGTAACACATCATGGCATACAGTGAATGCAAGGTACGAATGTTATGCAGAAACAAAACAGTAATACACAGAACATTTTGTAAGCGTTTCTCAGGACCTGAGCCCGCTTCTGTTTATGGCCACTTTGTGCTGCGTGTTCAAATGGGTGGACACAGTGTGGGAGTTGCAGAGCATTCTGTTCCTCTGCTTCCATGTGCTCAATGCAAACGGATTCAGAAGTTTATCAAACACCACAAAATGAGCCCTCTCCGAGTTGGATGTACCAAAAGAACTGGAGCAGTCCTGGAACACAAACTGCATTGTTGGGAACAAAAACATATTCCTCAAATTCTCTTTATAATTTAAATGTTTTTTTTAACCCCTTACATGGTAGCGAGGTCTTCAATGTATTTATTAACAATGCATTGGACAACTAGTATTCAAGGGGTTAAAAGTAACTTATAACCCTATGAGTGCCAGAGAGCTATCCAATGCATTGTTACAATGTGTATGATACCTCTATCAAAGGGTTAATTAAATGAAAATCTCTCTCCCCTATGATGCATGTGCTTTAACCCACAATTGCACCACCTTTTACTATATCAGCCTCACTTTGTTTTAGCCACTACGTATATTCATTTCACAACTGAGCTGCCAGTATGAAACCCTGCAATGTTCAGCATTCTGCTGTTATACTTTACCAGGGAAGTTTTAACCCTTTGAGTGCCAGAAGGGTACAGAATGCATTCCATACTTTAACTCCTCCTTTGCCACTGCTACCTTTCATGACGACTTCAAACATGCCTTAGAAAACCCATCCTCAAGAACAACTCTTCTGACAGTAACCCACCCTCTAGCTATCAAACCATTTCTCTTCTGCCTTTTGCCTCTAAACTCTTGGAAGCTTGGCCTACTCACTCCTGCTTGACTTCCTTAACACATACGAACTGCTGGACCCTTTTACAATCTGGATTTCGCACTGCTCACGCCACTGAAACTGCTCTTACAAGAGTGGTCAATGATCTTCACATTGCCAAATCTCAAGGTCACTATTCAATACTTATCCTGCTTGATCTCTCAGCAGCTTTTGACACTGTTGATCAGGCTCTCCTCCTCCGCATTCTTCACTCCTTAGGAATCCTTAACACAGCACTGGACTGGCTCTCCTCTTATCTATCTAACAGATCCTTCTGTGTCTCCTCTGCCACTTCCTCATCCTCATCCTCTCCTGTCCAACTCTCTGTTGGGGTTCCTCAAGGTTCTGTTCTAGGCCTGCTTCTGTTTTCTCTTTACACAATAACACTTGGTGATCTTATTAACTCATTTGGTCTCAAATATTACCTCTATGCAGATGACACCCAGATTTACTTATCTGCACTTCGACTGACTTCTGATATCCAGGCTAAAATCACAGATTATTTATTTTTACAATTTTAGTAACAGCGCTACAAGTATTCATCCACCCATTCCATTGTATTTTCATCATACAAAACAAACATTGCTATATATACACCTTACAATTTGTATACACTATTGAATACACACACACATGAAAATGACCATCTATTGATATATGCTCATTCACACAAGCACATTCACACAAGAACAGTCTCGCACTCACTTGCACACGCATACATACTTTTACACACACATTCTCATCAGACTACCTTAAGCTCCAAAACAGTTTTACAGATACAGAATAATTAAATCTTTCTGGTTTGCCGCCAGGGTGGAGTGCGCCTGCCACCAATGAATAGCCATTGGGGCAGAGAGATTTATAGCAGCGGATATTTTCACGAGTGGCCAGGGGGGCCTCCCCATCTATATGCAGAGGTTCCTGGAAGGTGATGGAGTGCCAAAACCCATGAGTAACAGTGCAGCATTTGCTAGTGCGTGTGTATGTATATTATATATATATTTTAGACATGTCATATATGGACACACTAGATAGTTATTGTAAAGGAAGCCCTGGGAAAAGACAAGAATGGAAACCCCCAGGCACCATCTGTCCAATTACATTTTAGGTGTACGAAAACAGAGAATTTTTACAGAGACAGACTATGAGTAGAGGGGTATTTAAATGTGAATATCAACCCCAGATCTTTTTTTAGGGCATAGTGTTCCTTTCACTGACAAAAAGTCATTCAATATATTTGCCATAAGGAAAGGGAGCTTGTTAAATGCAGTTTAGCTTCTGCCAACAAACTACGTTTTACAGATAATCATTTAGCTATCTTGCATTCTACAGTTTAAAAATGACATTTTCCTCCCATGCCTTTGAGGGCCAGAGAGGGATCCAATGCATTGCAAAGGGTTAATAATTCTCCTTTTACCCAGAATGACAGAGGCAGATAATACATTGTACAGTAATGTGCTGTGAACTCCCTTGGCACTGTGAGAGTTAAATGTGTTGAGCCCTACTTGGTTCAGGGCTCCGACAGTATCTGAAAGCTGTAGAAAAGTACAAATGACATCATATGAAACAGTTTTCAGCTTTGTAAAACTTCACAACTCCCCAGGCCTTTCTTCCTCGAATGTAGCATAAACCTATAACTAGTCCCAAAACATAAGATATTTTACAATCTGCAACATTGTATGAGACAATGTGGATTAGGTTTGTGAGCCTAGAATTTACAGAAAAGTGTCCACCTTGGAAAGTTAGTCAGCAGAGCACTGTTACACTGTTTTAAGGTGATATGGTTCTAATTACCAGTGATCCATCTAGTCACTACAAGCAGTTTATATTCTATATATACAAGTCAACAAAAAACTTTAACACACACACATACATGCACACATAGAGAGCAAGAGGGGCGGGGCAAGCGCGGGAGCAAGAGAGGGTGGGGCAAGCGCGGGAGCAAGAGAGGGCGGGCAAGCGCGGGAGCAAGAGAGGGCGGGCAAGCGCGGGAGCAAGCAAGCAACAGCAAGAGAGGGCAAGCGGGAGCAGGAGAGGGCGGGCGAGCAAGCTAGCGCGAGAGCAGGAGAGGGCGGGCGAACAAGCTAGCGCGAGAGCAGGAGAGGGCGGGCAAACAAGCTAGCGCGAGAGCAGGAGAGGGCGGGCAAACAAGCTAGCGCGAGAGCAGGAGAGGGCGGGCAAACAAGCTAGCGCGAGAGCAGGAGAGGGCGGGCGAACAAGCTAGCGCGAGAGGAGAGGGCGGGCGAACAAGCTAGCGCGAGAGCAGGAGAGGGCGGGCGAACAAGCTAGCGCGAGAGCAGGAGAGGGTGGGCGAACAAGCTAGCGCGAGAGCAGGAGAGGGCAGGCGAACAAGCTAGAGCGAGAGCAGGAGAGGGCAGGCGAGCAAGCTAGCACGAGAGCAGGAGAGGGCAGGCGAGCAAGCTAGCACGAGAGCAGGAGAGGGCGGGCGAGCAAGCTAGCGCGAAAGCAAGAGAGGGCGGGCGAGCAAGCTAGCGCGAAAGCAAGAGAGGGCGGGCGAGCAAGCTAGCGCGAAAGCAAGAGAGGGCGGGCGAGCAAGCTAGCGTGAAAGCAAGAGAGGGCGGGCGAGCAAGCTAGCGCGAAAGCAAGAGAGGGCGGGCGAGCAAGCTAGCGCGAAAGCAAGAGAGGGCGGGCGAGCAAGCTATCGCGGGAGCAAGAGAGGGCGGGCGAGCAAGCTAGCGCTGGAGCAAGAGAGGGCGGGCGAGCAAGCTAGCGCTGGAGCAAGAGAGGGCGGGCGAGCAAGCTAGCGCTGGAGCAAGAGAGGGCGGGCGAGCAAGCTAGCGCTGGAGCAAGAGAGGGCGGGCGAGCAAGCTAGCGCTGGAGCAAGAGAGGGCGGGCGAGCAAGCTAGCGCTGGAGCAAGAGAGGGCGGGCGAGCAAGCTAGCGCGGGAGCAAGAGAGGGCGGGCGAGCAAGCTAGCGCGGAAGCAAGAGAGGGCGGGCGAGCAAGCTAGCGCGGAAGCAAGAGAGGGCGGGCGAGCAAGCTAGCGCGGGAGCAAGAGTGGGCGAGCGAGCAAGCTAGCGCTGGAGCAAGAGAGGGCGGGCGAGCAAGCTATCGCGGGAGCAAGAGAGGGCAGGCGAGCAAGCTATCGCGGGAGCAAGAGAGGGCGGGCGAGCAAGCTAGCGCAGGAGCAAGAGAGGGCGGGCGAGCAAGCTAGCGCAGGAGCAAGAGAGGGCGGGCGAGCAAGCTAGCGCAGGAGCAAGAGAGGGCGGGCGAGCAAGCTAGCGCAGGAGCAAGAGAGGGCGGGCAAGCAAGCTAGCGCAGGAGCAAGAGAGGGCGGGCAAGCAAGCTAGCGCAGGAGCAAGAGAGGGCGGGCAGCAAGCTAGCGCTGGCACAAGAGAGGCCGGGCGAGCAAGCTAGAGCGGGCGCAAGAGAGGGTGGGCAACAAGCTAGTGCTGGCGCAAGAGAGGCCGGGCGAGTGAGCTAGAGCGGGCGCAAGAGAGGGCGGGCACAAGCTGGAGCAAGAGAGGGCGAGCGAGAAAAAGCAAGAGAGGGCGAGCGAGAAAAAGAGGGAGCAAGAGAGGGCAAGCGAGAAAGCAAGAAAGTGGGAGCAAGAGAGGGCGAGCAGAAGCAAGAATTTACAGAAAAGTGTCCACCTTGGAAAGTTAGTCAGCAGAGCACTGTTATAGGGCTTTAAAGGTGATATGGCTCTAATGACCGGTGATCCATTCAGTCACTGCAAGCAGTTTATATTCTATATATATACAAGCCAACAAAAAAAAAAACTTTAATACACACATACGCACACATAGGGAGCAAGAGAGGGCGAGCGAGCAAAAGCAAGAGAGGGCGAGCGAGCAAAAGCAAGAGAGGGCGAGCGAGCAAAAGCAAGAGAGGGCGAGCGAGCAAAAGCAAGAGAGGGCGAGCGAGCAAAAGCAAGAGAGGGCGAGCGAGCAAAAGCAAGAGAGGGCGAGCGAGCAAAAGCAAGAGAGGGCGAGCGAGCAAAAGCAAGAGAGGGCGAGCAAGCAAAAGCGGAAGCAACGGAAATCAAAAGAGGGAGCAAGAGGCAGCAATAGGGAGACCTAAAGAAAGGAAGCAAGAGAGAACAAAACAGAACAAGAGAGGGAGCAAAAAGAAAAGAGCAGAAGAGGGAGCAAAAAGAAAAGAGCAGAAGAGGGAGCAAAAACAAAAACACAAGGACAGAACTCACAGTGGCCATTAGGATTTTCTGGCTATAGTATAGTAAACGGGGAGTTATGAGGAGTGATAGTTCTCCTTTAATGTGCTATGTAGAACTGCAAATATGTTAACACCTTATTAGCATGGAGCAGCTTTTCTAAAGTCCTATGGGCCTTATATACGATAGGGACAGGCAACGATTGGCTCTCAAGCTGTAGGAGACTACAACTTCCATCATCCCCAGGTAGCCCGGATATAGACTAATGCCACTTTATATATGAAGCAAGTCAGCCATTTCTATAATGTGAATATATTGGGTGCTATTATTGCGGTACCTTTTTTATTTTATCAGCGTAGGACTGTGGTTTTATTTATATATTTTTAATACACTATTTTTAAAGACAGATAGCAATTTTTGCATATTAACTATCTGCGTTCCAAAGAAGTATCCACCACGTTGTGAAACCATGCATTGGATAACCACCTGGTACTCAAAGGGTGAAAAGTTCTTGGTTTTGATTACTTTAGTGATGCTTTAACTTAAAGTGACAGTCATCCTCCTTTTTGACTTTACATATTCTGAATGTGCATAATATGTAAGTGAAATTGTCTATACTTCATGTTTTGTTTTCTCTCAACACCGGGCTTCTTTTGCTAACAGTGTTATAAAGCATTTTCACCAGATTCCCTTTCAATACAAATAATATACCCTCGGATATGTGTTATGTCTCCAGGTCTAGACTGCCATACTGACGTAGGTCGTATTTAATATATATGGCCTAGCTGGCACCCTCATGTAAAGACAAAATAAATGCCCCTAACAGCACTGCAGCTTTCACAGAATTTCCAAGTAACAAAAACATGGTATATTCCAATTGGTGAAAAACTGCTAGATTTTAGAAGCAATATACAAATTCATAGGTAAATACCCATTTACAGGATTGTTAGCTGTACAATCATTTTAGATGTGTATGCAGAGTCTCAAGCAAAAACCAAAGATGTGCAATTGTGGACCATACTAACTGAACCATAGTGGACAAAAATATTCCCATGGATGCAAATGGAAATTTTAACCCCTTGAATACTTGAAAAGTTTCCTACACATTGCAATATGCTACTAACCCTTCTAGAATTTAGGGGTTAAAAAGCTCCATTTACAATTCAAGAATTCAATGGTTTAACCCTATGAGTGCCAGAGGGGTACAGAACTCCATGAATAGCAATTCACTGCATTCCCCTCAGGCACTCAAAGGGTTAAATCAGACTTGTCACCTTAACACCCATTTGGTCCATTTTAAAGATAATTAAAGACTACTCATATGTTGCACTAGCCATGTCACTGTGGCACTTTAGTCTAGTTAGTTTCAATGCTGGGGCAGTGCTATTACTGAATCTAGACTGACACATACTGGGACATTTATAATAGTAGCAACTGGTGCCTTTATCTTTGCATATTGTGCAGGGAATAAGCATAAGATGCCACACAATGCCACCAAAACTAAAGATTATTTTCTCAAAAACCATAGTCAGATTTTAACTCTCTCTAAATCAAACTAGACTCGTCATAGTGTGACAGGTCCACTTTAACCATTTGAGTGCCAGGTAGGTATCTATCACAATACCTCTATGGCACACAGAGTTAAAAAGCCCCATTTAAATCAGGATTCAGGGCATTTTACTTGTTACATATCGTACAGCTGCTTTGTCCCAAAAATGAACCTCTTTGCTTTTATACATAAGGCCGTTGTGTCTAAAATACATATCTTGACCTCAACTAAGGTCAGTGTACCACAATGGGAGAATTATTTTTTTCCTCATTGATATTCTCACCAGGAATTCTACTCACTACTATTAATATTTTGTGTAACAGGTAAAGATGTTTACCTTATTGTATCGTTCATGGGGCACAGACTGTAAAACAATAGGCTCCATTGTGGAAACATTTGCAAACTGAACCTCTGGAATATATAGTGCACATACCACGTGAGCCCAACCTAAAAAAGAAAAGGAATTTTCAGTTAAACATAAAAAAAAATATATATATATCTGCTGCAGATGCTGACTGCAAAGGCTTATTCATACATGATTCAGGTGAATTGACAGAACCCCATTTTTACATTTAGCACAGGGCTTAAAATATGAAGTCCTTTGCTACTAGCCAGACCTGAAAAGTTACTCTCCACTGCAAGCCATTACATACTCACCAGGGCTACATTTTCATTCGCCATTGGCTAGTGGCGAGTGGAAATTTTGAGCCCTGTTTATCACATTTAAAAATAAAGCAAAAAAGCATGAGCAAAGAAGAAATAATGTAAACTGTATTTTGTGATACAGAAGGCTACATGAATGGATCACAGAAATCACTATAGTTTTTGATAAACAATATGCTGAATAAAAAGAAAATCAGTTTTTAAATCAAGGTATGTGCTGCATTGCCAGATTAGACTTATGTAATCATGCCAGAAACGGCAGCAGATTTCTGACTACTTTTAGCCTTCTTAAAATCAGAGAAGTATCCAACATATTGCGATGCAATGAACTGAATACCATCATGGCACTCAGAGGGTTAATAGCCAACATAATTCTGCACAACTTGACCAGTATGCAACACCTAGTCCTAAAAGTAAATAAATGCTTCAGTGACAAAAACAAGTCAATACATTTCTCAGCATTTAAATACATAAATATGGAATTATCTAGTGTTGTGCACTCACTGACAGGGAAAGTAAACCTACCCCCCAAAAAATTAAATACGTACAAATGATGGATAATTATGTATTATCAGTACAAAAATAGACAAGTGCTTATCTCTGCTTAGAGAGATAGTAAGGTTTCACAATAAAAGCAGTAACTGAATGATAAGGTACCCCCCTCCCGTCCCTTTTACTGATGTAACACTGCTCACCTCAGAGCAGCAAGACTGTCCAGATGGATCTCAAAGAGGGACAATCTTCAGCGTGCACAAGGAAAAATCCTGTCAAGGGTGGTACTGTTTTTCTTATGTTCACAGAAAGAAAACTGTCCTTTGCTGTGACCTACCTGGTCTCAAGACCAGATTCCACATCCGAGGGGAGGTAGCTTACACTAGGTAAAAAGGGCAGGAGGGAGATATTTTACCATCCTTGAACTGCAACTCTGACAGTATTGAAATAACACTCTCTCTGACTTAAAATATTGTGAAGATTAATTGAAACTGCTGTTTTTGTGAAACATTACTATCCCTTTAAGTAGCCTTGGGTCTATGCCATTAAGTCCAGGGCTTTATTACCCATAATCTTTTCTAGTCTCTTTTGAACTTTTGTCCTCAGTAAGCCATGTACACGACGGAGGAAACTCTGTGATTTTGACTGTTTGCCCATAGCCTGCCATTTTTGCTTCCTTTGTATATAGAAAAGAATGTGTCAGCCCTAGCCTTATCCTCACTTATCAATCAACCAGTCTCTGCCTTAAAGGGATAGTAATGTTTCAAAATAAAAGCAGCTCCAATTAATCTTCATGGTATTTGGGCCATGGAGGGTATTATTTCAATACTGTCAGAGTTGTAATTCAAGAGTAACATGGCTCACCTCAGAACAGAAAGTTGGCTTGCAGAGAGGGACAATCTTCAAATAGCATAATGGAAAAATCTGTCAAGGGGGGCAGAGTTTTCATTGTTCTCACAGTAAGAAGGGTGTCCCTTGCTGTGAGCTGTCTGGTCTGTGGACCAGATTACACCTGAGGGGAGGTGGCTTACACTAGGTACAGTGGGTATAAAAGGTCTACACACCCCTGTTAAAATGCCAGGTTCTTGTGATGTTAAAGAATGAGACAAAGATAAATCATGTCAGAACTTTTTCCACCTTTAATGTGACCTATAACGTGAACAATTCAATTGCAAAACAATCTGAAATCACTGAGGGGGGGCGGGGACACAATAACCTGGTTGCATAGGTGTACACACCCTCTTATAACTGGGGATGTGGATGTGTTCAGAATTAACCAATCACATTCAATCTCATGTTAAATAGAAGTCATTACACACCCGCCAGCATTTAAAGTGACTCCGATTAATCACAAAGTTCAGCCATTCTAGTAGGATTTTCCTGACATTTGCTTAGTTGCATCTCAGAGTAAAAGCCATGGTCCGCAGAGAGCTTCCAAAGCATCAGATGGATCTCATTGTTGAAAGATATCAGTCAGGAGAAGGGTACAAAAGAATTTCCAAAGCATTATATATACCATGGAACACAGTGAAGGCAGTCATCATCAAGTGGAGAAAATATGGCACAACAGAGACATTACAAAGAACTGGATGTCCCTCCAAAATGGATGAGAAGATGAGAAGAAAATTGGTCAGGGAGGCTTCCAAGAGGCCTACTGCAACATTAAAGGAACTGCATGAATTTCTTGTAAGTACTGGCTGTGTGCTACATGTGACAACAATCTCCCGAATTCTTCATATGAATGGGCTATGGGGTAGAGTGGCAAAACGGAAGCCTTTTCTTACAAAGAAAAACATCCAAGCCTGGCTGAAGTTTGCAATAACAAACATCAAGTCCCCCAAAAGCACGTGGGAAAATGTGTTATGGTCTGATGAAACCAAGGATGAACTTTTTGGCCATAATTCCAAAAGGTATGTTTGGTGCAAAAACAACACTGCACATCACCCAAGAACACCATACCCACAGTGAAGCATGGTGGTGGCAGCATCATGCTTTGGGGCTGTTTTTCCTCAGCTGGAACCGGGCCTTAGTCAGGGTGGAGGGAATCAGGAACAGTTCCAAATGCCAAAGCAATTTGGGCACAAAACCTTCAGGCATCCGTTAGAAAGCTGAAGATGAAGTTCACCTTTCAGCATGACAACGACCCAAAAAACACATCCAAATCCACAAAAGCATGGCTTCACCAGAAGCTTCACCAGAGCCCAAACAGGAATCCAATTTAACATCTGTGGGGTGATCTGAAGAGGGCTGTGCACAGGAGATGTCCTCGCAATCTGACAGATTTGGAGCGCTTTTGCAAAAAAGAGTGGGCAAATATTGCCATGTCAAGATGTGCCTTGCTAATAAACTCCTACCCAAAAATACTGATTGCTGTAATAAAATTAAAAGGTGCTTCAACACAGTATTAGTTTAAGGGTGTGCACACCTATGCAACCAGGTTATTGTGAGTTTTTTATTCTTCCCCCTCAACGATTTCAGTTTGTTTTGCAATTGAATTGTTCACGTTATAGGTCACATTAAAGACGGAAAAAGTTCTGACATAATTTATCTTTGTCACATTCTTTAACATCGCAAGAACCTGGTATTTTAACAGGGGTGTGTAGACCTTTTATATCCACTGTAAAAGTGGAGGGAGGGGGATACTTTATCTTTCAATTACTCTTGAACTACAACTCCGACAGTATTGAAAAATCACACTCTGCATGGCCCAAATACTATGAAGATTAATTGTAGCTGCTTTTATTTTGCAACATTAATATCCCTTTAAGAGGACCACTATGAACATTAATATTTTTTGTTATTTTGCTTAGGATTTTTCTTCCTCTCTTTTGCAATACCTTTTTCATTTTTACTTTTAGCTAGCCTAATTGCTTGTTTGCAGATTTTATTACATTCTTTATATTTTTAAATGATGCATCTGACCCTTAAACATTTTAAAAACCCGCTTCTTATTTCTCAGTTCCTTGCAAAGCTTTTTATTAAGGCAGATTGGTCTGAATTTGCTCCTCTTGTACTTATTTCCCAAAGGTATATATTGACTTGAATATTCTTGATTATTAAGTCCCACTGAATGTCACTTAACACGGATTTTAGCATTGTAAAATTAGCTTTTTTTAAATTTAGTGTTTTGATTAAAACCTTGCTAACGGGTTTCTAATAACAAGTTTCAAAGGACACCATATTATGGCCACTGCTGCCTAAATTTTCCCTTAACTGTATACTGTTTATCAGGTCAGAAATGAGAGCACTAGGTCCCAGCAAGGACTCTAGTTGGCTCCTCTACTAGTCGAAACAACACTTTTATTCAGTCAAATTGTTTGTTTATGTATGTATCACATGCACAATCCAATGTTTTGACAAATGTTTTGTCTGATCAAGTATTGCATACTTTTTTCCATTAACTTTTTTCTTTGTTCAAGGGTGATTTGATACGCATGCTTCATCTGAAATGGACCTTTGAGATCCATTGACTCATCCGCTTATGCAGATTAAAAACATTAACTGGTTTTGTAAAACTATACTGTACATCTAATCAGTAACTTCAGAGACCAATATTAGGTTTTAAAAGTGCAACTATTATGTAGACAGTGTCCAACTGGCAGCTCTGCCTATGATGCTGGAACAGATAAGAAGAATAAGCTGAATGAGTGTCTGAAAAGAGAACCCTGGTGCTTCCCCACTGTCCAGTTACAATGGACTGCACTGCATGACCTTGAAATTTCACAATTCTGTCTCAGACTGTATGTGCAGCCTCCAGAGACACTAAAGAAGGAAGTCCAAATCCAACACAACTGTCTACTGGGGCTGAAAATACTTCTACCTTGTTGTGCTTGGTAGCCAATGACTTTCAGGTTATGTTCCATCCTGCTGCTAGGCTGGGGGTGAATTTTATAACCTCCACGACTGCTTACAGGAGGACTTTTGGGGCGTAAAGCTTTTTACATAGTCTGCAGCCATAGGAAGGACATCGTAAAACATGAAAATTGTCCTATAAATGAAAGCAAACACTCCTCCATAAGATGTATTCTGTGTCAAATTTGGTGAATCTCCAGTCAACTGGATTGACATTTCTGTGATTGCAAGCCAAATTATAAAAGAGAAAGGACTAATTTTTGGCAGCATTATATTTGTTTCTACCAGATTTGAAGGGTTTGTGGGAAATGACACTAACCAATTTCCAAATTTCAAGTTTATTCATCAGACTGAAAAACAAAATTTAACATACAATCCATGATCAGACTAGAACAATAGTTGTGCTACCATGCAGATATAATACACATTTTGTTGTACAATTTATTTTAAATAGCTATATTGCCAAAATGGAGGGGTTAGGTTTGGACACTTTCAGAATTTGATCTGACATTATGGAAAATGGATGTTAATTTCAGTAATCAGCCCTCCTTTTGTAATGAAATACACTTTAGCAATAAGAAGATAGAGGACGAAAGGCAAAAAAAAATTCCACATTTTTCTTTTTTTTCCACTAGCCAGTACAAAAAAAACAACCAAAAATGTAGGATTAAATTTTAACCCCTTAACGACCCCTGACGGTCATAGTACGTTATGGGTAGATCTGACTTAATGACCCATGACGTACTATGACTGTCATGGAATTCCGGGCTCCCCCCCACACCTGCACGCCGTTCGGGGAGTCCGGAATCCAAATTTAAAAAAAAAAACTCCGTAGTCCTTTAGTGACTGCAACGCACCCATGTGTCTGGTCGTTAAGGGGTTAAAGAACTAGTTTAAAAGATGCTTGTTTGGTGTTCATGACATTTACATGTCTAAGTCATCGTTTCCCCAATGTCAGTCCTCGGAAACAGTTCATGTTTTCAGAGCATCCCTGTTTGTGATTGATATACCTCTGTTTAGTTAGGGATATTTAGGGATATCCTTAAAACAGGATCTGTTTGTGCTCCTAGAGCAGGGCTTAAAATGTGAAGCCCTTTGCTACTAGCCAGACCTGGAAAGTTACTCACCACTGCAAGACATAACATACCCAGCAGGGCTGAATTTCTACTCGCCAGGGCTGAATTTTCACTCACCATTGGCTAGTGGCGAGTGGAAATTTTGAGCCCTGTCCTAGAGGACTAGGGTTGGGAACCACTGCTATAATGCATTATGTTTAAAGGGATAGTAATGTTTCATAATAAAAGCAGCTCTAATTAATCATCATAGTATCTGGACTTTGGAGTGTGTTATTTCAATTCTGTCAGAGTTGTAGATCAAGAGTAATTCAATGACAAAGTATCCCCCTCCCGCCCCTTTTACTGATGTAACATTGTTCAGCCAGATCAGAAGGGAGGTGCCCAGGTAGACTGCAGAGAGTGACAATCTTCAATTAAGATAAGGGAAAAACCTGAAAAACTTGTCAAGGGGGGAATGGCCTTCATTGTTCTCATAGGAAAAAGACTGTCCCCTTCTGTTATCTGTCTGGTCTATGGACTGCAATTCCACATCTGAGAAGAGATGGCTTACACTAGGTAAAAGGGGCAGGAGGGGAAACTTTGCTTGTGAATATCTCTCAAACCATAAACGTTTGATAGATAAGACTTATATCGTTCTTCATGTTTTTTTAATGCCTACAAAATAAAATAAAGTTAAAACGAAGTATTACTATCCCTTTAAAGGTTTTGATGCTCATTCAATGAATTCTTGTCCAATATCAATGCTATATTGTTGTCTGTAAATGGTTAGCAGTCTCATTTGTTATAAAGCAAGAATGTAGAGCTCTGGCCATCAAGGTTTACAAACCATCCACAATTTAAGGATTTTTCCTAATTGAGTACAGGTGGATCAGTCAAAATAAATGACTCTCCGACAAACCCACCTGTGCTTACAATAGGTGGTAGTGCCACTTTGAACTGTATGGCAAATAATTACCCATCTGGAGACTAGCTGCTCAGTAGTGCTAGTCACCAGAATAATTACCTCATTAATGAGAATGATACCCTGCTCCGGGGCTGACAGGTAGTAGAGAGATAGCATACATCTTTCCATAGTGACGTCTGGGCTTTTGCGCTGCCAGTCCCTTTTGGAGCCAAACCGCTCCCAGCAACATCTCGTAGAGCAGGCTGGGACTGAGAGCGCAGGAGTGCAGACATCACTATGGAAATATTTCTGCACTCTCTACTGTCTGTCAGCCCTTGAGCAGGATATCATTCTTATTAACCAGGTAATTATTCTGGCGACTAGCACTACTGAGCAGCTAGTCACTAGATGGGTAATTATTTACCATAAAGTTTAAAATTGGTGGTAGTTCTGCTTTAATACTGGATTTCACTACGGGCAACTGCCTTTTTGGAGTATTTCAAGGGGCATTGTTTCTTAGGATGAAATTATGTGACATTTAGCAGAGAAAATATTGATATTTCTGTCCTTGCATCTTCAATTCATATAAAGATATATAACAAAAAAACAATTTGACCAGCCTCTTTTGTCCCTATGGCAATGGGATAGGCTTCAGCTCTCAATTTCTGTTACTCTAGTAATGTCAACTACTCAAATCTCTCCTAAACCTCATCCTTTCAGCTCATTCTGCTCCTTAAATTTTCCTTCAGTGTTTCTCCCCATCCCCCAACAGTGGAGAAGAAAGAAGAAACCAGCTGAATTTAAAGGACTCCAAGAAAATCAGAAAATATTGTAAATATTAACTATATTTTAATGTTTAGGAGGCTGTCTATGAATGTGTGTGTGGGGGGGGGGGCTCCTCAATGCAGTATTTATTGAGAAAAGGAGATTTTAGTGAACTCTACCTTAAGTCCTATTCTCTTAGTCCATATGGAACACATCTATCATGGGATAAAGGGCATCTTATGCATCAGAAGATGCAAAGAAATAAAAGAAAGGTTCAAATGGAGGCCACTGGAGAACTCCTAACAGCAAATTCAGTCCCATGGAGGAGTGGGGTCCCTAAAGGTAAGATAGGTGTGAGCCACCCTCCTTAGACAGAGGTCTTGACGTCAGCAAGAAACGCAACTGCTTCCGAAGAAGAACAGAGAGGGCTGAGATCTCTGTCTTAACAGCACTCAGACTCTTGTTGACATTATCCTGAAGACAGGCCAGAATAGTAGGAAGACAAAGTCTAAGGGGACACATCCCTATCAGCATGACACTGGTAAAAAAATGAGACTAGATCCTATGACAGGCCTTGGAAAAAACAGGCTTCCTAACCTGAACCGCAATGAAGTGACAGTGTTGGAGAATCCTCTCTTCTTCAGGATGTTGGCTTCAAGAGTTATGCCATCAAAGCCAAACTTTCCACCTGACAGTACCAATGTGGACCCCGAGTTAGGAGATCTGGCCAAAGAGGAAAGCAAAATGGTTCTTCAATGGACATATTAAGAAGATTTGTGAACCAAGCCCGACAAGGACAAAAGGGGGGCAATCAGAATGACTTGAACCCTCTCCATCTTGATCTTCCTCATCACCCTGGAAATCAAGGGGAAACAGCATAAGCCAAGCTGAAGTTCCACGGAATGGATATCGCATCCATTGCAAATGCTAGAGGGTCGATCTTCTTGATGCAGAAGATCTGAAACTGTTGGTTGTCACAAGGCTCCACAAGACCCACTGAGCTGGACAATCTAGTTGGACACACTACAACTGATTTCCAGGATCCAGATTTTGGGAACTTATAAAGTCTGCTACCATGTGTTCCAATCCTGGAATGGGAACCGATGAGATGGTTGGGACTTGATTTTCTGCCCAATGAAGAGGTTACTAGATCTCCTCCCAGGTGGATTCATTCTGTTCCCTCCATAGTGATTTATGTAGGAAACGTCTGTCGAATAGCCCTTAATGACCCTCACTGATATGCCACACAGCACATGGGACAAGTGGTGAAGCACCACACAGCACATGGACAAATGGCAAAGCACCAAACAAATGACCTGCATCTTTCAAAGCAGCTTTGCACCATTAGGAGACCCAGAGTGGCTCCCCATCCAGTCAGGTTGGCATCTGTGGTGACTACCACCTATTTTGGTATGACATAAGGACATTCCATTGTTATGTTAGTATAGTGAAGCCACCAGTGAAGGTCCTCCTTTGCTCATTCAGACAGGTCCATTGCAAGAGACAGGTTAGCAGATTGTCTAGACCAGCTCCTGAATATGGTCAGTTCTAACTCCCTCTCGTGGAACAGGGCTCAGGTGACACATTCCAGAGTGGAGACCAGCCAACCTAGGACTCTCATTTAGTCCCTTACCATCTCTGAGGGCAGGATAATAGGATTTTAGTCTTACCTGTTAAATCCTTTTCACTTAGTCCATACAGGTCACTGGTACTCTGGGAGGTGATCCGCCCCTTTAATAGGCAGGAACAATTATGCAAATGACTGTAGTGGGCGGAGCCTCCCCTCCTACTTAAGCTGCCTTCAGGCCAGAGCCACTAGATTGATTTGAGACACTAAAACTGACCATAGGTAAGCAAGAAGGAAGACTCCTGTGAGCATGCCCCAAAGGTCTCCCACTGAATGCCACAGGAGAGCCAAGCATGGTCCCTTGACAGGGTGGGAGACCAGTGACCTGTATGGACTAAGTGAAAAGGATTTAACAGGTAAGACTAAAATCCTATTTTCACTGTCGCCCAATACAGGTCACTGGTACTCTGGGATGTACAAACATTGAGCTGACCCAGAGGCGGGAAGTAAGGCAAGGACCAGGCGCAAGGCCCAAGTCACTAGAACTGCTATGAACCAGTTAATTACATAGCCCAAAAAGTAAGTGTCAACGGACACCAACCAGGGGAAAACAACCCCTGAACTAACACAGCACACAGAACCAGAGCCAACCGGGCTCAACAGTAAAGAAGCACTAAGGACCACAGAGTAGAAGGCCTAGACAGGCAAAACTGCCTCCAGGACCTTCCTCCCAAAACTGGCATCAGCCGAGGCCAGTACATCAACTCGATAGTGCTTTGAAAATGTGTGCACAGAGGACCAAGTGGCCGCTCTGCACAGTTGATCAGCAGATGCCTGATTCTTGTAGGCCCAAGAGGCCCCAATAGATCTGGTGGAATGGGCAGTCACCCGGAAGGGAACATGCTTATTCCGCAACTTATAGACTGCACGAATGGAAGCCTTAATCCAAGAGGCAATAGTAACTTTGGAAGCCGGTCTCCCTGCCCTAGGCCCCTCAGGAATGACGAATAGAGCGTCAGACTTCCTGATAGACTCGGTGCGATGAACATAAAACTTGAGGCAACGAACCACATCCAACAAATGGAGATCTCGTTCCTTGTCAGATGAAGGATTAGGGCAGAAAGAGGGAACCACAATCTCCTGATTGATGTGAAACTCGGACACAACCTTGGGTAAGAATTCCTTAGTAGTGCGAAGCACAGCCTTATCCTTGTGGAACACCAGGTAAGGAGGTTTACAAGACAGAGCTTGTAACTCTGCTACCCGGCGAACTGAAACAATAGCCAAAAGGAAGGCCATCTTCGAAGTCAAGAGACGTAATGGAATGGAAGCCAAGGATTCAAACGGGGGTCGCTGGAGAACTCCCAGCACCAAATTGAGGTCCCACTGGGGAGCAGGACTCTTAAAGGCAGGCCGAACATGAGTCACACCTTGGAAGAAAACTTTCACATCAGGAAGGATAGCAATCCTTTCCTGGAAAAACACAGACAAAGCAGAAGTCTGGACTTTGAGGGAACTCAGACTGAGCCCTTTTTCAACACCGTCCTGCAAAAAAGCCAGGACAGTGGGAAGATGAAAGTCCAGGGACACCTTCCGATCAGTACACCAAGCCACAAAGGTGGCCCAGATACGATGATAGATCTTGGAGGACACAGGCTTACGAGCACTGAGCATCGTCGACACCACTGAAGGAGAAAATCCTTTCTTCTCTAGAATCGAGGATTCAACCGCCATGCCATCAAATGGAGATGCTGAACATCCTCCTTCCACAGATATCCTTGAAGAAGCAAATCCGGACGGGCAGGGAGTGGAAACGGTTCCGCCACTGACATGGCCAACAACTCCGGATACCAGGACTGGCGAGGCCAGTTTGGAGCGATCAGGATGACAGGACAACGCTCCTGCTTCAACTTCTGGATGACTCTGATCAATAGAGGAAGAGGAGGGAAAATGTAAGCCAGAGGAAAATCCCAAGGAATTGACAATGCATCCACTGCTAGAGCAAGAGGGTGCCTCCACCGGGAGCAAAACACCGGCACCTTCCTGTTGTGTCTGGTAGCCATCAGGTCCACTACAGGCACCCCCCACCTCTGGGTGAGTAGGTGAAACACCTCTGGATGAAGAGCACATTCTCCGCTGTCGACTGTGTGACGACTGAGAAAGTCTGCCATGACGTTGTCTACGCCTGGAATGTGAACTGCTGAAATGACAGGCACGTGATCTTCTGCCCAAGATAAAATATCCTTGACCTCCAACCAGGCGGTGCAACTTCTTGTGCCGCCTTGCCTGTTGATGTAGGCCACTGTGGTGGCGTTGTCGGACTCCACTCTGACTGGACAACCTTCCAGCTGAGACTCCCAGTGTCTCAGGGCAAGCCGGATGGCACGCAGTTCCAGAACATTGATGGAGAGAAGAGATTCCTCCAGTCCCCATTTCCCCTGAGCACTGAAACGACCCAACACAGCACCCCATCCCCGGATGCTGGCATCCGTTGTAACCGTGGTCCAACAGGGAACCTGAAAGGATCTCCCTTTCAGGAGATGAGAAAGATCCAACCACCAGTGCAGACTCGATTCCACATGAGGAGGTAGAGAGACTGACAGATGCTGATGATCTGGATGATTCTTGCACGTCTGGATCACAAACCTCTGAAGTTCCCTGGAGTGAGCCATGGCAAATGGTACCGCTTCGATCGTGGAAATGAACTTCCCCACCAGAGACGTCAACTTCGGCACTGGAACTCTGTCCAGCTCCAGGATCCCAGCCACTCGGATGGCTATCTGATGAGCCACTTCCTCCGGTAGAAACACCATGCATTGGCGAGTGTTGAACAGGAGACCCAGGAAAACGAGCCTCTGAGATGGAACCAAGTCTGACTTGTCCAGATTCAGGATCCAGCCGTGACGGTTCAGAGTGTGAATACACAGCTGCAGTTGTCGTTGGAGAAGCTCCGCTGAGGAGGCTTTCAGGAGGAGATCGTCCATGTAGGGGGTCACCCTGACACCTTCTTGATGAAGTACAGCTATCAAGGAACCCAACACCCTCTGAAAGACCTGAGGGGCCGAAGTCAGCCCAAAGGGAAGAGCTGAAAACTGAAAGTGTCCCCTGTGGCAGGCAATCCTGAGATACCGCCTGCTCTCTGGATGAATAGGGATGTGAAGATAAGCACCCTGAAGGTCCAGGGAGGCAAGGAACTCCCCTGGAGACATTGCTGCAATCACAGAGCGCAGGGACTCCTGGCGGAAGTGGGAACTCACAACATAGGAATTGAGATCTTTGAGATAAAAAATGGGACGAGCACCTCCGTCCTTTTTGGCCACCACGAACAGGTTGGAATAAAATCCTGAACCTGTGTCCTCTGGAGGAACCAACTCCAGGACCTCCTTGTCCAAGAGATCCTGAATAGCGTCGTCGAACAGACGTCTTTTTGTAGGTTCCTGAGAAGGACGAGTAAAATGGAACCGAAAAGGAGGAAGGGAAGAGAAAGGGATCCTGTATCCCTCTGATACCACCTGAATGACCCATGGGTCCGCCACTGACTCCTCCCAAGTCCGGCGAAAGATGCGGAGACGTCCACCCACTGCCGGATGCGGACCCGGGTTCGGTGAGTCATGCCGAAGCAGTCTTGGAGGTTTTGGCCTTGGGGGCAACTTTGGGCTTCCAGGACTGCTTGGGCTTGGAGGAGGAGCGCGCAGAGGACGGACCCGTCTGGGACGTGGAGCGTGTCTCAGTCTGAAAGGAACGAAAGGACCGATTGCGTTTGGCTGGAAACTTCTTCTTGAAGACTGAGGGTAGAAGAGTACTTTTACCACCAGTAGCCCTGCTGATCATTTCCTTAAGTTCAGAACCAAATAGCAAGTTCCCCTGAAAGGGTAAGGAAAGCAAGGCTTTCTTAGAGGCTGTATCAGCAGACCAAATTTTCAGCCAAAGGGCACGTCTGGCCACCACAGAAGAAGTGGAGGCCCTCGCCATCATGCGCACAGCATCAAAGGCAGCATCAGCAACATAATTTTGTGCTTCAGTAATGTTAGCAAGTAGCTGCAACTGCTCAGATACCGGTGCATCCTGGCGGACTGCCTCAATCAGTCGTTCAGTCCAGGCCGCAATAGCTCTATTAACCCACGCCACTGCAAAGGTTGGACGCATGGCAGTGCCAATGGAGGCAAAAATAGACTTAAGAGAAAGTTCTAGCTTTTTGTCCGTCCAATCCTGCAGGGCAGAGGCATCAGAGACAGCTAAAGCAGTAGATTTGGACAGCCTGGAAACAGGAGCATCCACCTTGGGAGGATGAACCCATTTTGCCAGTTCAGTCTCAGGAAAAGGGTAAAGTTTAGCAAACTTTTTAGACACTGAGGAGGATTTGTCAGGATTCCTCCACGCCTCAGAGACTAGACGGGCAAGGGTAGGGTTAGTTGGAAAACATACAACCGCCTTAGATGGTTTTTGGAAAATGTCAGTTGGATCATGAGTAGATTCCTGAGTCAGAGGAAGGTTGAGCGTAGTTAACACAGCTCTAATCAGACCCTCAGCAGAAACCTCAGGGTCACATTCATAAGGGTCCCCAATGGACCTGTTAGACTCAATAACAGTGCCTTCCTCAGCATCAGAATCCTGTAATAGTTCTTCTTCAGAAGAATCAGACACATCAGGAGCTCCCTGTGGCTTAGGCAGGGAAGTCCTGATAGTAGAGGGGGTCTGCCAAACCTGGAGAGCCCCCTGTACCTGAGAGGGAAAGAGTTGGAGTGTGGATCTGAGATCCCTAGTGGCAGCTTTAAACTTTCACCCAAGTTGGCTCAATAGCATGGCTGGGAAGCCCAGGGTTGCTATCACGACAATCAGTGCATTTAGGGCATAAATCACCAGAACAATCTCTAGGCAGCCCAGAGTGACAAGAGGAGCAAAGCGCAATGGGGGGAACAGACACCCCAGCCTCTTTAGTCTTGGGTCTCGCCCCTGGCTCCAGTGGAGTAGACATGTTCACAGCGTCAATATACACCACTAAACAATATCACCCAGTAAAAGTGTGAAAGATTAAAGTTTCACCCCAGAAATGCCTAAAAACGGACTTACCTGGCCAGTGAAGGGTTAATCTGCTGAGAGGAGAGAAGGCTCGGTCCCTGCGTAGTATACTCGCTGAGAAAGAACACCACAAAATGGCGGCCGTCAGGACAGCCAATCAGAAACGAGCGCGAACCGGGCGCTCATGGGAAATGTAGTTTTCTCTCAGAAGTACCCCAAACAGTGCCCGAAGCCCCCCTGAACTCCGCACACCCTGTAAACATACACCGGATGATAGAGCAGGAGCTTAGAAGTAAAATGAGCCATCTCTGAAGTTGCTGTGACAAGCGGTTGCAGAGATATGTCCCACACTGTGAAATCCCATAGAGAGTAAAGGAGCAATGGCGTCTAAGCGGGAAAAGGCGCGCTTAAAGGCGCGGAACACTAAATTTTAATAAAGTCCCACTAAACTTTAAAAAGTGCTAAACAGTAACCCAAAACATGAGAAACATAAATAAAATTACACCCAAAGCTCCAGAACCCAGAGAATACCACAGAAATTGCATAAACATAATAAATGCAAATAAAAACACCCTATGAGTGCTGGAGTGCAATGCAACTCCCAAATACAAGCCCATCAAGGGACACTGTGGGGACAAGTGGACCTTCAGCACTCAAGGGGTGGCTCACCTTTCTGCAGGACTTCTGTCTTCAGGTGACCATGATAAAGTGGGAATAGACCAGAGGTAAATTCCTCAGCAGGGAAGCTGCTTGACTCAAGCTGTTCCCTCTTCAGGGCATAAGGTCCACAGAAAATCCCTGGAAGCTGCACTAGCCACTTTAAGGAGGGCAATTCACAGCCATGGTCACCCTCCTAATGGTGGTATTCCATATTTGAATAAAAATAACAAAACACTAAGATGAATGCAAAGATGTTCTCCACCTGGTGTGCACAGCACACAGGAACAAATCAATCTAGTGGCTCTGGCCTGAAGGCAGCTTAAGTAGGAGGGGAGTCTCCGCCCACTGCAGTCATTTGCATAATTGTTCCTGCCTATTAAAGGGGCGGATCGCCTCACAGAGTACCAGTGACCTGTATTGGACGACAGTGAAATTGCTTGAGTAAAATGAAGAGACAGAGCCTGGATGTCTATGTTCCAGCAGAAATAGCCTCCCTTAAAGGGTAGTAAGTCTCATGCCCAAGAAGTACAGAACCTAAGAAGGTACCAGAGGATTTGAGGATGAGCATCCAACCATGTTGCTCCTGGATGAGGAAGCATTTTCGATCTGTGAGCTGAGCATGGCTTCAGAACGAGCCTTGAGTAGAGGGTAGTCTAAGTAAGGGTTAAATGATATCCCTTGAGAACAGATGTGAGATGTCAAAGTAGTCATAACTTTCGGAAAGATCCTTTGAGCAGAGGGTAATTCAAAGGGTAGAAGAGAGATCTGGTAATTATTGCTCTTAAAGGCAAGGTGAAGATGGTCTGGATGAAACGGGTGTGCAGATAGGCGTCTGAGATCCATGGACACAAGAAAGTCTCCCAGACTGTTTAGGCTTTAGGGAGGGGCGGAGCAGGCATGAAAGTTCTGAGTGGTTTGAACCGTAGACTCCAAGTTGGACGAGGAAAAAAAAAAAAAAAAAAAAAGTCTGAGGCACAAAAATGCTTTTGCCTCCAGTAGTGACCTTGCCTATCAGGCCCAAAACGTTTTTCCTACAAAAGGAAGACTTTTTGGATGATTGGCGTGTTAACCAAATTTTGAGTCATGGGGTGCTGAAGCCCTTCCAGAAAACCTAGGCCTCCATGACTAGTAGTAACTTTTTAGGAACACCTCCCCACAGACCACCACCGATGAGTTGTTCGCCCCCAGATAGCCATGGCTCTAGAAAACCATGCTGTAGCAAAAATGGGTCACAGGGAGGGCTCAATGCCCGCAACATACACCTTCAATAAGGAATCCAAGAACTTATTAGCCTGATCTTTAAAGGGATAGTAATGTTTCATAATAAAAGCAGCTCCAATTAATCATCATAGTATTTGGACTTTGGAGTGTTATTTCAATTCTATCAGAGTTGTAGTTCAAGAGTAATTCAATGACAAAGTATCTCCCTCCAGCCCATTTTAGAGATGTAACACTGTTCATCCAGATCAGAAGGGAGGTCCCCAAGCAGACTGCAGAGAGGGACAATCTTCAATTAAGATAAGGGGAAAAACCTGAAAAACTTGTCAAGGGGGGCAGGGTTTTCATAGGAAGAAGATTGTCCCCTGCTGTTATCTGTCTGGTCAATGGACTGCATTCCACATCTGAGAAGAGATGGCTTACACTAGGTAAAAGGGGCAGGGGGGAAACTTTGTTTGTGAATATCTCTCAAACCATAAAGGTTTGAGAGATAAGACTTATATCATTCTTCATGTTTTTTTAATGCCTACAAAATAAAATAAAATAAAAACGAAGTATTACTATCCCTTTAAGGGCAGTGAATGCTGCCAAAGGCAGAACAGTGGTTTTAGCAAGATGAGAGATAGGGGAGGGGGATCCATAGCAGGTTGAAAAGCCCACTGGGACAGAGCTTCAGCTAAGAAATGATAAAGGTTGGAAATACGAGTGTCCTGTCAGGAGTCTTCCAGGATAACCTGGTCCAGAAAATGATAGGGAGGAAAAATGGGCGATTCCTTCTTGTGTCACTGGAACATGTCCAGTGGGGATGTCCCTGTATCAGAAGGCTCAGTGACCTGCAAAGCCTCTCTGATAAGCCCCTCAGCCAAGGGTCTTCCTCTTAGGCATCCTCAAAAGACAGGTAAGAATCCTTGACCTCCTCCTCCGTGTCAAGCTCCTCCGCAGGAGTCCTCAAACAACTGATATTGAACCCCTAAAGGCAGGGTCAACATGTCTGATAGTGAGCATGGGGCCCCAAGAATTGACAACCCCTTAAAGGGATAGAAGCAACTGAAGATATCAGGGTCTTAACCCAAACGGATTCTTGTTCTGCAGTGGAGGGTCCCAGAGGCATAGTAGTGGCCGCAATGCAGAAGGGATATTGGATGACTGAATATTCCTGTGGAAGGCCAAATTTGTCATGAGTAACAGTGTGCTAACTGGGTTAAAGAGACTCCTGAATCCTTAGGTTTGGCTTTCCCCATGTGTGCTTTGGGAACAGATATGTTCAGCAAAAACCCATCTAAAGTAGCATAAAGTAATCCTACGAATTAGAATAAAATAAAATACATAGAAATCCCAAATAGGTACCTAACTGACTGAAAAGACTTAAACTGGAGAGGAAGACATCACAGCCTATGCATAGCCTATGCAATTGGAGTAGTAAGATGGCTGCCAAATCACTGCCCTGTCCTAAGTAGAAAGCCCAGGAAAAAGGGGATACTGGGCATTGTAGTTTTCCACTGCATAAACCAAGCAAATGGTGGTTCTCCAGCCATTATAAAAAGGCAAGATATCATAAGATAAAGAGAAATAAAGCTAAAATACATCTAAATACTTAGCTAGTGGAAATTTTGAGCCCTGATGTAGAATAAATAGGCTATATTACTAAATATTACTAAAAATGTAATTAGTAATAGTCACTATATAGCCTAACTATTTATGCTACGTTATATTGAGGTGACACGTCCACTTTAAACTAAGCACCATAAATTACAGAAATGGTTAATAAACCCATACTGCTGAAGGCAGCCACTTCTGTAAGCATAGGAAGCATGAAAAAGGAGAAGGATTGAGTGCTAGGCAAGACCACCATTTTATAGTAGATGCCAGCTAAAAGCAGAGACATAGTGGTAAGGACCACAGCACTCAAAGGGTGAACTTACCAGTCTTCTGACTCCCATTACATCAATACAGAACCTCTGAGAAGTTCATTAATAAGGTAGAGACTTGTAATAAATTCAACCTCCACAGGAATATGGTCCAGAAATAACACCTGTGAATTTGGCAATCCAACTCCAGAGAAGACAGTTAATGGGAGTCTGCCTTATATTATATATGTGTACTAGTTGAACAGCCCGTTAAACGGGCCACAGTGCCACTGACACCCAGTCGCGGAGCAGTCACGCGCAGCAGAGACAGCCCGCGCCACAGCTGATACACAGCTGGACGCTCCTTCGGAGCGCCCAGCTCTGTATCAGCCGAGGCGTGGGCAGTCTCTACTGCGCATGACTGCAGCACGCGCAGCAGTGTGTACTGCGCATGTCGCAGCGTTACACACGATTTAGCTAATTATTATATAGGATATATATATATATATATATATATATATATATATATATACATACATACATACACACACACACACACACACACACATACCCAAATCTATGTAAAAATAGACTAAAAACAGTGGCAGCTTAGGCTTTTGCTGAGGCAGGAGGCTTGAAAATGAGAGGCAGGGGTACAGCTGAAAAGAGGCCCTGCCTTTCTTGACATGTCCTGCCCTCTGTAGGAGGGACCTGTACCCCATGGTTCCTGTGTTCCACATTGGACATACGAGTAAAATATTTTTTATCATAATCTAGGAGACACTGCCTCCTATAGCTTGCTCTTAAAATTATGTTTGGCTACAGTTTATTATGTTTTGTCCACAATTCCGGTAAAAGTCTCTCTCCATCCTATCACAGTGGAACACTGTTTTATAGAACCAGTGATACAATATACACTGTCATTGCGCTAACACAGAAATTCGTAGTATATACCATGTACACAGAATTTGTGGGGGTAGATTCACTAAGCGGTGATAAGGTGGTGATGAAGTGATTACGTGGAGATGGCTTCTCCAATGTTGACACTTCTCCAGTTCCTGTTAATCTATAGAGCCTATTCACTACGCTCTCCAAAGTTGAAGAAATCTTAGTGCATAGGCTCTATAGAATAGCATAGGAATTGGAGAAGTGATAAACTGAAGACGTCATCTCTACTTTATCACCTCTTTATCTTTTCTTTATCCCTACTTAGTGAATTTCCCCGTGGAGTCCCAGTGCATAATCTTGAGAAATTATGGCACGTAAAGTCTAAAGCAGTGGTTCTCAACTGTTGTGTTGTGTCAACAAACTCGGTATATAATGTCTGAACAAATACATTCTTCAAAGGGATGTCCAGAATAAGGCTCAGAAGAGATCTGCAGCCCTCTAACTTGGCCAATACAGTCCTTCATACAAATTCAATGAAATAATACGACTGACCTGATGAAAAAATAGAATCCTTAAAGGGACAGTAAAACTTAAAATGTAAAAAAATATTTTATATATATGTGTGCGTGTGTGTGTGCGCGTGTGTTGTAGGGTTTATCCCCCTGAGTAAAACACAGGTACTCCCATTGCGGAAAGGTATTTTATTCAAAAGTGATTACAGCTCAAAGCTGAATATTTTAGGTGCAATATCACAGTGGCGCCGTTGCTACATCATCCTATGGAGATTTATGGTCTACAGACCAGAGCTGTCCATAGGATGGTGTAGCAACAGCGTCACTGTACAATTACAGGCCACTGTAATATTGTGCCTAAATAAAAAAAATAAAAAAACAAAACAAAACAACAACAACTTTGAGCTGTAATACCTTTTGAATAAAATACCTTTCAGCAGTGGGAGTACCCTTGTTTTACTCAGGGGGATAAACCCTACAACTTTTTTTTTTTTTAATACATCTTAAGTATTACTATCACTTTAAATGACACAGACTTTTTACAGTATCTGAGACAGTCAATGGCTGAAAAGAGCTCAGAACAACACACAAGATATGTGATCAAAAAGTGACTAGGAAGTGGTGTAATCACCGTCCCCTTTAGGTTCCTGTAGTGATTTTGATAGGAGCGTCCAGGAAGACCTCCTAACTGCCAACCCATGGTGTTCCTACACATATGGATAATTTCTCAGACATTTCTCAAAAATGATTGAACTTTTTAAAAGAAACTTTTACCAAGGTGAAAAGTTCCTTGAACCCTTCAAGTGCCAGAGGGGTACGCAACGCTTTGCAATGCATTGTGTAGCCTTCTTGCACTCAAAGGGTTAAAGGGGATCTATCACCCCTAAACAAGTTGCTCTTAATCACTAGAAATATTAAGAATAACCATTACCCTGGCCCTACATCCAGGAAGACTGCAGTTACGTGCTCTGTGCTACAGTCTGCTGCTCTGCCTCTGTTCCCCTCCCTCTATCCAGCCTCCTCCAATGACGGAGGCTGTCTGTAAGCTGGAGCTGTCTCATTGGCAGAGATTGATATCAAGCTTAGTTATTGGTTGCACCTGTCTATACAGCCTCTCATTTCCTGAATGTTTGTGCCTTTACACACAGCTCAGAATTCACTGATATTTTATCAGTGTGGCACATAATAGAAACGTTTGAACACTTTACATTATACTGTTTTATTCCGGAAAATGTGTCCCAGAAATTAAACATTCCCAGCTTTATATGTCACAATGCAAAAAGAAATGTACATGACTTTAAATAGGTTGGGTGGGCTAAGAAATATGTAACAGAAGTGGTTCCCAACATGCATTTTGTGGCACATTAATGTTGTGGCTCCCAACTCAATGGGTCACACTTTTCCAAATAAATTAAGATATGTTTCTTTTGATGCATGCACATACCAAAGGAATCGATTTTCTTTTTATTATTATTATTTTTTTTTTTTTTTTAAACTACAATTATAACAAACTGGAGTGGCTGTATCAACAAACAAAACACTGAGAACAGCTGCCTTACAATATATTCTGCACATGTGGTCTCAGAGCATTACTAAAGGTTTGAAGATTACCCCTTTTATTAGCAAAATAAATTACTGCAAGCCTTATGCAAAAGAAAAAGCACATGTGGTCCTTCAAGAATGAAGACTGAGATCCTCGATCAGAAGCATAAGCTTATTCGGACACGAACGGCGGCACTGGCCCAGTAATTTCCCTGCAGCAATTCAAAAAACGCATTCACTTCCTTTCTGAGGAGTCGCAACTGCTCATGTGGTCATCTCACTGAAGAGCCCACAGGCTCCTGTGATCTGACAAAATAATTTGAGATTCTGCATTTTTAAGTGACAACACAACCAGTAAATAGCCCCACCAGAAGCAAGGCAGACTAATTTGGGTGACTGATTCTTGCCGACTCAGGGCTACAACACAGTTGTCAGCAGGAACACCTATTTACTAACAGTAGGAAAATCTACACAGATTGAACAGGATCTTTAGGGAGAATGCTCATGCGTGTCCTATACATTGTTAATGGAGCTTATGCATAAACAAAATAGAAGAATCCTGGCACAAACCAAATTCACCATAAAAGGGAAATTTTCTCAAATTTCCACTGATTTAAAGTGGGCTTTTAACCCCTTGAACGATAAAGAGGACTTCAACACATAGTTTCACAAACATTAAAAGGTGTTAAAAGCCCAATTTAAGTCAGTGGGAGTTTTTGTGTGTTCCATATGGTGCAGTTGGTTGTCTCCAGCATTGTTCCAGTTCCTCTAAGTACATTAAGTCTAACATTCTGTCTGAATGCTTAGCAATACAGAAAAAAAAAAAAACAACACCCAAGACAAACATCAAAAAAGATGCTGACTCAAACATTGGCATGTGAGCTTCAGCAGACTACAGATCCCTGTGCTAACCTCTGAATGAAAAACTATGACATGTTAAAACACCCTGCTGCTGTTTGCTGGCTTACTACCAGAGAGAGACACGTGGTAAATCTTGGTGAAAAGCTGTCACAAAGAATGCAGTTACACAGCATTCCTGATAATCAGCCAGATGGTTCAGATTTCATTAACAACTTTTGTATTGTAACAATCCTCCCCCAACAAAGTTCCAAGCGGTCTTAACCCTTTAAGGACCAAAGGGGGTGCACAACATATTGCAAAGCAAGGCACACCCCTCTGGTCCTTAATAGAACAGTATATCCTAAACCACTTGCCCAAATAAAAGACAGGCCATGTGGGGGATTTTGGCTCCGAGCAGTGCACTGGCTCTATGGGGACTTGAGACGTCAATCCCAGTTCCCATAATGGTAGTTGCTGATCAGAAGCAGACGTGGAGATTGCTTCTCCCTACTCCTGGTATGGCAATGCTGGATCAGCCACTGACTGGGTAAATATTAACCCTTAAGCTACCACAGCATGCTAGGTAGTCAGGGACATGGATTTGTCCTTAAAGGGATAGTATTGCTAAAAAAATACTAATCTCTATGTCAAAGCCCTTGACTAAAGATGAAAAATGCCCCCAGCAGCATCTCTCAAACCCTTATGTTTTGAGAGATAACCGCTTTCAAAGTTCGCTCCTGGCTGATGTCAGCATTCTAGCTGACAGCCTGCGAATCCAGTCCCAGGACCGTCTGCGGCTCTGCAGCAGAGCAGAGATTGCGTTAACAAAAAAGAGATCCTTCACTTAAAAGGTTTTCGACATGTGCTTGCAAACCAAGCAAACGTAGAAGACCTTTTTAGTAATCGATTTCTTCTTTATTAACACGATCTCGGCTCTGCTGCAGAGCCAATGGCTGATCTCAGGAGAGGATTCCCCTGCTGTCATCTAGAGTGCTGACGTCAGCCAGGGGCGAACTTTGAAAGTGGCCATCTCTCAAACCGTAAGGGTTGGAGAGACGCCGCTGGGGGCATTTTTCATCTTTATTCAAGGGCTTTAACATAGGGATTAGTATTTTTAAGTAATACTATCCCTTTAAAGGGATAGTAATGTTTCATAATAAAAGCAGCTAATTAATCATCATAGTATTTGGACTTTGGAGAGTGTTATTTAAATTCTGTCAGAGTTGTAGATCAAGAGTAATTCAATGACAAAGTATCCCCCTCCCGCCCCTTTTACTAATGTAACACTGTTCAGCCAGATGAGAAGGGAGGTGCCCAGGTAGACTGCAGAGAGTGACAATCTTCAATTAAGATAAGGGAAAAACCTGAAAAACTTGTCAGGGGGGGAATGGCCTTTATTGTTCTCATAGGAAAAAGACTGTCCCCTTCTGTTATCTGTCTGGTCTATGGACTGCAATTCCACATCTGAGAAGAGATGGCTTACACTAGGTAAAAGGGGCAGGAGGGGAAACTTTGCTGGTGAATATCTCTCAAACCATAAACGTTTGAGAGATAAGACTTGTATCGTTCTTCATGTTATTTTAATGCCTACAAAGTAAAATAAAGATAAAATGAAGTATTACTATCCCTTTAAAGGGATAGTAATGTTTCATATTACACACAGCCCAGAATGTTGAGCATGTGTAATCGTACTGCTGTTGTGCTATGTTCATAGGCTTCAAAACGTGCTAGTTATAGTGTAATAATATGTTGACGATGACCCCTCCCGTCCCTTTCCCCGATGTAAGCATATTTGTCCCAGATCAAACAGTGGATCACAATGAGGGACAATCTTTGTGCAGGATTAGGAAAAACCTGCCCTCCTTGGTCAAGGGCAGGTTTTTCCTTATACTGAATGAGGAAAGATTGTCCCTCGTTTTGCTCTGTCTGGTCAAGCGACCGGACTACATATCTGAAGGGTGGCTTCTGAACGGGGAAAGTGGTCGGAGTGGTCATCTTCAACATATTATTACACTGTAACTAGCAAGGTTTGAAGCCTATGAATATCACACAGCAGTACTATTACATATATGCTCAATGTTCTGAGCTATGTTTAATATGAAACATTACTATCCCTTTAAAGTGGAACTACCACATTAAGTAAAGTCGCCCTGCAATAATTAGGCAGATGGCGACTAGCTTAAAGGGATAGTAATACTTGCAAATTACTAATCCCCATATTGTAGCTTTGTTAAAAAGAAACTTATTGCCCCCAGTGTTATCTATCAAACCCTTATGATTTGAGAGATGATAGCACTCAAAAGTACCCCCCTTCCCTTCCCCTCTATCTTCCCTGACTGAACTCTGAACACTGACTGCAGGGATATCCGGCATTACTTGCATCAGGCGGCTCTGCAGCATTGCCGAAATCGCGTTTATAAAAAAGAAATCTTTCACTAAAATGGTCTTCTACGTGTGCTTGCAAACCAAGCACACGTAGAAGACCGTTTCAGTGTAAGAATTCTTTTTTTATAAACGCAATCTCGGCTCAGCTGCAGAGCCGCCTGATGCACATAAGACTGTCGTACGACAGCTTCCCCTGCAGTCAGCGTTCAGTCAGGAAAGGGGGAGGGAGGGGGGAACTTTGAGTGCTATCAGCTCTCAAACCATAAGGGTTTGAGAGATGACACTGGTGGCAATAAGTTTCTTTTTAACAAAGCTACAATATGGTGATTAGTAATTTGCAAGTATTACTATCCCTTTAATAAGTTATTTTACCTCTCAAAAGTTAAGCTTCTGAGACCAGAAGCCAGGCATCAGTGCAGGCCTGAGCTGTCAGCCCCGGTCTCCCTACAGTAGCATTGCACTGGCCCGAACGGCACCGGAAGGGACTGACGGTGCAGGCACGCACACTGCGCTATCCTGGATGTCAGGCTTGGAAGCTTAAGGATTACTTTACAAGCAGCTACTTTTGAGAGCTAAAATGACTATTATTAAGCCAGTGGCCACCTGCCTAATTATTGCAGGGCAACTTTACTTAACGTAGTAGTTCTGCTTTAAAAGTTCTACCAATCTATTTCATTTTTTGGAGCTAGTGTTCCTATAAGAATGTCTGCTATTTCTCCAACCTTGGTGCTTTATATTGCATGTCTAGCTCTTTGTATATATTGCATCTTTGTCATGAAAGTCAAGCCTTCACCAAAGAATTGACACTTTAAACAATAATGAATGTGTTTTATTGACTACACCAATGTTTTCTTCGATGACTAAAATGATCAAGGCCATCTAATTTGCAGCTGTTTCTCACACAATGTGCATTGGCATTTTGTCACTTAAATTATGATTGGCTCCCCTTTATATCGTATATGGCTGTGGAACTATTATCATTTATTAACACCATTAAGGCATGATAACTGCAGTATTTTATCTTTGTTCTAAATAGTGGCAAAGAAGAGTGCTGTTTTCCCACATGCCAAGTGACTTTCTGCTTATTTTCTAAGAGAGATAATAAAACCATATCCTCAATAAAATAAATTAGAATTCCTGCTTAGAAATATGTCTTTATAATGTGGGATTGATTAAAGACCTCCCCCGGCATCTATTAATATTGCATATATTGGGACGTTTATATAGTAACCCTCTGAATGCTAGAAAAGGCAATCCCCCCAAGGCACTCAGATGGTGAAAGCAAAGTGGAGCAACTCCAGGGCAAACCAGTTACACTGTAGGGGATAAGTAGAAATTCGTATTGGCTTAAAGGGATAGTAATGTTTCATAATAAAAGCATCTCTAATTAATCATCATAGTATTTGGACTTTGGAGAGTGTTATTTCAATTCTGTCAGATTTGTAGTTCAAGATTAATTCAATGACAAAGTATCCCCCTCCCGCCCCATTTACGAATGTAACACTGCTCAGCCAGAGCAGAAGGGAGGTGCCCAGGTAGACTGCAGAGAGGGACAATCTTCAATTAAGATAAGGGAAAAACCTGTCAAGGGGGGCAGGGCTTTCATTGTTCTCATAGGAAGAAGATTGTCCCCTGCTGTTTTCTGTCTAGTCTATGGACTGTATTCCATATCTGAGAAGAGATGGCTTACACTAGGTAAAAGGGGCGGGAGGGGAAACGTTGCTTGTGAATAGCTCTCAAACCACAAAGGTTTGAGAGAAAAGACTTCTATCATTCTTCATGTTTTTTTAATGCCTACAAAATAAAATAAAGATAATATTTAAAGGGATAGTAATACTTCATTTTATCTACTTACAGCTAGCACATGTAACCATTATTCATGTTACACACCTAATATATTATCCTGTTCACAGAGCATTTATTTTATTTTATGTGCTGAGTGTACTGAGATAAGAACTAAAATCAGTTCATTGACTGTGATTAATGCCCACTGCTCTTGTATTATCTTATTTAGGCACATTCAAAGTTAAGCCTGGACAATCAATGAGAGCCCTGGAAAAGGCAGGAAAATGTTTGTTCACTTGCTCACTCAGACCATATGTGTAACACTCAAAACAAATAGTTCATTTTTACAGATACTAGCATGAAGTACATGGATTTTAAGAGTATATAATAAAAGTGTTTTTTTTTTTTTTGTTTTTGTTTTTTTTTTTTGTTTTTTTTTTTTTAGGTGTTAGTTTTCCTTTAAAGCAGTATGAAGTAAATAAACCGGGAAAATCTGGGGTGGATTACACTTAAAGGGATAGTAATACTTTATTATTACTATGCCCCATATTGTAGATATTTGTAAAATAATTTAATAGCCCCCAGGTTCATCGAAGGCAAAGATCCCCCCTCCCTCCCCCTTCCCTGAAGTCAGCGTTGTACTGACTTGCAGGGGAAGTCTGTCGTACGACAGGCTTGCGGCTCTGCAGCTGAGCCAAGATCCCGTTAGTGAAAAATAATTATTTCGCTGAAACTGTGTTCTACATGTGCTTGGTTTGCAAGCACACTTAGAAGATCGTTTCAGGGAAATAATTATTTTTCACTAGCGCGATTGCAGCTCTACTGCAGAGCCACCTGATGAAAGTCAGACCGGATATCCCTGCAGTCAGTACAACCCTGACTTCAGGGAAGGGGGAGGGGACTTTGCCTTCAGTTATCTCTCAAACCATCAAGGTTTGAGAGATGAACCTGGGGGCTAATAAATTATTTTGTAAATATCTACAATATGGGGGATAGTAATAATAAAGTATTACTATCCCTTTAAGGACCAGAGCAATTCTGACCTTTTTCACTATGTCTTTGTTCAACAGTGTTTTCCCTCTAAGGCTTTTATTTTAGCCACACAATATATAAACCATTTTTTCGCACACAATTAGTGTTTTCTTTTGATGCCACACTTATATGGATAACCCACCATTTATTTTATTAAAATTAACCCCTTAACGACCGGGGAATCCGGACACGACTTAACGACCACGGAGCAATTTTTTTATTGCTCCGTTGCATTCCTGACTCCCCGAACGGCGTGCAGCCGCGGGGGGAGCCCAGAACTCGATGACGGTCATAGTACTTAATCAGTCGTTAAGTCAAATCGACCCTTGACGTACTATGACCATCAAGGGTCATTAAGGGGTTAAAGAATCCGGTAAAAAAAAAAAAAGTTTAAAAAATAAATAAATAAATAAATAAATAAAATGAAACACCATTTTTATTTTTCTCTTGGGATCATTTGGGCACAATGGGTTAAATGATTCTTGAGACTGCATGAAAGGTATGACCGGTCAGTCATACCTACAAAATGGCCAGTTTTAGGTGGGCACTGGGGGAAAAATCCCACACAATTTTCCCACATTTTTATTGATAGGATTTGGCAGTGTATATAAGTGTATTACATGGCAGCAAAATGTTTAAATAAAATATTTTCACTTTTTTTAAATGTATTTATTTAAAAAAAAATAAAAAAAAATGGACCTGCATCCAGCCAGACCCCAGAACTGAAGGGGTTAATACCCCCAACTACTGCTTTTTTTTTTTTTTTTACTATGTGTCTGCTCTCTGCCCCTTACTTTAATAGTAAGGAAGAGAGAGGCACAGAGCAGACACAAAGGCAATGTGTCAAGCACACTGCCTTTTTGAATCAAAATGCCGGTACATGTGATCACTCCTGGAGCGATCACGTGAACCTGCAGAACAGACAAGAACTGAAGCGGAGCACTCCAGTCCAGGAATGATCAGTCTCAGCCTCTGCAGAATGATAGAAGCGTGCACGGAGCCACGCTGCTATTATTTAACCCATGACATGCCAGGACCGTCATGGGAAGTGCACCAATGACGGTCCTGGCACGTCATGGGTCATTAAGGGGTTAAGGACCAGCTACCGCTAGTTACGGGAAGCTACCTTCCCTTAAGGACGCTTTGATCCTTTAAGACGTACCGGTAAATGTGACCTGTTACTCGTAGAGGTGCACCACGTTGGGGTCTGAGAGAGACCGCTCCAGACCTCGAGAGGTCAATCTCAGACCCCCTTTTTACTTACAGTATTCCTGGAGAAGCGCTGTAATTAAAATGCACGTGACGTGCTGACTGTCACAGGGTTCTTAAGGGTATAAACACTGATGATCATAGCACGTGACCTGGTCCTTAAGGAGTTAAACTCACGGATGCTAGAGATAAATCTCCACCATATTGCTTTGCAATGCACTGAAGACACCTCTAGAATGCAAGAAGTAAAGCAGTGCGATATATTGTTCACTTTGTTATATTGGGGGGATGCAAGAAAGTGAGCATATGATATTTTAGAAAGGAATAAATTTATATGCTATTTGCGACTGCTCATGTTTTAATACAAGAAACAAATTAACACCATGATGCTGAATAACACATGATCCTAAATTAATCAGGAACCCAGAAAAGTAAAAGAGTTGGTTATTGCACCAGCTGTAGAATCTGTTCCACCTGCAAGGTCGCAGGTTCCAGTTCCAGCAAGGTCAGCTCAGCCTTTTACCCTTTTGAGGTACAAGCAATTTTACCACTTAATCAGACACACCTTGCAAAATCACTGCAGTGCATATCAAGGGAGTGGTGATTTTGATATAACTGGTCAAGGGTGTTTGGGGCGTGGCAAAGCCGCTGCAGAGCATTTCCAGGGAACTGTTACCTTGACAGGAAGCCCCTTAGACACCCCTGGCAAAAATCACTGCACGTACTAGGACCAGGCATTTGCATCTCAAAACATTGCACACACTTTTCTGGGGGCTGTGATTCTTTCTCCACTAACATGAGCCAATCATATAGTAACAACTCATTACCTTTATCAGGGCTCAAAATTTCCACTCGCCACTAGCAATGGCGAGTGAAAATTTAGCCCTGGCGAGTAGAAATTCAGCCCTGGTGGGTATGTTTTGGCTTGCAGTGGCGAGTAACTTTTCAGGTCTGGCTAGTAGCAAAGGACTTAAAATTATAAGCCCTGCCTTTCTAAATACACACAAATTCAGATCACTTATAAACACACCTTGCAGCGTTCACCACATGTACGACTACAATTATACACATCAAACTGAAGCTTTCAACAACCCCGCCTATTCAACAGTTTGTATGAAAATGTACTCCCCAAATATTTAAAGGATTATTATTACCTACCAGTTGAAGAGCCCGTGTACACGGGCCACAGTGCCGCCCAGCAACGGCTGAGCTGCAGTCATGCACAGTAGAGACTGCCCACGCCGTGAACTACGGTTTGAATTCGGAGGCCTATTTATTTATGTAAACTCTTAATAATTGCAATTAAAATAACTGCAGTAAACAAAGAAATAAGACCAAGGGTGCACAAAATATCAATATCTTCTAAGGCAGACACTTTGTCTTAGGAACCAGTAGACGAGTGTCTACAGAGATTCATATACAATACTCCAAAAATTAAGGAGTATTTAACCCTTTGAGTGCCAGAGGGGTATGCAACGCATTGCAGAGCAATGTGTTGCGTACCCCTCTGGCACTGAAAGGGTTAAGAGCCAATCCCAGGTTGCTGAGGTTGTTCCATCCCTGGATAAGGCTGTTTAGACAGGTCATGTTCTAATTTAAAATTAATTATCCCGGTTTAAAGCCTAGTAAAACTATAGACAAACTGTAGACACTTCCTCATTTAGTTTAAAACAGTGGTTCTCAAACTTTTTCAGGGGTGGAGCTTTTGGATTCACACATCTTTGTGAAAAGCTAACAGAAAGATTTTTTTAACCCCTTGAATGCTAAAGAGGTCTCCGGTACATCGCTTGTCAATGTGTTGAGACCTCTCTGACATCCAAGGGACATGGTATAATTATCAAATATATTGGAATGCTCATTAGTACTAAATCTATGTAGCACTGAAGAGGCATTGATATTTATTCCCTATGGTGCTGATAATTTACCCAAGAATTTCTCAACTTTTAGTATATCAGCCTTAATGTCATTGCTTCTTCCAAGCCATCGATTGGCTGGAAGGAAGGAATCATGCCTTATGCACGTGTGACCCTATCAACCCAGCCAATCACTTGCAGGGAACATTTTAATCTTGGGCCGATATGTATTATTTTATAATTATACACACATACACACACACACACAAACATTGTGTGTACGTGTGCACAGTCTCCAACATCAACCTGATGAGCCCCTCAGCCGAGGGGACTGGCTCAGTCTCATAGGAATCCCCATAAGAGGAAGAATCCATATCCTCATAATGCCCTTTAGAGTTGAATATCTCGCTGAGAAAATGTCCAGAACCTAGTAAAAAAAAAACTAGATAAATATCCCCAGAAAAAAGATTGTATCCTTAAACATCCAGAAATGCACTTATCTGGTATGCAAAGGGTTAATCTGAAGGAGAATGAGCCTCTGAGTAGAATAAGAAACAGAGAAGCTGGCCACCAGAAAGTGACAGCCAATCAGAAAAAAGGGGACATTATGGGTACTGTAGTCTTCTCCCTTGCTTGTTGCCTAGCAACTCCTGTTACTCCGGCCGCAGGCCAGAGCATGCTCTGTGGACATTCTGAAAGTGGACAGGATAATCGAACCTGAAGAAGGTAGAGCCCTCTCTGAACAGTGTAGCCCAAACGGTTGCAGTGATATGTCCCAAAGAAGCGAAGACAGCCGTGGGAGGGTTCCAGATCTTAAAGGAGCCACCAACTAAAGATCAAGCTAAAAAAATAAGCTGCAAACAACCCAAAACCACAAGGGAACACCTGGGGAAGTATTTACAAAAAAAAAAAATATATATAGGATCCCAGTAGTGGGGGAGTGAAAATAACCCTGCCCCCCACATAAGAAAAAAAACCACAGCAATGTTGCTGCACTGGCAATGGTGGGATTAATCAACTGTTACAAAAAGGACAGTGGGGGTGCAAGGGACTGTATTTAAAAGATGGTTAAGTGTGGATGTGAGGTGGGTGCTTGAGAATACTATCACATAGGGTACAGGGTGGTCTATTACCTTATAGAATGGCGTCCTTGTTTTGGGAAAACTTTGGAGCAGCTTGAAGTGCTCCACAATGATTTCAAATCTCAAGAATTGATTCCAGGGGGGAGATTCACTAAGTCATGATAAAGAGGTGATAAAGCAGAGATGACTTCTCCAGGGATATCACTTCTCCAGTTCCTATGTTATTCTATGGAGCATATTCACTAAGTGCATTGGCTTCATAGAATGACACAGGAATTGGAGAAGTGATAAACTGGAGAAGTCATCTCCACTTTATCACCTCTTTCTCACTGCTTAGTGAATCTCCTCCCTGGTCTCAGACCGACCGATATCTGCTGATGCAGGAAATAGTCTATTGGTAGATATTTATGCATGGAATGGAATCTAGATCAGAATGTTTAAAAGTTCCTTTTCTCTTGATAAGGTGAGGTCTCATGCACACGAAGAAGAGAGTAAGCCTGGATTACCCATGAAATAAGTAATTTCATTTATTTGGGTCTTTTTTACCTTTTGAATGGGTTAAAAAGACACTTCTATCACTAGGAGATTTTACTTGTCCCCTACAACGCACTTGGTATACTGTATAAAGGCTGTTGCTATTCTGGATCATTATAACTGCTCTAAATTCCTAAAACAAACAAAAACTACTATTAAAAGCCATGGGAATCTGTATTTGATACAAAGCATATGGGCCATATGTGTACAGAAAAAAATTGAACAATTGTAAAGAAAACCAACTGAACCATAATGCACATATAAAATCCTCAGATTCCTGTTTATATAAATGGCAATTTATCCTTTAGAGTGCTAGAAAGGTCTTCAATGGATTGTAGTGCACTGGGGATCCCTTCAGCATTCATCAGGTTAAAAGTACCATTTAAATATCTCCTTTTGTAGTCAAGGCCCTGTATACAATAAGCCCCCCCCTCCCACTGTTCTGTGACCCTGGGGTTGGATGTCATCCAGCAGGTCATGCCCTGCAAATCTCTTTGCTGATGTAGAGGTGGGGAAGGGCCCTTGCACATGTAAACAAAACTACAATGAAAGAGTTGCATGCTGATAGAAATACTCCAATATCTTTGCTACCATACACAGCAATAACAAAAAGAAAGCTAGCCCCTTTGAGCAGTGCCCAATACACTAGAATTACAATAATAAAGACAGCTATAACATAATAAAATAAAAAAGTGGTGTGCGTGTGTGAATGCAACAGGGTGCATGTGAGAGGGCACGAGTGAGAACAAGCCCGTGTGAAACTGTGTGTTAGAGTCTGTGTAAAGAGTGAGAGAGAAAGAGCGTGCTTGTGAGCGAGCTTGTGAGTATAAGCATGTGTATGTGAGAATGTGTGCAATTGTGAAAATATGTAGGAGGGAGGGTGTTGGACATGGACCAGTCTCTAGCTTCTAAGGGGTTAACCATGACTATTAGTTCAACACAGTAACACACCCAAGTCTAAAGCCCACAGTTGGCCAGTTCCCAAAAATATGGGGTGCAAAAATACTTCCAAAACTTGAAGGTACAAGCTGAAACAGAGATAAATCCATTCCATCTGGCATTCATTATTCCTGAGGCTAATGAAGACAAAAATGTTTATCATAATGAACACTATAAAAAAAGGGGTTTTTATAAACAGCATCTGGCACTTTCTTGCACTCACTTTCCACCATGACTACTACTCTGCCAGGAAGGCCTGGAACAAGATGCAATGTGTTGCAGGTCCTTCTGGCTGCAAAGGGATTTATGAAACAGGACAGCAAGAGTATTCATTATCTACACATGTATGTTCCTGGAGGTCTGTGAATTATGTTAAGGGCATTGTTTTCACAGCACACCATTGTCTTAGTCAAGGGATGCACTGTATTTAGACTACATTTAAATGCATTTCCGAATCCCACACACATACACAAGGAAAAGCAATATCATCTTAGGACAGTGGTTCTCAACTACTGTCCTCAGGACACACTAACAGGCCAGGACTTAGGGATTTTTCTGCTAGAACACAGGTGTGGTGATCAGAGGCTCATTCACACTGATTAACTCACCTGTGCTCTAACAAGGAAATCATCACATCCTGGCCTGTTAGTGGGTCCTGAGGACAGGAGTTGAGAAACACTGCCTAGGATATGCCTCATGGCCATACCTGGGAACTTCTTACTTAGAGTACAGCCCTCTAGTGCCGATGAGGGTAGAGAAATGACATGATTTGCATCATTAAAAAGGGGTGGGGTTATTTGTGAGGGGGCGGGACTACTAAACATTAAAAAAAACCATATAGAATACACTAGTGAAGGGGTAGAAGAGGGTGCGGAATGGGAGGAACAGTATGGGATTAAGCACAAGTGGGCGGGGTTTCCCCACATCCTGAGAATCTGACTCTGCCCTGGAGACCCGGTAATTCATTGTCAAACCCGGAGTCTCCGGGGCAAAACCGGACAGTTCCCAGGTATGCTCATGGCCTTATATATAAATACAAAGAACGATTCTGGAACAACCTAACTGCTCTGAAGGAAGATATAATTTCTACTGACTAGAGAGGTCTCCAAAATCCATATCGCCTATTAAAACAATGGAAATGTACAGATTTTTATTGATTACATAAAGCGCAGTTGGTTTGTCCCAGGACTGTCTACTATGCCTTTACATATATGGCACAATGGCTCAGACTTCTAGAAGTAAACTGACTACACCATAGGGGACAAATGGAAATTGGGTTTTTAATCCATCGAATGCTCTTGAATTCAAGGGGTTAACAAGATTTATTCAAGTGCATGGGAATTTATATATATGGGCCATTGGGGCCAATTCAAACTAAGAGGTGCAGTGCTGGAGCAAACAACTGAATTAAAATTCCCATTGATTTAATGTTGGGTAGCCCTCTGGCACTCAAAGGGTTAAACAGAGTTTTAATGTAACCATTTAAAATAAGTCCCTGAATGTTAAATACTTAACAACTGTCCTGGTACGTCATTAAAGTGATAAAGAGCTCTCAAAATGCGTTGGAACCCCTCCAGAATTCAAGACATTAAATGTACGATTCAAAGCAGCATCATTTTCTTTCCACCTGCATGGGGCAACAGGTTTGCTCCAGAATTGCACCATGTTTCTTCATGGATCAGACACATTGGTCCATATTTATAAAAGCAAACTGAACCATAGGGTGCAAAATAAAAATTCCTAAATTTCCATGCACTTCGATAGAGCTTTTTAACACCTTGAATGTTGTGAGGTCTCCAACGCATTGTAAAACTATGGTGCAGTTGGTTTACTCCAGAGTAACTCCAGTTTCCTTTTATACACATGGGCTACTGAGCCTTACTACTCAGGTGCCATTCTGGAGCACACTAACCTCCCATAGCAGTCAAGTGAAAATTCCCCAAAGGGCTAAAATTCCCATTTAAATCAAAGGTTATTTTCATTTATTCCCTATGTTGCAGATGGTTTGCTCCAGAATTGCACATCTTTAGCTACCTGAATATGTCCCATTTATCAAAACAAAAAGTGGAGCAATTATGGCGCTGCACCATATTTATAAATTAAATTCCCTGCTACTTCCAATAGGAATTTGGTATATATGGAACAGTTTTGCTCCAGAATTACTCCTATTTTTCGTTGATCAATATGGTCTATTGTCTGAAGACTCAAAGCAGAAGAGGTGTATCCTTAACCCTGTAAGTGCCAGAGGGGTATGCAGCGCAGTGCAAAGCAAAGTGTTGCGTACCCCTCTGGCACTCAAAGGGTAAAAAAAAAAAAAAAAAAATTGTGTGTGTGTGTGGGGGGGATTCTCTAAGTGGTGATAAAGAGTTGATAATTTGGAGATAACGTCTCCAGTTCCTATGTTATTCTATAGCGCGTATGCAGTAAGATTTCCAAAGTTGAAGAACTCTTAGTGTATAGGCTCTATAGAATAACATAGGAATTGGAGAAGTTATCTCCAAATTATCAACTCTTTATCACCACTTAGAGAACTCCCCCCCCACACACACACAAATTTTAATTGGAGACGTCATCTCCACTTTATCACCTCTTTATCACAGTTTGGTGAATCTCCCCCAATAATTGTGCAAAATCTTTTTTTCTAATATAGGAAAGTGCATGTATTAAAAACAATCATAGAAATGTATGTAAACATTCTCTCTCCTAAACCATTTGAGTGTCAGTGAGGTATCCATCACATTGTAACATAATGCAATGGACGCCTCTCTGGCACGCAAATAGCCAAAAGAAATAAGATATAGGATAGTGTATGTGCTGGTTTTCAGTTAGAAGTTATTTTCCTTTGCCCACCTCACTTCGTTAAACCCTTAGTGACAGGTCGCGTCCACACGCGGCCGTCACTTAACCCCTTAGTGACGGCCGCGTGCAGACGCGGCCGTCACTTAACGCCCGTCTAACTTTTTTTTTTTTCCTCCATTAGAATCCGGAGTCCCCGAACGGCGTGCAGCCGCGCGGGGATCCGGATTTCCTGGACGTACATGTACGTCCTCTGTCACTAAGTGACAGCCACAGAGGACGTACATGTACGTCCTTTGTCGCGAAGGGGTTAAAGCCCGGCTAACTTTTTTTTTTTTTTTTGCAAATGAATCCAGAGTTCCCGAATGGCGTGCAGCCGCACTGGGACCCGGATTTCCGGGATGTACATGTACATCCTCTGTCACTAGGTGACAGTTTTTTCGGGACGTACCTGGTAAGTCCTTTGTCATTTAGGGGTTAAACACTGTTGATCGTAAAGCAAGTGCAAGGAAATATTTCTCAGCAGGCTCTGGGAAGAGAACACCTACAATCTTATGCATGAAAAAGAAGAGCAATATCGCAGCAATCAAACTGCTTGATAGAGGACAAAAAAAAATCCATACTTCTTTAAATGGGACCTTTAACTTGTGAATGTTAGAGAGCTCCAACACGTTCTGTACCTATATACTGGAGACGTCTAGCATTCAATGGGTGAAAAGCCCAATTAATATTGATATTTGTCCTTTTTGGTGCTGTTTGTTTAGACCAGAATTGCTCCACAATCTCACAATCTCGGTGAAGACAAGAAGCAGCAGTAGTGAAGGTTGTACACAGTACAGAATACAAGCTATATTTTGGCTGCAAATTAAGTTAAAGGTGCAATATAGGGTTAATACAAGACACCTGTTAACACGCTGCCAGTGCCCTCAGATATGCAGAGGTCCCATAGTGTATACACCACTCATTCTCTGTGGTTATGCTGTTCAGATCACATATCTGCACAGCTGGGTGACATAAGCACCTTACACTGCACTCATAGGAGCTAATTACTATCCCTAAACAATCCCACCGCCAATGAGCTTCTATGGATACCTGAGTGCAGAGCATGGGGTCAATGTCACCTATCCATGATCGGCACATCAAGCCAACAGAAAACAGATAAGAAATGAGCTACAAAAAGACTGTTACAAACATTGAGGATACTGGAAGCAAATTTTAGGCATTGCATTGACAATATACTGCCCCTTTTTAAAGGGTTGTTTAGGTCAACATACTAGAACTGAATGACCAATATCTGCTATTACAATAGTGGTGAGAAATCCCAGAAGGCCAGGAGCACCTACAATTTTTAAAAGAAAGCTGAAACCTAGAAATGAAATTGGTTAATATGCCATTGCATATCATGTACTTAAAGCTAGCATCTATAACTACATTTGTAAGATGCCTAAAATATCCAAAATTTAAAAAGTCATGTATATACTATCCTATTCAAACACCATTTTGTTTGTGCTGTTTGTAATAGGAGATAAGACACATTATAATTAATTTATTGAAACTGGTACTGATGACTTCTGTTCAGAAAGCTTTTGTTATTATCTTGGCCCATTTATATCCAATACAGCTCTTTCACTTCTAAGACACCTTTCCTGGAAAAGGCAAGAGTAGTTTTAAAGGGATAGCAATACTTTGTTTTATCTTTATTTTATTTTGTAGGCATTAAAAAACATGAAGAACGATATAAGTCTTATCTCTTAAACCTTTATGGTTCCCCTCCCGCCCATTTTACCTAGTGTAAGCCATCTCTTCTCAGATGTGGAATCCAGTCCATAGACCAGACAGATAAAAGAAGGGGACAATCTTCTTCCTGTGAGAACAATGAAAGCCCTGCCCACCTTGACAAGTTTTTCAGGTTTTTCCCTTATCTTAATTGAAGATTGTCCCTCTCTGCAGTCTACCTGGGCACCTCCCTTCTGATCTGGCTGAGCAGTGTTACATCAGTAAAAGGGGCGGGAGGGGGACACTTTGTCATTGAATTACTCTGGAACTACAACTCTGACAGAATTTAAATAACACTCTCCAAAGTGCAAATACTATGATGATTAATTTGAGCTGCTTTTATTATGAAACATTACTATCCCTTTAAAGCCACAACAAACTCATGCATTATCTGCAAAATAATTGTTTTAAGACCAAAACCTAGGTCTTACATATTCTCATTTTGTTGTTTTCTCCAAGGCTACTTGACTTCCATACTATTCATGACAGGTGTCTACAAATAGACAAGCAGTGGGTACAAAGGTCAGAAGTTAACTGCATGTGTTCTTACTACATTTAAATAACTAATTCATGCCAGTAAATGTAAAACCAGTTTTTTGTAGCTTAAATATTTAGCATACATCTGTGTATATGTATCCCTTATCTGGCCCCAAAAAACTCCGCTAGCTGTTAAAATTTTCAGGCTCCAATGTTACTTATATTTTTGTCTGCCCCGATTTACGAGAAGCTTATCAACTTACCCCCATTGTCTGTACGCTTCAACGCTCCATCCTTGTGAGGGCATAATTCACATCTCTGGAAGAATAAAATACATGTAAATAATTACAATATTTATATATGGCAGACTTAAAAGTCAGATTGCATATTTTTTTATTTTTTTTTTTACTTGAGTGACAGAGTGTGCAAGACATGCTTTTTGAATACAAAGGGTTAATACATAGAATGAACTTTCAACTACAGACAAGATGTTAAGTTCCAAAGCTCTTCAATAAGATCATGAACAGAAGGGTATGCAAAGTGCTACATACCAATGTGTTTCTTACCCCACTGGCATTCAAATGGCTGAAGGGACAGTAAAGCCCAGACACAGTTTTTCTTTAAGAACATAGTGGCTGTAATGAAGGGCCATATTCAGTAAGAGAGAGGAAGAGTGATTTTGGATTAAAACAATTGCGTCAAAGGAAAAATACAAACTGCCAAAATTCCCAAAGAGTTAAATGGGGCTTTTTCACCCTTGAATACTAGCAAAGTCTCTAATCCATTGCTTTGCAACACGTTGGTGACCTCTCTAACATTCAAGTTTTTAAAAGCCCCCATTTATTAAAGATGAAAATTTGTTGAATTTTTATTTGATCTCTTGGGGCAGTAAATTCTTTAAAGAATTGATCGTGTGTAGCTTGACTATAGGACAACACTAAAATAGAAATAGGTTGATATAACTCTAAATATCATGTATGTAAAGCTAGCATGTGTAAAACATTAGTCATATGTTGCATCCATAAATCAAAATCCTAGACTTGCTTTTTAAAGCCTGTGTAAACTGCCGTGTTCAGACAGAATTTATTTAATGTGGTTTGTATGATTAGCACAAAGAAGATGAATGTCATGTTAAACCGACTGTAATTAGTGCCCACTGCTCTTATATTGTAAAAGGGGGCTATTTTATCTCAACCTATTTAACCCCTTAAGGACCCATGACATGCCAGGACTGTCATGGGCAAACTTCTCATAAGGACCCGTGCCGGTCCTGGCACGTCAAGGGTTAAACAATAGCAGCACACCTCAGTGTGAGCTGCTATCCTGCTGCAGAGGCTGAAATGGAGCGCTCCAGGAACGAAGAGATCAGTTTCAGTCCTTCTCCGTTTTGCTGGTACATGTGATCGTTCTTTCAGCCTTCATGTGTACCGGCTATTTCATTCACAAACACAATGTGAGAAAAGTCTAAATGTGAAGTAGATATAGGCTAAAGTTGGGGGCATTAACCCCTTCAGTGCTGGAGCTGGGGGCAAAATGAATAAAAGGTTTTTTTTTTGTTTTTTGTTTTTTAAATTTGAGCAAGCTAACTTATTTTATTTACACATAACAATGTATACACACATCTACCTAAGTTTAACCCCTTAAGGACTCATGAAGTGCCAGGACCGGCATGGGTCCAACGTGCAATAAAGACCCATGATGGTCCTGGCACATCATGGATTTCAAGGCTCCTAGACGTTCAGGGACGCCTGAATTGGTTAGGTAAAAAAAAAAAAAAAAATTTTTAAAAATTGCTCCGTGGTCCTTAAGTGCCAGCTGCCTGAGGACGGCCCTTAAGGGGTTATACAAACATTAATGGAAGTTATACTGTTGTGTAGCAAAGTAATACACCTATTATTAGAAAAAGTAGGAATAAGAGGGATAAGGCCCCCCCCAAAAAAAAAAAAAGCTACACTTTTTTAGGTATCAATGACAGGTCATACCTTTCATGCAGTCTCCATAAAGAATTAACCCGTTGTGCCCACATCATCATAAGTGAACCAATAAAAAAAGATGTTTGGTTTTCCACAGATTTTTTTTTTTTTTTTAATTTTAATAAAATAAATGCTGGGTTATCCATAACTGTGGTATCAAAAGAAAGCCCTGCTTGTGCATGAAAAACAGAATATAATTTGTGTGGCTGGAATAAAATACTTACAAGGAAAACATGGTTGAACAAAGACATAGTCAAAAAGGTCAAAATTGCTCCAGTTCTGATCCATTACTGAAGTCTCTCATGCATCTCGAAAAAGATGGAGGCAACTCAGAACAGGCAATGATGGACTTCTAAGCAGACTTCTTGTTTTGCCAAGCCTGTATGGGCTTTGGGGCAAAGCAGGCTTGAAAAGCCTGAGGGCACTGAACCCTAGGCACCATGTTTCCTCATATACTTCCAAAATGTGCATTTTTCACTAAGAAAATGCATAGTTTCTAATTTCCCCATAATTTGGAAGAATATGAGGCAACATGGCGCTCTTGCCTGAAGTAGCATTACTGATGACCTTGGTCAGGGGCAAAACCTTATTTCCCCACAAAGTGAAGAGACACCAGGTATCTTTTGGAAGATAGGTTGGCTGACTAAATCTTAAGTTAAAAGTGTGACGAGCAGCTACCCAGAAAGCTGAGGATCTTCCCAAAACATCTAGCGGCACCAAAGGCCACTTCTGTAACGTGTACATTTGACTCCACGATTTTGGAAAGAATTACCAGTATTTTCCTCTTTAGGAACTCCTTGGATAGCATCAGCAAGATGGTCTCCCCAAATAGTCACAGCTCTAGTGAACTCAATCTGTAGCAAAAATGGGTCACAAGATGAATCTTGGGGTCGCAAAATGTGCCTTCAGTAAGAAATAAGCGTTCATCTGCTAAATCGTTAAGTGCTGCAGCATCTGCCAGAGGCAAGGCAGTATTCTTAGCAAGATGAGAAACTGGAGGATCACCCGAAGGTGAGGAAGCCATCTATCAGGCATCTTCCACTGTTCCAGGAGAACCTGGCCCAAAGAGTGATGAGAGGAAAAATGGGTACCTCCTTTTTGCATCTCTGGAAGATGTCTGGAGAAGAAGACCCCTGAGTCAAAGGTTTCAGAGACCTGAATGTCTCTAGGACCACCCTAAAATGGCTCCAAGTGTTCAATGCAGACAGCCCCAGAAATCTTTTACGTTTCCGTTTGAAACAAAGTGACATTTTAACTCTTAAGAGTGCCAGGTAAAGACCATACATTGTCAGGATTGGAATGGATAGATTTTTCCCCAGACCAATATTATATATATAAAATTAGTCCCACTAAACCATCACAGCTCTCCATGAATGGTATAACCAGCAGGAACTCCCTGGGGATTCAACTGTAAAAAATAAATAAATAATTAAAACAGTGAAAAATATATCCTATATAATAATTCGCTATGATGTTTTGTCAGAAGCAGTCATGCACAGTACAGACTGAGCGCGTTCAGGCAGTCTATACTGCGGAAGATTGCATCACGTGAAGCAGGGATACCGAAATCTAAAAAAAAACTACTTCATTGGAACAGTCTACAAATTGTGCTTGCAAACTAGGAACACTTTGTAGACCATTCCAATTAAGTAGTTCTTTTTAGATTTCAGAGTCACGGTTCTGCTGAAGAGCCGCCTGACGGTCCCCGGAACAGGATCTCCTGCTGTCAGCAAGACGCTGACGTCAGGGAAATGGGGGGGGGGGGGGGGGGGGAGAACTTTAAAACATTCTCTCTCTCTCAATCCATAAAGGTTTGAGAAACAGGACTTGCACCAATCTATTTCTTTTTGCATTTTCCACAATATTATTTCTTCTTCTAAGACATTACTAGCCTTTTAAGGTTTTTTCTTTTTTTTTTTTTTTTTTTTCTTTTTTTTTCTTAATAGAGACCAAGAAAAGGAAAAATCTCCTACACTCCATGAATGTTTCTATTTGTTTCTCGTATTTGCTACATGTGTTTAAGATGGAATTGTTCTAAAACGTCTGTGGACTGAGATAAGGGAACATCCTTTCTGAATAGAAGAAAAGTGTAGGCTAACCTATATATATTAACCCTTTTAGTGCCCGGGGGCATGCAATGCATTGTGTAATCCTCTGGCACTCAAGGGTTTAACAGTTTTCTCTCTGTGCAATTAACTAAATTGTGTCTATATAGGACAGTCTACATATACAATAAACATACAAGTTTTGGGTTAGATTATAGGGTTCACATATAAATTAACAATCTTACAGATGATAGCTGGAAGTACATGATATTTGAAATGGCATATCCCAATTTCGTTTTAAGTGTTAGTGTCCCTTTAACTTGACAGAAGCCGATAAGGACTGCAACATTAATCCATAAACTATTCTTCTACAATTGTTCTTAAGCAGTAATGTATTGTCGAACACTAAAGAATTATGATAAATATAATTCCTACTGCATGAAAAAAACTTTTGATCTATAATTTATCAAACCTTTAGTTAACTTTTTTTTTTTTTTTTTTTTTTTAAAGTAGATTTTTTTTTTAAATCCGATTGTTATTCACCATGGTTAGGTAGATGTCATCCACTCAGAAGTCTAGCATGTCTATATATTTTCTGCATTGCATGTGCAGCTTCATGTGACATGCTCCTTTTGTCTGCCTTTAGTTTAAAGAGACTGTCCATTGTAAATAACCAGTAGAGAAAATACCTGTGTTTTTTGAGCAATGTAAGAAGTTTTAGATAGTGAAAGGTCGTTATCCAGCTACAGATGACTTTTACGTGAAGTAGTTTTACTTGATCAATCTATGGAAAACCTCTTCCAATGCAAGTCCATATTTTAAGACATCCTCAAAAGGGGTTAAAGCTAGACAGGAGACACTTTAACCTTGGAAATTATTAGCATGTTATATGATGGATAATAAAATTGACAGAAACAAAACAAATAACCCATCACCACCACAAAAAAACACAACTGCCTCCTTTGTATTTATCACATTATGAAGCGGTGAGAGCTGTAGCAGAGGGAGCATCCATTTGTCCTTGTATACAAGGCAAGCCTGCCTCAGAAGTAACAATGGGCAGCAACATAATTTCATGATCTGAGGTTACATTTTCCCCTTTAAACATTTACTGCTTCTCATCATACTAAATATACAGGAGGGATTTATAGTAGATTGTGCATATTAGGTGGTTTAACCCTTTGAGAGCCAAAAAGGTATCCAGTGCATACCTCTGGCACTCAGAAGGGTTCAAATGCAATAAACCATCTGCACTGTAGGGGACAAAAACATCACCGATTTATATAGGGCGTTTAACCACTTGAATGCAAGTTATGTCACCCAGTATATAGCGAAGCAAAACATTAGAGGCCTCTGGTTCCGAACTATAAAGCAATTAATGGGAAGCCTTTCTAGCATTCAAAGAGTTAAAAAGATTTAAAGCAATGGGAATTTGATTAATTTATTTACGTATATCCTTCTGTCCATAATTGCCCCTCTTAACTTTTATACATATGGGCCATTGTGAGCAATAATTCAAGCACTTCTGAGGTAAACCAGCTGCACCACAGGTCACAAACAAAACCTTCACTTCCTTTTAAATTGGGCTTTTAACCCCATGAATAATAAAGATCACTCTACTGTAATAAAGTGGACCTATCAACTTGAATGAGTTTTGTTTTTGTTTTTTTGTTTCGTTTTTTTTAATATATATTTGAAAAGTTCATTCAAAATGGACAGACACGTTAGCCAAAAGACCAGCAGTACACCTGTATGTCGTCTACACTCTAGGCATACTAGATAGCTCTCTGCTCTCTAACGTCTAATGCTTTATCGCGACTGAAGGCTTTTTCCTTGCTGCTACCTACCTACAGAATACCAAGCCTTAACAACATTCAGTTAAATGTTTACATATCACGAGTGCTACTTTATCTCACATGCAGAACTTTCATAAATACACTTCCTCCTCCACCTAACTGCATCTGTATGTCACAATCCTATATTTAGGGGGTCAGGGACCACTTAGCCTAATGTATGCATACATAGTCTACACCATATGATAATCATCTTTAGAACTACTTAATGTCTGAGCCTATGGTATCCCCGCTATACTAAAGGTGAACTGTAAAGCATTAAGTGCACTTGTCTGCGCTATATAAATACAAATATACATACATACACATACATGCATGCATGCATACACAGGGAGCAGTGATTTAGAAAAGACTGGTGGGGGGGGGGGCAAAGCCCTCATGCCCAAATCACTGCAGAAACATGGCCACTGTATCTTATTTTGTCTCACCAGTTTGGCTTCTCACTTATACATTCATCCATGTCACTTGCTCATCTGTCCTTTCTTTATCAGCTTTGCCCGCTCATCTCTTCATATACCCTGGTTACATCACTTATTCCTTCATCTGCCCCCACCCCAACCAACCCCACTTTCATGTGTAACTTTTTCTCAGACCACTGTTTCTTAACTTTCCTGTGACCTATCAGGCTGTCCGCCTGTTGCTACTATGCCTATGTGTTAAACAGTAAACAGATACTTCTAACTGACAAATCAGAAGTAGTGGTTTACAGGTCATCCATACTGAAACTCTCTCTCTTCCTGGCATGGTAGCACAGGCGAACAGGCTACAGGAAATTAGAAGAAAACAGGGCCAGACAGCCAGTAGAGGGAAGGAATGGTTAGGTGAGTGAAAGAGAAATTTGCATGTGCAACGGCTGCGTTTGTTTTGCTAGTATGTTATAAATTATGTTTTTGGGAACCAAAAGAAACAGCTTTCTTATCAGAAGATATTTACTTTACAGTTTATAGTCTGTATGTTGTGTTTTCTTTGTCCATTTGTTTTTATGAAGCATAAGAATCAAATGTGGCATTGTGGCCAATTCATGGGAAGAACACCTATATGGAAGATTTTATAACTAGTACCAAATCGAGTAGTTAAGATTGCTGGCTGGTAGTGCCGGATAATTAGGCTCCATTCTTACAAATAACTGCGACTGTGCTTACAAATCATTCAAACATCATGTGCAATACTTTGAAGACAAATAGCTAAGCTTTTATGCCCTGAATCAGAGGTGGGCAACATGAGGCCCTCCAGATGATACCAAACTGGCAGGGCATCACAGGAGTTGAAATCTGGCAGCACCTGGAGGGCCTCATGTCATCCACCCCAGGCCGAAATTGAAGGATGAATCCTATGTGGGCTAAAATAGCGTAGGCACAAACAAAGTATATTCTGACCTTCTATGGTATTTTTTGTCAAGCCACCCACCAGTGAATGAAGGGAACAATTGACTATCGACTATTACTGTCTACACATCCCTGAGCCCTGGAGTGACCCCAGTAGCGGAAAATATAGAATTTGTTTTTAAAGTGATGCACCATTTAATTATGATTGAATCAATCCTTTTGTGTGTTAAGTTTTTAAAGTCTTAGATATTATTAATGCCATTCCTGAGGTTTGAATGATTTGGTAGCACAAGGACAGCGTCAGCTTCTGTGGATTCTGGGAGGAGTCAGTCCTCAATTAGGAGATCACCTTGAGGCTATAGGATATATCAGTTTAAGTGTTACTTCTTACCCACAAATATCTACGTTTCCACACATTGAGTATTCTGTATTTCACTTTCATGTAAAAGTAAGTGCTGCCCTGTAAGATGTTCCCTTCCCCTCTTTACAGGTAATGAAGGTCTGCAGGGATACCCATGGGGACACCGTGCAGACCATTAAGAAGAGTGATTAAATTGTTGTAATGCTCACTGCAACCATCCAATCAATGGATGTCACATAGGCGTCAACCAAGCAAGTAAATTCAATGTCCTTGTGGGCAGGCCCTTTTTCTTCAGTGTACGCCAACCCCCTGTAATCAGCATACAGGAGAAGTGCAGTGCACTGACAGTGCAGTTAAACTTGCAATTAAATTGAGGGAGCAGTGTCACAGAACTGTGTGTTTGGATTGCGCATGTATTCGGTGTCTTACCTGTTAAATCCTTTTCTCTTAGTCCATACAGGTTACTGGTAACTTTGGGTAGGCGATCAGCCCCTTTAAGTAGGCAGGAACAATTCTGAGAAGTGACTGCTGGGTGGAGCCTACCTCCTCTCCTTAGCTTGTAGCTAGTCAACCCCCATCCAGTAAGATTTGAAAACTAACTACTGACCAGGTAGTAAGAAGGGAAAGGAAGACTGCTGTGAGCATGAACCCGAAAGGACCCCCACTTTCTGCCACAGGAGAGCCAAGCATGGTTCCTTGACAGAGTAGGAGACCAGTAACCTGTATGGACTAAGAGAAAGGGATTTAACAGGTAAGACTAAAATCCTCTTTTCTCTGTCATCTAGTACAGGTTACTGGTAACTTTGGGATGTCCAACCACTAAGTTCCCCAGGGCGGGAAGAAAGCCAAGGAGCAGGTGCAGGCCCCCAAAGTCACCATTGCATCAATGAACCAACAGATCATGAATAGCTCAACAATAACCACAAAGTGTCAACGGACACCGAGCAGGTGTAAAACAGACCCCAGGAACTGGTACACAGCACACTGAACTAGAGCCAACAGGGCTCAAAAATGAAAGAGTACTGAAGAGACAAAGGAGATCCTAGACAGGCAAGACTGCCTCAAGGATCTTCCTCCCAAAACGTACATCAGTCGATGCCAGCCCATCCACACGATAGTGTTTCGAAAAGGTATGCACAGACGACCAAGTGGCCTCCTTGCACAACTGATCAGCTGAGGCCTGATTTTTTAGGCCCAAGGTGTCCCAATAGACCTCATAGAATGAGCCGTGACCTGAAAGGGGACAGACTCTTCCTAAGTTCGTAAGCCTTACGAATGTGGGCTTGATTCAAGAAGCAATGGTTACCTTGGAAGCAGGCTTCCCTGCCCTGGGACCCTCAGGAATGACAAAAAGTGTGTCAGACTGCCACAAGGGCTCAGTGTGATGCACATAGAACTTGAGACAACGCACAACATCCAACAAGTGAAGAGCCTTCTCCTTGACAGAAGCAGGGTTAGGGCAGAAGGAACCACAATCTCCTGATTAATGTGGAACTCAGACACCACTTTCGGGATAAACTCTTGCGAAGTAGAAGCACTGCCTTGCCCTTGTGAAACACCAAAAAGGGTGGCCTACAAGACAGGGCATGCAGCACCCATGACACAGCGAACAGACACGATCGCCTGGAGAAAAGACATCTTCCACATCAGCAGACGTAGAGGAATAGCGGCCAAGGAAGAGGTTCCACCAGAAAGATCCAGAAGCTCCGGAAACCAAGCCTGTCGAGGCCAGTAGGGAGCAATCAGAATGCCTGGGCAAGGCTCCAGTCGCAGCTTCCTGATCACCCTGTGCAACAGGGGAATGGGAGGAAAAAGGTATGCTAGAGGAAAAAATCCAAGGAATCGACAAGGCATCCACTGCTACAGCCAGAATGCCACCATGAAGGGCCTGACTTTCAGCAGATTGTCCAGGTTGAGCCACCAAGAGAGTCTCAGCTCCATGTGAAGAGGGAGAGATAGGGACCTCTCCAGGAGATCTGGTCAACCCCTGCATGCCAGGATTAGAAATCTCTGGAGTTCCCTGGTATGAGCCATGGCAAACGGGACCGCTGCTATGGTGAAATGAACGTCCCCACCAGAGATGACAACTTCTTGGCCGGAAACTGGATCCTAATTCAGGACAACCTGGACCTTCAGTGCTATCTGATGAGCCACTCTGTCCATGAGAAACACGATCCCTCTCTGAGTGTCAAAGAGGATTCCCAGAAAAACCATCCTCTGGGAAGGAATAAGATCCGACTTGTCCAGATTGATGATCCACCCGTGACAGGACAGAGCATTAATCCAGTCCTGCACCTGCTGATTGAGCAGTTCTGGAGAAGATGCCTTCAGAAGGAGGTCGTCCATGTATGGGGTAACTCTGATGCCATCCAGATGGAGGATGGAAATCAAGGCTCCCAGGACTCTGCTGAAGACTTGAGGAGCTGTGGTCAGGCCAAAAGGGGAGGGCAGAAAACTGTACATGCCCTCGGTCTCAGGCAAAGCAGAGATATTGCTGACTCTCTGGATGAATGACAATGTGCAAATATGCATCCTGAAGATCAAAAGAAGCCAGAAATTCCCCAGGGGACATGGCAGTGATCACCATGAGTAGTGACTCCTGGCGATACTGGGACCTGACCACAAAGTAGACGAGATCCTTCAAATCCAAAATGGGACAACAGCCTCCGTCCTGCTTGGAAACAACAAAGAGGTTGGAGTAGAACTCCAACCCCCGTTCCTGAGGAGGAACTGGTTCCAAGACCACCTTGTCCAGAAGGGCCTGAATGGCTCCCTTGAAAAGGTGTTGCTTTTCTGCTCAGAGAGGAGAGTGAGAAAAGAAGGTCCAAATAGGAGGAAGGGAGGTGAAGGGGATCCTGTATCCCCCAGCCACTACCTAAAAAACCCACAGGTCCACCACAGAGGCTTCCCAAGCCGAGAGGTAGTGGCGCAAGCGGCCATCCACCTGCGGGTGGGGACCCCGGATTCGGCGAGTCATGCAAAAGAAGGTTTAGAAGCCTTGGGCTTAGTAGAGGACTTAGGCTCGGATGAGGCGAACGGAGCCTGAGGCACCACCTGGGTAGCCTGGCGCTATTTATCCTGAAAGGGACGAAAAATATGATTCCGCTTGACAGGTGCCTTCTTCCTAGGGACCACTGGTAGGTGAGTACTCTTCACCCCAGTGGTTTCACTGATTAGATCCTTGAGATCAGGCCCAAACTGAGGTGCCCTGTAAGGGCAAAGACAGGAAAGCCCTCTTGGAGGCAGTGTCAGCAGACCAGATCTTGTGCCAAAGAGCACGTCTGGTTATCACAGACATGGTGGATGCCCTGACTACCATATGCAAAGTGTCAAACAGGGCAGCAGAAACATAATGCTGAGCCTCAGAGATGTGGGCAAGAAGCCACAACATGTCGGTAGTAGGAGCTCCCTGCTGGAAAGCTGAAGTGAGCTGTTCAGTCCAAACAATTACAGCCCTAGTCACCCACGCCGCAGCAAATACTGGGCACAGGGCAGAACCAGCCATCGCAAAAATTGCCTTGAGAGAAGTCTTAAGCTTTTTGTCAGTCCAATCTTTCAAAGCAGATGCATCAGACACAGGCAAGGCTGTGGACTTAGAAAGCGTGGAGACAGGGGCATCCACCTTAGGAGGATGAAACCACTAAGCTAGGGCTGCTTCAGAGAACGAGTAAAGCTTAGCAAATTTCCTAGGGACTGACGGTTTTCCGTCTGGAAACTTCCACTCCTCAGACGCCAAACGGTCAAGGGTGGTGTTAGGTGGAAAACAAGTATGGGGCCTGACAGGCTCCTGAAACACATCAGATGGCTTAGAGGACACCTCCTGTACCAACAGAATGTTCAGGGTGTTCAACACAGCCCTGATCAGGCTCTCAGCTGATGGAACAGGATCAGCCTCAAAGGGGTCCTACAAAAAACAGAGGAACGGACAGCAGAACAGTCTTCATCATCAGAGTCCACCAATAATGCCTCTCAGAGGAATCAGACACATCAGGGACACCCGGCGGTTTAGGCAGGGAAGATCTGATAAGTGAGGGGACATTCCACGAGTGGAAGACCCCCTGCAAGGTGGATAGAAGGAGTTGTAAGGTAGACCGGAGGTCCCTGGTAGCAGTCTTAAACTCTTGCATCCAAACTGGCTTTAGTGCATGGCTGGAGGTCCCTGCAGGAGACTCAGAGGCAGCAGCGCATGCTGGGCAAATGTTACCTGAGTATTCTTTAGGTAAACCTGAGTGACATGAGGAGCAATGAGCAATGGGGGACTAAAATCACCCCAGAAATGCTAAAATAGACTTCTGATAGGAGAAGGGTTAAAATGCTGAGGAGAGAAGGAGAGTCCAAGCCCTGTGTAGAATACTCGATCAGAGAAGGCAAAAATGACTGCCGCGGCAGGAGCCAATCAGAAACAAGCCAGCGAAGCAAGCGCTCATGGGAATTGTAGTTTCACTGAAAAAAGTACCCCGAACAGTGCCCAAAGCCCCCTGAGCCCCCCAGCATGCTCAGAACGTTGACCGGATAACAGAGCAAGGGCAGACCAACCAAATGAGCCATCTCTGACCTCGCTATGGTGAGCAGTTGCGGAGATACTTCCCAAACTGTAAAGTCCCATAGGAGTGAACGGAGCAATGGCGCCTATGCGGTAAACTCGCGCCCGTAACACAAATTTACAGGGTGAATACCAAAATGTAAAACCACTCCAAGAGCCACTAGAACATGTCACTAGAGCCAATAAACACTGAGCCCAGTAAGGAAAGTGCCCACAACCCCCCAAAAGATGCTAAACCAGCAGCCAAAGGGTTAAGTTACCACATTAACGTGCTCCAAACACCCCACAACCATACAGATAAACCCAATGAGTGCAAGAGTATGTAATAGGAACTCCAAATGAGACCCCTGTGCAGAGGGGAAGCATGGGACATGTGGACCTCAGTACTCAAAGGGTGCTCACCTTTTCAGCAGGTTTTCCATCTTCAGATTACCATATATCAAGAAGAAGCATCAGTGGGCAACTCCTGAGGAAAGAACTTGCAGCCAAGATTTTCCCCCCAGGGCTTGTCAGTGATGGTAATCCGCCTAATGGTGGTATCCCATATCTAATAGAAAAATAATAAAAAAAGCTAAAACTATAGCAGAACTGTTCTGTTGCCTTGTATCTTGACCAAGGAACAAATCTTACTGGGTGGGGATTGGCTAGCTGCAAGCTAAGGAGAGGAGGTAGGCTCCACCCAGCAGTTACTTCTCAGAATTGTTCCTGTCTACTTAAAGGGGCTGTTCGCCTACCCAAAGTTACCAGTAACCTATATTGGACAACAGAGAAATTAACTTTAATCTATATGGTAGTGGTTCACAAAGTTTTGGACTTAAGTCCCCCCTTTTTGTTTTTTACCAACCCCTGGATGCCCCCCACCTTTTTTTCAACAAATCAAAAAAAATGCAACCCTTTGCACATGTATCTATATTATTAGTTTGCATTTTGTTGATTTAACAATATTTATTAACCCCTTAAGGACCGGCGTGAGTGCAGCCGGCACTTGAGGACCACGGGGCTTTTTTTTTTTTTTTTTTTTTTTTTAAGTTCCGGTTCAGGGCTTCATGCCGTGCCAGGGCCATCACTGGTCCTTAAGTGCCGGACCGCCTTGAAGGTCCTAGCACGTTAATGGTCCTTGAGGGGTTAAAAAATGAATACAATGTACATAATTTTCTTTGTCACAAACATTTCTACAAATCAGTATATAAGCTCCCTGCTAAATGTACACATATCATGAGTACAAACATGGCAGACTATGCTCTTCACCACTGTTCTATGAGCCAATTTTTCCAAAGTCCTGAGACTCAAATCTCTTTTTGGCAGTTATGGATTCAGTTATATAGCTAAGCAACATGAACATTTAGTGTTTAAAAGGATATCAATACTTCATTTTATCTTTATTTTATTTTGTAGGCATTAAAAAAAACATGAAGAACGATGTAAGTCTTATCTCTCAAACCTTTATGGTTTGAGAGATATTCACAAGCAAAGTTTCCCCTCCCGCCCCTTTTACCTAGTGTAAGCCATCTCTTTTCAGATGTGGAATCTGGTTGCAAGACCAGACAGATAACAGAAGGTGACAATCTTCTTCCTATGAGAACAATGAAAGCCCTGCCCCCCTTGACAAGTTTTTCAGGTTTTTCCCTTATCTTAATTGAAGATTGTCCCTCTCTGCAGTATACCTGGGCACCTCCCTTCTGATCTGGCTGAACAGTGTGAGATCAGTAAAAGGGGCGGGAGGGGGACACTTTGTCATTGAATTACTCTGGAACTACAACTCTGACAGAACTGAAATAACACTCTCCAAAGTCCAAATACTATGATGATTAATTAGAGCTGCTTTTATTATGAAACATTACTACCCCTTTAAACAAAGCCATGGCTCCCAGTTTATGAATCACTGTTTTAGTGGATAGTGTCCCTTTAACAGTGATCCTTCAACACAATAACTGGACAGAAACTGTGTGGCATGCTCACAAAGAGTAAAATAACTCACCACCCTGGCAGCTCTTTCCTGTGATTCACACTTTCTGCAAAACCAAGGTCCGGTTGGCACTTGCACTATGCCGTAACAAGCTGTGAAAGAAACAAACACAAGTTACATTTAGCTGCCTAGAAAAAAAAAATACACATTATATTAAGACACATTTACTGATGACCCATTTTGTCTTACAGGCACTGAAAGAAAACCATTTCTACGGAAAACAGGTGGATGGTTTACCAAGCAATGGTTCAATAATAAAAATGCCCAGCCTTAATGTTTGCTAAATAAAAGTGGACTGTATTGAAAGTGCTTATACAAATTCAACAGACAATAAAGGAACATTTTCACACACTAAGCCATTTAACCAAAGTAGTAGTTCAGTGGGTTCTTTAACACAGAGTATAAAAGGGATGTGCAAAGCAATGAAAACACCTCTGGAGCTCAAGTGGTTAATAACGATCCTATTACTGGCAGCCAGATGTTGAGGAACGTCACCAAGTAGTTTGTGCGGCTGAGGATTGAGAGTCAGACTGGAAGAATATAGCTAAAGGAAGAAAGAAGAGAGGCTCCACGCTGCTAAATTAAATCCAGGAGTGCCTATAAACCAACCCTGGCTCTTTTTCGCTCCTCTCGTTGGAAGTGTGCTGCACAAAGAGACAGCACTGCTAATCAAGCGAATACCAGCATCTCTGTCCTGGACTTTCTCCCAGCAGCAGAGAGCAAACACACAGCCTGGAAGGAGGGGAGATGGGAGAACTGCTCCTCCCAGTCAGGCCTTTTACATATCTCCCTGCAGCTAATCTCACATCACACTCTTGCACATAGCAACACAATGCAGCTGTCTGACTGCCAGAAAGCAGAACAACCTCAGATGGAGGGGGAGGGGACTTAGGAGGTGAACACTACTGAAAAGCAAATGTCTTGGCATGGAGTAGGCAACATGTAGCTATCCAGCTATTGCTTAACTACAACTCTCATCATCCTCTGACTGCCAGAAAATGATGGGAATTGTAATATAGGAACTGGAGGACTTCATGTTGTCCATCCCTGTTTTAGCTGGTTTGCTATGATACTTCCATGGGAGAACGTGTTAAAAAGGCAACTCTGTTTTACTAACGGTAAAGTTGGGGGTGCAACATGCAGCTACAAAACGGCTCCCATTGGCCATTCAGGGGATTACAAAACTGACCTCCTCAACTGGCAATGGGCTGGAACACCCCGAAAATGTGTGGCTCAGACACAAACTCAGCCTGCATAGACCTCTCATGTTATCCTTTCACTAGAGTCTAGTGCCCAACAGGACCAAACTGCAAAGACTTCACAGCTCAGTATCTCCAACGGCACAAATAAGGGAGCACCCTCTGTCACCCATTGTGTAGCCCTGCTGGTCTACAGGGGCCCATAATGCAGCCACGGCTTCATGGACAAGGCTGCCACCAGGAAAGAAGAACTGCTGCTAGTAGGACACAATCCTAGAGATGGTTACCTTTTAACAAATAATTTAGGCCCCAAAGTCAAAGTAATAGTAATGTCTATTTAAAAGCAGCTGCCCGAGTCTTCTGTATATTAAAAGGAACAAATTGCACTATGTCTAAGTGCTTACTTCTTTGCAGTTCAAAATATATGAAGCACTGTAGATCTATCGCCCGCCTCCCATGGAATCGGAGATCGGGTCGTACAACTCAATGGCTGCAGTGAGGGACAAACGTCAGTAAGTATAAGGGAAATCATGCTCCCTTGATGAAGGAGGGCAGGATTTCCCTTTGCTTACTGAAGTTTGTTCCTCACTGCAGCCGTCCCGACCAGACTGCAGATTCAGAGTGATGTGGGGAGAAGGGGCGGGCGATGGATCTTCAGAGCTTCATAACTTTTTAACTACAAAGAAGTAAGCACTTAGACATAGCGTAGTATGTGCCTTTTACTATACAGAAGACTAGAGGGCAAATAACTTTAACGTGTACTTGTTACATACATAGCTTTTAGTCTCATTAAATCAGGGGAGAATAAAAATACAAAAAGAACTGTGGAGCCAGAAAAAGTATTTAGGAACCAGGAGTTTTAGAAGCCAAAGAAAAGTGTGTGTGTGTGTGGGGGGGGGGGGGGGGGGTATAAAGAGGTTTTCAAAATACTCCAAAAATTTTAGGAGTCAGCACAGAAATTTTAGGAGCCCTGGCTCTCAGGTTCCTTCATTTTCCCACCCCTGCATTAAATGTATCTGCTTACATCTTGTCCTTTTTGTTTTCCAGACAAGTTAAAAAGGGTAGATATAGGGTCAATAAAACACCCTTTTAAACCATGGGCATTGTCAGAGTTCTCTATAGCTTATAACACACCAAATCTTATTCAGTTCCCCATACAGATCACAAATATCTGCCGTTTGAGGTATCGTCAGTTCCTTACTAGCACCTCATAGGAGATCTCTGTTCACTCCATAGAAGCCCATTGACAACAGATTCTCGAACATGGGGCTTCTATTAGAGAGTATAGAATCTTAATTTCACTTCCATGGAAGCAACCATAGCCTAGGAATAAGTGACTGTTAAAGGGATAGTAATAAAAACCACTCTAATTAATCATCATAGTATTTGGACTTTGGAGAGTGTTGTTTCAATACTGTCAGAGTTGTAGTACAAGAGTAATTCAATGACAAAGTGTCCCCCTCCCACCCCTTTTACTGATGTCACACTTTTCAGCCAGAGCAGAAGGGAGGTGCCCAGGTAGACTGCAGAGAGGGACAATCTTCAATTAAGAGAAGGGAAAAACCTGAAAAGCTTGTCAAGGGGGGCAGGGATTTCATTGTTTTCATAGGAATAAGAGTGTCCCCTTCTGTTATCTGTCTGGTCTATGGACTGGATTCCACATCTGAGAAGAGATGGCTTACACTAGGTAAAAGGGTCAGGAGGGGGAAACTTTGCTTGTGAATATCTCATAAACCATAAAGGTTTGAAAGATAAGACTTATATCGTTCTTCATGTTTTTTTAATGCCTACAAAATAAAATAAAGTTAAAATGAAGTATTACTATCCCTTTAACAGAAGGACTTACACCACAGTTGTGTCCGTTCTGCGCAACGCTCAGTTATATCTCGATCAGGGGTAGGCAACATTCGCCTTTCCGGCCTGTCAATGCTTTTGGGAACTACAACTCATATCATCTCTTATAATAATTCGCTAAGTGTGTGTTTGTCAGAAGCAGTCACGCGCAATAGAGAAGGTTGTGTGCACTGCAGTCATGTGCAGTACAGTCTGCCCGCACCGCAGCTGATATGGAGCGGAGCGCTCCGACTTCAGACCGTAGTATTCGGAGCACCCCTCTCCGCATCAGCCGAGGTTCAGGCAGCCTCTACTGTACCTGACTGCACCGTGGTCGTTGCTGGGTGGCACTGTGGCCTGCGTACACGGGCTCTTCAACTAGTTCCATATAAAAACGGATATATACCATATAGCTCTATGAAGGACAGGCCTAGTTAAGTCCTCTTGTTTAAAAATTAGATTCCCATCAGGCCTGTCCTGATATTTAGGTCACACTGACCCAAATATATTAATAGAGATTTTTTTTTTAGATCAGAAGCTTCAAAGAAATGTCCACTTCCCAACTAAAAGTGTCAACTTAACATAGTTGAAAACCAAGTGTCCAACGAAAAAAAAAATCTTGCTAAAGAGCTGCCCTATGGCAAAACTAAATGCCTAGCGTCTGAGCAAATCTCTGTTATGAGCGAATTCATCTTCCTAAACATGGTAACTAGTATAGTCACCTTATATTAGCAAGATACATGCCAGCATGCACTTTAGGTAAGAGTGTTTTTTGTTTTGTTTTTTTTTTGCTTTGTTTTTTTGCGGGGGGTGGTTTATGAGCAGCTTCTTGTTATTGGTGCATTTCCCCTTTAATATTAACCGCTAAGCAAAAACTGGAGTCTTGTATAGCACTTGAACAGACAAGCAGCCACATTTGGGAAGCTAAAGACTAGAAATTCTGCCAGCAATCAACTACATAATAGGGTCAAGTAAATATTATTCATATTCTTATTGATTTAAATGGGGCATTTACCTCCTTGAAAGCAATTCGTTGGAGATAGGGATTTGCTACCTATGGTATAGTTGGTTTCCTTTAGAACTGCTCCAGTTTAATTTCTCATGTATGGTCCTACAAGCTTGCAAGGTAAGCTAATGGCAATCAGAAAACCTGGCCAAGGTTAGAACACACATGGCTTGCTGCATTTTCAACAGTTAATGTGGCAGGAAGCCACATTCCATTCATAGAGAGACACCAGCCTGAGAGCAGACAGAGAAGTGTGAACACAGTAGGAATAAAAAGCTTGCACTGTTTATAAACCACAGTCTCTGGACCCTACAGCCCAGCCATGATTTACAAGAAGTCCATAAATCACACATACACATGGAAGATAAAAATGTAGAGAGGCAGCTTGAGTAACCAAAGCACAGGATCATCATAATGACAAAGTCCGCTAGGGCACTTTGTCATTGATACATCATTAAAGGGGAACCATCACTTCAGTAAAGTCAGACTTATATGAATCTTCCATGCCAATAACTTTTTAATCTATGGTTTGTTTGTTTTTTGTTTTTTTTTTTTATTATATTGTCAGAGAAAATTGGCTAACTGCGTGACGTCACTTCAGGACAGGCTGCGGTACATGCACTATTTGCATTTTTTTTTTATATACAGGATCACTCCAATGCTCATGTGAACGAACATGTAGATTTTAAACTGTTACATCTTGCTCTGCATGTAGGGAAGCTCCTTCCCTACATCATGGGCAAGTTTGCTGGGCACCAGTTGCCAAATATCTAGTTGCCATGGGTAGAGGAATGTGTTGAGCCCTGTCTTAAAAGGTTAACAAACCAACTGTCATGACAATTACGAAATCACCGGACTGACATAAAATGGAGCATATGTAAAGAGTGACAAGTAGAGTAAAAATGATACCTTAATTGGCTTAGAGGCTCTAGGATGCAAGCTTTCAAGACATTAGGGGCTGGATTGAAATAAGGTGCTAATTTTATCTCTGTTTTTATTTCCAGGTATCCCCATACACTTCAATAAGAAAATATTTGCTAAAACGGAAGGTAACATTTATCTCCTGCATTTGAATCCAGTCCTAGGTCTCTTCTTCAGGTGTGATTAGTGAGGCACCATGTATTTGTTGGTCTTTACAGCTGTCTCTTTAGGAATAAAGGCCCATATTAGTTCATATATAACTGCAGTTATTCTGGAGTAAACCAACAGCACTACTGAGGACAAATAAAAAATTCTAAATTACCATGCACTTGAATAAAGATTTTTAACCGCTTGAATACTAGATAAGGCTCCAATGCATAGCTTCGCACAAGGGCCAGTTGCTACAAGTAATTCACATGGCAGTGCTAATGCATGAAAGTCCAGTAAGGTAACTGTAAATTTTGCCATTTACTTCTTTGTTATACATACTACACACTTCTCTCACCTTTTCAGTGCTTCTTTACAATAACTATATCATGATCTTGCTCCAATTATGGCATTTTAGTGTGAACACTGCAAATTCCTTATTTGAATATGCAAAATACTTGAGAGGGTTTTTCATACTCATGTGGGTGCAAAAGTATGATAAAGGTGTTAAGCAAAATAAGAGGATTTTAGTCTTACCTCTTAAATCCTTTTCTTTAAGTCCATGACATGCAGGTACCGTGGGGGAGGCGACAGCTCCTCCCTGTAGGCTGGAACAATTCTAGAAGTTGTGGGTGAAGCCTACTTATAAGGCTATCCCACTAGCCCCGCCTCAGATAGACTTGAGACAAGCCTACTAAGTAGGACAACAAGAAAGAAGAAAGAGAAAACTCTTGTGAGCAGCAGACCCAAGAGGAGTCCCACGTCCAGCACCTGGAGACCAAGCATGGTCCCTTTCACTGGGTGGGAGGCCTGTATGTCATATGGACTAAGAGAAAAGGATAAGATAAGACTAAAACCCTCTTTTCTCTGTTGTCCAGTATGACATACAGGTAACATGGGGATGTACCAACAGGGTGGGAAGAAAAAGGAAAGGACCACACGCCTTTGGAATAGCCCAAACGGATACTGAATAACAATATCACAGCACACTAGAACAAAAGCCAACAGGGCTCAAAACAACTAAAGAATGGTAAGGCACAGAAATGTAAAAGGTCCTAAACAGGCAGAACTGCCTCCAGGGCCTTACTGCAAAAGCTGGTTTCAGCCAAAGCCAGAACATCAACATGACAGTGTTTTTCAAAGGTGTGCTGCCTTGCACAGTTGTTCAGCAGAGGCCTTATTCTTGTAGGCTACAAGGCCTCAGCAGACCTAGTGGAGTGTGCTGTAATGCTGAAAGGAACATATTCCTTTCTGAGTTCGTAAGCCTTGCGAATAGTAGACTTAATCCAAGGGGCAATAGTGACCTTTGATGCAGCCATACCAGCCCTAGGACCGTCAGGGATGCCAAATAAGACATCAGTCTTACGGAAAGACTCAGTATGGTGCACATAGAACAGAGATCACTCTCTCCTTGTCAGATATGGGGTCAGGACAAAATGAAGGCACCACACTCTTCTGATTGATGTGGAACTCAGAGACCATCTTAGGAAGGAATTCCTGGGAGGTGCGAAGAACAGCCTTATCCTTGTGAAACACCAGGAAAGGCAATTTGCAGGACAAGGCCTTCAATTCAGCAACTCTGCAGACAGAGACCACAGCCAGAAGAAAGGCCATCTTCCACATCAGAAGGTGCAGCAGAATAGTAGCCAAGGACTCAAAGGGAGGTTGCTGCAAGACCCTCAAAACCAGATTAAGGTCCCACTGTGGCGTGGGAGTCTTCTAGGCAGGGAAGCCATGAGCGATGCCCTTGACATCTTGCAAGATGGCACTGTGTCTCTGGAAAAACAGAGAGCTGAAGTCTGAATCTTCAAGGACCTAAGACCTTTGTTCCTCCCTCAACCACATGAAAGGGTTTCCCAATCCCGTCTGATCCTAGCCAGTAGCAGGGGTAGGATGGAAGCAGGGGAGCCCTCCTGCACCCCACAGGCAAATAATGCCACACACCTGCTAATATAGGATCCAAAAGTCTGAGCCCACCATCACCAACTGATTTCATTTGTTTATTAAAAAGTAGTAAAACACAGTAATCATTTGATATATGCACAGTACAGTTTAGGAAACTTATTATTCTTTATCTCTGGTTATATAAAAAGTGTTTGTTTAGGTGTGCTCTCCCTCTGCTCACCTATCTCCACAATGAGCAAATTGGATACACAAAGCAGAAATAAGAGAGGCACTCTCCCGCTGTGACTATTTGCAGTTGACAGTGTTTATTAACAAAACATCCAAAGTTACAGCGTGTTCAGCAGGACAGAGAGGTTAGGCCATAGTGTGAACATTTTGGGAAACTTACCCTGTCCCCTTCCTCAGCACAGCCTGCCATACGCCTATCTCCAAAATCTCTGGTATAAACCCCATACAACACCCTAAGCTCAGCCTCATTCCCACTGTCATGCATCATCCTGTTACCTCAACCCATAAAAGAATATAAAACCATTACAATTAGTAAATCTCAACAATCCTCTATTTAAATATCAAAGCATTACATTTTTACATATAAGGTTTCCCCAGCAAGTGTACTTACAGACATTTACGCTATTTAAAAAAGGCTTAATTAAACCAACTGTATTCAATTCTTTAATTTAAGCCAAGTGGTGTAAGAGTACTAAACTTGTAGCTCCATCTCACCTCTTTGTGTAATAGCAGTTTTTCTCCATTACCCTCTCTCAATAGGACAGCACAAGTCAGACATTCCCACTGGGAAGGACACTTCAATAGCTAAACATTTTAAATTATATGAGACATCAAGTTTCCCAAATGCAGTATCAAGTGGTGAACCATATATCACCATTAAAGGGATAGTAATGTTTCATAATAAAAGCAGCTCTACTTAATCATCATAGTATTTGGACTTTGGAGAGTGTTATTTCAATTCTGTCAGAATTGTAGTTCCAGAGTAATTCAATGACAAAGTGTCCCCCTCTTGCCCCTTTTACTGATGTCACAATGTTCAGCCAGAGCAGAAGGGAGGTGCCCAGGTAGACTGCAGAGAGGAACAATCTTCAATTAAAATAAGGAAAAAAACTGAAAAACTTGTCAAAGGGGGAAAGGCTTTCATTCTTTCATACAAAGAAGCTTGTCCCCTGCTGTCATCTGTCTGGTCTTACAACCAGATTCACATCTGAGAAGAGATGGCTTACACTAGGTAAAAGGGGCGGGAGGGGGAAACTTTGCTTCTGAATATCTCTTAAACCATAAAGGTTTGAGAGATAAGACATATCGTTCTTCATGTTTTTTTAATGCCTACAAAATAAAATAAAGATAAAACGAAGTATTACTATCCCTTTAAACAGAGGTGGCAGTAGGGAAAGACTACTATTACACAGAGAAGCAAGCTATCCCTACTGATCAGTAATATTTTTATATTTTTCTCTATTAGATTACTACTGTATGCCGGGGAAACTATTATGTGATTTATGATTGAATTTGTAGTAAAGATTCGCTATGGAGCAAACTTTAAGAAAAATATATGATGACTTCACCAAATACTACGATCGGCTTTTCACATGTATGTTTGTGGTTGTAAAGGTAATGGTATCATCATGATAGGCTGACCAACCACTGTTGGGCATAGTCATCTGCAATGTGCGTCGTCATGGTACCTCCTCCCCACACGACAGTGGGAATGAGGCTTGGCAGAGAATGAGGCTTGGCAAGGATAGTAAGAGGATGGAGTAAGTTCCCCCGAAACATTCATACTATGGCCTAACATCTCTGTGCTGCTGAACATGCTGTAACTTTGGATGTGTTAATAAACCATCAAATGAAAAAAAGTCACAACAGTCAAGTGCCTCTCTTGTTTCTACTTTGAATAGTTAATGTATTCCTGAATAATAAATATCAATTATTTAACATGGAGACAAATCAAATTTGTATCTCTGTTAAAACTTTATGTGAAATTGCCATTTACATGAATATCCTCTTCACATAACATTTGCTTAAACATTTTCAAAACGGTTGTGACACTATATATTTCAATCAAAGGCTAATATCCTAGCACACATGTGAGATGTATTTGTCTTTTAACTATTAACACATGATATTAATTATATTAGTATGATTCTGCTAGTTCTCCTACAAGTACTCCTGTTAGGACCTTTAAAGAAGGACATAAGTTGAAATACCTTTTGTAATCATATCAAAAGGAGCTAAGTGAAGCAATCCCAGGACAAGCTGTTCTACAGAGTGGTGAAAAACGTTCCCGGCGCCTAATTGCAGCAAAGTTGAATATTTCTAAGGGGGCAGTACAACGTACACAGAAGACATTTTCTGAAACCAAATAAAATTTCATCCAAAGCAAGACCAGACAGATTTAAACTGACCACACCACCAGAATATCAGTATAGCAAGCTAACATCATTACGAACTAGAACAGCATCTGCATCCACAATTCAAGCCCATCTGAACCTGGAAGGTCCTACCGCAGAAAGCAAAAACACAAACGATAACTGGTAGCGGTCTTCGTGGGAGAGTAACTGTCTCTAAACCACTTATTCATCAAAATACAAGTCTAAACTTTTAGCATGGACTAAACAATGCAGAAATTTCACAGGTAAACAGGAAAGATGCCCTGTTTACAGACAAAAATTTTACATTTTTTTTGGTTGCAGTAGCAGAGTTCATGTGAGGAGACAACCACATGAAAGTTTAACACCACAGTGTGTAAAACAGACAAATATGGTGCAAGAAATATTCAGGTGTGGGGATGCTTTGCCTATTCTGGAGTTCATGACTATCACAAGATCAACTACACGTTGACCAAACTGAAGTACTACTGTAATAACTGGATATCAACCCCACTGAACATCTTTGGGAACATTTGAAAACGGAAAAAGCAAAAAACACACCAATATCTCTACACACTCTCTGGGATGCTCTACAGAAGTGCTGGAATAATGTGGATAGAAAAATTCTGAACAAACTTGTAGAATTAATGCCAGACAGAGTCAAAAGTCATTTAGGCAAATGGTGGTCATACTAAATATTGTGAATTTTTGATTTTCAGCATGTACTAAGTGTCAATTTTTTTTACTTTTATTATAGAAAATGATGGGTTTTTGTAGATACTATATATTTTGTCAAATAATTTAAATGTTAAAAAAAAAAAAAAAAAAAACTAAAAAACTATGTAAAAGGATGAAATTTACTTACCGATATTTCCTTTTCTTCTGTGTATCTCCGCTGCACATAGAAACAATGGGCTTTATCTCCCGCCTCCAGCTGGTAGGACCGATTAAAAATTTGAATAAAAGCTCACTCCACCTCTTCCGCCTCAGTTATCTTGTTTTAGCCAAGCTGTATCGTCTAGAAATTTAATCGAAAAAGGTTATTAAAAGGGTGGGTGTGCAGCGGAGATACACAGAAGAAAAGGAAATATCGGTAAGTAAATTTCATCCTTTCTTCTGTGTATTCCGCTGCACATAGAAACAATGGGATCTCCCAAAGCCTTTGTTGGGAGGGAGGATACAATATCACCTATGCCATTAGTATACCTATAAACATACATACGTATATATTTTTACATATACACATATATACCCATCATATACGCATATACATATCTATATCCACGAACAATTACTCATGCCTACATATCCAAATATATTCATATACTTGTACAGAGACGTGCATATTATTACAAATAAATAATAATAATAATAAGGATATTTCCTACCATGTTCAGGAAGGGATCACCGCCTGCAAAACCTGTCTTCCAAATTTGGCCTCTGCTGATGAGCTTACGTCCAAATTATAATGCTTGATAAATGTAGACATAGATTTCCAGGTGGCTGCTTTGCATATTTCAGCAGGAGAGGCACTTGCTTTCAGTGCCCAGGAGGTTGATACAGCTCGAGTAGAGTGAGCCTTAACCTTAATAGGAGGAACTAACTTGCCTTCCTTATATGCAGCCATAATGCTTTGTCTAATCCATCTTGCGATGGATGATTTAGAAGCTGTAGACCCCTTTCTTTTCCCTTGGAATTGAATAAACAGAGAATCTGAATTCCTAAATCCTTTTGTCCTGTCCAGATATGTGGAAATACATCTAACCAAATCTAATGAATGAAGTCTAATCTCCTTTTCTCCTACAGGATTCCTGCAGAAGGAGGGAAGAACAATTTCCTGATCTAGATGGAACTCTGAAACTACTTTACCTCTAAAGTTTGGCTTCATCCTTAAGACCACCTTGTCCTGATGGAATGTCAAATAAGGATCTTTACAAGATAATGCTTGTAATTCATTAATCCTTTTAGTTGAGGTAATAGCAGTTAGAAATACCGTCTTCCATATTAGATGTCTTATAGAAATTTGATTGATGGGCTCAAACAAGGGAGAGTCTATAAGCTGATTTAATACTATATTAAGATCCCATGCAGGTACTATTTCTCTTATTCTAGGACGAGCTTTTTCTACTGCTCTGATGAATCTTTTAACCAAGTCCTTTTCTGCCCAGTGCTTAGCGAACACTGCTGACAATGCTGAGACTTGTACCTTTAGGGATGCTGGACTAAGCCCTAGGTCAAACCCTTTTTGTAGAAAGTCCAAAACAGAAGCAGTGGATACCTTATTTTTTTTTTTTTTTTTTTTTTTTCTCTATCTTGTTCTTTATGCACCAGATTCTAAAGGTCTTCCATATCTTGTCATAAATCTTATTGGTGGAAGCCTTTCTACTTGAAATAATGGTATTTGCCACTTTCTCTGAGCAACCTCTAGCTCTTAAATGCTGCCGCTCAACCTCCAAGCTGTCAGGTGGAAAAAATTCGGATTTTGGTGCAATAGAGGTCCCTGTGTCAGCAGGTCTTTCCTCTCTGGGAGAGGCCAAGGTTTCTGGCAGGAGAGGTTTATCAGTTCTGAGTACCAAGTCCTCTTGGGCCAGTCTGGAGCTATCAATATAATTTCTGTCCTGTCTTTCCTTATTTTCCTTAGGACTTCCCTTATTAAAGGAGTTGGAGGAAAGATATAAGCCAGGGAGAATGTCCAGGATTGTTTCAAGGCATCCTGTGCCACTGCCGCCTTGTTGTTCCACCTGGAAAAGAAGAGGTTGCACTTCGTATTCTGGGGTGTTGCCATCAAGTCTATCACTGGCGTTCCCCATCTGGCTGTGATCTGATGGTATACCTCCTGATTCAGAGACCATTCTCCCGGTTCTACCTTTACCCGGCTCAAGTAGTCCGCTTCTTTGTTTAGTGTTCCTGAAATGTGCGAGGCTGATAAGGCCTTTAATTTTCTTTCTGCCCATCTGAATATTAACTGGACTTCTTTGTTTAAGGAGATGCTTCTTGTTCCTCCTTGATTCTTTAAGTATTGGACTGTTGTCATATTGTCTGATCTTATGTGCACTGCCTTGTTGTGTAGAAACTTCTGAAAGTGGAGTAGAGTATATCTTACTGCTCTTATCTCCAGTCTGTTTATGTGCAAACTTAATTCTTTTTGTTGCCATTTTCCTTGTATTGTTCTTGATTCCCAGATGCCTCCCCAACCTGTCGAACTTGCATCTGTATATATTATTTCCCACTGATGATCCATTATTGCCGTGCCTCTTCTTAGATGTTTTCTCTTTGTCCACCAAAGCAGACTTCTTCTTACTTCTACAGGAAGGGAAATTATTTTGTAAGGATCCTGTTGATGGTTCCAATGTCTCAGAAAATGTATTTGCAGAATCCTTAAATGAAACCTTGACCAAGGTACCACCTGAATGGCTGATGTCATGGCTCCCAAACATTCCATGATTGAATGTGCTGTCTGCCTGTCCTTCTTTAGGAATTCCAAAATCCTTCTTATTATGTTTTGAATTCTCTCTTCTGATAGAGTTACTACCGCATTTCCTGTATCTATTTCTAATCCTAGAAATGTTAACTTCTGGGTTGGCTGCATTTGGCTCTTTTGTATATTTATCAACCAGCCTAGGTTCAGCAAGTGGTTTCTTACTCTTTGAGTATGTTTCTTTGCTTTTTGTTCTGACTTTGCGATAATCAGGAGATCGTCTAGATATGGTATGATGTGAATCCCCTCTTTTCTTAATGATTCTAATGCTGTGGCCAATACCTTTGTGAATATTCTTGGAGCCGTGGTCAACCCAAATGGTAGGCATCTGAATTGAAAGTGATCTTTCCTTATTGCGAACCTGAGGTATTTCCTGTCCTGTTTTCTTACTGGAATGTGATAATATGCATCCTGAAGATCTATTTTCGTAAGGAAATCCTTGGGACAAATTGATCTTATCACCGTATTCACTGACTCCATCTTGAAATGTCTCTGTTCCATGTGATTGTTGAGCCACTTCAAGTCCAGAATTATTCTGCATGATGTTGAAGTCTTTGGAACCGCAAACAAGATTGAGTATATTCCAGAGCATTTCTGAACCACAGGGACTTGTTCCACCACAGCTTTCTGTATCAATTGCTGAACCTCTTTCTTGAAAAGCTCTGCCTTCTGAGGATTCTTTGGTGTTTTTGATTTCTTGAAAATACATATTTTTGGGGTTCTCTTGAATTCCAGCGAATATCCTGTTTCCAAAATTCTCTGAATCCATCTGTCTTGAGATATCCAATGATCCTTGAATTCTTTCAGGCGACCCCCCACCTGTTCTGGAAACAGAACTCGCTGATCTTCAGAATTCTCTCTTAAATTGTGCTTTCTTGGAGAAATCCTTGCGGAATGATCCCCTAAAATTCTGTGTGGACTGTGTTCTTCTGTTATCATTCTTCTTTTGCTGATACTTCCCTTGGTTACGAAAGGAGTAATTCTTTGATCTGTACTGAGTAGTTCTAACTGGGGATGATCTAGATCTCTTCCCTTGGGGTAGAAATGCGCTACGACCCCCTGTAAGCTTCTTTACAATCTCCTCTAGCTGGTCTCCAAACAACATTTCTCCTTTAAATGGCAGGGAGATCAGCTTGTTCTTAGATGGAACATCCGCTCCCCATGATTTCAACCAGAGAGCTCTTTTAGATGAAACTGACATAGCAGATGTTTTTGCTGCCAATCTTACAGAGTCTAATGATGCATCACATATGAAACTGTTCGCCTCCTTTATGATGGCTACCTCTTTTAACAGTTTAGATCTAGACACTGAAGAATCTATTTTCTCCTCTAAGGAGTTTAACCAGATCCTCATGGTTCTAGAGACTGATGCCAGTGCTGTGGCCACTTTCATATTATTTCCTATCAAGGCGAATTGCTTCTTCAATACTGATTCTATCCTTCTCTCCATAGGATCCCGCAAGGCTGAACCATCTTCTAACGGAATAGTAGTATGTTTAGCTAAGCAAGCTACCGCTGCGTCCACCTTAGGAGGGTTAGACCATAACTTTATATCTTCCTCTTGAAAAGGATACATCTTGGAGAAGCGTTTAGTAGTTACAGATCTCTTATCTATTTTCAACCATTCTTCCTTAACAATGCTAGATATGGAATGATGTACAGGAAATATAGATGCTGACCTTTGATTGCCCAAGAAGGCAGTATCCATTATATTTAACTCCTTTTGTTCTTCTATGATACCTAGAGATTTCCTAATATATTTGATGAAACTTTCTATTTTGTCTAATGAAAAGGATCCTGTTTCTTCAATAATCTCTCCTTCTTCTTCTTCTGAGGAAGAGTATTCTGAGGGATCTTGACTATTTAATTCCTCCACTTCTTTCTGTTTAGAAGTACCTTCTCCTGGATCCTCAGGCCTTGGTCTCTTTTTAGGGTTAACTGCTTCTTGCATAGCTGAAAAAGTTTCTTTCATAGATGTCTGCATCCATGACAAAAAATTTTGAAATTGAAGTGGCACATCCTGTCCTGCTAGTTTCTTAAGGCATTCTAAGCAATGTTTTGACCCTTCCACTACTGGAGCCTTTTTATCACAATTAGAGCAAATCTTTGGTTTAGAAGTTCTAGGTTCTGAATTAGGGCTATCTTTAGGTGTCCCAGACTCTATTTTCTCCTTAGCACTACCCTTGGCTGAGGAAGACATAGTCAGTCACTTAGGAATAATTCTAAGTTTAAAACTAATACTTTAATAATTTAACTCTAAAAATGTAAATATCTAATCCTTACCTTCAGTCCTGCTGCCGCTTCTTATAACGGTGTTGTGTTTCAGGCTGGAACGCACGCCGATTGAATCCATATCCGGTACTGGAGGGATAAGTCTCAGGCATAATGCTGGCTTCCCTCCCTAGACCGGGTCATCTGGCGCCTGCTGATGCTGCAAAGGCTTTGATGACCTCATCCGGATGCGCGTTGAAGCCATAAGCCAGCCGACACAGTGAAACCGAATCTTTTGTGCTGCTAGTCCCAGGTATGTGCCCAGTCTTGGAATCATATTTTAATTCTTTTTGGCCACGCACTGCCGCTTTACACCTCCTATCCACTTCCTTAGCGTGGAGGAAAGGGTGCTTGTCTTCGCGTCATCCGCTTTTTATCTTCTTGCCGCAGCTAATTGTTTTACTCCCAGGAGCGTTACGGAGGTTACTTGCCTCACGTCCTCCAGCTGGTAGGACCGAAATAACTGAGGCGGAAGGGGTGGAGTGAGCTTTTATTCAAATTTTTAATCGGTCCTACCAGCTGGAGGCGGGAGATAAAGCCCATTGTTTCTATGTGCAGCGGAATACACAGAAGAAAACAAGATTTTGCTTTATTGGCCAAAGGGAACAATAGGAAGCCTTTTCAATAGAATACCATTAACTCCTTAACAACCCATGATGTGCCAGGACAGTCATGTGTAAACTTCCCATAAGGACCCATGACGGCCCTGGCACGTCATGGCTTAAATGATAGCAGAGCTCCTTGGTGCGTGCTACTATCATTCTGCAGAGGCTGAGACCGAGCGCTCCAAGACCTCAGTCTCAGTCCTCCTCTCTTCTGCCAGTACACGTGATCGCTCCAGGAGAAATCACATGTACCGGCATTTTCATTCAGAAAGGCAATGTGGTTCACACATTGCCTTTGGGACTGCTCTCTGCCTCTCTTCCTTACTATGAAAGTAAGGAAGAGAGAAGCAGAGAGCAGACACAAAATCAAATAAAATCTGGCAATAGTTGGAGGTATTAACTCCTTCAGTGCAGATGTTGGATGCAGGTCTATTTCTGACCTGCTAAGAGTAACTACATCGACAGACTCTACTGCGCATGACTGCAAAAGCCCATGTACACGGGCCAGCATTCTGTGTGTTCAGGCAGTCTCTACTGTGCATGACTGCATCTTATAGGAAAGGATAGTATTTATAAAAAAAAAAAAAAAAAATCTTCTAAGTTTAACCAAAAAATAACGGGAGTTTTATTGCTGTGCAACCATGTAATACACTTGTACACACCATCAAGTCTTACCAATAAAAAGAGTCGTAAAACAGGATGTGAAAGAGGGACATGGGGATTTTCACCCAGGGGGATAGTGCCACTTAAAACTGGCCATTTTGTAGGTATGAATGTGTATTCATACCTTTCATGCAGTCTCCATAACAATTTAACCCATTGCGCCCAAATGATTGCAAGAGAAAAAAATTAAAATGGAGATGTGGGGGGGGGGGGGGGTTATTACATTTTTTTAACAGTTTTCTGTGATTTTAATAAAGTAAATGATGGGTTACCCATATAAATGTGGCATCAAAAGAAAGCCCTGCTTGTGAGTAAAATTTAAAAAAGTTTATAATTTGTGTGTCTGGAATAAAGCAATTAGAGGGAAAACACTACTAAACAAAGACATAGTCAAAAAGGTTAGAATTGCTCCAGTCCTTAAAGTGACTGAAATGTTTCACAAAAACAGCAGCTCCAATTAATCTTCATAGTATTTGGGCCATAGAGAGGGTTATTTCGTTACTGTGAGAGTTGTAGTTCAAGAGTAATTGAATGATAAAGTTTTCCCCCTCCCGCCCCTTTTATCTAGTGTAAGCCCCCACTCCTCCGATATGGAATGCAGTCCATAGACCAGACAGCTCACACCAAGGGTCAATATTCTACTGTGAGAACAATGAAAACCCTGCCTCCCTTGACAGGTTTTTCAGCTTTTTCCCTTATCTTAATTGAAGATTGTCCCTCTCTGCAATCTATCTCTGAGGTGAACTGTGTTACATCAGTAAAAGGGGTGGGAGGGGGATAATTTATCATTCAATTACTCTTGAACTACAACTCTGGCAGAATTGAAATAACACTCTCCAAGGCACAAATACTATGAAGATTAATTAGAGCTGCTTTTATTATGAAACATTACTATCCCTTTAAGTGCAATCCACTCCAGGTTTTCCCAGTCCTTAAGGGGTTAAATATGTGCACTTTTCAAGTCTTTCTGTGTGTACGGTCGTCTAAAAAGTGAGACTAAGATGATGACAGGTGAAGGTGCGGAGAATGAAGGTAAAGTGAGGATGTGAATACATCGTGCAGTAGTCGAGTACATATTTTGCAATAAGCACGGCATTGTCCGTGCATCCTTCTGTAGTACACAGTAAATATATAGATATGGTGACAGACACATACACATGTACATAGAGAGTCTCTGTAGTCAGTGAAGTGCGTTATGTTGAGTATGTCATAGGCAGTTGTAATGCATATCCAGTGGGAGATCAGCTTTAGCTGTATGATTAACCCTTTGAGTGCCATTGAACGTGTTAATATGTATAGCTATTTTAATCATTCCTCTGTATTTTGTACTAAGCTTCTTCCAAACATTTACACCTTAGCATTGTATATAGTCGGCACTAAAAACACAG